>CAWUFW010010641.1:0-678286 GCA_963921515.1 Calotriton arnoldi | reverse complement strand
TTTATTGATTTTCAACATTGCATAAACAATCAAGAAACAGGGATAAGGCATACTTAAATAATCTTTTTTGCATAGATAACAGATTACCTCGTGGGTGTTACAATCCCTCTTGAGACATTTCACATCCTATCTAGGCATAGATCTACCCTTTCGTCTACAGTCGGCAGGTGGCCATGCAGTTCTATATAATGATCGGAAGCTGATGTCCGAGGGGCATAGCCGTTCTTTTTGGCCCGTGCAGTGCCCGGTTCGTCCTGACTAAGGAAGGACCTAATCCGTGGCATTAATCTATCTTATAGTTTCATGGCATACTCTACAGGTATAGACGGTGGTATCCCCCGGGCCAACCTGAACAAGAGGTAGTACAATTCCCAGCCAGACGTTTTAGGGATCCTCTGCAGATAGTCCTAGCAGTAGCACTCAAATCAACCTTTAATACGAACATCAGCCGTAGCAACCGTGACAACTTATATCTAAACCCCCCCCTCCCTACCCCACCCCCCGCCGGGCTCACCCATCTAGAGGTCAATCAAACTTTGACTCAGCTCGGGGTCTCCCCTTGATTCTCCCCTTGTCTGGGGGATACAGTCCCTACCGGACTCACTCCAGTCGGACCCATCGGAGTCGCACTAGGGGAGTTTCTCCCTATTTCCTGGACCATTAGTCCCCATGCCAGCAAAACTTCCTGGAGTTTGGCATCTCTCCGTGTACTGCGTATGTGTCCCTCCCCTGCAAATGCCCACTCCCTCAGATCTGCTTTCCATTTCGCTAGCAGTGGCCCCTGTTGTGTTAACCAGTGGATCGCTATTCTCCGCCTAGCTGTCACCAACCCCAATATCAGGAACTTCCTACTGGTTTTGCGTCTAGGGTTTCGTGGAATCAAACCAAGGACACATGCACGTACCTCTAGGGAGACCCTCCACCCTGTTCTTCTAAACAGGTCTTCTAGGACCGCGGTCCAATACACCTGGATTTTTGGGCAGGACCATACCATATGTGGGAAATCTGCCTGTGCGTAATGGCATCTGGGGCATCTCGGGTCTCTGGAGCTATCGATGGTATTTAGGCGTTTGGGCGAAAGATAGGTCATGTGCACCATATTATACTGTATCTGCTTGAACCTATTTGAAACCGCCACCTTCCGGACCCCCTCATGAATTTTCCCCCAGTCTTGTGGTATAATCTCCTGCAGGCTTACCTCCTGCCATCTACTCTCTATTTTAAGAGGCACTGTTTGTCTGTCGTCCCTTAACGCCCTGTATATGTGGGTGACTAGTTTTCGTCCTCCCGCCATAGATATCAGTGTGACTAGGGTATGTGTGTGCCCCGGGGTTTCCGGGAATGTAGGCCATAAGCGTCGGGCCGTCGCCGCTAGTTCGGCATATTGCAAAAATTGCCCCGCTCCCAACCCAAAGGAGTCCATTGCCTCCTGATACCTTATAAACCGTTGTTCTGGATAAAGGTCTGACAACATAAGGCAGCCTCCTGCCTTCCATTTGTCCATGGACATAACTCGCTCGGTGAGCGCGAAAGGCGGCAGTAGCCAAATGTCTGCCTCCAGGGCGAACGGTCGGGTCCGGATAATTCGTTTTACCACTCTAGCCCATATGGCTGCCAATAGGCTACCCAATGGAGGGCAGTGTTGCGGGTGTCCTGTCGTGTGCCATAGGAGCGTGCCCAGCTGCTGGGTCCCGTATGTATCGGCCAAAAGCGAACGTTCCCAAGAGGGGTCCGGATCGAGCCAGGCCACTGCATGCTGTAACTGGGACGCAAAGTAATACAATTCCAGATCAGGTATTTCTAGGCCACCTCTACCCCACGTGCGTTTCATAACGTCCAGGCTAACCCGACAGCGTTTTCCATTCGAAAGCAGTTGTATGAGCAGTTTATCGAGGTCTTTGAATGTCCGATGTGGGAGTTCGAAAAAGGAGCCCTGCATTGTGTAGAGACACCGGGGGAGTATCACCATCTTAATCAAGGTGATCTTCCCCATCAGAGAAAGCTGGAGTGTGTTCCAAAAGGCTACACTGCCGCGGAGACCCCTGAGTATCCTCCCCATATTGTGTTGGTAGAACACTTCCCTGTCCCTGCTTATCCAGATCCCCGAGATAGCGCAAGACATCCGGCACCCAGGGGATCCCCAGCTCGGGGAGCTGGACCCCGCCTCTCTCCGTCTCCGACCCAACCGGATACAATTGTGATTTGGTGGTATTGACATATATGCCAGAGGTCTCGGCAAACTGGCCCAGCACCTCCATCAATAGAGGAAGCAATAGGGTTGGTTCCCGCAGGTAGACCAGTGCGTCATCTGCATACAATGACACTACATGCTCTATGGTCCCAATGCGGACACCCTGCCCCTGGAGGACCCCTCGAAGATGGCACGCTAATGGCTCCATCGCCAGGGCGAACAGCAAGGGGGACAACGGACATCCCTGTCACGTCCCCCTAGCTATTGTTATCGCATCCGAGACAAAGCGTCCCGTCCGGACTCTCGCCACTGGCTTAGTATAAAGAATTTTGACCCAGTTCACGAACCCGTCCCCCAGCCCCATTTTTAACAGCACCTGCCACAGGTATTCCCACCTGAGGGAATCAAATGCCTGGGCGATATCTAGGAATACCACGGTGTTCTGCGCGGCCCTACCTTCCAGGGATTGCATGACATGAGCCAGACAACGGATATTTCGGAGCGTGTTTCTGCCTGGGATAAATCCCGACTGGTCCTCGTGCACCAGTCCACGGAGGTGTGGGAGAAGCCTGCTAGCCAGAACCTGGCTGATAATTTTAAGATCAATATTGAGCATGGAGATTGGTCTGTAGGAGGCCGGGAGCAAGGGGTCCTTCCCTGGCTTAGGGATCATTACAATCAGCGCTTCGCGCATGGAGGCGGGTAATATACCCGTCTCACCAGCCTCCCTAATGATGTCCAGGAGCCTAGGAACCAAAACTCCCCCAAATTCCTTGTATAACTCTGCAGCCAGGCCGTCCGTCCCAGGGGATTTAGCCGTTTTCAGATGAGCGATCGCCGCTCTTATCTCCACCCCGCGAAAGGGCGCCCCCAGGGTTCCCCGACTTTCCGGGTCCAGGCATGGTATGTCCATCCCTGCGAGCTGGGTCTCCCAAGGCTGAGGGGTGACCGTAGGCCCGGATGCAGAATATACTGCCCTGAGATGGGCGGCAAATACCCCGTTAATCTCATGCTGGGTATAGACCAGCTGACCTTGATCGGACTTGAGGGCCAGTGTCGGAGTGGGCTGAGTCTCTTCTCTGATTAAACGCGCCAGTAGGCGCCCGCTTTATCACCCTCCGTGTACCAGCGACGTCTACTTGTGGACCTGTTGTATTTACCCAGGGACTCCCAGAGGTCTCCCACCTTTTGTCGTTGTTCTGTCCATTTGGCCGTTCCCTCCGGATCCATGGGGAGGGCTGCCTCTAAAACCTTTAAGCTGTCTTCTTGGGTCGTTAGATCCCGTTCTATCACTCTCCTCACCCCCACCTCCGTGGACAGGCATATTCCCCGCACCACCACTTTCATTGCGTCCCATTCAAACTCCCTTGAACTGGCCGTCTTCCAGTTTACCTCCAAATACCCCTCCAGTCCTGCTGCGATCGTGTCTTTGTAGACCGGATCCATCAAAGCCTCAATGTTAAGTCTCCATAATGGTATTTTAGAGCGCGGGCGGCCCAAAGTGTATGTCACCAGCAGCGGGGAGTGATCGGATAGGTAGCGAGCCAGGTACTGTGCCTCTAGAACACGTCCGGCTGCCCCGTCCTGTATGAGACAATAATCCAGCCTACTGTACGTACCCGCCGCAGGGGTATAGCAGGAGTATTCCCGGCTATCGGGATTGCGGTGTCGCCAGATATCGAGCAAGTGGTAATTGCTGAGCATTTGTCACATGGCTTCACGAGCCTTGGGTTTAGCATCCACTTTTGGGGGGTGTCTATCCCACTCTCCGTCAATGGCACAGTTAAAGTCTCCCGCTACAATCAGTTCCACCGCTGGTGCCAAGTCCAGTTTCCCCATGATCATCCCCAAAAATTCCCCATCATCGGTATTCGGGGTGTAGACATTCACGAAGCACATACGCTTCCCATCCAGTGTCCCCTCTACCACCACGGAGCGACCGTTGGGGCCAGGGCTACACTTTAAGGCTTTAAAGGGGACTCCAGGCGCCACCCAGATAAGTGCCCCCCTAGCGAACCCCGAATATGAGGTCGCAAACAATTGGCCCCTCCAGCGCCGTTGAACGTATTTTAGGCAATCCCCCCATAAATGCGTCTCTTGTAGAAAGGCCACACTTATCTTGTATCGCCTAAGATATGTGGCTATCCGGATCCGTTTGATCCTATTATTGAGCCCTCTGACATTCCATGTTATAAATTTATAGGTCCTTTGGTCGCCCGCCATAAGTGGAAAATTCTGGGTGAACATGGCCTGTAGTGCACAAAGGGGATGAGCTGTGAGTCGCAGTGTTGGGGACCCCTATTTCTTTTCTAAATCTCTGCTGACCTCTGGTGACCCGGCATATAACTTTCCCCTACAAAAACAACCCAACATACAAAGTGAACATTCCCCCCCTCCCCCAGGCAGTAGTACCTCATTCTCATAGCCCACCCGTGGTCTGAGGACTCAGTGCTCCGCCTCATCTCTGCCACCCACCCCTTAAAGCCCCCCGCAACATTGTAAGCTACAATAACAAGCAACAAAAAATAAAAACTATCCCAGTTCTCGTTGAACAGCCAGACTGCCTGGTACTGCGCAGCCCCGCCCAACCAATGGCCTAGCCAGGCCGACACGGCACACTACAGCTGGAGTGCCAAAACTGCAGTATGGCGGAATAGCGCCCCATCACTGTAGCTACGCTCTTCCCCTCCCGCCTGGTCCCTTCCAATGAGTATCTCTCTCTGAAGGCCCGCAGCAGAATCCGGCCTCCACAACTGTGGGGGCCGTATTTACAAAGACTGGTGCAGTATCGCCGACCCATCTCTATCCAGTTAGCGGTCCGTGCACTTGTATAAAGGCGGCTCATGAGCCGCTGGCAGTGGGGTTAGCCGTGCCTTCCGGGTCCGATTGAGTTTCCTGAACTAGGCACAGTGGGGAAAACTGATTTTGTGTTGGTAGGCCTTCCACCTCCTCTCTCAGGTTGCCATCCGGCCCCACCATTATGCGCCCCCCCGTCTGGTTCCCCCTGTGACCGAGATCGTTGTCCTCCAGTGCGGTTGCACCGATTTCGCTGTCGACCGCTCCGTCGTCGCTGTTCTTGCCACCCTTGCTGTTGGTCTCGGCCTTCCAGGCCCATTGAGTCCATCCATTCCGTGGCCTCGCGCGGGGTGTTGAAAAAGTGAACCCTGTCCGCATGTTGTACCCGAAGGCGGGCCGGGAACAGTAAGCTGTACTTTAAGGTGAGATCTCGCAGCCGTCGATTGACCCCTCGGAAGTCGTTCCGCAGGTCTTGCACCTTTTTGGTGTAGTCCGGATAGATATGGATCTCTAGGTTTTCGAACCTGGGGGGACCATGCTTGCGGATGAACTGTAGGATCATGTCCCGGTCCCTGAAGTTGAACAGGTGAGCGATCAGCGTCCTAGGTGGCGCCCCAGGTTTTGGGGGGGACCAAGGGAGCGGTGAGCCCGCTCCATCGCGAACATCCTAGATAGCCGAAGCCCCGGAAGGGCAGAACCAATCCAGTCTTCTAGGAACAGGTCCGCCGCCGGCCCCTCCGCCTTCTCCGGGAATCCCAAAAAGCGGAGGTTGTTCCTCCTCGAGCGCCCCTCAGCATCCTCCGCCCTGTCTTCCAGGCGAACGGCATGCTCCTCGAGCGCAGACACCGTCGCCTGCAGGTATCGTACCTCCGTCCGCAGGGAGGTCAGGTCCCCCTCCGTGGTGGTAACTCGGTCCGCCACCTTACGGAGGTCCAGACGTAGGTGGTTTATGTCCATGGCCATGCCATCCATTTTGGATTCCAGTGCTGCTCGCGAGTCTCTGATGGCCTCCAGGATATCAGCCTTATCTTGGGCCGCAGATCCCTGCGGCAGTCCCCTCTCCGAGTGCGGGCCGAGGCGCTCCGTTGTCGTGGGGGCCGGCACCGTATACTGCATGATCTTGTTTGCTTGTGCTCCTCAGAGGGGCCTATCCTTCCCCATAGCCCTTCCGGGCCCTGTGAGGTCGCCCTCCGACTCTCCCACTCCGCTGCCCCAAGCGCAAGAGGGCCGTCCCGGGACAGTCCCTGCCCAGGAGGCGTGTTTGCGGGCCCCTCACCACTCCCCAGGCCACCGATCGGCCAGGCCCCGTCAAGATCAGCCGCCCTGCGAGCTCTTTGCATCCAGGCCCCCCTAGGTTGTCGCAGCCCAGCAGGAGGCCCAGCCGGGGCCACTGGCGTCGTCGTGCCGTGAGTCCCGTGTGGTCGCTGCGTCCTTCTCCAAGCCGATAGCTTTCTCCGGAGACTGTCCCAGGAGACCATGGATCAGTCCCGTGTGGGGTCGCGCCCGTCAGCCAGGGCCGAATCCCTTATGGGCCGCAGACTGCCCCGATGTCCCCCGCCGGGGCAGCAGTCGCCCCTCCAGGACGGCGCCCAGTCGAATTGGGCCTAGATCAGACCCCCGAAGGACGTACTGCAGCGCGGAGCGCGTCTCCAGGCTCCGCTCACATCAACCGGCCAGCAGGTCGTCTAGGCCTCTTTTACCGGTCCTCAGTGTCCCCCCGGGCCTCCTGTGTTGCAGGGTAGATGTCGGGCTCCTGCCGTCCCAGCAGCGGGGACACCCGCAGCCAGGCCCGTCCTTGCTGCCTTCACGAGGGGAAGGGCATTCACCACCTCCTGGGCGGGCCCCCCTCGGTAAAAGTCAATGTGGCCGGGGTAGTGGCCTCCCCAGCGGGTCGTGTCCCCGCTTTCCTCCGCCCCCGCGGGGGGAGCAGTTGCACGATAGGACCACCCCTGCCTCCCGGGAGCCCCGAGGTCGCGTAACTCACGGCCCCGGGTCCTCCATCACTTCGCAGCCATCAGGCGTCCCTTGAGCCACTCCGCGGGTCAGCGCCCCTCAAGGGCTTCCTTCCATCAGCACTGGGGTATCAGACCCCTCACAGCCCCTCCACATAGGCCCCCGCGGCGAGGCCAGCCGGGAATAGGCTCCGTAGGCAGGTATTCAGGCGGCTGTGATCGGCGCCGCCATTTTCATTGAAGTGCGGCCGCCGCCGCACCACGGGGAAAACTTTGCCGTCCCGGGTCGCCGGCAGGCGGGAACACCCACGGTCCGGCTTCTCAGGACCAGGGGGGGTTCCGATCCCCTTTACGGGACAACTGGGCAGTATTCCGCCAGGATAATTGCAGGATTACAGCGTGGTGGGGCAGGAGCTGCACGGATCAGCGTCTAGCCTGCCATGCGCTCAAGCCACGCCCCCCGACCAGCAGTAAATGTTAGTGAAATACAGTGCTGAGTTTTTAGTCCCCTCGGGAACCCAACATTTCCTTCCTTTATAAAATCCCAGGACCCCGCATAATAACAGTCACTCACATGGCACTCTACCCCATTTGTATGCCCACTGGAAAGGATGAGCCCAGCAATGGCCCAGATGGAAGGGCAACTTTGCCACTCATTTGACCTTAAAGGATACCGTACAGTCATTGTTCGCCACCAGCAGCCGACAAATCGTCACCGGGCATGGTCCCTATATTGTGTTCCGCCCGGGATTGCCCCTGCTTGTCCCGCAGAGTCTTCTTCCCCACAGTGCGCCATCCTTCGAGCCAGTCCCATGCGTCTTCGGGGGTGTCGAAGAACCACACTTTCCCCTCTGCCTCCACACGCAGCCTGGCGGGGAAGAGCATTGCATACTTGATGCCCTTCTCCCGCAGGGCACTCTTCCCTCCGAGAAAGTTGCGTCGTTGACATTGCACCTTGAGCGTAAAATCCGGAAAAAAGGTTATCCTGCTGTTTTCAAATTCAATTGGTGGCGCCGTTCTAGCCGTTTGTAGTATGATATCCCTGCCCCTGTAGTTGAAGACTCTCGCGACTATTGGCCTAGGGGGTGCCCCGGGTTTAAGCCTCCCGCCCGGCACTCTATGAGCCCTTTCAATTGGAAAGAATTTTGATAGTCTTGTGGGCTGCAAGTGAGTCGTGACTAGTTCCTCCACAAACAAGTCCATTGCTTGCCCTTCAGCGCATTCCGGCACTCCCAGGATTCGTACATTGTTACGCCGCAAGTGTCTTACGTATTCATCAAGCTGAGCTTCCATCCTCTCGTTACGGGCCTGCAGGTCATTCATCTGCTTCTGGAGGGTTGTTGTATCTTTGACCAGGGAACTGGTAGTCATTTCGACCTCCTTAATTCTAGTGTGCATGTTACGCATGTCTTGTCGTATTAAGGAAACCTCCAAAGAGACTGAGTCCATTCTGGTCTCTAAAGATGTTGTGACTTTCGTGATAGCCGACATTATATCCTGGAGCGTTAGCTCTGTCGAGCCATTCGCTTCATGTTGTTTCTCTGGCAGTTCTTCTGCTTCTTTATCTTTCAAGCCTGCACCTTTTTGCCAGACAAATTTGTCTAACTTGGCTTGCATCGTGGATTTACCACTTCATCCTCCAGCCATCTTGGATCTGTATTGAGAACCGGAGCGTTCGTTGAGCTACTCCCTGTCGGCTTCTCTCCGCCGTGTGCCCGGGGGCAGTGAGCAGTCGGTTCCTTGAACGAGCCCGTTGGACCCTCGCTTGCACTTTTATCAATCAACCACAGTGCCAGCTTTATATTTTTGTGAACTTCTTCCTAGGTGTCAATTACGTTGATCCAGCGCCCACTGGGCCCACCCGGTGTGTTGCTGGGCCCCCTTCCAGCGCTAGACGTATATGCCACTGGTCACCAGAAGTTTACCTTGCGTCCCAGGAATGGTGGCTCTCTCCTAGGCGGAGGATCCGACGACGCTATCGGGCCTCAACTCCCCTGCTACGCCACCATCTAGGTTTAGGTGCACTCCCTCGTCTCTGGCCGATCGGCGCTCAAAGCCCAGGGCGTCTTTTTAATGGAAAATCACAATCAGGCTGGGGGAAAACGGCGTTCTCCTAGCAAGGATGCCAATTTAAGTTAGCACTATTCTAGAGCAATGTCAGCCCTCTAGGTCGCTGCGCGCCCCTGATCTCTCTTAGTGCGGCACCATAGAGTCCATTAGAAGCTGCCGGAGCGGTGCGTTGAGGTGTGGGGTGGGTCTCGTGGTCAGTCTGCACCCCCGATACCACTGGCTGTCAGCATGGCTACTTTAACATCTGTCCTGACTCTGCGCATGCATCTGACTCACCCCGGTATTTGCGAAGCATTGGGCGCCTGTATCTGCCTCAATGGTGGCCTCGCTGACTCCTCATATTAATGCCAGGGAGTAGGACAATCTACAGCCGCTCGGTGTCATCCTGCCTCGGGCCGCGAGTAGGTCGGTCCGAGACTGTCCTCTGGCCGGGTGCACTCGCACGCTCGTTCCTGCGCTCGTTCCTGCGTGCCGTTGTCCGTGCCGTTAATCGGGATTCGAGCGCCCCACCCCCACTTCAGAAACTTTGTTGCCGGGCCCGGGTGCTATACAATTGAGCCGATCTTCGCTCCAGCGTGCTCAATTTACTCAGACTCTTGATCGGAACGTTCTTAGTTGGTTCCACAAACTGCTTTAGCCTTCATGTTCACCGGATTATGATGCAGATTTTCTTTTAACGTGTGCGCTCGGTCGGAGCCTCTCTAAGGTGCGGCCATCTTACGCGATGGTTGGCCACGCCCCCGACTAGAATGGTTAAAACCCGTATCATGGAACATCACAGCAACATCCGCTGCCACAAATTAAACACTAAGATGTGCACCCATTGTGATCAGAAAAAACATACACCAGAAGACACCTTACGATGGGCGATAATCGAGGCACACCCCAAAATGAGTAAGAAGGCACTTTTTAGAAAAGAATAAAAGTGGATTTACCGACTTTCAACAGATAAACAGGGATTGAATGAGGACATCCCTTGGAGCGAGCTCAACAGATGACACATTTGAACACACTCCACAGATAGCGGTCTGAGTTAGGGCCTAGTCCTCCAATCCACACTTGTCCAGCTTTATACATCAACTGGCTTACTGTTCCCTTCCTTGCTAACCCCCCATTGCCCCATTTCCGTAACACTGATAAGGGGATCATGGGTCATTCTTATACTATGGGTTCTTCCAGGACATGAGCTCATTAGACAAGACATTTACCCACGTTTGGCGTCTTACACCAGCAGAGATGAAAAGGATTTTCTTTATCTCTGACGCATCCCCAGCATCACATCGACACACTGCCCCCAGGGTCATTCAGATACGATTCACCATTTTTAGCCTTCTAAAGGACCATTAGCCATTGGACTTATCTCACGGCTGTGATGACGTCCAACTACAGTGCTTCACATGGCCATTACTAAATAGCAACTTAACATCTTGTAAGCTGATTCTTGTGCCTTATATGGCACTTATTTAACACAAGCATAACACTTTTGAAAGGTGACGTCTATGGTGTACTTGAAACAACCAATGGCCTCATTTAGGTCACTGACATGTTGGCATGTTTCAAGATGGCGCCCTTGATTACCCGGCTGACCACGATATGACAGCAGGGTTAACTTAAGGTGTGGCTCCTCCCTCAGAACCATTTGGAGTCATTATTGATAGCCGCCGAGCAGCCCACACCCACACAGAGTAGACAATGCGGTGCTAGAGACCTACTCTCCTATGAGTGAGCAATGGGAATAGACATACTCCAAGATGGCAGCCATTACCACCCTCTTAACCTTACCACTTCTCCGATGCACACCGGTCCCATCCGGTCTCTAGGTGTACCCCGCCCACTCACACTCAGGGCCTTCACGGAGTACTTAATGAGAGGCTCCATTCCCCCTCTCCACCTTCCCGATTCCGGCAGAGAGAGGGTAAGCCGTTCGGCACACTTGCCGCACCGCAAGGGTGAGTATCCTGCCTTTGCTCCTGGAAGGATGGGAGCTTTCTTAACAGTCCCAACTGGGTGAGTGATAAATGTTTCTGCGACCATGGTGGTTGTTGTGCCACCCCACTTCCATCCTTTATAGATGTGCTAGACACCCACTGAAGCTCTTTTTATTCACTGTGCCTTGCACTTTTAACTAACATGAGAATAAGGAGCGATCACTGCATGCCGCTTCTCCAGGGAACGATCCAAGATATTAACATGATAAGTCTAATTATGTCAATGATTTCAAGTCTAATGTACTTCATTATATTTCTGTAGGTCAGTCCACCACAATCAGGCACCTCACTGTAGGTTTTAAGTTCGGTTCATCCAGGTCACTAACCAGACAACCAACCATTGTGTAAAGAGTTTTCACAATTTTGTCCTGACGAATTCCCACTTGATCTTAGGACTGCACAGGGAAGGAACATGTTGACCGTATGACTTGCGCCACTTCTGAACATCATTTCAGCAGTGTGCCACCAGAATTTTTAGTTTGGTGTGGAGGACTCGCTGATTAAAGTATGTTCTGGAGTACCTCCATATCCCATTTTATTCCACCACACTGAGCACCTACACTTTTCATATCCATCTACACGACAAGGCCCTATACCCACATGGCACCCAACGGCATTTGGGAATAAAAGATCTCCGGCAAAGAGCCCCTCATAGGGAGCCCGTCAGGTATTGCAGCGCCGACCTGACGAGGAGCACGCCCTATGATGATGCATGACACCCAGCCGGGTGTGTGAGGGCCCTAATTCCTATAGGGGGAATCCCCTGCCCCACGTATAACCTTGGACTGATGACCGACTACTCCCCTGTCCCCTCCTTTCTTTCCCTCAGGAACTGCATACCTTCTTGTATCCTTTCTCCATGGCGAACAGGGCTAATGTTGCATGCCGCCAAATACCCTTAAAAGTTTCTTCATTGCTGAGACCTGTAGATACCTGTTGCAGCACATCGTGATGGAGTGCTGAAACAGCAACTCTGACAAAATAAATCTGGCTGAGAACCTTCTATTTCATGCAGATGAGCAACACAGATTCCAAAAATTCCACTTCTTCCACAAAAGAAAAAGGAAGGAGGTCCATCGCTAACATTTTAGCGAGCTTCCCGTTGTACAAATGTGCCATTGGGTGGTTGCGTTTGTAGTGTCCGGGCTGCCTATACATGCTCATAATAGAAGCGTGAATTATTTTATTTTGTGGTGCCACTGATGCAGGTGACCTCTGGAGAGAACTAGGAGGTGGTAGACTCAAAATGCATCTTGGGGCAGTCACTGTATGCAGCAGTGTCCCCAGCTGACTTTTGTGCCATTTTGAGGTTGCTGAGGTGGGTGATACTGGTGCATGGCTGTGGACAGGGCTGCTTTGTGTGAAGCTGTCCTCATCATCTCCACCCCTGCCGTGATTGAAGATGATTCTTCTCTCTCAACATCACCACTGCTACCTGCAGCATTTTTTAGGTGCGTCTCCCACCGGATTGCTTGATGTTTTTTCATATGGGTCATTTGGCCTCCCGTACCGTAGTATGAACCAGGCTTACCTCGACGAACACTGGCATGGCAAATTAAGCATAATGCAATGTCATCCTTCTGCTTTCTAGTTGTAAAGAAGTCCAAAACTGGGGCGGAGAACTTTCTTAGTCTGCCAATGCCTGAAGAAGACCTGGGGGTAGGTGGGTGTGTCATTGATTGCCTCTCTGCAGTGTGCACTTCAACTGAAGTAGTGGTAGATGCAGGTCCCACCGGATGCTTTACAAATATGGAAGCTGGCGATGGTGGTGTGACCAGGGCCACATCCCTGAAGCAGGTTGAATAGGAGGGGTAATGTTGGTGTCCTCTGAGCCAGCTTCCATTACAATGACTGGCTCGTAATACTCCATAATTGTAAGGCTTTCAGGAACTTTCCTTTTCCCTTGTCCCTTCTGGCGTGTCTCGGACTCAGCCAGGGTCAAATCCATGTCCAGATCATCAGAAGGTTGGCTTGTAGAAGATGGGGGAGTACCTTTCCTTTTTCACACTAGAGATCTGGAAGTCAAAGGTTGCTCAGCAGGAAGCTCAACTTCCTGTTCTGCTCCTACTTCAGGAAGATCTACTATTGCTGACTGCGGCTCCTTTTGTCCACTTTGCTCAGTTTCCTACGACAATTGAGTACTAGTTTGTGGCTGAGACAAATTCAGATCAGTCTCAGTGCTCATCACCATAATTTCAGTGAGTGCCTCACTGAGAGGCATAGCCTTGGGTTCAGGTTGGAGTTGTGCGGTTGATGCGGGCGGGCTGCTTCCAGCTTGCTCCACGGAGGACGGTGAAGGTGGCACACGTCTCCTGAAAAAGGTCTGGGGCAGCACGCCAGTGGTAGAAATCAGCTGCTTCTTCTTCTCCTCCTCACTAGCCACTTTCTTGGCAGCACCTTTCTTTGGGAAAAATTTTGAAACTGTCAGTTGGCGGTAGCACTTAGCTGCACAAGTGGAAGAGACTGGAGGACTCACGTCATGTGTTGTGGTCACGTCACTTGGTGCAGGCCTTCTGTCTGGCAGTACTGTGGGTGATGTATCTTGTGCACCTAAAAGCAAACAAGCAAGAAAAACATTTAGTGAAACATGGCATTTTTGCCGTTTGAATTATTCATAGTACAGACAATATATTTTACCGTGGTAACTTATTGTCCTAAATAATTTAGTACATGAGTGTATCCATTCCAAAGTCAAACCCCACTACCATAACATTTCATTTTTAATCAGGGTAACATACAGATGTAACTGCTTGCTTTTTCTGGATCTAAGGGAGACACCCGTGGCAGTAGGAGAGGTCCATGGGGAAATAGAATAATCCTTAAAAAACGAATGTTGGTGTGCGCCTATGGCAGGCAAGGGGGCTTAGGGGGAAGTGAAATAATACTTAAAAATGAATGTTGGTGTGTACCTATGGCATGTAAGGGGGTCCAGGTGGAAATGGAATAAAAATGAATGCTGATGTGTGTGCAACTATGGCAGGCAGGAGATCCACGGAAAAATGGAGTAATCCTTAAAGAATGAACACTGGTGTGCAGCTGTACGCATGTAGCAGGCAGGGGGTGCACCGGTCCAGGGGAAAATGAGTAAAGACAATCATTAAAAATTGAATGCTGGTGTGCAGCAGGTACCTATGGCAGGCAGTGGGTGAATGGAGGCAAAATGTAACCAAAAATCATCTTTTATATAGCAATGTGTATAAAAAACATTAGTGTACTAGGGGACTTTGGGAAACCTACTGAGAGACAAGGAGGTGCAGGGGATTTTTTTTAATGCATATAATAAACATTATGAAACACTGTCTATATATACATATACTGCAATGATCCTCAAGCACATTAAACTGATATCGGGGAAAAGCAAACAAAAATGGACAAAAACAAAAAGGCATAGCCTTCTCCAATCAATCTTCCTAGAACAGGGGTCTCCAACCATTTCTGTAGTGAGAGCTACTTCTTATCGGTGAAAAATCACTGTGAGCTACTGATGGCTAAACAACTCATGTATTGTTACTAAACACCCCCACGCCCAGCTTCATTGACTTTAAGGCTAATGTCCATAGAGCCGGATACTATGGTTTTAAAAAAAACACTTTGACTAGGGGCACTATGACAGGGCTTCCATGTGTGTCAGTGAGAGTGTGGTCTTTGGGGATGTGTGAACATGTGTGCGCATGAATGGGATATATGTGTATGAGTGATTGACAGCCTGTGTCATATTTACTTGTGGCACAGGACACATATTTTGTGCCATATGTGGCACAGTTACATGTATAACACAAACACAGAACCATGTTCATTAAATGGGAGAACTTTAAAGTGCAGAAAAATGTCCTGCAAAAATGATCAAAATATGGAACATTTTTCTGCACTTTAAATTTACCCCATTTAAAAATATTACTGTATTTTTCAATTCTACATTTGGTACTCTGTCTACTGGCCATTTGAAGCAAGAAGCCTGCTGTTTGTAAATGTGACACTTTGAAATGGGAGAAAATTAAAATGAAAAGTTAATTTAATCATGAAGTTAACTTTTCATTTTAATTTTTCTCCCATTTAAAAGCATTTAGAAACATGATTTTGTTTTCACAGGCCCACATTGAGTTGACAAGGACTATCATTAAAGAGTTAAATACCTTAGTACTTCAGTTCGTCACCTCTTTGCCTCATCCTGGGTCATAAATCAGACTGAGCTTTGGTCATTATCAGACCCTGCTATCTGCAGCCTGATGATATAATGTAAAAGAAACACAGCCTTCCCTTAACTTTAACAGGAAAATGTGATCCTGTGCTTATTTAAAAACAAACTTAAGGCTGTGAGCTACTCTGAATGCATCTAGGAGCTACTAGTAGCTCATGATCATCTGAGATCGTCAAGAAAAGGCTTTGTAAACTGGAAAAAAAGGGTTTACACAGTGGCAGGCTGCACAAAATGGCCGTCAGCGACAAGGTCAAATAACAACAGCAAGCAAGGAGGCATGGCCCCAACAAAAAACACATGCAGGCCTATGACAAAAGCATACCGGCTGGCTACACAAAATGCCACCGGCCAAATGATAAAACAAAAACAGCAAGCAAGAAGGCATGGCCACAGCAAAGAACTCACTGCCTGGCTACACAAAATGGCCACCAGCTACATGGTCAAACAACAACAGCAAGCAAGGAGGCATGACCCCAACAAAGAACCCACACAGGCCTATGGCAAAAGCACACTGGTTGGCTACACAAAATGGTCACCGGTCACATGATCAAACAACAACTGTAAGCAAGGAGGGATGGCCCCAACAAAGAACACATGCAGGCTTATGGCAAAAGAATGGTGACTGGCTACACAAAATGGTCGCCGGCTACATGGTCAAAAAACAAGCAAGGAGGCAAGAACAACAAAGAATACATGCAGGCCTATCGACACTGACTACACAAACATATTTTTGAACAACACATACCCTTCCAAGACATCAAATTACTCCACCAAAATACACTTTTTGCAGAAAAAAATCATAACATACAAAAGAAAATCAAATTTTTTATTTAATCCAATGCTATCCATGCCCTAAATTATGTTTCCAAACAGCATATACCACGGAAACAGTTGTTTCATGTACCCATGACTAGTACTGGGCCTACTGGCTGGATGGCTGTGGGCAGACTAGGCCACATAGTAAAATAAATCATTAGTGCAAATTTAACAAACATGGAGAAAATACACTGTACTGTGTAACATTTTCCCCTTACAAAAGATAAAAAATTAAATGCAAAAAATAACTAGGCCCCCACTGAAACTGCAGGCCACCCACCACAATAAAATTTAAATATTGAATAAAAGTACAAATAAATACTGGTGCATGCCCTCTATCAAACAAACAACACCCCTCTACAAAAGCTTTTGAACTTACTTGTGATGTCACAAAAACAAAGTCCTTAAATCCAATGGTATATATGCAGCAGACAAAGAGGGTGATCCTTCCACCTCAAAAAACAAATGAAAAGTGACCAGGAGCTGGACAAAGCATTCGGAGGAGCCTGCTGGACAGTTGGAGTCTATGGAGACTTCCTTCTTGTTGACAAAAAAAAGTAAAATAAACAAAATGCTTCTCGCTCTAAAAAACAACTTGAAATTGGAATACAGCATTAACTTGAAAATGTCTTTTCGAGAAGATTCACCTGCTTCCTGAGCAATGAATCTGTTTGAGATGCAGCCATGGACGCTCACGCACGTCACAAAATGGCTCCGGACACCACCGTGGCAACCGGAAGCTGCACTAGCGTACATCAAATCTTGCACGCTCTCGCTAGTGGCCGGTAATCTCTTCACACTCGCCAGTGCGTGCCAAAACAAGGTTTGCGCGTGCCAGTGGAAAAATAATTCCATCATGCGCCGGGTGGCAGAATTTAGTGAGAACTCCGTGTTACTCGCGTAATGTGGGTTTCCCGAATTCCGCCAACTCCGTGAGCAGAATTATATTTCCGCCAGGCCTACTTATATGTATAAAAGGGAAGGTTTGGGCCTGGCAAAGGGTTGTTTTGCCAGGTCGACATGGCAGTGTAACCTGCACACAAAGCCTCTGCATTGGCTAGCCTGAGACATGGTTAAAGGTGGTACTTAAGTGGGTGGTTCAATCAATGCAGCAGGCTCACTAGTAGAATTTAATTTACTGGTCCTGGGTACAAGAAGTACCACTTTACTAGGGACTTAAAAGTAAATTAAATATGCAAATTGAGGATGAACCAATATTGCCATGTTTAGGGGAGAGAGCACAAGCATTTTAGCACTGCTTAGCAGTGGTAAAGTGCACAGAGTCCTAAAGTCAGCAAAAACTAGGTCAGAAAAGGTGAGGAGGTAGGCAAAAAGTTGGGGGTAAGACCACCCTAAGGCTGTCAGGTCTAGTACACCTCTACATCTCCGGTGCTTTCATACAGAAAAAAATACTTCCTCCTCATTGGCCAATTCTTTCCATCAGAGGTGCAAGTCCACCTTGGAATAAACCAATTATCAGTCGTATAACGAGTTTAAGGACAATCTGCTTGAACTTGAATGGACCTAACAGCTACATCAAAAGGAAAAAGATACTATTATATTTGGTGACCAAATCTCCCGATGTGGCCCTTCAACAAGAAACCCACATATCGGCCCTTGAATCCTCCGAATTGCAACCTAACTGGATATTTGCTGTTGGCCCCATACCTAAGAAAGAAAGAACTGCTATCTTAATACGTAAGAGAGTGATGGTCTGTGTTGGCAATACTTGGAAATATGAGGAAGGAGTTCTTGTCTTTGCAAGACTCAAAAAACCAAGCCATCCAATCATAATAGGTAGAGCCTATGCCCCCATAGGCTCCAAACTTCCCCTCCTTAGGACCTTCCCACCTTCCATGGGAAGCGACTGGAACTTGACATTGGACTCTATCCTTCACATGACTGGCCCCCAGGAGACAGAAACAAATAAAGACAGGATGATGCTCCTAGTCCTTCTAGCAGATCATGCATTTTCAGCTCCTTAAGCCTCCTGCATCTCAGGCCCCATGATCTAACATTTTATTCACACTCCCCATGGCACTGAATCCAGAATTTATCTTTTTCTCTTGGTGCGGCCATTCATTCCCAATCTCAGTTCATGTGAAATCTTTGGCAACGGCCTCACAGATAATTCCCTCATCCAGATGGATTTAAAAATAGGACTCAACCAGCCCCCTCGAGGGCGATGTTGACTACCAACCTGGAAATTCTGAGAACCAGAAGCTAAGCGAAAACTGCAACACCATGTTAGCACCTTCATGCCACTAAATGAGGGATTGGTGGCCTCCTCTCAAATGCTGTGGGTGGCAAGCAAAGCTAATGTGCGAGGACAACTCATGAGAAATCTGCTCTTCAACGTAGACAATACTGAGACGCACGACACCAATTGAACAATGCCTCAACAGTTTGAAGGCTACCTATTGACAGAAACCAACAGCAGACACCTTCTGCAGCCTGATGAGTGCTAAGATGGACATTAATTCGATCTTCACCACCTTGGCTGAAAAAACACAACATCAGATTAGGCCTCAACATTATGAGTTTGGAGAAAAAGCTGGATGTTTTCTCGCCCAACAGTTAAAACAAGAAGAGGCCCACCATTCCATTCCAGCTCTCAGAACACAGAGGGGCCTGCTCACTAACCCTACCCAGATTGCAGAAGAGTTTGCATCCTTCTATGAGGATCTGTAATAATCAATGACTGACAATTCACTGTCAGAGGCAGAATCAGTATTCTTTGATATCCTTACTCTTCTTCATCTCACGGGTGAATCAGCCTCTGAATTGGAAAACTGGAGTCTGATATCACTAAAGATGAGGATCGGAATGCTATTAGAGATATGTCTACTGGCAAAACACTGGACAAGGATGGACATCCTATCAAGTGCTACAAGATAAATAATGAGACTGTGATGCCAATGTTGGCCAAGGTGTACCAAGAAATCATTGTACTTCTTCCCAATCCAAATAAAGACCCTCTTCAATGTGGCAGCTACCTCTCCATCTCACCTATTAATACTGACTTGAAAATATTAGCAAATGTATTGGCCACCCGCTTAAAGAAGTTTATCCCCTCACTGATCCATGGATCCCAGGTGGGCTTCGCTCAGAGACACTCGTCATCTAACCACATGAGACTCCAGTCGCATGTCATTTGGCAAGCTAACAAAACTCAAGATGTTAAAGTAGTAATTTCCTAGGACGGCAAGAAGGCATTCGATAGGGTTAAATGGCCTTATTTATTTCGGGTTCTGCAAAGAGCGAAATTTGAAGATCGTTTCATCCAAAAGATGAATCTTCTTTATCGCTTCAATTGCGACCATCACCTGTAATGGAATCCAGTCCAAACCATTCTCTATAGCACGGGATACCCATCAATGCTGCCCCCTCTCTGTGCTCCATTTTCTGCTGGCACTCAAAGCCTTGGTGACTAGATTTTAGGCATCCACTATCAATACGGGCATCTGTAGGGCAGCGGAGGAAATGAAAATTCTCCTTTATGCAGATTAAATATTACTTCTATTTGATAGCCTGGAACCCATAATTCTCCTCGATATTCTTCATGATTTTGGACATTTTTCCCGCTATCAAATTAAATGGGATAAAAGTGATGCTTTATCTCTTAACTCATGACTCCTTTGACAGTCCTGCTACCTTGCAAATGGTCTTTCACCACAATCAACTATCTGGGAGTCCTGATAGGCAATATCTTGATGCAGACAGCACAGGAAAACATAAAAGCCCTGCTCACCAAAACGGTTGTCGACTTCAAGAAATGGTCTATTTTAAGGATCTCGATGTGGATTCACATTCAAACTGTGAGAATGGTGACCGCACCTCGTTTTAATTATCTGTTTGGAATGACTCTGATCACTATGCAAACATACATGATCTGGTAATTTGATACTCTCATCAAACATTACGTGTGGAATGGCTGTGCAATGAGAGCAAAGCAAACCCTGTCCTGACCGAGTCAATCCGTGTATGGGAAACCACTCACCGGCTCCTTAAGATTTATGCCTATATTCATGAAAAAAAACATCTGAACAAGAACACTATAAGGATCGATGGTCAACTGATAAAGTGGAAACACTGGTCAGACCATGGCATTCAAAATATGGATAAAATCTGGAATGCGGACAGCCTTAAGCCCATTATGGTCCTGCAAGAGGAATTCCACCTGGGGACAAGGCAACTGTGGAAATATCTACAACTCAAGCACTGCCTGCAATGTGCCAAAATACCTCTGTAGGCCCGCCTTCCTGAATCAGTGATTCATGATTACCTAAGAACGTGGAGCTCATTCACAGGAGTTATCTCTGGCCTATATAATGTCTTGCAGGATGAGTTTGACTCTATCCCTCTCAGACGCCTACTATGATATAAATGTCTGTGCCAACTAGGCAAAGTATACTCTGATGCAGAATGGTCTGAGCTGTTGGATACTCATGCTAAGGTCCTCAGCAACGCATGGCTTAAGTTCAGTTTTTTCAAGTTGCTTCTTTATTGGCACTGGTCACCACACCGGCTGAAAGTGGCTGGCCTGACCCCCACACAGCATTGAGATGTAATCATCTGGACGGTGACATTTTGCATATACTATAATCCTGCCCTGCTCTGCAAATGTACTGGCAGCAAATCCTTCGTACAATGAATGCTTGCAGTGATCTGGATTTGCGACACTCCTTGGAATTGATCATTCACTATGATACATTAAAAGTGGCAGATCTAGACAGTAATACGAAGAGTTTGATGGACACAATGCTTGTGGTAGGTACCATGGCTACCCTTTGCCAGGTGGAAACAGGTGACGTCCCCTTCTCATAACGATTGGATGCAAGATATAACAGTGGCTGCCTCACATGAACACATAATTTACCTTCTCCTAGATAAATTCCCCCAGTTAGAAAGCATATGGTCCTCTTTTGTTTCGAAGGCAGTCTTCACTCTGTGAACCCAGGTTACCATAGGACCTCGGAGAAAGTTGGGCCTTTTCCTCCACTTTCTTTAGTCTTTCTTTTCTTCTTCTCTCTCACTCTCACACTGACACCTTCCTGTTTTTTCTGACAAAGCTTTTGTTCACTTTTCAGTGTGACTGCACGGTTTTATAAATTGTTTTATATGGCTATTTCCTACAACATGGACTCCCTATTGACTAGATTTGGTGCTTTGTGTTTTCATGCTGCTTTTTGACATAATTTCAAAATTCACATCTCTGTTTTTCTTAATTCTATTTTTAACATTTTGGGTGTCACTCTTCTTATTAAAGGTTCCTCACTAGGTTGGTTTGGCATATTTATTGTGTTGTTGCTTTACTTTAACGCTGTTTTGGTGGTACTTTTATAGCTAATATGCATTTTTTTGCGCTTCCCCGGGGCAAGGCCAGCTGTTTGTGCCTTAGCTTCCAAAGGATACAATTACATTTTATCAGGAGAAATGTGTGTTAACAGAGTAGGTTATAGTATTGTCACATTTATGGTATCCTTCTTCCTTAAAGCAAACACAAGGAGATGATGGATAGAGGGCTGAAACTTTTAATCTCTTTGTGTTTGCTTTGTTTGTCCTAAGTTGGCAGGGTATGCCCAGATGTGGGTCCCTTTCTCATTTTGCCACTGGTTTCAAGCTAGCCTAGCTGATGAGGGGTGTTACCCCGAAACCGGTCCCAGGATGCTTGTTTCCAGTCCAGGGAAGACCTGGCTTGGAAGTTCGGGCTGGACTGTTCCCATGAGGAACAGAGTCAAGACTGATGTGCATATGGCTGGATCTGAATTGGGATGGCGAAGTGAGCTAAAGAACGATGATGGATTCAACACAGATCTGTGACTGGGGGCGAGTGTCTGAAAAGTTTCAGTGCTCCGTCCATCATCTCTTTGTGTTTGCTTTATCCTTCCTCCTTAATTCATACCTTCACACCTGGTCATCTTTCTCAGAGCCTTACACATGGATGTGAATGCCTGTGTCATATATGATTTGGCTGGGGAGTGCACTCAAACTTTGAGCCTTCTACGGGGGAAGGTAGGGCTGTGTGTTGGCACCAATTCTATTTTTGTTATATATAAATAGTCTGAACACCTATTTGATTGCCAACAGGAAAGACCGGCCTAAGGTAAAGTCAGTAAGTGTTCTCTCCATGTTCTACGCTGATGACGCAGTGTTGATGGCCAGAACGGCAAATGGTATTAAGCTATTAGTTGATCTTTTTGTCAACTTTGTGGATGACATGGATCTGGATACAAACAGTTCCAAGACTCACTACATGGTTTGTGGCAGGATGTTTTCAAAAACTAGACCTATAGCCATAAAGGGACGAACAATCACTAGGGTGCCTACTTTCCCATATCTGGGAGTGTCATTTGATTATCAGAACAACTGGCTTACTTGTATATCAAACCGATGTTCTAGATTTGGTCAAGCTTGAAGTGCTCTGTTTAGATTCTTTTTGTCGATAGGTAGTAAACCCATTTCCACTATTGCAGAATGAAATGCCTCCCTACGGTGGTGCAATTTGGGGGTACTGTAACTACAAGACTATGCATCAGGAAGAAGACCAATTCTGTCAAAACTTTTGGGCCTGGGTATAAATAGTGCATCTTTTTTTATCCTCGAAGAACTGGGATTGGATTTTGTGGAGGATCATGTTAAATTGTCCCCATTGCTATTATGGATTTCAGAGTGATGTGATGAGAAATTGAACTTTAACAGGGACGTGATTGAGGACTGCCTCTGGTGTAGATACGGCCACAAAATGCCGTGGTTACATTATATTAAAACTGACGCTTGCTCTCTAGACTGCACAGACCTTTTTTATAGGCTGCAGTTTCTTAAAGAAGGAGATCGGAGACTTTTTAGGGAACAATTTTTAAATCAACTAAAGGATGAGAAACTCACTAATAGATCCATTTTGCTTTTGAAAACTGTATCAGGCATTGAACCCTGTCTTACAGTTGTTGGACATCCTTGGGACAGATCAATCCTTTCAAAATTTCGCCTGGGCTCTATCCGCACACTGATCTGTTTTCCTCCGGGTCAATTTGATCCCCATTCACTTTTAGTTTGTCCCTGTGATGGTTGTTCCCTTCAAACCTTGATACATTTGCTTTTATTTAGCAGATTTTACGAATTTTTGTGCAAAAAGTATTTAACACCACGTTTTAACTCCAGGGGGTTTCATCAATTCCTGCGTGCCTTTTTACATATACAGCTATTACCTGATCATGCTGTGATTCTGGCAGTCTCTTCTTATTTAAAAGGTGCTCTATACTGGAACAAAATTATGAGTTTTTAATTTGCAATGGCTTGATATATAGGCTGCCCTATTTTTCCTTTAAACTATTTGCTAACTGCTTTCAGAATGTGTAATCTAAGGTCAATATGGTGGCCTGTATGTTTTAATGTTTTTAATGTATTTATGTGGTTTTTATGCTGTATCTTTTATGATTATGATACATAATCGAATAAAGATTTATTACACACACACATTGCCTTCTTGGACCATTGTCAGATCACTTACTTCTTTTCTTGTAGCCACATGGTGATTACTACATTAGATTCAGCCAATAAAATCTAATTTTCTATAGACTCATCAAGCAGAGCAATGAGTTTAGCAAGCTCATCAGCTTTATTGTTCCTACTGTTATCCTTACTTACCAATGTGCAGTGAGTCTTGGTATTCTTACAATATGGTTATAAAATAATCAACAAACAAATCATCACTTACACAAAACAAAGTACAACTTATCAAGTTTTACTAGTTTTAATTATGCGACTTATGGCTCACTTTCATCCTGAACCGTATTCTACAATACTCTGTTTAGCATAATCTGAGTCAGTGATAATCACCATTCCTTAGAATTCAAAAATAGATTATACTATGTGATTAGTTTGAGGACTCAGGCAACAACCTGCTGAAGGAATAGGGACATAATTAATTCATAAATGTCATGTATTTGAACTTCTTTTCTTTTATTGCTTTCTTTCTCTTGGAAGGCATTTTTATCATCTTGTTATACTCCGGGAGCATCCCACAGCAAGTATTTTCATTATAGGACAGACACCCATGCTTAAAACATTGTCAGGGTTAGTCGGGTTACAAGACGTTTGCTTCTCTGTGCAATTTTCTAAAGTGACTTTGTGAGAAAGAGAATTAATAATTGAGGTGGATGGTAGTCCACCACAAGTAATAAAGAATCTATTTTGTTAGATCCAGTTAAAGTCTTCAGTAATTTAAACCTGAGCTCAACCCATGGTAGCTACAGCACAGAGCAGACAGGACTAAATAAAGAAAATGTGTGAAGTGTTTAGAAGAACCCAAACAGTTAAACAGTCAAAAACCTCAAAAATGCCACTCCAATTTAGAAACATGAGTAAAATGACACCAAAGTGATATAAAATTATTTGAGGGAATTGGACGGATGAATAAACTTTTAAGTAAAAAAAAGACCCAAAAAGCAAAATGCTTCAATGGAAGTCAATAGTTACAGTAGGCCGGGACACAGGCACAGTTTCAGGTGGACCGCAATGGAGCACAGGTCGGATGCAACATCCAAGTTAGACTTGGTCTAAGGTTTTAACATAGGATTTAGTGGTTTTTTTGTTGGTTTTGGTGGAAAAAGTTGCACCCAAGGAGTCATCCCACTGGCCTGATACTTTTGGCACCTTCGATCAGTCAAGATTTCTACCTTTAGACCTAGGGCCTGATTTAGATCTTGGTGGACGGGTTACTCCGTCACAACGGTGATGAATATCCCATCCGTTGAAAAAGAAAATACCATTACATCTTATGGGATTTACATTTAGTCAGACAGGATATCTGTCACCATTGCAATGGAGTAACCCATCCGCCACGATCTAAATCAGGCCCCTTGTCTCTTTTTTTATAGCTCAAAATCCTCCATCAGAGAAAGGCGGTGTGATATATCCAACGAGGACTACACGTGGCTGGATACCTTTGAAACGTGGTCCTGCTGAAATAAATTTGCTGCAGCACAGAAGCTCTGAGTGGGGGAAGCCTGTTTCCTCAAACCCGGCAACAATGTGCCTTGGGTAGACTCAGAAGCAGCACTTGACATGCAAGACTCTCTCCAACAGAAGTCATCAACAAGGTCCAGGATAGGCACAATTGGTACCGGTTAGCTGGGTAGTTTGGAAAGGCCTCTGGCAGCTTGTTTTAGCCCTGTAGCTTACACAGGGTCAGTCAGAGCAAGTCCAGCCCTACAAGTCTCCGTGCAGGTCTCAAAGAGCAGGTTCAGCCCTTTTCTATTTCCATAGGTCCAGTGGTAATCTGAGGAGGGTGCCAAGGAAAGCCACACTTATTCCTGGTATGAGCTCCTGGGTGAGGGTGAATACTGGTCCTCCCTAACCAATAGGGTAAAAGTTCCAAGGGGTAACCCTACCCACGTTTGCAGAAGATCCTGTGTGCCCTACTGCAAACAATCCTACAGTGTCCCTCATGCACTAGATTCCAGATGGTAAAACCCTTCTCCCCTTGTTCCTTTAGGCCCTTTTCCTTAATATTTATTAAAACTCTGACTTCACCATTGAATTAGGACAGGTGAGGGAACCCTGGATAGTGGGACTTTTGTGGATGCCTGTGGTTTCTGGAAGTTTACGTCACAGAAATGCAAGGAAAATTTGTGATTTTAGTCAAAGTTTGAGATTTACAGGGCATTGTGGGTAACAAAATGTCATAGGATCCACACAAGGCATACCATCGTGGACTGCCCCTGGTATCTAGTTTTCAGAAATACCTGTGTTTGGTAGGACCCCCTAGTAGCAGCTGACCCGAGCCTAAAATATGCAGCCATACAGCATAGAAGAAGCATGATATTGGGCCAAACCACATGTTAAAAAAGAAGCAAATGTTCCCCTTTTACTATAGGGGTGGGGATGGTGTAGTCCCCATATAGGGAAAAAGTCTATATTGTCGATTTTGGGGCAGAAATATTGGCTTGATGCCAGTGTAGCTCACCTTTTCCTTTTGTTTGTTTTGGTACCACATAGAAATCCCTAGTGTCTAATGGCCTCTCTGTCACCCTGGAGCAAATTTTGGGTAAACACCCTAAATCCACTCCCAGATGGCAAAAAGACTGATGCGTCTGTTCTGGGATGGGAGCACAGCCCAATGCCTGGGTCCGCTGCCAGTCCCCTTAATTATTTTTGTGGCCTATTTTCCCCAGACAGGAGGGCAGACAGGTCTCCTTTCTGCCCCCAGGGGGCAGAAAGATTTTGTGGCTCAGGGTGGGAGGAGGACTAGCCTCTGTATCTCCTGGGAAATATTTTGGGTAAACACCCTCAATCCACCTCCGGGGGGGGGCAGAATGACATATGCACCTATTCCGGTGTGGGAGCATGGCGTGATGCCTGGGTGAGCCACCCTCCCACACACACTTTTTTGTGGCCCATGTCTGGGAAGGCCACCCCACTCCACCCCAACATCAATTTGAAAAAAACTCCTTGGTGTCGTCAGCTTTCTGTGTCCCTGGGGAGCAGAGCAGATGAGCAAATTGGAGGTAAGGACCTCCTATCTGCCCCCTGGAGGTGCAGAAAGACTATTGGCATATTTGTTGAGGTGGGAGTTTGGCCCCATGCCTAGGTGGGCCACACTCACCCCATTTTATTATATCAAAAAACAATCCCTACTGTCTAGTAGGCATAATGCCCCAGTGGGGCATATTGGGAACAAAGACCTCCTGTTTGCCCCTGGGGGGGGGGGCAGGAAGACTGTGATCGTCATTTTGGGGGGCAGGGCAGATTGGAGGTAAGGACTTCCAATCTTCCCCTCGGGGGGTCACAAAGACCATTGGTATATTTGTTGGGGTGAGGGTTTGGTCCATTCTCTTGGTGGGCCTCCCCTCCCCTTTTCATTATAAAAAATATTTATTCCTGGTGTCTAGTGGACTTTCTGCCCCCCCCCCGTGGGGGCAGATTTGAGATAAAGACCTCCTGTCTGTCCCTGGTGGGGCAGAAAGACTGTGAGGGTTATTTTGGGGGTGGAGGCTTGCCCCGATGTTTAGGTAGGCCCTCCTCACCCCAACAGCAAAAAAATAAATCCCCTTGGTGTGTAGTGGGCTTTCTGCCCCTTAGAGGCACATTGAAGGTAAAAACCTCTTATATGCCCCCCAGGGGAGGCAGAAAGACTGTTGCCATATTTCTTGGTGGGAGAGTTTGGCCCTTTGCCTTGGTGGTACACCCCCCAAACATTTTTTATTTTGTTTAAAAACTCCCTGGTATCTAGTGGACTTTCTGACCCCCTTCCCTGGGGGGGCATATTGGTGACAACTACCTTCTATTCGCAAAGACGTTTGTAGCTATGTGGTGGGGGGAGCACTAGCCGATTGCCAAGAGGGCCACTCTCGTCTCCAAAAACATTCCCTGGCGTCTAGTAGGTTTCTGGCAGATAGAGGTAATTACCTCTTTTCTGCCCTCATGGATGCCTAAAGACTATTGCCCTATTTGTCAGAGTGGGGGTTTGGCCTGATGCCTGGGTAGACCACCCCTTTTCATAATAAAAAAATACTCCATTGTGTCTAGTGGACCTCTGATTGGAGTCAACTGCCTCCTGTCTGTCCCCAGGCGGCGGAAAGACTTGGTGGTTCAGGGTGGGGGGAGGACTAGCCCATTGCTAGGAGGGCTACTCCCCCTCAAAAAATACTCACTGGTGTCTAGTGGGCTTGAGCCCACCCCAGGGGAAGATTGGAGGAAATGACCTTCTATCTGCCCCTGGGAGGTAGCAATAAGACTGTTGACTTATTTGTCCAGGTGTGGGTTTGGCCTGATGCTTGGGTGGCCCACTCCACCCCACCCCACTCCTTTGCATTATAAAACAAAAATACTGCTTGGTGTCTAGTGGGCTTTATGCCCCAAATGGGGGGCCAATTGGAGGCAACTATCTCCTATCTGCCCCGGGGGTGGCAGAAAGACTTAACCCATTGCAGGTGGGGCCTCTCCCCCTCCAAATATACTTCCTGGGGGTGTAGTGGGAAAATACCTCCGATCTCCCTCCAGCGGGGGGTAGAAAGACGGCTGTGGGTGATCTGGGGCATTGGGCGCTAGGCCCGATGCCTGGGTGAGCCGCCCCCACAACTTTGTCTACAAAAACACAATCCCTGGTGTCTAGTTGGCTTTCTGCCACCCCTGGGGGCACATTGGAAGTAACAACCTCCAATCTGCCCCCCCCCCGAGTGGGAAAGAAAGACATTTGGGAATGGGGTGCGGAGGCTAGCCCATTGGGAGGGGGCCGCTCCACCCCACAAAATAGTCCCTGGTGTGTAGTGGGAGGATCCTTGCTTGGGGATCGCCATCCAGGGGCGATCCCCAAGCAGGGATCCACTAGGGAAAGGTGCCATTGGAAAGAGTAGATTCTCCCCTTTCCAATGATACCTCTGCCATTGGAACTGGTGCTCTAGGGGCTGAGATATGCCCCTGAGTACTGATGCAGTGAAAGTGAATTGAGACACTTTCCCTTTCTCTGTAATGATGTCAGTGTGCCATTTTAAAACAAAAAAAACACCAGCTTTGGTTGCTGGGGAAGCTCTTTTCCTGCTTCTGGTGCCAGGATGTGCGGGAGCTTTTCTCAGCACCCGAGCACTTGTATAATATTACTTTGGTAAATATTATGTGACATGAATATTGTGTCAAAAATATTGTCACTACCAAAATATTGTGGCACAGAATATCCAAAGGTAAGAATATCACTTTTTGGTATATATTATCATTTTTAAGGATAGTGTTTTATTTAATATTGTTTACACTTTGTGCAGCATTTTCACTTTTGCCTAGGGCCGGAATTCAAGTCCCAGGCTGCCCACAGTTCTACAGACCAGCAGCTTACAGATGCACCGGGCAGGTGCATAAAGGACGCCGTACCTCCCACTGCGCTGGACTTTTTGTTCAGCATTTTCACTTCTGCCTGGGACCATACTTCAAATCCCTGGCTGCCTGCAGTTCTACAGACCGGCAGGAGGCCGGGAGCTTTCAGACAAGCTGGGCGGGCACTCAAATGACACTCCTGTACCTCCTGCTGCATGGGACTTTTGTGCAGCATTTTCACTTCTGCCTGGGCCGGACTTCAAGTCCCAGGCTGGCCACAGTTCTACAGACCGGAGGAGGTGGGTGAGCTTGCAGGCGTGCCAGACGAGTGCTTAAAGCATGCTTTGCTCCAGCTGTACGGGCTGCACCTGGGATGTGCCCAGGTGCCTGCCCGAGCGAAGACTGGGCCAAGAGCAGGCCCATCTGCACCTGTCCAGCTGAGGCTGTGCTAGGCCACCCCTCTTGGTCATCCTATATGGATCCTTTTTTCTTTGATGGTCTCAAGGAAGCAAGGTATTTCAATTCTACCCTCTGTTTGCTGTTGCCTGGGGGTCTAGAGTTTGATACACTAGTTAAGACCTTGGAAACATCTCCTTACTATTTAACCAATCACTTGTTTGCTATAGTTCGTAGAGAGACGCCCCCACTGTGGGTCTTTCTGATAAAGGTTATGGGTGACACCTTTCTGGCAAGAGCAGTAGGGGTTATCAGTAAGGAAATCAATTTGATGGAAAGGTATCATTCCTTGGATTTAGCTGGCTCTTCGACCATGTCCAGTTGGCCTTTAAATGCCTACACAGGGGAAGCC
Source organism: Calotriton arnoldi (assembly GCA_963921515.1). Lineage (NCBI taxonomy): Eukaryota > Metazoa > Chordata > Amphibia > Caudata > Salamandridae > Calotriton > Calotriton arnoldi. The sequence continues at coordinate 648,660 of CAWUFW010010641.1, read as the reverse complement.
TGCAGCAAGCATGCCTAATGGAGCCGAGCTGCCTAACATCCCAGCTCCTGTTCTTGACCAAGAACCACCAGCCCAGCAGATGCACTATGTTAGCACTCCCACTGGCAAGCAAAAGCAGAAGTCCAAGCATACCACTTCTCGCTCTGAAGATTCATCTAGAAAGTTTCCTGGCCTCTGGGCTACTGTGGATTCAAACCCATTTCATAGATTTGATGATTCAACTTGGACCCTTTTTTCTGTAAAATCAAAGCTGCTTTTGACAAATGCTTGGCGCCTCTATTGACTAAACTTGTTAAACTTGAAGTCGAGATTGCAAAAATCACCAACACTTGTCAGCGTCATATTAGGCCTACTTCTACAGAGGTGTCCTCTTCCATTACTTCAGCTTCCTTGACATCATCTGTGTTAAAGTCAAATACTTTAGTGGGCTTTTCCAACTAAGCACTGAATAATTTTCAGAAATCTTGCAGCAGGCCTGCTGGAAGGCACTCTATACCTCCTACTGTTGCCAGTTCAGCTACTGTATCTGATTCTACTTACCCTGGCTCTACTCCTAGGGTTTCATCATCACTTGCAGCGCATAAACCTTCCTCCAGAAAGTTGCCCTTTTGTTGTTGTTTTGATCAATGTGCCGAAACTAGAAGAATCAAAATAAGTTACGATGAGTCCGATACCCAGCTAACAAATTAAGCCGGTCATTGACTCAAATTTTAATGTCCGGGACTATAATAACATTCTCCTTGAGTGAAGAGTAGACTGGATTGGGCCAGCAACAAAGTAATTTCGAGGTGATTGTGTCATAATAAGCTTTAGATAGCTGATCCTAGCTAGACAGTTGCTCTCCATACAAACACAGTCTTTTGATATGTAGGAAAATGTAAGTCTTTTACCTTTTGGCTTTATTTGTAGGAATCTAATAAAGTTCCAGGCTCCAAATTTTTATTCCAAGGCTTAGGTTGACACTCCGCAATAGGCTCCGCAACAAGGGCCTAGTATCCATTGTCCCAATTGCTTTGCACATCTGTCATCTAAATGATGCAGATTGACAAGTCGGAGGCCAGAAGGACTTGATAAATGCTGACTACTGGATTTAAACCTTTAATGTTAGCCCTCAATTGGACTCTATGGTAGTTGGTATCACTGCCCCTCCATCCTCTGCCAGGTATCCCTTAAATGGAGTTTTACAGCCTGACAATTGAGCAGTGCCCACCACCAAACCTAAGGGCTTATATATGGGTAATTTGCATGGTGCAGCGCCAAAGGCCTCTTGCTGTGCTGCCCTACGCCAATGTGAAAGGGCAGGAATGCACCGTATGTATCCAATACGGTGAATTCCTGTCCTTTCCCCCTGTGCTGGTGCACAATATCTGCCTAGCGTTAATGCAGGCATCCTTGCAGCATGGGGCAAGGGTGTCTGCATTGCATGCAGGATTGCTTTTATGCAGGAATTGGCACCTTACTGAACAAAAACAATCCCAAGAGGCGTTTTCCTCTTTCCATGTGTGCTGCAGAATGCAGCACACTAGGAATGAGAAAATAACAGGGAGAAATACAAATAGTTCTCCTTGTTACGCCTCCTCTGGAGAGACGTAAGGTTTTGGTGCTTCCCCAGGTTTATGTGGTTAAGTAAATCTGGGGCAGCATCAAAACCCATGGGTGTTGCATGGAAAAACCCACCGCAATGCCCATGGAACGCTTCCCTGGCGACTTGCATTGACTTGCCTTACTCCATATCTATGGGGCCATTCAAAGCCATGCAAGGTGGCTTTGCGTGGTTTCATAAATCTTTATGAGAGCCCTGTGTCACACATGTACCACTTTATGTGGTGCAAAAGTGACGCAGGGCTCTCATTAAAAAGCCCACTAGTTCTTCAAGTGATAACAGTTCAGGAGTCTCATTGACGTTTTTTTGCTGGAATGTAAGTGGATTATTATCCAAAATTGAAGATGATTTCTCATGTATAAAGTTTGGATGTTATCATTCTATAGGAAACTTGGGGTAGTGACCATATTATGTGGGATGTTATCAGACTTTTTGTGCCCCATAAACCATACTGGTTTACAAATAGTTTGGGTGGTTTGCCCAAAACTAAACTTTTTAGTAATCCATTTACATAATATTATTAACTCCTCTGGTTCTACTTGCAACTTAAATGATTTGTTTTTTGCTGTGCTTTCTTTGCATTGATGATCTTTTGTATTGTTTAATTATTTTAATGTTTTATTTTGGGGTGATTTTAATGCAAAACTGGGTCATAATTACACTGTACTTGACCCTTTTCAGGTACATCAGGAGCATCATGTGCCTTTGTAACTCAGATCATAGGGGGGAGAAGTTATACAGGTAATTATTAGCGTTTGGGCTGCAAAGCATATTGGAATTATTTGACGACTTTGAAAATCAAATATCTACCTTTATAGGATGAGGCCGGGGTTTCAGTCATTGACTACAGTTTTGCTATCTGTTCCATAGCCATATTAGTATGTTAAGCATGAATTTCACCAAGCGTCTTTAGTGATCAGTGGGCTAAGTGCCTCTGTTAGGTATGGGCCCACAGGCGAGTGCGCCAAACATTTTTACTTGCAGCGTGGTGTGCATCAAAGTTGTGTTCTGGCTCCCATCCTGTTCCTTGTGTACATAAATGGCCTGAATGCATGCCTGTTATCTTCTGGAAAGGATATGCCCACAATCGGTTTTACTGCAGTTTTGGCTGTGTTATATGCCCATGATGTTGTTTTCATGGTGCACACCCCTAATGGTTTAAGGAGTCCGATTCACAAATTCATTGGTTTTATGGACAATCTATATCTTGATTCCCACATATTAAAAACAAAATATATCATTTGTGATACTAGAGTTGCTAAACCGGGCCCCTTTTGTAGTAAGGGAAGGCATATTAGGCAGGTCAATAACTTCCTGTATTTAGGAATAACGTTTGATTCCAAATGCTCCTGGCTGTCCTTTTTATCTGACAAGTGTACACATTTTAATCACTTCATTGGAGCTCTATGTGATTTTGCTTAAAGGGTGGGTAATCCACCAATTCAAACTCTCTTGGATGTTTATGACAGAAAATGCTTACCGGTTATAATGCATAGTGCTGGTGTGTGGGGATACCGTGAGGTCACTAAGCTACAGGTAGAGGAGAACTATTTCTGTTGCTGGTTGTTCGGCCTCCCTCCATCGACCCCTCACTTTAGTTAAATGAAGAAATGGGTATCCCTTATGTATCTAATTTAATTAAGACCACACCACTATTGATTTGGGTATCAGTCTGAGTTAACAAGCATACCTTCCTTAACTGGGAGATTATGCTAGACTGAAATATGAGAAGGGTCATATGTTTCCCAGGTTAAGCTATGTCCAGTCCTCACCTTAAATGATTAGAACTGTTTAAATCTCCCCACCTGTTAACTAAGACAGGCATTCTTCGGGTCAAAAAGCTTTTTATGAGGCAATGTGTGACAACCAGAGAGAAGGGGGAGATGGGGAAACCCTTCCTGTGGAACTATGTCATAGTCCAAACTGTAAAAAACCTAGGGGCATATTATCAAGAACGGCGTTAAAAATGATCGCCGCTTTAGCGGCAGAAAACTGCCGCTAAAGCGGCGATAATGGGCTTGATAATATGCCCTTGAGAATTCCAATAGAAGTCCATGTTCTGGTGTGATCCTGGGCTTCTATTGGAATTCTCCAGGGCATATTATCAAGCCCATTATCGCCGCTTTAGCGGCAGTTTTCTGCCGCTAAAGCGGCGATAATTTTATCACCGTTCTTGATAATATGCCCCCTAATACCTTATCTGGCTTGGGTTAGGAGCCCCTGGAAAAGGGTGCCCTTAACTACATTGGGTGCTATAAGATCACAGCCATGTTTTCTCTTGAGCCAATATGATGATTCTACTGTCTTAATTTGCTCTTTTGATAAGACCTCCATGCAAACCCAGGAATTTTTTTTATTTTTCTGTAAATGCTATGACATTTTTAAAACAGTTCTTAAATGTTATGGTTTTTGTCTGAGTAAACCTGCATTTTTTATGTATGCTTCCGAACCAGCTGATTTGTTTTAATGTAGGCATTTTTCTGAAGTCAGCCATGCGAAAACATAAATTAATTGAATTTCTGACACGTTTTTCTTTTTTTATTCTGTGATTCATTTAATGTTTTTTTATATTGTCATTTCTGCATGTGTTGCTTTTATGATCAATAATCAAATACAGCTCAGATTGATTGACTGGTTGAATACTGTTCACTTTATTATCATTTTAGTATAGTTAATACAAATATCTTTTTCCATTAATTTAATACATATTAGTCACTGTATTAATTTGACATTTTAGCATTGTTAATATAATTATCTAGCCCATCCGAAAGGTCAACAATTTTCCTATTGTTGCTGATACTAGAATGGGAATAGAAATTTTAACCCCCCTAAAGTCCAACACTTTTCCTAATGTTGCTTAGACTTGAGAGGGAGCATTAAATCTATTCCCTTTGAAGTCCAACACTTACCCTCCTGTTGCCTTTACTTGAGTGGCAATAGTAAATCTACCCTTCTGAAGTCCAAACCTTTCCCTACTATTGCTATCAGCAGTGATAAGAGTAAATCTAATCGCTCCTAAGTCCAACACTTTCCCTACTGTTGCTTAGAATGGAGTGGAAATAGTAACTCTAGGTCCTTTGAAGTCCAGCGCTTTAGCTATTGTTGCTTAGACTGGGGCTGGAATAATACATTTTGTTTGACATTTCTTCTATTTATTATATTACTTTAATTAACATTTATGTTTCATATATAGTTTTTATTGTATTTTATGCAACTCTTAATGTCATTTTGTTAAGATATATATATTTGTGTTTGTTAATTTTAACTTCACTTAAATGTTAATATTTTTACTTAAATGTATACTACTATTTTAAATAAATTATTTTAAATTTGCTATTAATTCAAATAAATTCTTACCTTTTTTGGCGATAGTCTCCTTCACAATATGTTGACACAATTGTTTGTCATTAACATTATATTTTGGTAAACAATATTTGTGACATATGTCAGTTGATATTTGTTTTTACCATATTTTGCCACACAACACACAAGTGCTCAAAGTGTATTTTCATACCATATAAAATACCCGGTCTGGAACATTCTAAAAACGGTATACAAAAAAACTACATCATTTCTCTATTTGCTCATAGTGTCTTTTCATGTCATGATTTACGTGGACCTGGTTATTCTACAAATGAAATGCAAAAAAGTGCATCTATATTCTATTTAAAAACAGACAGCCTCAGTTAGATTTTGAAGTGAAGTAAATAATCAAGGGGCATATCATCAAGAACGACGTTAAAATTATCGCCGGTTTAGCGGCAGAAAACAGCCGCTAAAGCGGCGATAATGGGCTTGATAATATGCCCTGGAGAATTCCAATAGAAGCCCATGTTGACACGAACATGGGCTTCTATTGGAATTCTCCAGGGCATATTATCAAGCCCATTATCGCCGCTTTAGCGGCAGTTTTTTGCCGCTAAACCGGCGATAATTTTAACGCCGTTTCTTGATAATATGCCCCCCAATTTCTGGGGAGAAGTCTAAATTTGAAGTGGAATCCACCAGCGAATGTCATATGTTTGCCCATTCAACTGCATATTAGTACATATTTCACCATGACTTTGAAAACATGGATTAGTGCATTTGTGCAAATACCATGTTTATTATATATTTTTCATCTTGCTATCATTTTACAATGTAAACTTGCCCTTATTTCTTCATTTACGCTACATATATCACTTTGCAAATTCTTCTATTTGCTCCTTCTACCTCCCAGGAAGAACAAAAAAACACAAGCGACAACCCTCCTATTTTCTTTTCAATGCTGTTTGTAGTGAGAAAAGAACAGCGAACTGGCAGATTGAGTTGCATATACAAGAATATGTTTGGTACAGGTCTTACAGACTGATGAGACCTGACAAGGCTGAAGTTGTTTGACTCAATACTTTCGCTCAGCAGGACAATGAGGCTTAGGCCTTACCATTTAATCAGCATCACTCCTTTGGTTTGGTGGCCACGGGTAAACATCCGCCTGTTGCCACCTATTTTAAATTGATGGGTGTTATGCCAGTATAACGTGTGGCACCACTAGAAGCTAGATTCTGTGACTGACAGGATTCTGCGTTGCTCCTTGTCTTCCTCTTCCAGATCTGTCCCTCTCCTATGTCCAATGATGAGGATCATGCTAAGGTAGAAAAGGGCCACATGAGGAAATGCTCAGGTGTGATATGTCAAGGATTGTTTGACCTGGAGAAGATGGCTGGGGTGCCTCTCAAGGTAGAAAAACAACCAGTGCCAGTGCATCGCTCCTTTGTGCCTAAATGACTGGTGCACTCAGTCACCAAGTTCTTGTTATCTAATGGAGGATTCCAGAAAAAAGCTTCCCTGCCCTTATTTATGTCCCAACAATAGCCCTTCGCAAAGGAGGGTTTTGAGCTTCTCCATCTGCTTCCAGTGTTGACAAACCTGCTTCCAGTGTTATCAAACTTGTTTTTTTATTAGAGTACATAAATGTTTTTGAAGGGCAGAATTATGAGGAAGTTTGAACATACCATGGAGAAGTCATAAGCAAGTTTTAACGTGTCTCTGAGTTAGATATCCTACAGTGTACTCCTCTCAACCCTTGTTGGAGGATTAGCAGAGGCAGAAGAAAATTGTTCTCTGCTGCTGGAAACAATGCAATGTTTCACTTATATGTGAACTTTAATGAGCTAAGAACTTTGGACCTGACCAATAGGAATATTCACTTGAGAGACTGAAAGATTGTACTTGACAATAAAGGCTTTAAAATGTCTGTTTCTTAAGCTGTCAGGCAGCGTATTCAGGCAAACCTGCCAAAATCAGTTTGGAACTAGGAACACAGGCCTTTTCTTTCGAGGAGCAGCATAGAACTTCAGAAGCATGGACGGGTTTATTTACCATCAGCACCATAGAAATGACAGCAACATTCCAATAATTACTTCTTCAAATGTATGCCCATCAGTGGAGAATTCTATGCACTAGTACAGCAAGCCAAGTAAGGAACACAAACTATGCCAAATGCAGGCTGTCTGGGACAGGTCAGATGCGTGCTGCTTCATTAGCTTCAGAATAGCCTTGTTAAAATGCATCCCTGTGCATTGGTTCGTTGAGATTATTGATGTGAAATATGTCATAAAAGTGCCCTGCTGCCACCAGATTCTAGCACCAGCCCTGATTCTTGGCCAAGGGAGCAGACAAAGAGATCAACAAAGGACAGTGGGATGAAGAAATGCTTCAAAAAGAGGAAAATGGCACCAGTTCATACCTAGAAGGTGTATATGTGTGGTATTTCATTATGAAATTGGTGGAACAACATTACAGGAACTTCTGTTTGATCATTCAACTCAAGGGCAATGAACTGTTCAATGTTTACAAGACATTTTAGAATGCAGGCTATCCAATAATCCAATCAGCTTATTTGGCCTTTAAGAAGGAGGAGTCCACTAACTCCACAATTATCCCATGCACTCGTCCAAGTTTCACCAAGACCTAACCCAGGATTTGGAATTCATAAGCACAAGGGTCTGGGCCCGGGTATGTCCTGGGGGTTTGTCTCAAATGAGAACCTCCATGCTAAGTGTTTGCCTCTACAGAGTAATGGGAATTGAAGAAGGTCTTGGTCAGTGAATGGCGACGGGTGCCCCGATTATTGGAGAATCGAGGGCTAGTGAGACCAAACTGAGTATCCACAAGAAATTGTGATCTCGCTAAGTGAGAACAGTTAGCCAAAGCCATTACATCAAATAGAGGTTTGGGGTGAGTTAACAACCTTCATGTGAATGACCCACTTCCAGACACATTGGCCTTAGTATTATAGGGAACAGCAGCTTGTGGTATAATTTTTCCCTTTCAGACTTTAGATTGAGAACCTTGTTTGCATATATTAGACCTTACCAGGTTGGTAAGAAATTGTGTTGCTCACTTGATAGCATTTCGCTAGCGTGAGGCGAAGTTTGTGAATTTTGTTCTTGCCAGCCAGGTTTGGATACCTTCATCTTTGATCTTGAATATAAGGATCTGAATTCTAACTGCCATGACATAAACATGTGCTGAGTTTTCCACTGCTATAAATGTCAAGGTCCACTCGACCGGAGGTCAGAACTATGGTGGCTGTGTTGAGCACAGGGTCTAATAATCTGTAGTTTCACTGTGTTTTCCTCTCTTCGTGTTGTCTTAGTTTTCAACAGGTTATAGTAACATAGACGTGCAGCTAGTTGAAATATGGATTTGCCATTGTTAGGGTCTATGGGTCAGATCCTCTTCATACACTAAATATTTGCTACTGAATATTAGTTGAAAGAGTAATACAATCCCAAGAAATAGTACTGCAAATTCATAGGGACATGTTCAGTAGTACTCACAGATAGGATGTAGCTGAATAGCGTATCCATACCTCCTCATTCACGTTTAAGCAACTACATTAATATCATTATTATTAATATAATTGTGAATTTAAAAAGTCCCAACACTTTTTCAATTTTCCCTTTGCACTTTACTTTTAGGTTGAATGGTAACAAAATTAAATGATAGTCACTGTCAGATTATTTTATTTATTGCATTAGATGTCCCTGCAATAAGCTTTATTTTGGAAGTACTATCCATATGGCAAAAAAACATATTTTAGAACATACTAGAGCCATTTGGCATAATGACAAACAGTATCTGGTGGCCAGACACCTTTTTGACACACACTACCAAAACAGTGACGTGTTACAATTCTTTGTAATTGATAGGATTGATAATAATATCAGGGGTGGTGATAGAGTTGGTATCTTGTGCAAACTTGAATCCAAATTTATTGTTGATTTTGATACTATATTTCCGAATTGGTTCAATTCAGATGAAGATATGGCTGTCCATTTAAGAGAATGATGATATTGCAAATGTAACAGTCTCTTAGATAATTCTAGAATGTCGAGGTTCAAATTGTTTTTAAGGATACTTTTTAAAGTTTTTTTTACTGTTTTGTTTTTTATATACACTTCTGTACCCTGCCAAATCACGAATAAATCGTCAATATATCTTAACCATACAATGACATGTTTATCCATTAGTTTCTTATATTTTGTCCTGAGGACCAGCTCCACCCACCATCCCATGTGTAGGCAGGCATAGCTTGGAGAGAAGCTGGCCCCCATCGCCACACCTCTGATCTGCTGGAAAATCTGATTCTGAAACATGAAGAAATTGTTTTCTAAGCAAAATTATGTCATATTAACTAACATCTTGTTATGTTGGTATAATCAAATTGATCTTGTGCCTAAAAAATGTTCCAGAGCCCTTATACCATCCTTGTAGTGGATGCTTGTATATAGCATCGTGACATCCAGAGTCATCAATAGATAATCATCTTCCCATGTACAATCATGGATGCGTTTGAGGAAGTCACTAGTATCCTGAATATAGGATGGCAATAATCGCACGTGTTACTGTAGGAAAAAGTCAATATATCGTGATGTGTTCTCTAATAGAACTTTCCATGCTGAAATTATTGGTCTTCCGGGTGGCTTAGTTGCATGTTTATGTATTTTTGGAATAAAATAAATTACAGGCATGATTGGGTGATCGTTTTTCAAGAATTTGTATTCATCCAAACTGAGGAGTCCTGCACTTTTCCATGCCAGTAACTTTGAACAGTACTCACTCCATGTGGAAGAGTTGTCTGGATGTTGCTCCTCTTGTAGCATTCTCGGTCATTGAGTTGCTTCAATGCTTCTTCCAGGTAATCTGCTTTCGGCTAGATTACTATATTGCCCCCTTAGTCTGAGTTTCGGATGACAATTTGATCGTTGCCTTGTAGTTTATTCATTAATTGACGATACTTGCGGATCTGTGGGTTATAGTGTTTCCACGTTCTTGATACCTGGTGATTTTCTCTTTTTACTTGAGATGTTATTTGTTCGTTACAAATATCTATTGAGTCTCGCTGCATTATGGGCTGGAATGTTGATTTTGGTTTGAATCCTGTACATATCGTCCCAAAGGTATTCAATTGCTGTTGCACTATGACCGATTGAGTAGATACTTCAGGAATGTTTGATGTATGTTCATTCTGCAGTGAGTGTAAGTTGTACAATAATTGTACATCCTCTGCTGTCATGATGCATGGACTTGGTGAAGAGACTGCATCTATTGTAAGTTGATTGATGTCACATTTTTTTCGCAGGAGATGGTATTTTTGATGCTTCAATTTGCGAATGAATTTGTACACATCTATTCTTTTTTTTTTAAACTTTGTTTATTGGTTTAAACACAGCCATACATAACATGATTGGACGACATGTGCAAGATTGTCAAGAGGATAATTAAGCAGACATTAATTCTAGCTACATATTAACCATTTCCTACAGCACTCGCTTATCTGTGCATCTCCAGTTCAACAGTAGGCGACACACAGGGATCCCCCCGATGTCTATTCCAGTGTGACCACTTCCTATCCCATTTCTTGGGACACCCCCGAGCCTTAAAAACCTCAGTCTCTGCCAACATACATCTATCCATTTCTTTGGCCCACAAGGTGACGAGTGGCGGGTTCGTTCCCCCCCAACCTCTAGCTAGCTCCCGTTTCACCAGCGTGTATCCCAGTGTCGTAAATTGCTGTTCAACTTCCGTGAGATCCGTCGCCTCCCATATGTTTAACAGCCCCAGTTGTGGTGTTAATACTATGTCCTTTCCCAACGCTGTGCGCATGTGTTCTGAGGCTCCCTCCCAAAGAGCACGTATCTCTGGGCAAGCCCACAGGGTATGGTGAAATGTGGCCTGCTGACCACATCCCTTCATACAACGGTCGTCAGGTCTAGTTCCTATTCTCGCCAAAACTTTCCCTGTGATATATGATCGATGGAGTATCCTAAGTTGAATCAGCCGGAATCTCTGTGTGATTGCCGCGTCTCGAGGGGACGTGAGTGCCGCCTGCCAGTCCTCATCATCGATAGGACCAATGTCTTCTTGCCACTGCTCTCTGAGCTTCGGGAAGGCGTCTGACAAGTTATTACTCAACTTCTTATAAATTAAAGATATTGCCTTCGAGTTGAGGGGCCCATCTAGCAGGCGGTCTTCCAGCGGTGACGACTCTGGTATATCTGTGAGAGACGGGAACCCCGCCTGTATCGCATGCCTGATCTGTAAGTACCTATACATTTCTCCTTGGTCCAGATGATATTGTTCCTGGAGCTCACCAAAGGTAAGTAGTGCTCCCTTCTTCACCAGATCCCTCACCGCTGATATCCCAATGAGATCCCACTTATCAAAACCGGGCTGCTAGCATAGCATGCCCAGCTTCTGGGTGAACCACAACGGAGCAGCCTGCGAGAGGACGCCCGTCCATCCCAGCCGGGAGGTAACTACCCGCCAGATTTCCAGTGTGTGTTGGGTAGGTCCAAAGAACCTCCCCCTATTTTATTTATCAGTGTTGTATAGGGCCCCCATATATCCGGATCGGTCAGTTTGGTATCGGTCAAGGGCATATGCTGGGTCATCCTGGGGGTGGTACATCCAGTGATTGACGGTCACCAATTGCGCCGCCCAGTAATAACGCTGTAGGTCAGGAAGTTCTATGCCTCCGTCGTACCATCCTTTTGTCAATTTCTGCAGTGCAATTCTAGGGGCCTTACCATCCCACAGCAGCGTGCGAATCTCCCCATCAACAGCTCTAAAATATGCGTCTGGGACCCTGTGGGGACAGTTATGTAATGTATAAAGAAAACGAGGAAGGGCTAGTATTTTAAAGAGTGCCGCCCTCCCCAGCAGTGTTAAGGGCAGAGACCTCCAATGTTTTACATCCACTCGTAGTCGGGCCAAAAGGGGGGCCAGGTTGGAGCCATGGAAACAAGCCGGATCCGAAGTGACAAAGATCCCTAAATAGCGAAACCCCTCTGTCGCAACCGCTATAGCGCATTCCGCCGGAAGGCAGGGGGCCTCGCCCCTCAGCATAAACAATACGGACTTGTGCCAATTGATCGCGTATCCCGAGTATTTACCGAAATTCGTGAATATGTCTAGCACCACACTGATTGATTTGTACGGGGATGCTAAGTATAGCAGTACATCGTCTGCGTAGAGGGATATTCGATCCTCCACTCCAGCTGCCCAACGCAGCCCACGCACCCTTACGTCTCTACGCACCCAGGCCGCCAGAGGCTCCAACGCAAGAGAGAAAATCAGCGGGGAGAGTGGGCACCCCTGTCTAGTACCTCTTCTCAGTTCGAACGTCCGAGATGTAAAACCATTAACCCTCACCTGTCCCAACACACCGGTATACAGCAGCTTTACCCAGGCTATGAATTTAGGGCCCAGCCCCACCTTCCCCAGGACCTCGAACAGATACGGCCACTCAATAGAATCGAATGCCATGGAGGCATCGAGAGACAGCACCGCCGCGTCCTCTTCAATATACTTCCTACGAGCCATCACATTATGTAAACGCCGTAGATTGAGGGCCGTATTTCTACCCGGCATAAAGCCAGATTGGTCTGGGTGGACCAATGATGTAATAACTGTCGCCAATCTGTTCGCCAGGACTTTTGCCAACACCTTTGTCTCCACGTTAATTAGCGAAATTGGCCTATAGGAGCCACAGTTGTCTGCTGGCTTACCCTGTTTATGGATGACTACGATGGTGGCTAATCGCTGATCTACTGGCAGCCCCCCACTTCTAAACTTTCTTCATACATGGCTCTCAGGTATGGCACAGTCAGAGAGGCAGTGGCCTTCAAGAACTCTACTGGGATGCCATTAGGCCCCATCGCCTTTCCGGACTTGATCTGCCCCATGGCCTTGCTTATTTCTTCGTTCGAAAGGTCTGCCTCCAGGGTCTCTCATTCCACCTCTGAAAGGCCCGGCACATTGCTATCCAAAAGGAACTGGCGGGAGTCCTCAGCCGTGTATTGTGTGGAGGGGAGGTACACCGTTTCAAAATGATCCGCAAACTTTTCCGCTATTTCTTGTGGATGAATCACTACTTCAACCCCCGTATCGTCAGCTTGTGTACCCATCTGGATCCCTGCTCACGCCTTTCTAACCACGCCAGTGTCCTACCTGCCCTGTCCCTAAGCTCATAGAGTCGATGCTGGGTGGCACGATGTTTAGCCACCATATGCTCCCTGGTTTTTATCCTGTATTCGTCTTGCTTCAATAGGAGTTTATGACTAGTGTCCGGTGAGGGATCCTGTGAATGCTCCCGCTCTAGTTCGAGGAGGTCTGACTCCACCTTGGCCAAGAGTTCGTGCTTTTTTGCGATATAACTCGTCTTTAATGACAGGGCTTGCCCTTTGAGAACCACTTTGTATGCTTCCCAGATTGTTTGTGCGGAGTCGACTGAGCCCACGTTTTCAGTAAAGTAGTTCTCTGTTTGTGTGCGGAGCTCGCCTCTTATATCTGGTATATGTAGAAGCCATGGGTTAAGGACAATAGTGGTACGTGGTTGTCGTTCCCAGTGTGTATAGTCCGTCCAGACCGGGGAATGATCCGAAATGCCTCTGGGCAAGACTTTAAACTGGGCGAAATTACCTATCGAGGACAGATGCGTGAGGAAGTAGTCAATACGTGATAAGCTATTGTGGACACTAGAAAAATACGTGAATAATTTATCAGTAGGGTGAAGCGCACGGCCTACATCTGCCAAACCCATCGCCTTCGCAAAATCGGCCATTAGGTCGTTAGACTTCTCCCTCGTCTTCGGTGGGTTGCGGTCAACGGTGTCATCTAATGTCATGTTGTAGTCTCCTCCCATGATAAGTGTGCTCTCTCGGAGTCTCGTCAGCCTATTACCTAGGTCCTCTAAAGCTGCCTTGCCCAGAGCGGGCGGTAAATAGACAGATAGAATGTTAATGTCCTTTCCATCCCATTGGGCCTCTGCCCCCACGAAGCGGCCCCCGTGTCCGCCCATGTCTTATGAACAATAATGGGCATAGTTTTCTTTACCAATATGGCCGTCCCCCTCGAGCCCGTGGTGTAGTCCGCATGTATCAGGAGTTTGTATCCCCATCTATTGAGGGCCTTGGATTTCTGACCTACTAGGTGCGTTTCTTGCAGCAAGACCACATCAGGTGACTGTCTCTTTAGGTACTGTTGCACTATCCCCCTCTTAATCTTATCCCCAACACCATTGACGTTCCAGGACATTATAGAAAGGGTACGGTCTCTATCCAGCCCCATTGCCACGTATCCCACCCATTTCTCGTACTCGGATCCTTGCTATGTAGGAGGAAACTTGAGTCTGTCCACTCAGCGATTGCCGTCCAATGCTCAATATGGCTACTTTACGCTTTTGAAACACAATATCACATTGCTTACCAATAATACAATCAAGAAAATAACATCCCCAAATTCTAGGCCCCCTGGTACCCACCCCCCTCCCCGCCCCCGGGTCCCTAGCACTATGCATCTTCAAACCCCCCGACCCCCAACCCCTCAACAGCTACCCCCTCCCTGCCCCCCTGCCCGTGGATTTAAAACTACCCACTCCCAAACCTGGCAGAGTGCCTCTCTCCCCCCGAAATGCTAGAAATGCACGGGACGAGCAACTCCCATCCCCGCCCACTCACATCACAATTAACTTGTATTTTTGGCCATCCACTAATCGTATAGTTCAGTCTCATTCAAATCACATCGTTTAAGCCCATCAGTCCCAAACCTTACATCAGGTCTTCTCTTTGTAAGTCTCGCACCCGATGGGTATATCAACCCTCCCCCCAGTCCCCGCTACTTGCGCTTTCAGTCGGGCGTCGGCTCTTCATTGATGAGGCCGAGGGTCCTCACTCCCGCTCCTTCAGCGGATCGTTTTCCTCTGCAGGACCATTCTTTGCCGCGTCTGGACGAAGACCCCTACGTTGGCTAATCCTTTCAGAGCGTTCTCTTCTCGGGTTTCCCACCGTACTCCATCCTTCCATCCAGTCCCAGACTGCATCCGGTGAATCAAAAAACCACGATTTGCCATCCGATTCCACCCTCAGTCTCGCAGGGAAGAGCATCGCATATTTCACCTCCCGGTCCCGCAGTTCCCTCTTCACCGCCTGAAAGCTGCGACGTTGGGCTTGGACCTTAGCCGTGAAATCCGGGAAGAAGGCCACCTCGTAGTTATCTATTTTCAGCGGGGGACTGGACCTCGCTGTCTGCAGGATAATGTCCCTGTCTCGGTAGTTGAAGACATGAGCTATAAGTGGCCTCGGAGGTGCACCTGGTCTTGGTCTACCTCCCGGTACTCTATGACAGAGACTTGGGCTGTAAGTGCTTCGTGATGAGATCTTCCACATATAGGTCCGCTGCCGGCCCCTCCGTTTTCTCCGGAACCCCTAAGATGCGGATGTTATTGCGGCGGGCCCGGCCTTCATAGTCATCGAGCTGCTGTGCCATCCTCTCCTGTTTCTGCTGCATTTCACGCATCTGCGTCTGGAGTTCCGACGTGTCCGCCTGTAGGGCACCGGCGACCACCTTAAGCTCCCTGACTTTCTCGTCCATCTTTCGGAAGTCCGCCCTGATAAGGGAGACCTCCACCGTGACAGAGTCCACCGACGCACGCACTCCGTTAATAGCTGCCATGACATCATGCAGAGTTGGCTCCGGTCCTTGTTTGGAGGCAGCCGCCCCTCCATCCGTCCCCGTTTGCGGCGTATCCTCCTTATCTCCCCCTTTGGACCAAGAGAATTTGGCCAGCTGCTTTTGGGCGTTCGCCTTGGGCCCCTTCCCTCCTGTCGCCATGGATGCGCAGCAATGAACGCCCCGCTAGGTGAAAGCACAGGCCAGCACCGAAGGGTGGACCTTAAATTGATGACAATATGGGCCGAGTTTTTGGGAGTTTCTTCCGGATTCTCAATCTGGGTATCGCGGCCCTGGAACACAAACTATCTTGGCTAGGCTTCTACACCCTTCGCGGCCCCCTTCAGTGCGACGTGGTTACCTTCGTCGGCATTCCGCAGGAGGCTTCTCCTCCCTCTGCGTACGGCACTCCAGCGTAGTATCTCCTACGGTGCTGGAGCTTTCAGCACCTTCTTATGGCAGTGCATTCCAGGTTCAGAAACGCCCTTCGAGCCCTAGTTCGGTTCCCACCGCACCAACCTGTCCTCGATCAGTTGGGGGAGTTTCAGGGGTTCCCTCGCCCCCCTCCAAGCTCAGCGAAGTCTTACAGTGGTTATCAGCTCCGCAGGAGGCAGTAACACTCCCTTGCGCCAATGTAGTCTAATTGCAGGGAGTCGTTAGGGCCAGTCACCCCCGGCCTCAGGTGTTCCCCCTTCTTTTAGCGCTAACCCAGGCTAGCGCCCGGTGGACTACGGCGCTCCGTCTTCTCACTGGCCCCCACCATTTGCCACAGCGCCTCTAGTTAAGTCGCAGGGCGACACTCCCAAAAGGACGGCACCTTCCACTACTCACGGGCTCCCAGTGATGGGTAGGCGATCTCTCCTAGGACCTACGGGTCCGTACTGCTTGCCTTACAGCAGCCACACAGGCCACCTCTGCTGCGGCAGTATCCAGGCCTCCCGCACCACCGCTCAGCAGCTCCCCACTGCAGGCCGCAAGGTTGGGGTCTCGCCTCTCTCGCAGAGGCAGATTTCTGTAGGCCTGGGGCCTCCACGCCCACTCCTTTGCGTTGGCTCTTAAGTAGGTGCCAGTCCTCACTGCGCTCATGAGACCCGTCGCCGGGTCTCCACCATGTCCCCACTTCCCGCTGGGTATCCCGTTAAGCCGCAGCCTCTTAGGCACCAGGAATCTAATTATAGCGGCCGCGGCGTGCAAAGGCCGCAAAGCCGGGGGCTCAGGTACTTGAGTCACTCACCGGATCCTCCCTCTCACGGCCGCACCGCTCGACGCGGGAGCCCTCAGCCGGTCCTCGTCCCCACTGTGCGCTGCTTCAGAGTTAAGGTACCTCGGGACCCCTCCCGGACCGCTTGTCTGCCTGGCTTCTTTAGCGTCCCTCAGGCACCTTCGACGCTTTCACTTTTTGGGCGTCCGCCATTACCTCCTCATCGGGGACGCATCAGAGGGGGCCGCCAGATTCACCAGGCGAGTCGCAGCTCCCGTCGAGTCTCTCCTGGGAGGTGAGTAGTGAAATGCTGGTTATTTTTATGATTTTGGGATGTGGATGGCCTCGGATATTGAGGGATTTGCAGCGGGGATTCAGGAGCCCTCTCAGGCAGCGGCCATTCTCGTTGGCTGCTAGCCACGCCCCCTCGTACACATCTATTCTTGTTTGAGAATGATTGAAATTACTATCCAGACAAAAGGACAAACCTAGAGAAAGCAATTGCGTTTCAGCTTGATTTAAAGTGATCTGGGATAAGTTAATTATGGTGTTGGTATCCTGAGTACTTGACCCTATTTGCGCTTCCATCTGTTGATTACTGGTTTTTTTCTGTTTTCTCGTTTGCACCACTGTTTGCATCTTTCTCGCAGCTTTTTATTCCTCCTTTGTCTTGCTTGTCATTTTGTGTCCTGGGATGTAGCGTTTGACGCCTGTCTTGGTGTAAAAAATCGAGTTCTTCTGCCAGTGACAGTTTTACAGTTGATCGACCTGCCACCTCTTTACGTGACTCCGAGTCTGTTTTACTCTCAATTGCTGAACTTAAATCTGATGCAGTAGTTTGCATACTTGTACTGGCGCTACTGTTTGCCCCCTGTCGTTTCTCAAAATGAACACCCTTATTAACTGCTTTCATCGAATCATGTTTCTTTGAAAAGGTAAAAATTTGGCCATTTTCGTAGTCTGATTTATCGCATTGAAATTTGAATGCTTTCCTTTTTTTGATTATTTCTTCCTCTCTGCGTAATCTTACTGTCATTTCTTCCCAATATTTATTTGTTGTCTCAAATATTTCCACTTTGTTCATTTCTTCATTCAACTCGTCTATCTGTTTTTGTAGTTCAGTCCGATCAATTTTTGTGGAGAGGTGTGGTGCAGCGGCCAGGGCAGCTGACTTCGGAGCACAGGGTTCACGGTTCGATCCTTGGCTCCGGCGGCAGCTCAGCTCAGCACCATGTGACTCTGGGCAATAGCTCACTTAATTTCCACTACGGCCCCCAGCGCCTTGAGACCCGTAAGGGTGAGTAGCTGCGCTATATAAAAACGGACTTACTTACTTATATATTTACCAGTATTTGCACCAATTTCTTTGAAGAATCCAAATTGCATTCCGCCCATTCCCTTAGCATGTTAGGGTTGGGGTTTTCAAAGCTAGGTGCAATCATGATCCTGAGGCCTCGTGGTATCCTACCCACCTCCAAGTATCTGTGGAGTGATGTGTGCTCCCACCACTTAGCTTGCTCATGTTTCATGAGCTTTTCCAATTTTTTAAACAAGTCCCTAATGTTCGATGTACCCCTGTTAGATGAACTACTGCATGCCTGCGTTGGCAAGTCCGTCCTCGGGGAGTCACTAAACATTTCCTCAGCTGCTGCTTCCCGACTTCGCAGCGCGTCGTCAGACATAGTCTTGAGTTTAAACAAATCGCTGTTAGAGTGTCAATTACTAACGACACTCGAACTATACGCACCTTTCAAACAGACTCTCCTTGTTTTCCTACCTTGTGGATCGCTGGCATTCCTCGTGTCCTCTGACTCGGGTTTCGCCGCCTCCACAGCAGTTGATATTCTTGTTGTCCGGGGGGATGCCGTGGCTTTCTCCTGCCTGGAGACGTGCAAGGTTTCCGGCTTAACGCCAGATTCAGCTTCCTGCCACTCGACCCATTCAGAAAGGGGGTCCGTGATTCCCAAGGAAGCCGCCTTGGTGAAAATATCACTTGATCCTTTGTTCCTTGTACATCCCTTCCGCGTGGAAGAACAAATACGGACTCCAATTTTGCTGGTGCATATTAAATTAGTTTATTTTCTCAGACTTCCGCCATGACGCGTTTCGGCCTCAACAGGCCTTGATCACATGACGCAGCTGCAGACATGGTACCCATTTTTAAAGTGACAAGTGCACAAATTGCCTGATAATAAATAGAAAAGACAGACTCATATGCAATTGTATGGGGTCTGGGGTGGAACACAGGTTGTCATGATTATATTAGGATCCTGATAAATATTCCTAACATTGTACCAACAACATTAAATATCTATATAACAAAGATAAATAACTTGATACATTTGATCCAATTGACCTGGTCAATGAAAACATAATGTATGACAAATTTCCAAGACACCTTTAAAAATAGTACGGTATATGTATACATATATATATATATTTATGTATGTAATATTCAGATATACCACACACACACACACATATATATATATATATATATATATATATATATATGTGTATATATATATATATATATATATGTGTATATATATATATATATATATATATATATCCTCTCGTACTGCTTCCAAATGCTTTCACCAGTCCTGGAAACGGAAAGCAGACACGGACCACGTTTCTGTGCAAGAGATGTTTATTCTTAGTCGGCCATGACGCGTTTCGGTCCCTCCTGGACCTTGATCACATGACAACGCTCATTACCATTTTCTCCCCTTTTAAAGTGACAGTGATTAGTGCAAAGTTCCGGTGATTTCACCATGGACATGGAAGACATACTGCGGTTTTATGGTATTACAATTTTGATACATTTCCATTTTTACTTTATTTCTCCCTCTCCCCCACAATTAATATACTTGTCTTGTGTATTTTCAATATTATATTACACTGTCGAACATTGCCTTTGATTGTGGGTGGGAATAGACGTAACCATAAATACGCATATAATAAATATCATAACAACTTATTTTCATACATTATAATATATGTTAATAAATAAAGGCTAAAATTTATTTTTAATCAATTCATAATTAAAATTGTTTCAGTCAGTCCTATGTAAAAAACGGAATGTAAAATCTTTTTTATAATCAAAAAAACCCATAGAAACCATTTTTTGTCATATTTGCTTAAATGCAATTTGTACTATTATAATTCATGTTTCAACTTAGTATTGTCTATGATTTTCCTCATCCTGTCCTGTGCTATCTACTAACTATCATTAAAAGAATATATATATAGAAATAGAGTGTAAAGTGCCTGTGCATGATGTGTTCCGCTTCCTCAACAATGCGGATATGGACCTTAAAAGTGACCTTCTAAAAGTTAATATAACCCTAAATGTGCAAATAGCAAATAATTAAAAAACCATTATTTTTATGGTTAAGGTCAGGTGGCAGCCTCAGTATCTTTTCATTTGTACTTTCCATTGATATTGGATATCCTCCCTTTTTATCCCCCTTATGAGTAGGTCGCAGCTCCAATCACTAATAGTATTGATGTTCATAGGATCAAATCCCTCTTAAAATCATGAGCTAAAAATGATTTAAAACTGATGTAGCTTTGGAATCTTAAAAATCCCACCTTACTGACTTATAAAAGGGATTCCTATATACATGTGTAAAGATCTTCTGTAGTGTTAAGGCCTCCCGGGAATTTACTGTCGAGATTTAGAATATATCTAGTTTCTAGTTTTCGCAGTATTCCTTCTCTATCTCCTCCTCCTCTGTTTTTGGTACCGAGTCTATGAGGTAATATAGGAGATATTTTGGGTCATTATTGTGGGTTTCCTGAAAATGTCTGGCCACAGGGTAGGTTGGATCTTGGTTTGTTATTGCCCTTAGATGTTGTAAAATTCTTTTATTTGCAGGGAGTTTTGTACTCCCTACATATCTTAGATTGCATGGGCTTTCTAAGATATATATGGCGTAATCTGTTTTACAATGCAGAGCACGTGTGATCTCTACCTCCTTAGCACAGAATGGGGTTTTATATGTTTTTTTGTTTATGCCATGCTTGCAAGCCTTACAGTTTGAACATTTTGTGAACCCCTTTCGTTGCGTGAGCCAATTTGTTGGTTCAACAACCTCCGGACTACTCTTTACTAGACTTCCACTCATGGAAGGAGCCCTTCTATAGGTTATGCCCAGAGATTTAGGTAAAGTACTGCCTATAATAGGGTCATTTAGTACTATAGGCCAATTGCGTTGTACAATATGTTTGATGGTTTTATTTTGCTTATTGTAAGCTGTAATAAGCCGCAATTGAAAAGATTCTTTTTCCTTTTCTTTCTCTACAGATTTAGGTTTTAACAAGGAATCCCTCTCTAAACTGCTGGTTTTCTTGATAGCTGCGTCTATTGTTCTGCATTTATAACCCCTAGCTAGAAATCTGTTTTTGCATTCTAGCTGCATTTTTTGTAAATCCTTAGGATTGCTGCATATTCTTTTAATTCTCAACATTTCACCATAGGGGATGCTATTAATCAGCTGTCGTGGGTGAAAACTTGTTGAATGCAAAACTGAATTTCCCGCAGTTTCCTTTCTGAATAATCTTGTTTCCAATTTATTATGCTTGATAAAAATTTCTACATCAAGGAAACTGATTGACTGGGTACTGATGGTTGATGTAAACTTTAAATTAATGTCATTGTCATTGATATTATTTACAAATTCATTTGCTTGTGTTATAGAGCCATCCCAAACAATAAAAATATCATCTATAAATCTAAGAAACATTTTTATATGATTTTCCATAAAGGGCCTTATCAAATAGAAATACATTATTGTTTAAACAAAATTGGGTCAGATTGCTAAGCATTACACTATGAGTAGACAGTCTTGTTTTTCCTTTTCCCAGAAAGTATTCCAATGCCCTTATACCATCTATGTGTCTAATACTGGTATAAAGGGACACTACATCCAAAGACATTAATTTGTAACACTCCTTCCATTCGAAATTTTGCAGTTTTGCTACAAAAATGTCTCTGATATACGTTGGCAGGGAATGCACCAATTCTTGTAAAAAATAATCTATATATCGGCTTGCATTTTCTAACAGGCTGTTCTGTGCCGAGATGATAGGACGGCCTGGGGGATTTTTTGCATCCTTGTGTATTTTTGGGATGAAGTATATATTTGGGATGGTAGGATTATCCTTTCTTATGAATTTATATTCATCCGCCGTTAAAACTCCAGCGCTTTTCCATGCTAGGAGTTTCCCATAAAAGTCATCCTGTATTGATTTTAATGTCCACAGATTGCTGATTTTATAACATGATCTGTCATTTAATTGTTCTGCTGCTTCTTCCATATATTTCTTTCTGTCCCACAAGACAATATTGCCACCCTTGTCCGCATTTCTCACAATGATGTTTTTGTTACTTTGTAGTTTGGCAATCAGTTGTTTATATTGCCTGTCTTTTGAATTCCATTTTTGTTTGGTATGTTGAATCTTGTAATTTAGTTTCTTAATTCCATTAATCACCTGTTCATTAAAGATGTCAATGCTATCTCTAGGCATTATTGGATTAAATGTTGATTTACTTTTGAATGGTGTGGTTTTTCTTGTGGGTATATCCTCCTCTGCTAGTATATTTGCAGCTCGTGTTGTCTCCCTGATTTCTTGGGAATTATGTTCCAAACTGGTGTTATTAGCCCTTGGTGAAATAGATTCCATTCGTAATTCCATTAGCGTATTTAGTAGGGTGGAGTCTCCGCTATTTGTTAACCCTTTTGGGACCTCGGTCTGACCATTTTCCTCCTCCAATGCCTTATCTTTTTCTTTTAGTTTTTCTTTTGATAAGGCATGATGTTTTTGAGCTTTAGTTTTCTTATGAAGCGGTAAACATCCATCCGGGTGTTTGCATAATTGAAATTTGATTCCGGGCAGAAAGAGAGTCCTAGTGCCAAGATTTGTTGTTCGGCTTTTGTGAGAGTTGTGTCAGTTAGGTTGATTACTGTTTTTGCTTGAGTCTCACTGATGTTTATTTGTGGTTCCACCAGCCTCTCCCTCTCGTCTTTTTGTTGTTTGGCCGATCTGTTTGACTTTCTCCTCTGCCTCCGTTTGTGGTTACGCCTCTTCCTCAGGCGTTCTGCTGCATCCTCGGGCGGAGTGTCGCCCTTCTTTCCTCCACTAAAAAATTCATTTCTTCAGCTGGGGAAAGTTTGGTTAATGTTGGTCTTTGGACCATTTGTTGTCCATCCAGCTCCACTTCACTTTCTATATTGGAGCTCAGGTCTGAATTTGAGGTATATACATGTTTATCTCTACTGGTAGATGCCTGGGTTCCTGTTTCATTTTGCATTTTCATTTTGTTAGATTTCATGGCGTCATATTTTTTTGAAAATGTGAAAATGCGCCCAGTTTCATAGTCCACCCTGTCTCTATGAAATTTGAATGTCTTACGTTCCTTTATCTTATCTTCCTCTTTTTTTAGTCGTGCTAGCATTTCTTCTCTTAATTTCAGCTCTTCTTCACGTTTATTAAGTTAGGCAATTTCCTCATTCAGTTTTTCTATTTTTCCTTGGAGAGCCACCCGGTCTATTTCTGCATATTTCACCAAGATCTCTACCAGTCTTTTTATTTATTTATTTTATTTTAACAACTTCTAGAGCGCACAAATACCCTTGGGTGTCTCGGCGCTATGGACTGTAAAGATTAGCAGAGGACCGGTTACCTATTGTTCAAAGAGCCAAGTTTTGACCTGTTTCCTAAATGATAACAATGTAGGACTGGTCTTAATTTGTATGGGAAGCGAGTTCCATAGTTTAGCTGTAGCCACTATAAATCTTCTATCACCCCAGTTAACTTTCTTGGTTCTGGGGATGATCAGAAGGTTGGCATCTGCTGAACGCAAGGCTCTACTAGGCGCATATGCTAGAAAGGCTTTTTTCAGGTATTCAGGTCCTGCATCATGCACTGCCTTATAAGCGATACACAGCGCCTTAAATTTAGTTCTCTTTTTTATGGGCAGCCAGTGAAGCTGGCGTAACACTTTAGTAACTGAATTAAACTTTGGAATACCTGTTAGAGTCCTGGCGGCTGCATTCTGTATCAGTTGCAGCCTACTTAGAACTTTTTCTTGAGCGTTAACTAGCAGGCCATTACAATAATCGACCTTTGACATAACCAGAGCACTAATGAGTGTTTTACCAGTATTAATTGGGATGAAAGGTAACAGTTTCTTTATCGTCCTTAAAACATAAAAAGCTGAAGAGACCACTGAATTAACATGGTGTATAAAAGATAGGCTGTCATCAAATATAATACCTAGGTTTCTGGCCTTCTTAACAGGAGTGGGGGGTAATCCCATCTCAACTGGCCACCAGGTTGGAGACCACCCCGGGGCAAGGTTACCAAAGACCATTACCTCGGTTTTCTCAGAGTTAAGTTTAAGGCAGTTATTTGCCATCCATGAGCTAATGGCCAACATACCATCATGGAAACTCGCTGCCACCGCCTCTCCATCTTTATGCACTGCCAGCACCAGTTGCGTGTCGTCGGCATACGACGTAAGACTCATCCCAAAGGATTTTATTACTCGTGCCAAGTCCGACACATATATATTAAACAAAGTCGGACTTAGCGACGATCCTTGAGGGACTCCACAAGGAGAGAGAAAACTGATGAGTGAAAAGTACCCATACTGACTGACTGGGTTCGATTGGAGAGGAAGGAGGCCAGAAGTGCTTTAGCCTTCCGTCCGATGCCTATGGCTGAGACACGGTTGATCAAAGTGACATGATCAACCGTGTCAAAAGCTGCTGATAGATCCAGAAGCACCAAGACTGCAGCACCTCCTCTATCAAGTACCATTCTAATTTCTTCTGATGCTTTAATGAGTGCCGTCTCCGTACTATGGCCTTTCCTAAAGCCAAATTGTGTGTCATCTAGCAGTTTATTCTCTTCAATGTACTGCGCCAGCTGGATGTTCATAATTTTCTCGAAAATCTTTGCTGGAAAAGGTAGACGTGCGATAGGTCTATAGTTTTTGGTCTCTCCCGGGTCAAGATTACTTTTTTTAACAGTGGCTGAATGATAGCCTTTTTCCAAATGGACGGATAAGTGCCTGAGCAAAACATGGAGTTGCAAATGTTCCCTAGATTCATGCCTATCAGGTCCGGAATCATTTTTAGGACTAGTGGGGGGCATGGGTCAGACGGGGAGCCTGATTTAACTGTGTTAACTAAATCAGTAATCTGTTCCACCGACACTGGTCTAAATTCCATAAAAATGGGTGTATCTCTGTCTCTATTATTATCCACCAATTGATTCCGGTCCGCTGTAGGGGCGGAGAAATTGGAATATATTTGGCCTACTTTGTCTTGAAAGTAGCTGGCTAAGGAATCACAAAGTGATTGAGAAGCATCCTTAGTGGAATTCACCACTGGCCCTGTCAGATTGGACACTACCTGAAACAGTTGTTTGGTTGAATTTTGTGCGGTTTCAATTTTTCTCGTATAATAAATACTTTTTTCTTTAATTATAAGATGTTTGTATTTTGTCAGAGCCGCCTTATAACGTATTTTTTCAGTGTCATCATATTCTAGGCGCCAGTGTCTTTCTTGATTTCTACACTGTTGTTTCTCCAATCTAAGTGCATCAGTAAACCATGGCGCCGAGGAGTCTTTCTATTTTTGGAAGCTGTTTTGTAAGGTACTAATCTGCTAAATGTATTTTGGAGCCATTCAGTATAATTATTAGAGACCAGTTCAGGGTCTGGCACAGCTTCCGGTTGTGAGTCTATTAAGTGTTGTTTAAGATTGACTTGATTAATGCTATTCCAGGCCCTAAATTGCTTAGAAGGGTTAGAGCCTGTGAGCATGTGGGTGGACTGAGGTATTGTGATGTCAAATAAAATTGCACAATGATCAGACCATGTCAGGGGAAGTATCGTCCTTATAGAGATTTGGTCATTGTTTGAAAACAAACCGTCTAGTGTGTGCCCAGCTGAGTGAGTAGGCATCATCACTTTTTGAGAAAGTCCTAGTACCTCTAGTTCTGAACTGAGGGCTATAGACTCTCTATCAGTGAGGGCCTCCAAATGGAAGTTAAAATCTCCCAGAATCGTGAAATTGGGTTCATCCGCCCCCGGTTCCAGTAGGTTGCCTATGGCTGATAGGAAATCTCCCCTGGGGCCTGGTGGACGGTATAAAAGGGTTCCCTTGAAGGACTGTTGTTTAGTAAGCATTATATTAAAATTAAATGCTTCACAGACTGCGGTGGTAATCACCTCAGTCCTAACTGAAAACTCATCTCGATAGATGAGTGCTAGTCCTCCTCCTTTCTTCCAGGTTCTATCACATCTGTAGACCGAGAAGCCTTCAGGAGTAGCAATACAAAAATCTGGGCCAGCTGAAAGGTCAGCCCATGTTTCTGTAATGAATAAAAGGTCCAGATTACATTTATCTAATAATTCTGCTATCTCATATTTATGTTTAGGGAGAGAGCGCGCGTTAACCAATGCGCAATGGATCATATCCTTCTTTTTAGGGTTTTTGGGGATTGTCGAATTAAATCCCATTTCCATGGGGTCTATGAATATCCTATCATAAGCCTCTAATCTAAACCCACAGGTTGGACATGAACCTGTGATATCGTTGGAGGGGGTTTCCAAATTAAAAAGTGGACAAACCTGCTTACAATAATTACTGACACCACGAATGGCCATTAATTGCTCGCTGGAATATAATCTTACCCTCCTCTTACTCTCTGGTCGGCCTGGACCAGAGGTCCTGGCCCTAGGCCCGATCCAGGCGCGGACGGGCGCAGACGGGCTTGCCTTTGGCGCGCCTTCGGCGCGCCGGCGGCGCGCCCGCTGCGCGCGACCGCTGCACGCCCGCTGCGCGCGACCGCTGCACGACGGCGCCATATGATTATTTTATAGTGTGGGAGGCGGGAAAGCCTGGCCGATCAAAGAGGGCCTGACAACTAGAGCGCCCACCTCTCCACACTGAGCACAGGAAGTGAGGGTAGAATCGAAACTGTCTCCGCCTCTTCTCCCTCCACTCAATCAGCCCGAAGAGCTGCGGTGGACCGGGGAGAGGGCGGAAAGATACAGAAAAGTGCAAGTAAGCCAGCAAATTATCACAATACAACACAAATGTAGGCAGCAGCGAGAATTTCAAACAGCTAAAAGTTTGCAGTAAAACGTTAAAACGTTAAAATAAGCGTTTACAATAAAACGTTTAAAAATAGAACAATAAAGCGCGAAGCCTCTGCGCTAACCTTCTGGTCCGCTGCGCGACGGCGCCATATGATTATTTTATAGTGTGGGAGGCGGGAAAGCCTGGCCGATCAAAGAGGGCCTGACAACTAGAGCGCCCACCTCTCCACACTGAGCACAGGAAGTGAGGGTAGAATCGAAACTGTCTCCGCCTCTTCTCCCTCCACTCAATCAGCCCGAAGAGCTGCGGTGGACCGGGGAGAGGGCGGAAAGATACAGAAAAGTGCAAGTAAGCCAGCAAATTATCACAATACAACACAAATGTAGGCAGCAGCGAGAATTTCAAACAGCTAAAAAAGTTTGCAGTAAAACGTTAAAACGTTAAAATAAGCGTTTACAATAAAACGTTTAAAAATAGAACAATAAAGTGCGAAGCCTCTGCGCTAACCTTTTTGACGATTCCAAATTGCTTTGCGCCCAATCACTCATCATATTGGGGTTTGGCTGATCATAACTCGGGGCTATTAGTATCCTTAAGCCCCTAGGGATTCTTCCTACGTCTAGGTAACGCTGCAGGGATTTATGTTCCCACCATTTTCCCTGCTCCGCTTTCATCAGCCTTTCTAGTGCTCTTATTTTCTCCTTGATATTCCCATTGCTGTTAGCTGGATTTGTGGCAATTTCCGGTGTGATTAGGCTGCTTGGGGATATGTTGGTAAACATTTCTGAGGCTGCCGCCTCCCGGTCCCTGAGCGTAGCCGCCGACATTATAATATTTTTAACGTATTTGTAAACAGGAGTCGGGTGAATTTAAAATAAATCCTGTTGTCCCTGTTACATGCACACCACTCTCCCCTCAATGTCTCGTACCTCCTACCTTCCGCGTACATATATATAAAACCTTCATGCACAATTAAACCATAAAACAATTCAATAACAAAAATATAATAATTAATTTAGGCAATAACCCACACGGAGCACTTGAAGTTGTTCTGCATCTGTTCTTTCATTGTACAAAGGACATTTCATCATTAGTTTCAACATTACAGTATGGTCATACAAGTCAATTGGCCTTCTCCCCAAATAGTATAGGCAGGCTTCTACCCCTTGATCCTGGTTGATACATGTATACAATGAACAAACGTCCAAAGTTATTAGTAGGGAACCCTTCTCCCATTCAATATCATGGATACTTTTGAGGAAATCGATGCTGTCTTGACAGTATGATCTCAAATCCTTGATATATGGTGCCAAAAAGTAATCCAAGAAAATAGAAGTATTTTCAAGCAGTCCCCCATTCGAGGAGACGATTGGTCTCCCCGGTGGTTTAGTTGCATGTTTGTGCACCTTTGGTAGAAGGTATAGACAAGGAACACGAGGATTGTCATTCTTGAGAAATCTGAGTTCGTCATCATCCAAGAGATCTGCATTCCACCAGTTATTAAGCATCTCATGGTATCTGGTGATGGTATTTTCATATCTTTGTCATGTAATATTTTCATAGCAACTGGAGTCATTCAATTGTCTCATTGCTTCAGTTTTATAGTCCGTTGCATCCATTAAGACGACATTCCCCCCCTTATCAAAGGGTTTTAGAACTATGGAGGAATCCATGAGCAATTCATGTAAAGCAGTTCGTTGATTCCTAGTTAAATTGTCTCTCATATTGTAATTCTGATGTCCTCTTAGACGTACCAGTTCCTGAATCATAACTGAGTGGAATGCCTCGATGTTGTCATATGGCAGATTTGGGTTATACCGTGATTTTGTTTTCAGGCCACTTCTACAGGTTGAATTTACCACAAATCCTAAGTCAGTAAGAGTATTACCCACATCATTAGTCACTTCTAGATTGTTCTCTAATTCAAGGATACTTATGATAGAATTTGCATCTTCCACTGAGAACATTACCATGGGATTTGTAGCTTGTTGCCAGTTATTGGTACTGTTGAGCTCAGCTTGTTTGTTACGCATTTGATGTAACTTCATAAGTTTACGTTTCCTCACATAAAGAAAGAAATCAATCCTAGTATCTACATAGTTCAAGTCGGTGGTGGGACAAAATGATAATCCCAATTTCAGCAAGGATTCTTCTTCTGATGATAGGTGACTTGAAGAGAGATTAATGATTGACTTATCCATGATTGAACTGTTGGGTAACATATCAAATGTTTCAAAAATACCAACCTGGTTGAAAAGTGGTGAGAAACTAAAGTGACACGTGTCATATCGGATTTTTCCTTGGGCTTACTCACTTTCGTTTCTCACCACTTCACATCTCTGGTAAGCAAGTATTTGCTCGGAACTACTATTAGCTGGAGCTCATTCACCTGGCAGTAATCTAAGTCTTTTCAACCCTGTTGGTATTTTTGGAACATTTGATATGAATGCGTGGGAGACGGAGTGGCAAGCGATTGCACTCTCTCTCTTTGATGAAAATGTGGACATAAGCCAAATACCCGTAACCACTAGATCAGTGACAAGTGGAGCAGATCTTTCTGTAAAGCAAAATTTAATTCTGCTAGAGAAACTTGCTAAACGGGAATTGAACAAATGGTGGGAGGTTACATCACTCACCAATTATATTGAGGTTGGCAGGGTGCCGAGAGGCCTACGAATCTCTATCATCCCAACCTGCGAGAACCCAAACCCAGAACTCTTAATTGAATGGGCATCTTACATGGCCAAGACATGTAAAGGAATGTTAGAAATCCTAGTTAAATATGCCAAGATCGATCTGGACAAGACAAGAGAGGATTTAATTGTTGTTCGTTCACAACTATATGCCCACAAAGAAGACAAAGTGGTCATTGAGTTCCTTAAATCATTGGAGGGGCGTCTTAAGCTATATGAAGACGCCATAAAAAAAAAAAAAGAACTACATTTTTTACGTGACAAAAGAGACTACGCAGAGGGGAGGATTTTGACCTATGCTAAACGTTTTGACTGGGCACAACGGGACCGTCAATTTATCAATCAACAAAAACCACATGACGAAACTTCAACTGATTCCAGTTCGGATGTGAGTTCTGACCCTGAAAGATCCGGACCAGCCGTCCTTTTACGTTTATACCCCCTAACCTTCCTACATGAATTTCAACTATTAAAACAACAGAAAGAACAAAACGCACACGTACCACCAAAAGAAGACACGATAGGGAGAGGACGGGGAAGACCAAGAGGAAGAGGCGCAAACAAAACAAAGACTAAATAGGAGAGGGGGCCGCAAGAAATTTTGGCAAAAAAAGTTACCCAACAGTTCAATCATGGATAAGTCAATCATTAATCTCTCTTCACGTCACCTATCTCCAGAAGAAGAATCCTTGTTGAAATTGGGATTATCATTTTCTCCCACCACCGACTGGAACTATGTAGATACTAGGATTGATCTCTTTCTTTATGTGAGGAAACCTAAACTTATGAAGTTACATCAAATGCGTAACAAACAAGCTGAGCTCAAAAGTACCAATAACTGGCAACAAGCTACAAATCCCATGGTAATGTTCTCAGTGGAAAATGCAAATTCTATCATAAGTATCCATGAATTAGAGAACAATCTAGAAGTGACTAATGATGTGGGTAATACTCTTACTGACTTAGGATTTGTGGTGAATTCAACCTGTAGATGTGGCCTGAAAACAATATCACGGTATAACCCAAATATGCCACATGACAACATTGAGGCATTCCACTCAGTTATGATTCAGGAACTGGTACGTCTAAGAGGACATCAGAATTACAATATAAGAGACAATATAACTAGGAATCAACTAACTGCTTTACATGAATTGCTCATGGATTCCTCCATATTTCTAAAACCCTCTGATAAGGGGGGGAATGTCATCTTAATGGACGCAACGGACTGTAAAACTGAAGCAATGAGACAATTGAATGACTCCAGTTGCTATGAAAGTATTACATGGCAAAGATATGAAAATACCATCACCAGATACCATGAGGTGCTAAATAACTGGTGGAATGCAGATCTGTTGGATGATGACGAACTCAGATTTCTCAAGAATGACAATCCTCGTGTTCCTTGTTTATACCTTCTACCAAAGGTGCACAAACACGCAACTAAACTACCGGGGAGACCAAATATTCTCCTCGAATGGGGGACTTCTTGAAAATACTTCTATTTTCTTGCATTACTTTTTGGCACCATATGTCAAGGATCTGAGGTCATACTGTCAAGACATCACTGATTTCCTCAAAAGTATCCATGATATTGAATGGGAGAAGGGTTACCTACTAATAACTTTGGACGTTTGTTCAATGTATACATGTATCAACCAGTATCAAGGGGTAGAAGCCTGCCTATACTATTTGGGGAGAAGGCCAATTGACTTGTATGACCATACTGTAATGTTGAAACTGATGATGAAATATTGCCTAAACGAAAAAATTAAATTGTTTGACAAGGTGTTATATCGCCAGAAATCTGGTACTGCCATGGGCACCTGCTTCGTCCCCAGCCTGGCGAACTTGTTCCTGGGCTGGTGGGAGGAGCAGGTGGTCTGGACAGATGCCAATGCTGACTTCACTAACCATATACCGTTATGGTTAAGATATATTGATGACCTCTTTATCATCTGGGATGGCGAGAAAGAACAAGCCCTGGGGTTCATTGAGTCTTTGTCATGCAATAATCTTAATCTCAGCTTCACACATAAAATATGTCAAACCACATGTGATTTCCTTGACATACGGGTTACAGTGCAGGAAAATAAACTCGTAAGATGTCTATTCAGGAAAGAGACTGCTGGTAACACCACGGTACATGAACGCAGTCATCACCCCTCCTCTCTCCTCAATAGTATCCCATATGGTGAGCTCCTGCGGGCTCGCAGGAACTGTAGCACTGATCGTGGGTACAGGGAGGAATGTGATGTTATGCTAAAAAGATTTAAAGAGAGGGGATACTCTGGTAAAGTCCTGTCACAGGCCACTATGAAATTGAAAGATGTCAAACAAGAAGAGGTATTGTTTAACAGGAGTAGATTACCCTCACGGAAAAGTTAATCTAATATACCTAGAATGATCACGACCTACAATGGTCGATCAGGCAAACTTCAATCTGTGCCGAAAAAGCATTGGGGTCTAATACAGGCTGATCCTATCATTGGTAAAAGCATGGGCAATCACCCTACTGTGACATATAGGAGACCCAATTCACTTCGAGACAAGCTAGTAAGAATTTACTATCAAGCTGAACCCACCACTAGGTGGCTACAAACTAATAAAGGGTTCCACAAATGCAATGCTTGCAAGGCCTGTAAGAACAGTGCCAATTGCAAAACCTATAGGACCTTCAGTGGCAAAGAAAAAATCAACTTCAAGTTTATCACATGTACGACTGATCATGTGGTTTACGTATTAGAGTGTCCATGTGGTCTCCATTATATAGAGAGCACCAAATTACCAGTGAAAAAATGAATACTTGAACACCTAAGGGCGATTACAAATCTGGATTTCAATTACCCTGTAGCGAGACATTTTATAATGTTCATCAAAGCAACAATAAATTGCTTACATATGTAGGGCTTGACAGGGTATACAAACATATTAGAGGCGGTGACAGAGATAAACAACTGCGGATTCACGAATCCCGCTATATCATCAACCTCAATACCAGAATGCCATTTGGTCTCAATAGAGAAGAGGAGCTAGCCACTCACATAGGGGTATAGTTTCCCCTAGCTCTCCCTTGCTTTTAACCATTACCTTTTAAATTTTGTATTGTATAGATGATTCTGTATTTTGATCAATATTTCATCAGTAATTATTAGGGTGAATTTTTTAGTATTATTTTGGACCATTGTGAAATGTGTGTTTTTCTGCTCAATGTCGGGTGGACTATTACAGATTCCAATCCCACATAGGAGGGTTATGGGCACTTGCCCTACTAGGATCGTATATACTGGTAATATGTATTTCAAATATCAGTTAGTGCATGATTATACTGGGGGACATCTTATTATGATGATCCTCAGCATATTGTGCATGTCCGCCCATACTAGGAAATGTGATGAGCAGTCGCGCACATACACAGATGAATTATTATTCTA
Source organism: Calotriton arnoldi (assembly GCA_963921515.1). NCBI lineage: Eukaryota > Metazoa > Chordata > Amphibia > Caudata > Salamandridae > Calotriton > Calotriton arnoldi. Next base: position 615,610 of record CAWUFW010010641.1, on the reverse strand, counting down.
GATTTACACGCACTTTTATTATTTTTTCATGGTGTCACTTAGGTCACATTCATACTATCATCCCAGACACACGTTGTTTGAACGCCTTACATATGCTTACTTGATGTACATGATGAATTTTGATTACAGCAATTTGCTGTAGAAATCAATGGCACGTCAAGTCTTATTGAAATTGCATTGTTCATATTTCATGAATTGTTATATAACAGCTTGTAGTGGTATGTGTAATTATGCTGCAATGTGTCCATCTTATATTTTGGGAATATGCGATATATTCAGCCTCGGTGGGGAGATACTATGGCGTGCCATTAATTACTGCAGAATGTGTTGTCCATGAATCATGCTCTATTTTGTACTAGATGTATGCTTATCATGATGAGTTTTCGGTTGGGTGGTGTGACAGCCGTCTTGTATTATTTGTATACCCCAGCCAACCATTTCGATAGACGCACATCTCATCATATACACCGAAATGAATCAAGTTCAATATGTTGTTTAACGATTAATTGATTTTCCATGCATGCACATAGTATTTGCATTCAGAGGGTGTCTCATTATTTTTTGGAAAATCTTTGTTGTATATTTCAATGCAACTATATCTCATCGCGACTGAAAACCATTGGGTATGGTCTTTCTTTCATGTTCATGAATGGGTCCTGTGAGTGCCGATACCACCTTGCTAATTTTTTATGTTAATTTTCATTTAATCAACATGTTGTTCGCGCCACCAGCCTGATGTTAATTTTATACACAGTTGTACAATTATATTTAAGGTTTATATGGATATATTATTTCATGCTTTATGACTGTAAACATCCAATGCAGCGTAGGATTTTTTTCATTTCCATGTACACGTAAATGGCATTTAATGGCGTGCAAGACGAGTGTTTGGTAACTCGACAAAGGCCGTTCCGGCCGAAACGCATTGTTACTGTTCCAATAAATATACCATTGGTTGAATTGGTGTGCGCCTCCCTTCCTGACTGGGATTTGGATTTTCATTGATATATATATATATCCACACAAATCTGTAGTATCGGTCGGAAGATTGTTCAAACCAAATCACAACAGTGCCGTGGCTCCAATAAACAATCGTGTTTATTCACGAAAGCAACAAACAATCCCAACGCGTTTCGGAGTTACTTCACTCCTTTGTCACGGGTTAGGTTTTGACTTTTTTCATTTCACTTTTAAAGAGACCACCACATAGGTAATGTGCCAAACGTGATAAACATAGAAAAAATGTTACATGTTTTGTCACTGTCGTTTTTCAATAAAGTTACTGCAGAGCTAGTATACTTGGTGAACATTTTTTAAACATAACCACACATGATATTTGTTTGAATATCGAATGACAAATGGTAGCATTGCGTATTAATTAAATGGTTCATGTCGATTAACCGGAAAGAAAACAATTCTGCCACAGTGGGCAAATGTATCTGAAATCCAAATCTTGAATTTCTAAGGCATTGTTGCCTTTACATTCAATCCTCGAACACAGTTCAGCCCCAGTGGGCAATAGAATATACTTGTTAAATTGTAATGGTCTACCCCAGCATTCAATTCTAGCATTACTTAACTTCGAATATCAAATGTTGATTAATTTCATCAATCAATAATTTAGCCCCAGTGGGAATATCTCAACATTGAAAGTCCACAATCAAGAATTAATAAATTTGACGTGAAGTCCCTACTGTACAACAGTAGAAAGATATTAGAGCTCTTCTGCATTGCTTTCTTCATATCTGTAAAGACAAACAAAAACACGAGCCAGTGATTAAAAAGTGATACACGATACCTATTGTTAAAACCTTAAACAAACAAAACCTTTAAAAACACTTATATAAGAGGGAAACAGCTTGATCATCATTATTTATCCTAAATGTACGGACAATTCTTCATCCAAATTTAAACCCATTATTCTTGATTGCTCATAAATGTTCTAACACTTGCTTTTTGGACTTATGGATAGTGCTCCCTATATAGAATTTATTACAGGGGCATTTCAAGGCATATACTACATAACCTGTGTTACAGGTTAAATGTTTTACAATACTGTGGGGTGGCTGTTTGGCTGAAATTTTGAGTGCTTTACAGCTTTCACTGTATTTGCAAGCTTTGCACTGGTTACAAGTATAGAAACCCTGAATCTCATTTTTGTTTTTAACTTGGTTAACTAAACAAGTACTTAAAGAATCTTTTAGTGATTTAGCTTTCCAGAAAGTTACTGCTGGATTATCTCCAACCTGTTCAGCCAAATCGCTGTCCGTCTTGAGGATTTCCCAATATTTTTTCAAACCTCTTTTGACTTCCCAGGCTTGATTATGGTATGTAGTAATGAATCTGATCTGTTCTTTCTCATTTTCGGGCTTTTTCTTAGGTATAAGCAGATCATTACGAATTAGTTTATCAACTTTTGCTGTTGCTTGCTTGATTGTTTTTTTACTGTAACCTCTGTCTATGAACCTCTGGATCATGATTGCTTTCTCTTTTAAAAATCCTTCTTCAGTGCTGCAATTCCTCTTGGCTCTCAATAATTCGCCAAAAGGAATGCTTGGATTAGATTGCTAGGATGGCAGCTGTCTGCATGTAGCAGACTGTTGCCTGCTGTCGTTTTATGAAATAACTGACTTGTTATTTTATTCTCTTCGATTTCGAGTTTAAGATCTAAAAACTCGATGGTTGTGTCACTTGTGTGGCTAGTGAATTGTAAATTCATTGAATTGTCATTTAGTGTTGTAATGAACTCCTGTGCTTGATAGTCTGTCCCTTTCCAGATACAGAAGATGTCGTCAATGTATCTTACCCAGAGGACTACGTGGTCATCAAACTGTTTGATGATACTTACAACTTGCTTCTCCCACCAGCCTAAATACAATCCGGCAAAGCTGGGGGCGAAGCAAGTTCCCATTGCCTTCCCCTGGGTTTGTTTGTACAACTGTTTATCGAAGAGAAAGAAATTATTAGTGAGGCAAATGTACATCATTTTGAGGAGCATCTCAGTGTGCAGGAGGAAAGACAGGGATCTTCCTTTCAGGAAGTATCTACACGCATCTATGCCTAAATCATGTGGGATACAGGTATAGAGACTGCTGACATCTAGACTCATTAATAAATAATTTTCATTCCATGTGATCTCATTAATGATTCTTAAAAAGTCTCCCGTATCTCTTACATATGAAGGCAATGCTTGAACCAGGGGTTGTAGAAAATAATCTACATATTTGGAAGTATTCCTCCAGATTACACAATAGGTCTTCCCGGGGGTTTTGACAGATTTTTATGCAGTTTGGGCAATAGATATAGTGCAGGAATTTTGGGATATTTACATGATAAAAATAAAAATTCATCCCATTCTAAAACTCCCTTGTCACGCCAATTCTCAAGTTTTTCAAAAAAATCACTATTCGCCTCATCATATTGTTTTTTCGAAGCTGTTACATATCTGTCTTTATCTGATAGTTGTTTGTAACCTTCCTCCAAATACATTTCAAGGGTCCAGATAACGACATTGCCACCCTTATCAGATTTTTTAATGACAATATCAGTACTCATTTATAACTCATTGAGAGCTTCTATATGAGATTATTTCAAGTTGTTCTTAACAGACGGTCTGCGTATATCAATTTTTTGCAGCTCCTTGATCATGCCTCTTTCAAAAGAATCTATGGCATAATTACTGATCTGAGGTAAAAAAGGCAATTTGGTTTAAATCCACTAGCACATCCCATTCCAACATCAATGTCAGTGTTAATCAAATTTAAAAACGGACCGTCAATAAAGTTTTCATCATTCTCTAATGCATGCATTGTGTGTAAAATGTCAATATCATTAACCGTAAGGGGTGTTGGTTTTTCTTGTGATTTATTATTCCTCTGAGGATTTTTTAAAGCATGCCATTTTTTTAATTTCAATTTTCTCATGAAATTAAAGAGATCTATACGAGTTTCAGTATAGTTAAATTTGGATGAAGGACAAAAGGACAATCCAAGTGATAACACTTCTAATTGATTCTCTGTGAGCTCATGATTTGAAAGATTTACCACAGTCATGTTGTCTTTCATTTTCCTGCTTTTTGCCCTCTTGTCAATACTCCCACAGGAATGTCTTGTTTGTTCTTTCTGTTTGACTTTGCTCTGTTTCCTCCTCTTCCTCCTCGACCACGACCTCTGGTAGGTGTTTCTTTGTGCGCTTGTGTGATCAGCCTTCCTCTGACCATTAGATCGAATTCTTTTAAAATTCGGGCTTTTACTCCCAAAGACTCTGATTGTACAGAGATGTCACTCTCACTGTTATCATATACATATATATCCTCCTGTTCATCTGCATGAAGGCGGCGTGCAGCCCGATTGCCGGGGGTGCTTGCAAAATGTCTGCAACCAGGCGTGTATACTTCAATACTCTTCCATCGTCAAATAAAATGGAACAGCACTCCTCGTAGTCTTTGATCAAAATGTATTCACGTAGCGAATTTACACTGAAAGCATCAGACGCGTGTCGGCTAACCTAGCCTTTTTCACAACGCCTGTGCACAGGAGGCACTGACATTATATTTGCTTGTATAAACACTGGAGAGGGACAATCTGTGTGATTCCAAAACAGCGGCCATCTTTAAATGTTTTCATACCTATGGGTAGTAAGAAAAACCAGTGTGTAATGTCTAAATCCGCCCCATTGGGCACATACATTGATTTTTATAGATAAAGAGTTTCTATGTTTGTGTACATTTGAACAATTTCATACATATTTTTGTAAATGTATACACTTTTTGCAAAACTGCACCAAATATTGTGTATATACTCACCTGATAGTGTATTTAGTTGTCTACATGCCAGAATTATCTAATAGAAATTCAGAATTAAATAGATTAGGGCCAATGGGGCATGACCCAGTAGATCTGTGATTAAGTGCCAGATTGCTACAGAAAATTATGTGCTATTGGTAACCCATTGATTTTGATTTGGTTAATACGATATTCAATTATGTTAACGTTCTTGGTAGTGTATTTCGTTCAAGCAATATAATTATGCACAGCACTAAAGGTCGGGTATTATGCTTCTATCAGGCGAGCATATAGACAATATTTGGTGCAGTTTTGAAACAAGTGTAAAAATTTACTAAAATCTGTATGAAATTGTTCAAATTATTCTGATTCAGGGCAGCAATGTATTCTTCAGCTGCTCTCTGTGTGCCCCTCCATATGATAAAGAAATCATCTATGTAGCGTGCTCTAAGGGCCATGCTTTCCACCCAATGTTCTTGCCCTTCTGCCCAGGCCACGTACTTCTCCCACCAGTCCACTAATAAATTTGCGTAACTGGGGGCTAAGCACATGCCCATGGCAGAACCCTGTTTTTGTTGATAGAGTTGGTCTGCAAATAAGAAAATGTTATTTTTTATACAAAACCTTATCATTTCCAACAGCATGGAATTGTGTTCTCTGTATTTCAAAGCTCTGTTCTTTAGAGAAGATTCTGTCGCATGTAGACCTTTGTCGTGCAAAATGCAGGTTAAAGGCTTGTTATATCTAATATTATCAATAAAATGTCTTCTTCCAATTGGATCCCATTGGTTGAATATATATATTACCTACTGGCGGCTTGCAGACGGTAGTTATAGTTAGGACCTTATTTCCATAGGAAAAGCGTTTTTTGACTTGCCTTTATCTTTGAGGTCGTTTAACAAATCTTCACAAAAGTTTCAAACAAAGTACCCCGATGATTCTTGTGGCACATGGAAAGTTTCGGGGTGATCCGTAAAGCGGGGGGCTGAGAAAAAGGGGGGGGGTCAAAAAACGTGCATTTCACATGTTAATTCTTATAGGATCTTTAGGCACATCTACAGTCCGAACTGCCAAACAGAATTACACCAAAGTTGGCAGGAAGGTAGATGTTGGTCTAGGGAAGTGCCTTTTTGTGATTTGGTGAAAATCTATTTAGTAGCTGCAGAGTTACTAAACAAAGTTGTATATTTAGGGATGCTGATCCTCAGAGGATCGACAGTCCCCATGCTCAAATCTGATTGACTGGCAACACTTCAAACCAGGAAGTGTTGGCAGCCATCTTTGGACTCAGCATTGCAATCGTGGCTCCTGCAGAATAGTTTTTTTAAATGAAGTGTGGACTCCTGCGCTTCATTAGTAATCACCCCCCGGGTGGGCCTGGTCCCGGGGAATGCTGCTAATAAAGGAGGGGGAACACAGGGGCCTCCCCTCCTGGGCCTTTATAATGCCCTGGGGACCACCACCTCACCGGGGCTTATTCATTTTGAATAAACAGGATGCCTCTCGGACCCCACAGGCCCCAGTACCCCACCTCCTGGGGGCCGCACGCCAAGAAGAAATCGGGGGTCCTCTTGGAGCCCCGTGCCCCGGGGACCACCACCTCTGTGGCGCTAATGTATTATTATGGGGGGGGCCTCTCGGCTCCCCCTTGGCTCCAGGGATCCCCACCTTCCCGCGGCCATAAGCAACTTGTAGTGGGGCTCAATGACCCCCCCTGCTCTGGGGACCAGCACCTCCTTGGGGCCAAGTTAATTTTTTTTAAATGTGTGGGGGGCTGCACTGCCCCCCTCCTAGGTTGTTCTCAGCCCCGGTGACCTCTACCACCCCGGGGCAGGCCGTAGAACAAGAAAGGAGGGGGCCACGTGGGCCCCCTCCTGCACCCAAATAATAACCCTGGGGACTGCCACCCCCCCAGGGCTGGCTCCTGCTATGTCCAGGGGTGCCCAACCCCGAGACATAGCTGTTTGCTGTGGCTTGGCGGTAGCTTTACCCCTCCCACCAAGCCACAGCAAATGCTCTGCTTCTAGAAAGTGAGAGCATTACAAATGCTCTGACTTGCTGGAAGTGAAGCAGAGTTGCTTTTTGACAGAGGAGCATGTTCAGCAGCCCCCAATGTCCAAAAGCATAGCTGGCTCCTGCAGGAGGTGGTGAGCTAGCAGGGACCACAGGGGTCTTCAGGCTCCCCCGCGGGTTCCAGTGGAGACCGAGTATCCTGAGGGCAACCCAGCAGATATGGCCAGGCACTAGGTGATGGGGCTCCTGGGGCTAGAATCAGCCCGTGGCGGGAGGTTGCACGGCCCCCTACCCTAAATATTAAAAAGGCCAGGGGATGAGGTCCTTGGGACTGAAATCGACCCAAGAGGGGGGTTGTGCGCCCCCCTCAACCATTTCAGAAAGGCTGGGCCCCGGGGGATGGGGTACCCAGTGCCAAAATCGGCCCAAGGAGGGAGGTTGCGAGACCCCCTCCCCTAAATAAAAAAATTCAAAATAATAAAAAGACCGTGGCCTGGGGGATGGGGTCCCCACGGCTAAAATCACCCTGGAAGAGGGGCTGCTCATCCCCTCTCCCTTAATGAAAAAAATAACTATTTAAAAAAGCCCCAGGCAAGTCGTGGAGGCCTGCCCCCTTTCATCTCCACTCCTGGCACACTACTAATGGGGGAATGAAGTCCCCTTGGCTCCAGAGGGTCCTTGGGGGCCAACAAACCCTCCAGTTAGCTCCACTAAGTCCCACACAGCAGGATTTCTTAGAGGTTTTCGGAGGCCACCCCCTTTTTCTCCACCACTCTTCAAATGTGCCTCTTGTCACTGCTGGCTGGGGGATGAAGTCCCGTTGGATGCTAAGGGTCCTTGGGGGCCAACAAACCCTCCTGCTACCTCCAGTAAGTCCCACACAGTGCGATTGCTGGGAGGACTTTGAAGGCCACGCCCCCTTTCACCACCACTCACCTCCAGGTGCACTGCTGGTTTGGGGATAAAGTCCTCTTGGATGCTGAGGGTTCCTGGGGTCCCAGATGCCCTGCTGTTACCTCCAATAAGTCCGACACAGCAGGATTTCTGAGAGTTGGTCGGGGGTCCCACCCCCTTTCTCCTCTACTCTGCAAATATGACTACTAGTTAAAAAAAACATAGAAATTCACTTAAAAAAACCAAAGGTTTCAGGTACGTTATAGTGAAGCTCAGAGTTCACTCGTGCAAAACCAGTAAAATTCGGGAGTTATAGTTAACTGAGCTAAATATAACTTAATCCCCTGCAATGCACTACTTATGACCTCACTTATTACATCACTCATGGCATGGTCAGTGATATCACTGATGACATCACTGATGAAATTTTTTCCAGAGTGGATCTACAATGGTGCTTTTTATTTGACCTGCAGAAACAGGAATCAGGATTTAACAAATGATTTGGGGATCCGGGAAGCAGTGGGCACAAAGAAGAAGCTAAGGAAGGTTTGTGCTTCCAAAAAGCTTTTCTGTTATATCTGTGGATGTGTAACATATGGATGAATAGTCAACAATATTGTCACAATACAATACAATGCAATAAAGCTTATAGAGGGCACTAAAGCAAAAAGGGGACCTCCACACTGGCAATCAATTTCAAAACAACCAGGTCTTAAGTTCTTTCCTGAACTGATTTTCATTAGAAAGGCAGGGGGGCATCTCATTCTACGGCTTGGTGGCTAGATTTGTAAAAAGCAGCCACTCCTGGTATGAAGATGAAATCTGGGGGTTTACAGCAGCAGGGCATCCTTTGATCTAAGAGAGCAAGAGTGTACATACACACCAATGCTCTTACATAGATAATTAGGAGCCACCCCATGAAATGAGCAAAAGACAATAAACAGAGCTTTAAAAGTGATGCGTTTCTCAATAGGGAGCCAACGTAGTTCTTTGAGATGTGCTATTTCTGAGTGGTGGCTAGGACCCCCTTAATCAACCTAGAGGTGGGTTTTGGAATACCTTGTGTTAGACCTGGCATCCTTGGCGTGGTTTCCCCTGACTATTTGCCTCTACCTCCTGTATTTTTGACACTGTGCTGGAATTCATTTTTGCTGGTTTAGATGCTTTGGGCACTTTGCCACTGCTGATCAGTGCCAAAGTGCAAGTGCTCCCTGGTTAAATTGTTATTGTGATTGGCTATCCCTGATTGGTATATTTGCTTTACCAATAAGTCCATAGTAAAGTGAACTGAGTGTGCCAGGGCTGGTGATTCAAATGCTACTAGTGGGCCTGCAGCACTGGTTGTGCCACCCACAGGAGTAGCCCTAAGATGGTGTCTCAGGCCTGCCACTGCAGTGCCTGTGCACAGTTTGTGAACTGCCATGTTGTCCTGGCCAGTGTACACACTTGCCAGGCCTAACCCTTCCCTTTTCTTACACATTGGACACCCCTATGGTAGGCCCAAGGTACCCCCCTGGGCAGGGTGCAGTGTATGTGAAAGGAAGGACATGTACTAGAGTGGGTAACATGTCCTGATAGTGAAATACTGCCAATTTCGTTTTTCACTATTGAAAGGCTATCTTGCTCATAGGATAACATGGGGAATGCTGTGTAACATGGTTACCTGCATATCTTCCCATAGCAGCAAGATAGAAAGTTGGAATCTGGTACCTCTGAACTCAGAATTTAATTACACATCCTTTAGTGAAGGTGGTTTTAAATTCTAAGTTTGGAAATAGCACTTTTAGAAAGTGGCTATTTTCTTGTTCAACCTTTCTGTGTGCCTCTGCCTGTTTGTGAATTGACTGTCTGGTTTGTGAGTGACAGGGGCTGGGGGTGGCTGCAGGAGGCTGGGTGAGTCAGCACTAGGCTGAATAGACCTATCTACATGTAGAGTGGTGGGAGGAGAGCACCTGGGTCTGAATAGGGCTGTGCCTGCCTTCCACAATGCTGGCTCCACCTCCTGCGGTGTGTCTGTTGACCCTGGCCCACACTCACAAAGGAAGGAGAGGTGCCCTGGCAGAATGCACCCTGAACTGGTTTGGACTGGGTCCAGGACCCCACACACATGAAGAACAAAGACTTTTGGGGTATAAATACTAGAACCCCTGAACTTTAGACTACTTTTGGAATCAAGAGGAATCCCTGCCAAAGAAGATCAGCTGAAGAGACTGAGGAGAAGTACTGCCCTTGCTGTGTGTCTGGGGTTGGCCTGCAGTTTGCTGTTTCCACTGAGGAGAGATCTAAAGGACTTTGCTGTGTGCTGTGTCCCCTGCTTGAAAAAGGACTTTGCTGAGTGCTGTGTCCATCTGAAGAAGAGTCTCCAAGGGCCTGAGAAGAGCTGGCCTCCTGTTTCTGAAGTCCCAGGCACAAAAGGACTTCACCCCCAGCCTCCCTGAACTTCCTCGCTGAGAGTTCCAGTCTGCCAGGAGGGCCTGTAACTGTGTGTGAGGCCTCTCTTGCTGTTGGGAGCTGGAAGCGCGACGCAACGAGAGAAGCGTGACGCTGCCGCAGCAGCCGCTGTCGCATCATCGAGAAGCGTGTCGCCGCTGCCGCTGTTCGCCGTCGCAACACCGGAGAAGCGAGTCACCGAGGGTGTCGTCGCATCACCGGAGAAGCGTGTCGCAGGGCCGTCGCATCGCTGAGGAAGCGCACCGCCGCTGATCGCTGCCGCATCACTGGAGAAGCATGTCGCCGTCACCGAGGGTGTTGTCGCATCGCCGGAGAAGCGTGTCGCAGGGCCTGTCACGGCTCAGAAGTTCACCGAGTTCGCCGTCGGGCGTGCACGCATCGCATCTACAGTGTCGCATCGCAACAAAGACGCCATTTCATCGCATCGCAACGGATCAGCGCAACGCATCAAGGCGCCATTTTGTCGCACCAGAGCGCAGGAAGAACCGACGCATCGCCTTCACTGCGCCCCTTTTGCTTGTTTTGCGTTACGCATCCCTGGTACTTTGAGACTGAAAGTGTCGCATTTGAGATCTACAAGTTTATTTTTGCAACAACCCTTTTTAAAGACATTCTACTGAGTTTTGTATGTTGGATTTTTGTCGTTTTGGTCTTGTTTAAGTTTAGTAAAGATACATTATTTTTCTAAACTGGTGTAGTGTCCATTTGTGGTGTTTTCACTGTGTTACTGTGAGTGTTGGTACAAATACTTTACACATTGCCTTTGGGATAAGCCTGTCTGCTCGTGCCAAGCTACCAAGGGGGTAAGCAGGGGTTATCTAAAGTGTGTATCCCCCTTACCCTGACTAGAAGCAAGGTTCCCTATTTGGACAAAGGTACCTACCTCTGCCTACTAGAGACCCCCAGTTCTAACACCTTGCAAATGTTTTATCAAATAGCCAGGTAATATCAAGAATAAAGCATTTGTGTAATCAAGTTAGGAAGAAATTGCTGCATGTACTATAGTTTTCCATTTGGTACAAAGTCTAATATCTTGTTCAGTGCGCGGATCAGAGGAAAAAAACACATCCCTGCCATAGATGTAATATGAGGTTGAAAAGAAAGCCAATCATCACATTTTACCTCAAGATCACAGATGCAGCGGAGGTCTAACGTGACATATACACATTAAATGATGATAACGAAAGAGTTACCAACCCCCTCTTGCATAAAACAGTGCTAAATTGAGACCACCTTCTGCTAAAATAAAGCTGACAGATGGTTTCATAATTGTTGTGTTGGGAATTGTAGAATTACTGGCCTCTATGATTTTGTTTGAGAAATAGTCTTACGGTAGTTTCGTCCTCCTCCTGAAAGCTTTAAGTACCTGTTTATAAATTACTTTATCCTCCTGCCTGTAGCTTGATCTCTGTTTCCTTTCCAACTGTTTTCTGCCCATTTTAATCAGCAAACATTCTATAGAAAACCATGGAGCTGTGGTAGAACAACAAAGGGAGTGTGAAACCCTGCTCGAAACAACTTTATCAGCAGCTGCCGTCAACCAGCCCGAGACGAGGACCCAGTCCTCTTCACTGCAACCATACAATGGAGGGCAGGAGGACTGTAAGGTATCATAAAATTGTGTATTATTCACTGACTGCCATAAGCGTGAGTTTCTCGGGATGGCAGGCCCTTGGAGCCAGGGAAGCTGCAAGTGGAAAGTCAATTATCCAACCAAGCCACTTCACATGGGCGATCAAGCCAAAGATGATCTAAATTAGAGAAAACAAGGGAAATGAAATGTCGTGGGTGGGCCTGTTTCAACGAGTTGCTGGAGATTAAGTGAAGCCAAAGTATCAATCAGGCGGCCAGCTGATACATCCTTCAGGTAATTGGCATGAAAGTTAAAATCCACCAAGACCATAAAATTGGCTGTTTTAATGCAAAGAGGAGTGAGGACCTCACCTATAACATTAAAATCGAACTAGACGGGCATTAGATGAGAGCCCCAAGAGGAAGAAATTAGTAGATATCTTTAAGGAGAAACCCATCCCTTTAGCTTGCTGAAGATTGTCCAAAGAAAAGGACAGGTCCTGGTAAAGGTCTTTAAAATAATAGCAACCCCCCCTACCTTTTGACCAACCCTGTCCAAATGTATGATAGAGTGGTCCACAGGGAGGGACAACGCAATCTTAGGATTAGCGGAGTTGCTGAGCCAAATCTCAGTGAGAAATAATAGATCAGGCTTCAAACCAGTAAGAAGATTTTAAAATATCCGCCACATTTTTAGGAAGCGAACGTCCATTGATGAGGTAGGCAGAAAGTTTAACGCGTGCGCTAGAATAAGTAGGTGAATGGGGGGCACTAGAAGGGACCATCTGCAGTGAACAAGTAGGTCAGACAAACCCACTTGAGAGCGGGAATTTGAAATTGCAACAATCTCCTGAATTGCCGACTGCCGAAGAATATGAAATTCTACCTGAAGTCGTCATCCAAACTGTCAGCATTGCTGGCGCTGGTCGCGAAACCGATGCCGGCGGGTGCAGACACAAGTAATAAGTCAACAAACTTCCATCTACTGGCAACCAAGGGGCATATTATCAAGGGCTTTATCGCCGATTTAGCGGCACTTTTTGCCGCTAAATCGGCGATATTTTTAACGCCCTATTAGCAAGCTGTCGCTAACAGGCGTTAGCGACAGCTTTCAGGCGATAGAGGCCGGGAATTACATCGCCTTGCATGTCAGCGATATTTATCGCTAATGACATGCAAGGTAGGCGTTCCCACTAAAAGCGACTGTAAACAGTCGCTAACACCACTAACCCCTATTATCAAGGCAGGCGAAGCAATAACATGAATCGCGCTAAGCGCGTTTATCGCTAGATTTTAACACCTGCTACTGACTATGACTTACCTGTTTAAGGTATAGGAGGTGGATTCTAATGCTGAATCCACCTTAGCGTTAATGCAAGAATATCGCTGGTTTTCCAGCGATATTCTCGCATTTTGCCGCTATCGCTGGAAATATTATCGCTATGGAGATAAACCTTACTAATAGGGTGTTATCTCAGCGATATTTTCCAGCGATAGGCGGCGTTAACAGGATTCGCGCTAAGCGCGTTTAGCGATAAATATCGCTATTCCTTGCTAATATGCCCCCAAGTACCCTGTTGCAGCACTTGACCATCTCAGTGTAGCTAACCAGAGCAGTCCAAGGTCTCTCTCATGGGAGGTGGTGTAGACTAGTGCCCCAGTTCGCTAGCACGCAACAAATAACACTCAAGAAATCATTGTCCACTTATAAAAAGCAAAAGCATATTATTCCACACGAATACTAAATAGCAAGTCTCCAAGAGCCACTCAGAAGTAGATTTGTCATGCCTAGATATGTATACCTGTAAATGATTTCAATAATATTAGATGTTAATGTATGCTATTTCAGAAGGAAAGTCTTTCATACAGATATGTTGCTGAAACTGAGGAAGCAGAGCTTTCCAGACGGAAGCAAATTCTAAACTGGAACATTCGAAATGTATTGTAAGGTTTTTTTTTCATTTCAGGCTTTATAACCCTTCAAAGGTTGATGTCTGTAGAAACATTTACGCTACAGTGTGTGCTGTCAAAGTTGCAACCATGTTATTGCTCGAAAATTGAAGCCTTGGACACAATGCATCACAGGCTAGCCTGGAGACTACAAGAGTTTATACCACTGCAAAATCACCGGGGAACCAGAATGAATACACTCTCAGAGCTCAAAAGCGAAGAAATAATCTGAGTTTCCTGCTGTCAGTATCTGAGGCAGTGTACAGCACATTTTCCTTTGTCCGGAACAAAACTAAACACTAAGCAGTGTTTATTTATTTAGCAAGTTTGCAGTACTCTTTGACACCCAGAGGGAAGCAAAGAGTAGCAAGCACAATGACAGATGCATCTTTAAAGACTTCACCCATAGCTAGGAAGAAATCCACACATAACCCCATGCACGTGAAAGCAAAATGCAAATGAAAAGGACGAGCAAGATAAGAAAGAACACAAAAAAAGCGTTTGCTAGGAATGCTTATGACATGCAGAGGTCAACGATGAGGGTATTATTAAAACATGTTTGCATAACAAAAAGACATTAAGGATTAATTGTGTAAAATCATAAGTGTATAACATATGTTTTTAGATGGTTTTCAGAGGAAGTTAAAAAAGAGTATAGAAGATCAGCATTCAAATAATATCAGATACATGTTCTAAAAATAAATATGACATTGTCAGTCGGTGACTAAAATATAATGCAGAATTAAAGGAGGTGAAAAGCAGTAAGCAATATTTTCAATATTTATTATAAGTAATTGATTTAGACCTCTATTGAGGTCAACAATAAGAATTTTTTAAAAAACAGACATTAGTAAATTTACATAATGACCATAAATTCATTAAATACTAATACAATGTTAAAAAGATTTTACAAAATTTATATAAATTATTGCACACAAATTAATTTGGCGGAGAATAAATAGGAGCCATCAGATCCTTCACAATAAGTACATTATTTCTAAAATGTATAGGATTTAAAAAACAATGCCGAGCTTCTACTAACTCTCTATTTGGACAGATATATATGTCATGTGAGCTAGATCTTGTTCCCCTCCCTTACAAAGATTACAAATTCCAGCATTTCTAGTGGAGTTATCCCAATATTTGGTATGGGAGTTCAGAGGCAGGATCTCCAAACAAAGCAAAATAATACTTCATCGCACACTGTGTGCGAGAGTAAATGTAAGATATTGCTGATAGATCTTATATTCGAGAGAAGCAGAATAAAACCTATAATGAGATAGCTGTGAACAATGAGCTGAATCTAAATCAAAACTAAGATGTGGGGTCATATTTTTTAAAAACATTTTCAAATGGGCCCGCGACCAGTTCTGTAAGAGTGTGGTTGTACACTTAAAGTGTGATAGACCTACTGCGAGATTTTTGTTAAATGTATTATCACCCGAACCACCCTCAAAGGTTTCGAATTTTAGTAAGGCTCTTGCTGCATCTTTTTCTGGATGTAGCATAGTATATGCCCACCTAATTGTATTGGCCAGTGTGATTGTATACGCACTCGTCAGAGACAATTCTAATAGAAGAGCCTGAACTGGAGTAGCCTGACTAGTATTCGTTATTTTCCGTAAAAATTTCCTTCACATTTATGCAAAAATGCCATTTTTTTCTGGAAAATATTATAAAGCATATGTCAGGATAGGTAGGATTTTTATTCGATAGATTTCTATGAGGGCTTGGAAATGTCTCTTTCCTGAATAAGTGTACACATTTTTTAAAGCACTTACATGGGATGTAGCTTTTCATTCTAAGTGGTGTGGATGAGAGTTTTTTTCAAATGTCTGTGAAAATATTCTCCCTAAGTATACATACTCCTTTACCGTCTCTACTGGTTTACCACCTAGTTTCCAAATAAAGTGGATATGATGCTTCTTTCCCCTAAAAGGGACCACCTTTGTCTTTGAAATATTTATTTTCAAGAAGTTTTTTTCAGTGTAAGCGAAAGAGCATCTAAATTATGTTGTAGACTGATCGGGGTTAAGTCAAAAATTACAATATCGTCTGCATACATTAAGGTATGTATTTCCTAAGAAGATATTTTAGGTGGGAAATTCTTTATACCTACTAGACATTCCGGTAAATCACTTACGTACAGGGAAAAGAGTAAGGGGACTAACAAACAGCCTTGCTTAAGGCCGTTTGAGGTAAGGATCCTATCTGTTAGGCCCTTTTCTCCTCCCATCTGCACTCTACACCACGTAGCAATATGTAGGGCCACAATTAATCTTAATAAGGCAACAGTGATCCCCATTTTCATCAGCTTCCTCCATAGGCAGGGTCTATCGACCCTGTCAAAAACTGTAGAGAGGTCTCCAAATAGACTATATATTATCTGCGACATCATTACAACATATTTAACAATTAGTGATTGTAGTAGTCCGATGTTGTCAATGATGGAGTGCTTTGGATGGAATCCTACCTGGGCCATTGGAATCACACCCCTTGAAATGGTCCAGTCCATCAAATGATCCAGAACGCCTGCTGCGGAGATCTTTCCAGTTGCGTCCAACAGATCTATCTGTCTGTATCTGCTCAGAGAGAGTCTTGTGTCCTTCTTCAGAAGGGGAATGACAATACTCCCGGCCCACGATTTTGGAATTTGACCTGTTTTATATATATGGCAGAATAAAGGCTCCAAAAATTTACTCCAGGCTTCAGGATTGCTTTTTAAGGACTATAACTGAGATCTTATCTGGACCCATCGCTGAAGATGATTTAGACCTCCTAATGTATGATATAATTTGTTCCTCGGTCGGGGCACTTATCCCATCTTCTTCTTCTTGACCATTTATCAATTTCCACAGAGTTCTTTGGCAGAGGTCTTCCGAGTTTACCCTATAGACATCTAGGAGATACTTTTCCCAGTCATTTTGAGAGACCGGGTTTGCCGTAGGAGGTTTATGGGCTCCGGATGCTTTTGCTATTAAACGCCAAAACTGTTGCTTATTTTTTGGAGAGATTGCTAATTGCAAATCAACCCAGTTTTTATCCATACATTCTTTTTTTCTAGTGATATTCATTTTCTTTATTTTTTTCTGTAGCTTGGAAATTTCTTTTCTCCTGAAATCGGAGAAACTTAGAAATTGCTGTCTTATTAAACTGTTTAATCTTCTTACGATTTTATCTGTAGGATTGCATGGCTTACTTAGCGTTTTTGATTTTAAATCGGGTGCCAGAACATTCTGAACCGTAGACACAGAAAAACAGGAGTACACCCGTTAACCCAGTCGAGACCCGGGTAAAGTATGCATACAAAAAACAATGTCTCAACCAGTAATTATTTCACAAGGCAATTTGAACAAAAAGAATGAATCAAAAGGAAAGATGGAAATAAGGGAGACCCAAAGAAATCATAGGAAAACAAAAGGTTCTTGTTTGCCAGTAGTTACAACAGTACTACAGTACATTGTATGTATAAGTAACCATAAGTGGGTTGTGCACTGAACGTGCTTGTGACAGTGAACGGCGCAGTGACACAATGAGGTAAGAAAAAAAACAACGTGAACAGCGCAAAAATACAACAAAAGTTGTGGTCAATAACAAAAAGAAGGTATATACAAGGTAAGTGTTCATTTTTAAATGATTTGAATTGACCACATTGAAGCTAAAGGTAATGCTGGATGGTCGACGGCGTTTCGACCTGTCTGAGTTCAGGTCGTCATCAGGACCAGGTTACTTGAATTTGTAATAGTGCTGTGTAAGTAAAGAAAAACAGGAGTAAGGCCCAGGGGTGACCAAAGGGTCAAGCAGTAAAAGAACAAGGTAGAGTGGAGAGGGAAAAACCTGAATGGTGGGAAAAAGTGTCCCAATCGAAGGGCGGAGGAGAAAAGGCTGTCCAGGTGATATCTGGGGGGTAAAAAGGTTAATTACTGAAGTGGACCGGGGAATAAGGGAAGTAAAGTTATGATGGCAAAGGGCCCAGATACATACCTGCAGAATCATTAAGCAGGTAGGGCAACGTAGGAGTGATGACTGTCCCCTTGTAGTGCACACGATTATGCAGGCAGGCGCGGAAAAGGATTAAGCGCGAAGTAGTGGCATGTAGAACATCAGCTGTGAGAGAAAAAGAGGTAGGGGGCCTTGTTTAATAAAGGAAGTAAAAGACACACAATTGATGGATGGAATGCAGAACAAATCAAAACATTCACCCCCAGTTGAGAGATCTGGGTTAAATCCATCATTCTTTTGCTCACCATGCCACCCCAGTTTAGACCTGGCCATATGCAAATCAGTCTTGACCATGTGCCTCATCGGAACAGTCCAGCACGAACTGCCCAGCCAGGTCCTCACTGGAACGGAAACAAGCATCCTAGGACCGGTTTCGGTGTTTCACCCCTCCTCAGCCAGGATAGCTTGAATCCAGTGGCAGAGTGAGCCCGGGACCCACGTCTGGGCATACCCGGCGCACTTAGGGCGAAAAAGCAAAAGACACACAATTGATGGACGGAATGCAGAACAAATCCAAACATTCACCCCCAGTCGAGAGATCTGGGTTAAATCCATCATTCTTTTGCTCACCATGCCACCCCAGTTTAGACCTGGCCATATGCAAATCAGTTTTGACCCTGTGCCTCATGGGAACAGTCCAGCCCGAACTGCCAAGCCAGGTCCTCCCTGGAACGGAAACAAGCATCCTAGGACTGGTTTCGGGGTTTCACTCCTCCTCAGCCAGGATAGCTTGAATCCAGTTGCACTGTGAGCCCGGGACCCACGTCTGGGCATACCCGGCGCACTTAGGGCGAAACAGCAAAAGACACACAATTGGTGGACGGAATGCAGAAAAAATCAAAACATTCACCCCCAGTCGAGAGATCTGGGTTAAATCCATCATTCTTTTGCTCACCATGCCACCCCAGTTTAGACCTGGCCATATGCAAATCAGTCTTGACCATGTGCCTCATCGGAACAGTCCAGCCCGAACTGCCAAGCCAGGTCCTCCCTGGAACGGAAACAAGCATCCTAGGACCGGTTTCGGGGTTTCACCCCTCCTCAGCCAGGATAGCTTGAAGCCAGTGGCAGAGTGAGACCGGGACCCACGTCTGGGCATACCTGGCACACTTAGGGCGAAAAAGCAAAAGACACACAATTGATGGACGGAATGCAGAACAAATCAAAACATTCACCCCCAGTCGAGAGATCTGGGTTAAATCCATCATTCTTTTGCTCACCATGCCACCCCAGTTTGGACCTGGCCATAAGCAAATCAGTCTTGACCCTCTGCCTCATGGGAACAGTCCAGCCCGAACTGCCAAGCCAGGTCCTCCCTGGAACGGAAACAAGCATTCTAGGACCGGTTTCGGGGTTTCACCCTTCCTCAGCCAGGATAGCTTGAATCCAGTGGCACAGTGAGCCGGGGACCCATGTCTGGGCATAACCAGTGCACTTAGGGCGAAAAAGCAAAAGACACATGTTAGAAATGGGATTTCTGGTTGGCTAAGGCTTGTGCCAAAGCCAGGCAGAAACCACCACTCTAGTCAGGGCAAGGGAGTTACACGCTGAAGATAACCCCTGCTCACCCCCTTGGTAGCTTGGCACGAGCAGTCAGACTTATCCCAGAGGCAATGTGTAAAGCGTTTGCCCAACACACACACACAGCAGCAACACACTAGGCACACCACAAAAGAAACTCCACACAAGGTTATATATAAAAATAGCCTTTGTATTATTCAAAACACATTAGAATAGTAATCACACAATATACACTGTGCCAACTGGCACTAGGCAATATCTACAGGGGATTATATACACATGACAGGGCCAATTGGGCCACTGTCAGAACCATCACAAAGCACAAATAGTAAATGTAGACCCAACCAGTAATTACTGGCAAAATACTGTACTCAGCATCCTATCCTGCAACATAAAACACAGGATGTATAAATCAGCATCACTTTAGGCATAAACCATATTATGCAATAACCTCACCAGCATAAACATCAGATTAGAGGCATACATCATGGTGCATAAATCACATTTATCATAGGCACCACATAAATCACATTAGGGCCTGGCGCCCTACCAACCTAACACTGACCCCCTGGCCAAGTGGCCTTTTAAGAGGGGCTCAAATGCCCTATGTCCAAAATGTCAGGCCTTGGCTGCCAATGCAGTAACATCACAGGGCGCGCGCACTGCGCTGGGGCAGGGCAGGAGTGTATCTCACTCCTTTCTCACCAAATGAATACAAATGCCCCCAAAGAAATAATGGCGCTGGCACTACTGTGCCTCCTGGGTCTCCACTGGGACTCTTCAAGCAAATGGCCCCCACATTGCAGTTGCCCGCTACGGTGGCGCAGCTGGAGAACAAAAACAACGAGACATTGGCACTTCTGTGCCCTCTGAACCCCCACTGGGGCCCTTCAAAACAAATGTGGCCAAAAGTTGCCGCTGCCCACGCTGGTGCGGTGCAGCTGGGGAAAATAAATCAGCACTGGCACCACTGTGCCGCTTGAGCCCAACTCCGGGACTCTTTAACAACAAAAAGTGCCCCCTTGGTGCAGCTGCCTGCTACGGCGGTGCAGCTGTGCAGGAAAAATGGCGCTGTGCTCTGGAGCCCCACTCTGGGGCTCTTTTATTAGGATTGCCCCCAACGTTGGAATGGCCCGCTATCCTGCGGGTCTGCTCAGAACAAACAGGCACCGGCAATGTGCCTCGAAAGGGGGCCTTCCTCTCGGCTTCCCCTGCGGCCCCCCACTCACCGGCTCTCTGGTGGACACCTCCGGCCTCGACTTCGCCTTGCCTCCCTTTCTGCCAGGCGGGGGAGGTAGGTCATGTAGCAAGTGGAGCCCGCGATGCTCTTCCTTCTCTTGCCTTCACCCGGTCCCTCTCCGGGGACACAGGACTTCGGAGTGGACCCTGCGAGGCTCCGGATGGCCCTCTGCGTCTGGCGGGACTTCCTTCTTCCCGGCCGGCCACGCCCCCAAACAGGCAGCTTTGCCTGACTTCTGGGTCGCGCTAGCAGCGGCCTGGCGGCTCCTTCATTCAGCGGGGCAATGCGGGGTGGGCACCTGCTTTAAGGTAAAGCTCAAGTGCGGGGTGGGCACCCGCCAGTCATTAAAAGCATCAAGCGGGGTGGGCACCCGCTCTTCAAAAAAAAATGCAAAAATGCGGGGTGGGCTCCCGCTCAGAGGAGCATAAGTGTGGGGGAATCCCTACGTCAGGATTCCCTCCAAATTGGGCGCAGTTTAGCGCTGCAGACCTCCAGCACTCTCCCTGTCCTTGGAGACAAATATAGCGCTCACAAGGTGCTTGGTCCAAAGTCATCAGGGGCACAAGGCTGGGCCCAGGCAGGCCAGCTCACAGGGCCCTCCAGCAGGGAGACAGTCCCTCGTGGCGGTTCCTCCTGGGGCCCAGCAGCAGCAGTCCCCAGTCACAAAGAAGCACAACATTTCATGGGGTCACAGCCCCTATATTTATATTACATCTTGGCTTTGTCTGCCCTGGCACAGGGCTTGGGGGAACCAGCCAAAACTGGTTCAGGGGGGAATTGGAGCACTTTGTTTACCAGGCTCCCCTTCCCCTTTGTCAGGTGGGGGCTCGTCATCAGACACACCACAGGGGGGCAGAGCCAGCATTCACTAGGGCAGGTATTATTCTATTCAGGGTCAGGGGACTACTCCTCCCACTACTCCAAATGCAGAGTCCCATTCAGCCTAGCGCTGACTCACCCTGCCCCTCCTGGAGCCACACACACCTCACCAGCCCCTGTCACTCAAAAGCCAGACATGCAATTCACATCAGGCAGGCAGACACCTAGCACAAAGAAATGCCAACTTCTAAAAGTGGCATTTCTAAAATAGTTATAATAAATCTGTGCACACCATTGCGTAGCATTTATTATCACTATTCCAAATATACCAAACTTGACCACGCTGCGCCTCTCATATCAGGAATTACCACTGAAACACTTATCAGGGAATCCCCAATGCATTCCTATGGGAGGGCATCCCCGCAGTAGTGAGAAACCAAAATGGCTGTTTGTCACTACCAGGACATGTCACACGCTTAAGGTACATGTCCTATCTTTTACCTACAATGCACCCTGCCCATAGGTCTAGGTAGGGCCTACTTTAGGGGTGACCGACAGGTAGTAAAAGGGGGGTCACAGACATGGCACACACTTTAGGTGCCACGTCACAGCACCAGTAACACTGTGCGCACAGGCCCAGCAATGGCAGAGGCCTGAGATAGGTTTGAAAGGCTACTTTGGTGGGTGGCGCAATCAGCGCTGCAAGCCCACCAGTAGCATTTAATTTACCAGCCCCGGGTATATGAGATACCACTTTACAAGGGACTGACAGGTAAATTAAATAGGCCAAACAGGTGTAGACCAATCTTACCATATTTAACACAGAGAGCACACGCACTTTACACTGGACAGCAGTGCTAAAGTGCCCAGAGTCCTAAAACCACCAACACCATGTCAGAAAAAAGGCTAGGAGAAAGGCAAAAGGTTTAGGGATGACCCTGCAAAAAGGGCCAAGTCCAACACAACCCCCTTCCAGCCAAAACGCAGGGTAGACCAATCACCACCTCGATGGGCTTCCCTGCTTTGGGCGATAGAACACGGGCGCTGGCCCGCAACTGCAGGGACACCTTCCGGTTCTACGCCACTCTGAACCCATGTGGTTACCTCTGTAAAAGCTCTCAGGACCAACTAGGCTACCCCACTGGTACTCCCTAGCTGTCCACGGCCAGGACCAGGCCCTAGGCCACCCAGATGTCACTGGTCCTTGCCAATCCACAGAGTGGGGGGCAGTAACCCCTGGCACATAGTAGCCATTCTCCACTCTTCCTCTCAGTGGAGTTCCAAACTGCAACCGATCCTCCAACCTAGGGTCCGCACCCTCAGGCTGACCAGAAGTCACGGGTGAGGCTCTCCTCCCCCTACCTCTTCTTCTGGGGTCCCGCACTCTCCTCCTATGAGAGGCAACCTCAGAACACAACTCACCCACCAGTTCAGGACCTCTCTCCAGCAACTGGTCTACCAACCTGGGATCTAAACCCTCAGGTTGCACCGGGGTCAGAGGCGAGGACTCTCTCCCGCTGCACCCCATTCCAGAGCCCTGCACCCTCCCAACTGGAGTGGTACCCCTAGAAGCTACATCGGTCAGGACACTGATTACAGTTGTCCTTCCCTCCAGGTCAGGCATACCCTGAACCTGGTTTCCCAACCCCGGGACGGAATCCTGATGCTGAGCAATTGCCTGGCGAACCAGGACTTCCTGGGGAGTACATATACCCTCCCCGAGGGTGACACATAACTCATGTGTCGTGTGACAGTCTGCCTGGCGCAGATCTCCCGACCCCTGTTCATCTGGCAGTGCGTGACGATCTCCCAGGACAGAAGTGGTGTCACCATGGTCATTCATTGGTGACTCAGCCCTTCTGGCTTGCCCCTGACCCACTGGATCTTCCACTGGGGACTCTTTCCCCCTCTCACCCCTCAATCTGGACTTCCGCACCCTCCAATTAGGAGTGGCACTGCTAGACACCAGAAATGATGGAGGCCTGATTACACACACTCCCAGTTCACCTGACACAGGGAGATCCCCCTCAACGGACGGTCAATCAGGACAGCCTAGGCTCCCTACCTGGTGTTCCCTTAAGGAACCATCCAGTCCTGGAGACTGAGGTTGGGGCTCGGGATACGGCCCAGTCTCACTCGTTCTCCTGCGAGACAGGATGTGAGGCCTTTCAACCTCCTCACTATAAGGGGACCTAGCTGGGCTACTCTGAACCTCTCCCACCACTCTGGGTTGGAAGATACCTGAACGACTCCTCTTAGGGTCACTCCCCAATGCCTCTTCAGAACCTCTGACAACCACCCAGAGGTCTGCTTCCCGTGCAAGCTCCCTGGGATCAGAAAACTCACACTCCAACAGGTGTTGGCGCAACCCCGGAAAACAATTACTGAACATGTGCTCTCTGACAATCGGATTGAACAGCCCTTCAAAATCATTTGCCGTGCTAACCATCACCCAATCGTCCAGTGCATCACAACATTCATCCACAGACTCCCCCCAGGACTGGTGAGACAGTTTCTTACTGCCCCTGAATCTCAACCTATACCCCTCTAACTGGGAACCAGGTACCATACTCTGGGAACTGGGAATGGGACTTCCTGCACTGGACTCCATATTGCTGCCACCACTGAATCCCACTCTTACTGGTGAATCCAGACAACTAAAACTGCACTCAGGGGATAATCTACCCTCCAGAGCTAGTGTCTCCTTGCCAATTAAGTAACCACTGCAGGCCAACCCCAGAAATAGCAAACAGCACAGGGGCAGTTACCTCCTCCAGCTTGCGCTACATGGCAACCCCAGAAATAGAAGTCTGCACAAGGGCAGTCAAAAACTCCTTCAGATTCTCTGGTTTCTATCCTTGGCAAGATACACAACCCATAGTGCAACAAGAGAACACATTTCAAAGAAATGATACTTTTAAGGAGAAAACAAAATCAGAAACAATAATCCCCAAACTTGTGATTATCTAAATGCAGAGTTTGTAGTGCAACCATTTGTCGCTGTGGTACTGCGCAAATGCAAGTCCTATCCTCACCGCTGACAGCTAATGTTAGAAATGGGATTTCTGGTTGGCTAAGGCTTGCGCCAAAGCCAGGCAGAAACCACCACTCTAGTCAGGGCAAGGGAGTTACACGCTGAAGATAACCCCTGCTCACCCCCTTGGTAGCTTGGCACGAGCAGTCAGACTTAACCCAGAGGCAATGTGTAAAGCGTTTGCGCAACACACACACACAGCAGCAACACACTAGGCACTCCACAAAAGAAACTCCACACAAGGTTATATATAAAAATAGCCTTTGTATTATCCAAAACACATTAGAATAGTAATCACACAATATACACTGTGACAACTGGCACTAGGCAATATCTACAGGGGATTATATACACATGACAGGGCCAATTGGGCCACTGTCAGAACCATCACAAAGCACAAATAGTAAATGTAGACCCAACCAGTAATTACTGGCAAAATACTGTACTCAGCATCCTATCCTGCAACATAAAACACAGGATGTATAAATCAGCATCACCTTAGGCATAAAACATATTATGCAATAACCTCACCAGCATAAACATCAGATTAGACGCATAAATCATGGTGCATAAATTACATTTACCATAGGCACCACATAAATCACATTAGGGCCTGGCACCCTACCAACCTAACACTGACCCCCTGGCCAAGTGGGCTTCTCAGAGGGGCTCAAATGCCCTATGTCCAAAATGTCAGGGCTTGGCTGCCAATGCAGTAACATCACAGGTCGCGCACTGCGCTGGGGCAGGGCAGGAGTGTATCTCACTCCTTTCTCACCAAATGAATACAAATGCCCCCAAAGAAATAATGGAGCTGGCACTACTGTGCCTCCTGGGTCCCCACTGGGACTCTTCAAGCAAATGGCCCCCACGTTGAAGTTGCCCGCTACGGCGGCGCAACTGGAGAACAAAAACAACGAGACATTGGCACTTCTGTGCCCTCTGGACCCCCACTGGGGCCCTTCAAAACAAATGTGGCCAAACGTTGCAGCTGCCCGCGCTGGTGCGGTGCAGCTGGGGAAAATAAATCAGCACTGGCACCACTGTGCCGCCTGAGCCCCACTCCGGGACTCTTTAACAACAAAAAGTGCCCCCTTGGTGCAGCTGCCCGCTACGGCGGTGCAGCTGTGCAGGAAAAATGGCGCTTTGCTCTGGAGCCCCACTATGGGGCTCTTTTAACAGTATTGCCCCCAATGTTGGAGCGGCCCACTCTCCTGCAGGTCTGCTCAGAACAAACAGTCACCGGCAATGTGCCTCAAAAGGGGGCCTTCCTCTCGGCTTCCCCTGCAGCCCCCCACTCACCGGCTCTCTGGTGGACACCTCCGGCCTCGACTTCGCCTTGCCTCCCTTTCTGCCAGGCGGGGGAGGCGGGTCGTGTAGCAAGTGGAGCCCGCGAGGCTCCTGCTTCTCTTGCCTTCACCCTGTCCCTCTCCGGGGACACGGGACTTCGGAGTGGAGCCCGCGAGGCTCCGGACGGCCCTCTGCGGCTGGCGGGTCTTCCTTCTTCCCGGTCGGCCACGCCCCCAACCAGGCAGCTTTGCCTGACTTCCGGGTCGCGCTAGCAGCGGCCCGGCAGCTCCTTCGTTCAGCGGTGCAATGCGGGGTGGGCACCTGCTTTAAGGTAAAGCTCAAGTGCGGGGTGGGCACCCGCCAGTCATTAAAAGCATCAAGCGGGGTGGGCACCCGCTCTTAAAAATAAAAGCAAAAATGCGGGGTGGGCTCCCGCTCAGAGGAGCATAAGTGCGGGGGAATCCCTATGTCAGTATTCCCTCCAAAATCGGGCGCAGTTTAGTGCTGCAGATCCCCAGCACTCTCCCTGTCCTGGGAGACAAGTATAGCACTCGCAAGGCGCTTGGTCCAAAGTCATCAGGGACACAAGGCTGGGCCCAGGCAGGCCAGCTCACAGGGCCCTCCAGCAGGGAGGCAGTCCCTCATGGCGGTTCCTCCTGGGGCTCAACAGCAGCAGTCCCCAGTCACAAAGACGCACAACATTTCATGGGGTTACAGCCCCTATATTTATATTACATCTTGGCTTTGTCTGCCCAGGCACAGGGCTTGGGGGAACCAGCCAAAACTGGTTCAGGGGGGACTTGGAGCACTTTGTTTACCAGGCTCCTCTTCCCCTTTGTCAGGTGGGGGCTCGTCATCAGACACACCACAGGGGGGCAGAGCCAGCATTCACTAGGGCAGGCACAATCCTATTCAGGGTCAGGGGACTACTTCTCCCACTACTCCAAATGCAGTTGTTCCATTCAGCCTAGCGCTGACTCACCCTGCCCCTCCTGGAGCCACACACACCTCACCAGCCCCTGTCACTCAAAAGCCAGACATGCAATTCACATCAGGCAGGCAGACACCTAGCACACAGAAATGCCAACTTCTAAAAGTGGCATTTCTAAAATAGTTATAATAAATCTGCGCACACCATTGCGTAGCATTTATTATCACTATTACAAATATACCAAACTTGACCACGCTGCGCCTCTCATATCAGGAATCACCACTGAAACACTTATCAGGGAATCCCCAATGCATTCCTATGGGAGGGCAGCCCCACAGTAGTGAGAAACCAAAATGGCTGTTTGTCACTACCAGGACATGTCACACACTTAAGGTACATGTCCTATCTTTTACCTACAATGCACCCTGCCCATAGGGCTAGCTAGGGCCTACTTTAGGGGTGACCGACAGGTAGTAAAAGGGGGGTCACAGTTATGGCACACACTTTAGGTGCCACGTCACAGCGGCAGTAACACTGCGCGCACAGGCCCTGCAATGGCAGTGGCCTGAGATAGGTTTGAAAGGCAACTTTGGTGGGTGGCACAATCAGCGCTGCAAGCCCACCAGTAGCATTTAATTTACCAGCCCCGGGTACATGAGATACCACTTTACAAGGGACTGACAGGTAAATTAAATAGGCCAAACAGGTGTAGACCAATCTTACCATATTTAACACAGAGAGCACATGCACTTTACACTGGACAGCAGTGCTAAAGTGCCCAGAGTCCTAAAACCACCAACACCATGTCAGAAAAAAGGCTAGGAGAAAGGCAAAAAGTTTAGTGATGACCCTGCAAAAAGGGCCAAGTCCAACAACACACAATTGATGGACGGAATGCAGGTCCCATGCTCTCCATGCCACTGGAGTCAAGCTATCCTGGCTGATTAGGGCTGAAAGCCCGAAACCAGTCCTAGGATGCTTTTTTCCAGTCCAGGGAGGACCTGGCCTGGCAGTTCGGGCTGGACTGTTCCCATTGGGTGCAGGGTCAAGACTGATTTGCATATGGCTGGGTCCAAACTGGAATGGCATGGTGAGCAAAAAAACGATGGATTTAGGCCCAGATCTCTGTACTGGGGTGAATGTATGACATTGTTCTGCATTCTGTCCATCAATTGTTCTTTTTGCATTTGTCACCCCGAGTGGGACGGGTATGCCCAGACGTGGGTCCCGTGCTCTCCATGCCACTGAAGTCAAGCTATCCTGGCTGATGAGGGCTGAAAGCCCGAAACCGGTCCTAGGATGCTTGTTTCCAGTCCAGGGAGGACATGGCCTGGCAGTTCGGGCTGGACTGTTCCCATTGGGCGCAGGGTCAAGACTGATTTGCATATGGCTGGGTCCATACTGGAATGGCAAGGTGAGCAAAAAAGCGATGGATTTAGGCCCAGATCTCTGTACTGGGGTGAATGTATGACATTGTTCTGCATTCTGTCCATCAATTGTTCTTTTTGCATTTGTCACCCCGAGTGGGACGGGTATGCCCAGATGTGGGTCCTGTGCTCTCCATGCCACTGGAGTTAAGCTATCCTGGCTGAGGAGGGCTGAAAGCCCGAAACCGGTCCTAGGATGCTTGTTTCCAGTCCAGGGAGGACCTGGCCTGGCAGTTCGGGCTGGACTGTTCCCATTGGGCGCAGGGTCAAGACTGATTTGCATATGGCTGGGTCCAAACTGGAATGGCATGGTGAGCAAAAAAACGATGGATTTAGGCCCAGATCTCTGTACTGGGGTGAATGTATGACATTGTTCTGCATTCTGTCCATCAATTGTTCTTTTTGTAATAAAGGAAGTAGGCTGGCAGTGGAAGCCGTCAAGCCGAATGAGGGAAGAATTGGCACGTACCTGATTGAGAACAAACGATGTTGTAATTGCAGAAACGATCCTCGTAATGGAAACCAATCAATGCAGGCTGATGTCGATGGAAGCGGGCGGAGAGGCGCCGCAACAGCAAACAGCTACGGACACTGGCGGTCTGGGTGAGGGAAAGGTTCAAGGCTAAGCCGCGGGAAGTAGATCGCGGTCAGAGCGAGGGGCAGTAACTGAATGGAGGCTAGCGGGCGAAATGAAACGACCCGTCAAGGTGCCCAAAAATCAATGGTGCAACACTGGGGGCCAGCGTGTGGAGCTACTAACAGGGGAGGGAGGGGGTCACGTGATGAGGGCGGCACTAGCCCGAGAGCTAGAAAACATTACGTGGTGCCCCGGGGGGACAGAATAAAGAATGAAAAAAGCAGCACCCGAGATAGTGACAAGTGGAACAACAAATGAAACTCTGTGTATCAAAATAGACATGTATTATATTTGGAGTTAACAACAGAGTCCATAGAAGGAAACATTATTTCTTCACAATAATTGTTCATTTGAATGAACCAAGTCGCATACAAAATGCAAGTGAAATTAAAAATACACATTAAATTACAATTAATTGACCCGATCAAATGAAGGAGTCAAGATGCAGTAGACCTGTCAGAATGGAGACAGTGTGATGGGGAAAACAGAAGGGGAATGGAGGGGAAGGTAGGGAATGGTGTGACCGAGAGGGAAAACTAGAGAAAGATCATTTAAGGACAACAATCAGAGTGGTTAATGCATTATGGCAAAATGAAGTAAATTGATGCATTGAGAGAAATACAAGGAAGGAAAAAGTTATAATGGATAAAGTAATATGAACGAACAGTGATCATAATGCAAAGAAAGGCATATGCCATATAGCAGCTATTCAGTATAGTTTGAATTTGGAGGTCATAAATGTATACAACAACTGATTGAAACATAGGGTACTGATCACATTAGGGAACAGAAAAGGTCAGGAGTAGCACTGGGGGTGTCAAGGTGTATCAATAGCCGTGTTCCACTCATCAAGTGTGTTGAGACCATTGTTGACAGAGTCACATCTTGTGATCCAGCGGCATTCTTATTTGTTCAGGAGCAGACGTAAATCACCACCTCGCATGGGTAGTACTGGTTGATCGATGACTTGCCAGACCATATCGGTTTCTGAACGATTATGGTTTTTGTAATGTGAAAACAAGTGGAGCTGACTCAATGTTGCATCTAATGCGGCTCTTAAGTTGTGAAATACGTCGTTTGACCATTCGGGTTGTCTGGCTGATGTATACTAGATTACAGGGGCAGCGAATAGAGCCAATGCTGACCCTGCCCACCAGTAATTATAGGCCCATTTCTCTGTTGCCTGCCCCGCTAAAGTCTTAGAGAAGCTTGCCCATCAGCAGCTGGCAGCTTTCATTGAGTCTAATGGCATACTGCATGAGTCCCAGTCCGGCTTCCGCCCTGGCTTCAGTACAGAATCAGCTCTGATTGAGATGGCAGATGCCATTCGCTGGGCGGTGGATGGTGGCTCTGCGGTCATGCTGGTGCTTATCGACCTGTCAGCAGAGTTTGATGCGGTGTCCCATTCCATCTTACTGGATCGCCTTAAGCGGATTGGCATTCAGGTGACAGCGCTGGACTGGATCGCATCTTACCCACATGGCCGAGAAGAACAGGTCTCGATCCATCCTTTCACCTCCCCTGCGAAACCATTAAAATGGGGTGTGCCGCAGGGATCGGCCCTGAGCCCGCTACTTTTCAACATCTATTTGACACCGCTCGCGGAGCTCATCGCTGATACTGGGATCAAGGTGATATCCTACACCGACGACACTCAACTGATGTTTACCTTCAGTGGGTTGTCGGCATCTTCCTTTGACTCACTGAAAGATTGCCTAAAAAGCATTTCTGCCTGGATGAGCACTAACTTCTTAAAACTTAATGCTGACAAGACGGAGGTCCTGTTCTTTAATCAAGCTGTATCACCCTCCTCAGCATTATGGTGGCCAGCTGAATTTGGATCTCCCCCCACACCTAAGGACTCAGTTAAGAATTTAGGAGTCAGGTGGGACAAAGACCTGTCCCTTGCTACCCATGTTCAACAGGTATTCGCGGCCTGCTTCGGCAAAATAAAAACCGTTAGAAAATGTATTGACTTCTTGCCTGAGTCAGAACGCAAAACCGTTGTCCATGCATTAATCACTTCCCATCTTGACTATGCTAATGGTCTCTGCATGGGTCTCCCAATTGGATTGATCCGTAGGCTCCAGAGAGTGCAGAATTCAGCAGCCAGACTGGTCTGCAAGGTCCCTCTTTGCAAACGTATTTCTCCTTACCTGAGACAGCTGCATTGGCTACCCGTGGCCAAGCGCATCGAATTCAAGGCCCTTACGTTTGCTTTTCGGGCATATCAAGGTAGGGGGCCCAACTATTTGAGGAAGAGACTTCGTCCTTACCAGCAGGACAGATCCCTTAGGTCTAACCACAAACAATACCTTACCACCCCCCGGTTCGCAAAGGCCAGAATGGGGGGAAGGACATTTGAGGTGGGGACCACTAAATGCTGGAATAACCTACCTGCTCACTTACGCTCATTGCAGTCCGAACAGGAATTTAGAAAGGCCTTGAAAACCTGGCTTTTTAGTCGCAATGACTAAATGTCTACTGACCACTTTCTCTGCTGTTGTCCGTATTAGCGCCGGGACACCCCATCCGGGGTAGCTATGGGCTTTATAAATATCTTTTATTATTATTATTATCACATTGGTGGTCTGGCAATTAGAGAATTACCTGAGTTGGTAAGTGCGATCTCCGATGGTAAATACTTTTGTGTTACGTGTAAGTTCACATACGGAGCAAGTTTGGCACTTGTAGTGTCCCAATGTAGGTGGTAGGCCCCAAAGAGAGGTGATGGTTTGGGTTTGCCTCCTGTTATCTGGCCAGGTGATCATGTGTACCAATTTGTCTGATAGGTTGTGACCCCTTTTGTATGAAAAGAGTGGTGGTTCTTGGAAAGAGGGCTGAGTCCGAAGTATGTTCCAGTGTTTCTTGATCACCTTGCTCACTTTGTTGCTTGAAGGGCTGTAAGTAGAGACAAAAGGGATGCATAAGTTTGCATATTTGGGCGAAGGAGCTAGGAGAACTTCCCTGTGACAATACCACGCTCATTTGCAGGCGTGGGATACAAGGCGTTTGGGGTAGCCACGGTTTAACAGTTTCTCGGTGAGAACAGCTGCCTCACGAAAGTAATCCTTACGCCATTTACAATTCCTTCAGATGTGGAGGAACTGTCCGTATGGTAAACCATCCTGAAGGCCCCGTGGATGGTAGCTGCAGTACAGCAAGAGAGTATTCCGCTCCGTTGGTTTGCGGAATAAGGAAGTGCCAATGGACCCATCGTCGGCATGGAGGGTGAGGTCAAGGAAGGGTAAGTCATTGGATCTCGCATCTGAAGTAAAGGTCAAATGGGATTGGCAGTTGTTGAGCCAGGTGAGAAATGATGATAAATCGTCACAACTGCCATGCCAGAGTAGAAGAATATCATCTATGTATCTTCGCCATAGACATATCTGTTGCAGGTAGGGTTTCATAGGTGAAAGAATGTATGTGGTTTCCAGGTTATAGACATAGAGAATTGCAAAGTTAGGAGCAAAGCATGCTCCCATTGATACTCCCTTGACCTGGAGATAAAAGGTATCCTTATATAGAAAGTAGCTATTGTAAAATTCAATTCGAAGCAGATCCATTATGAATTAAGAGGGGATGCGTGTGGGTCTGGGTCGAGTGTCTAAGAATTGTTCAATGACAGTCAAGCCCTCACTGTGGGGTATGTTGGTGTAAAGAGATTCGATGTCCAATCCCACCATCAAGTCTGTTTCTTCATTGTGGGGTATATCTTCAAAGATGTTGATACGGTGGGTACTATCCCGAATGAAGGTATCAGTAAAGGGAACAAATTCTTTCAAGATGGCATCAATATATTTACCCAGTGGTTCCAAAATTGAGCCGCAACCAAAAACTATCGGTCTTCTTGGTGGTTTGGTTAGGTGTTTGTGGACCTTGGGCAAAATGTACATAACAGGTGTTCTGGGATGTGGGTTATTCAAAAAGGCATGGTCCTTTTTGGAGATGATGTCTGAGAGTAAAGCCAGGTTAGTGACATCCTGTATCAGTTGTCGGATATTTGGGAGTGGATCTGATGTGAGGGCACGGTAGTGAGTGGCATTGGAAAGTTGTCTCATAATTTCTGTATCGTACTTATCAATGTCAGTAGTAGTACTGGTAGGGACTGAGGTCATGGCAGAGGTGGTAGCCTCATTGGCTGTAGTATTTACTGCGGGGTAACCCATTAGAGTTAAAGGGGCTAAAGTCATTGTAGAGGTAGCAGCTTCAGTGGTTGTAGTATTTGCTGCGGGGTACTTGTAGGGGCTGTAGTCATGGTAGAGGTAGTAGCCTTGTTAGTTGTAGTATTTACTGTGGGGGGCCCCATTGGTAATGTTTCCGGCGGGTTTGACGCTCGCCCGCGTATTGATACTGGTAGCTGGGTCTTGATCTGCCCCTGCTGCATTCCCGATTCACTCCTAAAAAACCAGCCGGTAGGAGTGGAAGCGGGTGAGGTATACTTTGGTTACGATCAGTGCTGGTGCCTTCACCAGCATCCAAATCTTCAATGGAGGTAGTCGATGAGTCCGAGAACGTGATGATCTGATTGTTCCTGTATCTGCCCCAGTTTTTGTTTCTTGGTGGCTGGTAGGTAGTATTGTAGAAGGTGTCAAGAAGGTAAGGATAAGTAGTTTCTTTGTTATAGTTTTTGATGTCCTTTTGTATTTTACTTATTTTTTTGTTCTTCTCGAAGGTGTTAAATGTAGCGATGGTGGTGTTGATTTTGTCAAGTAGATTCTTAGCATCAGTTATGGTAGAGTCTGCCAGAATAAGTTTTTCGATTTCGGCAATCTCTTAGAATTCTTTTCAGCTGTGCTCAATGGCTGTGTCGATGCCTAGCACCATCCAGTGTCTCGACCAAGTCGTGGCTAGGTGGCTGAAGCCGGTACAGAACAATGGGTCTTGTGTAAATATTGCTGGGACGTTGCGGATCTGTAGTCCCAGAGGTATAACGTCAGATTTGAGGTACTCAGTGAGCATATGGGCGTGGAGATCTGTGCGTATTTGTTTTTCTTTAATTTTTCCAATTTGTCCAGTAGTGCTCTGGATGTATTCAGGGCTGTGGGTAGTGGGGTTGAAGACTGAGAAAACAGTGAAGGGCCACTGAGAATACGTTGGATGTAGTCATCCGAGTAAGTAGGGGTCTCCCTAGAGGCCATAATGTGTAGATTAGTTACGCATGATGTATCACCGAGGTGATGAAAGTATACAGAAATACTCTTGAACCCAGGGGTTGCTCAATATCATAGACACAGAAAAACAGGGATACGCCCGTTAACCCAGTCCAGACCCGGGTAAAGTATGCATACAAAAAACAATGTCTCAACCGGTAATTATTTCACAAGGCAATTTAAACAAAAAGAATTAATCAAAAGGAGAGATGGAAAAAAGGGAGACCCAAAGAAATCGTAGGAAAACAAAAGGTTCTTATTTGCAAGTAGTTATAACAGCACTACAGTACATTGTATGTATAAGTAACGATAAGTGGGTTGTGCACTGAATTGTGCTTGTGACAGTGAACGGCGCAGTGACACAATGAGGTGAGAAAAAAAAAAACAGCGTGAACGGTGCAAAAATACAACAAAGTTTGTGGTCAATAACAAAAAGAAGGTATATATAAGGTAATTATTCCGTTTTAAATTATTTGAATTGACCACATTGAAGCCAAAGGTAACGATGGGTGGTCGAAGGCATTTCGACCTGTCTGAGTTCAGGTCGTCATCAGGACCAGGTTACTTGAATTTGTAATAGTGCTGTGTAAGTAAAGAAAAACAGGAGTAAGGCCCAGGGGTGACCAAAGGGTCAAGTAGTAAAAGAACAAGGTAGAGTGGAGAGGGAAAAACCTGAATGGTGGGAAAAAGTGTCCCAATCGAAGGGCGGAGGAGAAAAGGCTGTCCAGGTGATATCTGGGGGGTAAAAAGGTTAATTACTGAAGTGGACCGGGGAATAAGGGAAGTAAGGTTATGATGGCAAAGGGCCCAGATACATACCTGCAGAATCATTAAGCAGGTAGGGCAACGTAGGAATGATGACTGTCCCCTTGTAGTGCACACGATTATGCAGGCAGGCGCGGAAAAGGAATAAGCGCGAAGTAGTGGCATGTCGAAGAACATCGGCTGTGAGAGAAAAAGAGGTAGGGGGCCTTGTTTAATAAAGAAAGTAGGCTGGCAGTGGAAGCCGTCAAGCCTAATGAGGGAAAAATTGGCATGTACCTGATTGAGAACAAACGAGGTTGTATTTGCAGAAACGATCCTCGTAATGGAAACCAATTAATGCAGGCCGATGTCGATGGAAGCGGGCGGAGAGGCGCCGCAACAGCAAACAGCTATGGACACTGGCGGTCTGAGCGAGGGAAAGGTTCAAGGCTAAGCAGTGGGGAGTAGATTGCGGTCAGAGCGAGGGGCAGTAACTGAATGGAGGCTAGCGGGCGAAATGAAACGACCCGTCAAGGTGCCCAAAAATCTATGGTGCAACGTTGGGAGCTGGCTTGTGGAGCTACTAACAGGGGAGGGAGGGGGGTCACGTGATGAGGGCGGCACTAGCCCAAGAGCTAGAAAACATTACGTGGTGCCCCGGGGGGGACAGAATAAAGAATGAAAAAAGCAGCACCCGAGATAGTGACAAGTGGAACAACAAATGAAACTCTGTGTATCAAAATAGAGACGTGTTATATTTGAAGTTAACAACAGAGTCCATAGCAGGAAACATTATTTCTTCACAATAATTGTTCATTTGAATGAACCAAGTCGCATACGAAATGCAAGTGAAATTAAAAATACACATTGAATTACAATTAATTGACCCGATCAAATGAAGGAGTCAAGATGCAGTAGACCTGTCAGAATGGAGACAGTGTGATGGGGAAAACAGAAGGGGAATGGAGGGGATGGTAGGTAATGGGGTGACCGAGAGGGAAAACAAGAGACAGGTCATTTAAGGACAACAATCAGAGTGGTTATTGCATTAGGCAAAATTAAATAAATTGATGCATAGAGAGAAATACAAGGAAGGAAAAAGTTATAATGAATAAAGTAATATGAACGAACCTGGACAGCCTTTTCTCCTCCGCCCTTCGATTGGGGACACTTTTTCCCACCATTCAGTATTTTCCCTCCACTCTACCTTGTTCTTTTACTACTTCACCCTTTGGTCACCCCTGGGCCTTACTCCTGTTTTTCTTTACTTACACAGCACTATTACAAATTCAAGTAACCTGGTCCAGATGATGACCTGAACTCAGACAGGTCGAAACGCTGTCGACCACCCAGCGTTACCTTTGGTTTCAATGTGGTCAATTTAAATAATTTAAAATGGAATACTTATCTTATATATACCTTCTTTTTGTTATTGACCACAAATTTTGTTGTATTTTTGCGCCGTTCACGCTGTTTTTTTTCTCACCTCATTGTGTCACTGCGC
The DNA here is from genome assembly GCA_963921515.1 of Calotriton arnoldi. NCBI lineage: Eukaryota > Metazoa > Chordata > Amphibia > Caudata > Salamandridae > Calotriton > Calotriton arnoldi. The sequence continues at coordinate 579,645 of CAWUFW010010641.1, read as the reverse complement.
CGTTCACTGTCACAAGCACGTTCAGTGCACAACCCACTTATTATTACTATACATACAATGTACTGTAGTGCTGTTATAACTACTTGCAAATAAGAACTTTCTGTTTTCCTACGATTTCTTTGGGTCTCCCTTTTTTCCATCTCTCCTTTTGATTAATTCTTTTTGTTTAAATTGCCTTGTGAAATAATTACCAGTTGAGAAATTGTTTTTTGTATGGAAACTGTTTTTTGTATGGAAACATTCTGAACGGCTTGTACTACCACCAAAAGTGTTGGTTCAAAATTTAAAACTGGATTATTTTCCTTTTTGAATTGTAGGAGCTGTTGTGAGATAATCAAACTATTCAGCTTCTTCAGGCCTGCTGCATAACTCTGCTCTTCTTATGAGCTATGAGTGACCCTCCATTCATTTGTAATACAGACAAAGAAGAGGCAGAAGGGAAAACAGCTCAGTTTTTAATATCAAAATTGCGTAATCACTACTTTGTGTAAAATGCATACTTAAGTGTTGTGTTCTCTGAAATAAACCATAACTACAGACGATGTAATCTAAAATGTATTGTCCAGTAACTCCCCTTCTTGTAAATTGTGCAGGGACATCTCCTTCTGTCCTACCATTTAGAATTACTCAATTGATTTCTCTGACCAGAGGTAATAATATTTCCCCTGTTTATTGCCTATTATACACTCCGGCAAGACTAGGTTTGGGAGAGACAATAGTCATCTAAGTCATTTTTGCTAGAAGCTGTTATCAGGTTATTGGAAATTTTCGCATTAAAGTCTCTTAATACGAGGAATTGCGGATTAAGTTCTGAATCTAAGGTAGAATCAATTAAATCGAAGATGTGAACCAGCATTTTATCGTGTTCTGTGCCCAGGGGAACATAGATATTAAATAGGAGAAGTATTTCTATAAAGGGGGAATTCTCCTTCGGTATTTTCAACTTAAGGCACTGGACATTTTTGCTCAGTCACTGAATAGTTTCAAAGTCCCACTTAATTTTCTTGGATAACAAAATAGCTAAACCTCCCTTTGCGTGACCTCGACTCACTCTCGCAGCATGTATCTCGAAAATAAAATAGCCTGTTTGGTAAAACTCTTTTACTGCCCAAGTCTCTTGCAGGCACGCAATTGCTGGTGATATGTCTAGTAATTTAGGTAATTTTTTGGGTTCAAGCCTTGCCATATTCCAGGAAACAATGTTAATAGTATTACTAAAAAGGAAGTTTAAAACCTCTTCGCAGCCTGTTACCATTTAAGGAACTCGTGACCCCGGCCCAGCAATTTTTACTCGTTGAATCCTCTAACTGCGATTGTCTATTATTCCATATTGTCCTGTCTCCATCTTCAGGATAAATGGTCAAATTTTCTGCTGATGCAGCATGTGAGGATGGCATCTGGTGATGACTTTGAGGCTGGGATAGCATCTCCCTGGATCCCACTGCGATTCTTAAGGGAATTCTTTGTGAATTTACTCCAAAAACATTGAATCCTTTTTTATCTAGCGTTTCACTTTCTTTTAACACTATCGATGGTATCACGTTAGACCAGAATTCCATCCTTGCCGTTGCCACATTAGATTTATCTGGAAAAGAAACTAGTTTTATTTCAGGAGATGAAAAGGAATGGAGAGAAGTGAGGATCCGTTTGCGATTCAAAGGATCATTGCCTGTCGCAAAAAGATCCGTAAACTCTAGAGTGCAAGAAATATTCTGAAAAGCTATGTTTTCTATTAATAAATCTGTAGAATTCACAGCTAAGATTTGTTGAGTCATTGAAGGGTTGATATTTGGGAATTTTTGACTTATAACATTTTCAGCACAAGGGTTCAGATGTTGGGATACATTCTGCCTGGAGGGTTGTTGTAATGAACTTTTTTCCTGTTTTAAGTATTTTTTTTTATTTTAAGTATTTTCCAGTTTTTGAGGACTCATTTTCTTCTTGTGGAATGATTTCCTGGGGATCTAATTGTGGAAACTTTATTTTCCGAAATCTCAATTTCGAGAATCTTTGTTTCTTTCTGTTACTTTTATTTGCTGGTGCCTTTGTACGCACTGACTTAATTTCTTCAGAAATTATTTGAGATGTAATGCACACTATCGACTTCGAACTTTTATTTGTAGAGGATGAAACAGGAGAGATAGGTTGCTGTTGCTCCTTTCTTTAGGTAAATATGGGAAAGGTTGGAAGAGATGAATTAGGATCGCTGACAACTTCAGAATCCTGAAAAAGTTTTCAGAGCGAGTATATATTATCACTATTTCCTTTAATTTTACCCACTTTCTTTTTATGTATATTACAAGTTTGCATTACACTTGAACTTTTTCCATTCCAAGGAAATCTTTTTCCCTTCTGTGTTTCCGTTCTGTGTTTCTCTATGTTTGAGTTTTTCATCCAACCCTCCATTATGTTTTTCTTTAGTGATCTGTGATGAAGAACTGGGGGGCATATTAGCAAGACCCACGTTAAAATTATCGCCGTTTTAGCGGCAGGAAAATGCCGCTAAAACGAGCGATAATGGGCTTGCTAATATGCGCTATAGAGACTCAATAGAAGCCCAGGTTAGATTTGCAGGACATCTAACCTGGGCTTCTATTGGAATTCCATAACGCATATTAGCAAGCCCATTATCGCCGTTTTAGCGGCATTTTCCTGCCGCTAAAACGGCGATAATTTTAACGTGGGTCTTGCTAATATGCCCCTGGGTTGTTTAGTTTTACGAGTAACCAGAAATTGCAGGATTTGAGTTACTGTTTCCAACAATTGATCAGAAATTGTGTAGATTTTCCCAAGAGTAAGAGAATCAATTTGAGCACTCTCTTTAGAGAGCGAAGCAACTCAGAAAAGATTTCTCGATGAGTTATAAACTGTGGGGATAAAAGTAGAAGGAAATCGGGTGAATGGGATAATGTATTCTTTGACCCTTGAGAATGAATATGAGTGCTGTTTATGAACTGCGAGGGCTCCTTCGGTTTCTTGGCCGTAGGTAGATGTGGCAGCTGACTGAGGCTTATGTCTGGTAGTATAAAATCCATATTTTCAGTATCTTTCAAAGGGACTTGTAGTAAAATTTGTTGCTGATCTGCTAGAATTGATAAATTTAATTCGTCCTTGCCATCTTGTACAGGTGCAACTAGCTGCCTGTTTGAATCCATTCTCTCTTTTTGTGCTGCTGTGACATCCAGCTTGAAGCCCTGACTTATTTTTCCAGGCGCTGATTTTACAGGAAAAAACTCAGTTATGGGAGGTATCCCTACAGGGACGCTTACATTTGCCAATCTTATTTTACTCTTTCACAGAGTTTAAGCAATTCCTATTCTTTTCATATACACTGTGCGATTTCTCCACTTTTTAAAGCCATTGAGGCCACTTTTGATCGAGTTGGGACTCCAGCAGCTATGGATGGTAATTGCTTTTGGTGCTAAGAACACCGGAGATCTCCAATTAAAGACACTTAGGGGCATATCTACAAGGGCTTTATCTCCGCTTTTTTGGCTTTTAAATTTTAAAGCCAAAAAGCGGGAGATAAAACTATCGCCCTATTAACAAGAGGGTGCAAACATGCATATCGCATGTTAGCACCCTTTTTCCCAACGCCTCCCTTTGCATCTTTAATGAGATGCAAAGTGGGTATCACTGGGCGTACCCCGGATGGTCTACCTTGCAAATATTGCTGATGTTCACATCGCGATATTTACAAGGTAGCCCACTAGGATTTTTGCATACATGTTCGATTTTGGCGAAAACGGCCGTTTTCGCCAAAATCTAACGTCTGCTAAAATCCTGACTTACCTATGTTGACATAGGGGTGGATTATGCTGATACGACCACAGGGTCGTATCAGGAAGGTATCCTCGCGTTTGCAGGGAACATCGCTGGAAAACCAGTGATGTTCCCTGCAAAACGGCGATTTCCCGCTATCGCTGGATTTCTTATCGCCGTTGTGAAAAGCGTTGTTGATACAGCGCTATCACGGCGATGAAATCCAGCGATAGGATAAACATCGCTAAACGCACTTAGCGATGTTTATCTCTAATCGTTGTTGATATGCCCCCATCTTCCTCTGACGCGCACCAGTGAGAGTGAACTGGTTAATTACCCTAGGTGGAGTCACATGAAACTGGCTGGCAAATTGTGAGAAGTTAATATCGCCAATGCAAGCACAGATATGGTAATAGTCTCTTAAGAGTACTACGGCAAATGCCACAAGAGAGCAAATGGCATTGAAATTCATTCCTGGCAGTCAGCCTTACTGTTGGCCTACCACCAATGTCCCTGCTGGATTTTGAGATTTGGTGGGAAAAGGCATAAAAATGTCTCACTTCTTCAGCGCCGTCTCCTCATGATCCACCAGACCTGTAGACTGCTACCAGCTGATGAACCACTCCTTATGGTAAAAATGTCACAGGCACTGGTGAGGCTGTAGCACAAAGGCACTGGCTCTAGGTACGGGCGGGGGCTTCTGAGTACAACCCCACAAGCCGCACCCGGCACTAGCGGGCCACTTCCACAGGGGATTCAGGGCACACGCTCCCACAACCAGCTAAGGCTGTGAAGCCTGTGGCCATTTGCATTTTTTGAGCGTATCCAATAACGCCCTGCTCTGCACCTAGGGCTTGGAGGAGGGAAACGGAGCTCGAGCACAATGCCACCGGCCGATACCAACCGCGTCAGTGGTGGCAGGGGGACGAACAAACCGAGGCCGGAAATAGCTGCGGCGGCATTCATAAGTAGCTAGGTCCCGAGTGATACAAACCTTAACTTACTAATTTGCAACTTAAAATACACCTCAAGTTCGAAATAAGGATGGAATACTGCAGCTAATCATAGCTATTTAACGAGTCATGTTGCGTGTTTCACCGCGCATGTACAAATTACAGCTTACAGCCCTTTTCACAAAGATATTTGTGCACCTAAGTGCGCACATTCTTTTATTCACTAGCCTGTGTAATTATATACATTTGTAAATGGATTCTCTTACAAGTGACTGTTAGACTTGGCATCTTTTGGCGTGTTTCCCCTGACTTTTTGCTTTCTGACCTCCCGGTTTTGACTCTGTTTTTGCTGGTGTGATGATTCTGCGCACTTTCCTCACTGCGGTCCAGTGGGAAAGTGCAAGTGCTCCTGTGTAAAATGTGTTATGGATTGGTGTTTCCATGATTGGCCTATTTGGTTTATCTGTCAGTCCCTTGTAAAGTGCACTGCGAGTGCCAGGGCCTATAGACCAAATGCTGTTGGTGGGCTGCAGCACTGGATTGTGCCACCCACGCAAACAGCCCGTAAAGTGTAACTCGGGCCTGCCACCGCAGAGCCTGTGCGCAGCCTGGGGCTGCCATGTCGACTTGGCAAGTGCACACACTTGCAAGTCCCTAAACCTTCCCTTTGCTACATGTTAGTCACCCCTAAGGTAGGCCCAAGGTACCCCTGTGGGCAGGGTGCGTTGTACGCGAAAGGTAGGACATGCCCGGGTGTGTGCGGCATGTCCTGATAGTGAATTACAGCCTAGTTCGTTTTTCACTATTGCAAGGCTACCTGTTCCCCTAGGCCAGAACGGGCGGTTTTGATTATTACAGTATATAATCCTAACTGACCCCGGGAACATGGTAGAAATTCGAGTTTAGTATGCCTGGACTCAGAATGATAAAATGCAGCTTTTAGTGAGGTTGGTTTTACCATTCTGTGTTTGAAAATACCACTTTTAGAAAGTGGGTATTTTCTTGTCTAACCATCCAAGCCTGCCTCTGCGAGGTTGTGTATTCCGTGTCTGGAATGTGAGTGACCGGGGCTGGGGGATGCCAGGAGACAGGGTGAGTCAGCGCAGGGCTGAATAGCCAGATCGACCTGTAGATGGGTGGGAGGGGTCGCACCTGGGCCCTGAATAGGACAGTGCCTTCCCTCCACAATGCTGGCTCCACCTCCTGTGGTGCGTCTGATGTCCCTGGCCTACTCACTGAAAGAAGGGACGGAGACTTGTCAACAAAGTGCTCCAGAACTGGTTTGGACTAGGCGAAGGCCTCTCTGCCTTCAGAGAACAAAGGAATTTGGGATATAAATATTGGGGCCCTGACCCCATGAATTTAGATCTCGCTGGAATCAAGGAACCTGCCAAGACGAAGAGCTGGAAGAGCTGCCAGGAGGAGTACTGCCCCTTTGCTGTGTTGTTGCTTTGTTGGGTTGGCCTGCAGTTGCTGCTTCGGTCTTGGGCAGTGAAAGGACTGGACTGAACTTTCTCCAAACTTGTGCTGAGTATCTCCAAGGGCCAGAAACCGAGCTGGCCTCCTGTTAAGAAGTCTCAGGGACTGCAAAGACTTCACAAGCCTCTGGGTACCGCTTCTGGAACGCTGTTTCAGTCGCCACAGAGGAAGGGAACTGCAACCGACTCCGTCAACCGAATCCATCCCTGGCCGGTGACCTGTTTGCACCGCAGACCGCATCGCCCCGCTTCGCATCGCAACCCTGGTCTCACCGTGGGCGACGTCCGACGCCGCCAACATCGAGCCGCTGCTTGCACCGTGACCTGTGGGCACCGCAGTTCGCATCGCATCGCTTCACTGGGCCAGCCGGACCAGACCGACACTGTCGCTGCAACTGGCTCAAGAGTCGAGACCGCACCGCATTTGGGGCACCGCTCGCACGTCTGCGACGCACCGCTCCGACTCGCACCGCTGTCCGACGCCAGCTCCCGCACTCCGGCTTGGTCGCCTGCATCGCAACCTGTCAGCACCGCATCGAGCATCGTCTCGCCCTGCATCGCACGCCTTGGACTCACCGACTCCGTCTGCACGACGCTCATCGAGCCGCTGCCTGCACCGCATCGAGGGACACCGCACCTTGCATCGCTCCGTCTTGCACCGCAACCGCGACGAACGCCGACCGGCTCGTACACTCCGTACCAGCCACAACGAGAAAGGTACTGTAACCGAGTCTGTTCATGACTCTGCTGGCCCGTATCGACGCGGTCGGCTGGAACTGTTAGACTCTGTGGTTTTCAGCATCACGGTAGGCTCGGACGGAGCTACCGACTCGTACTGAACTTTGCTTTTGTGCTATTCCTGCAAAGAAGAAGTTAACGTATCAAGTATTCATTCGTAAAGTATAGTATTGTGGATTTTTGTCGTAATTGGTCTTGTCTTGAGTATATAAAATAATTGGTTATTTTTCTAAACTGGTGTGGTGTCCGTTTGTAGTGCTTACACTGTATTACTGTTGGTTATGTGCAAATGCTTTACACACTGCCTCTGAATTAAGCCTGACTGCTCGTGCCAAGCTACCACGAGGGTGAGCAGGGGTTACTTCACGAGTGTAACAACCCTTACCCTGACTAGGAAGAAGGGTCCCTACTTGGACAAAGGTGCAAGCCCTTGCCAACTAGAGATCCCATTTCTAACATTGGTTGTCAGCGGTGAGGATAGGACTTGTGTTTGCACTTGACTTACAGTGATTGGTGTGCACTACTACCATATCGCAGACCATTACGTACCACATACTGGTTCTTTTTCTTTTGGCCTATTTTTGATCTTGCCAGTTTTCAACTCACGACTTTTGTCATGCCTGAATCAATTGCATCATCCGTTGCATCTCTGGAAGTTATCTTTGAGGAGGACAGGTTGGAATCCTACGCCGTAAAGGAATTACGAGCGATTTGTAAAAATCTGAAAGTCCAAATTAAAGGCCTCACAAGGAAGGAGGAGCTACAGAAGGCGCTGAGGGCCTGGGTAGCAGCCAGACATGCCAATGGGCAGCCTGGTGATCTCAGTGAGGAGGCGGAGGAGCCTATTTCCAGGGTGGATGTGCTTTTGGGTAGGGGGAACCCGCCAGGTCAGGCAGCAGCAGTCTGTCCCCAGAGGAGCTGGAGGACAGGCGGGAGGCAAGGCAGTTTGAGCTGCAGAAGCTCAGACTGGAGAGTGAGCGGGAGGAGAAGAGATTGGCCATAGAGGAGAGGAAGATGCTCTTAGAGCATGAGAGAGAACTGAAGGAGCTAGAACTTAGGAGTAAGTCAGGCTCAGATGGTGGCAGCAATTCGTCCAGAAAGGCAGACAGGATTGTGCACATTCCCAAGAACGTAGGCAAGGAGTTCAAGAAGGGGGATGACATACAAAGGTGGTTCCAGGGTTATGAGGCAGCCATACACATGAATGGGGTCCCTGAGGAGAATTGGGGAGCAGGATTGTGGCCACTTTTCCCGGAAGAAGCAAGGGATGCTCTGATAGCTTTGGGTAAGGGGTATCACCTCACCTATGCTGACATGAAGGATGCCCTTCTCACGAAGTATGGTCTTACTCCTGAAAAGTACAGGGATCAGTTCAGGTCCAGTAAGAAGTCTGATGTCAACACTTGGTTGGAATGTGTGGATGTATTCTGCAGGTCTCTGGATGGTTGGGTGAAGGGCAGTAGTGTAACAGATTTTCAGGGGCTCTACAACTTGATTGCATGGGAGCACTTGTCTAGTCTATGTTTTGCAGATCTGCGCCAGCACCTAGTTGATAGTAAGCTAACTGACCCCAGGAAGCTTGCTATGGAAGCGGACCGCTGGGTGAGTACCAGGGTCCACAAGAAAGCGTTTGGGGAGACTCAGCCAAAGGTGGGCAGGGTCCCCAGCAGAAAGGAGGGGGGACAAGGGTAAAGCACAGGAGTTCTCTAAAGGGCCCCAAACTAGTACCCAGGGTAAAGGTTCCCAGCCCCCGGTGATAAGAAGAAAGGGGTCTCTACAGGAAGCCTGTTGAGACCGGCCCCCGCAAGTGTTATGCATGTGACCAGGTAGGTCACTTTAAGGGGACCCCAAGTGCCCGAAGGGGACACAGCCACCCACCGGTGGACAATCCAAAGTGTTGGCTAGTGTAGCGCTTGGGGAGGAGGGGTGCCCACAGGAGGGTGGGGATCCCGCAGAAATGACCCTTGTCTCACTCGGGGACAGTGAGATGGTCCCAGGAAACCAGGTGCCCCCTAACACAAAGAAATATAGCACCTGGGTGACCATTAATGGGAACAGGGTAGAGGCTCTCAGAGACACTGGAGCCAGTGTGACCTCAGTCCGGTGTCACCTGGTGTCTGAGAAGCAAGTAGTCCCAGGAGCATTCCACCAAGTAGTTGCTGTCGACAACTCTGAGCGCCAGTGTATGGTGGCGCAGGTTCCCTTTGAATGGGGGGTCTCAGGTCCCTTGAGGGTGGTTGTGAGCCCTACCATGCCTGTAGATTGTCTGCTAGGGAACGACCTGGAGCAGTCCTCATGGAAGGAGGTTGAGCTCAGGTCTCACTTGGAGATGCTTGGGTTGCCAGAGTGGGCATGCGTGTCTACTCGGTCAATGGCGGCCAGAAAGGGTGATCAAGAGGACTTGGAGCCTGAAACAGTGGCCCAAGTCCCTGCCAAGAAGAAAGGGCAGGGGCGCGGGAAACCGGCCCCCGAAGTTCCCACGGACCGGGAGGAGGCGGACCTCGAGGGGACGCCCGGTGCCTACAGGGGAGCAGGTAGCCGAACTGGGAGACATCTCTGAGCTGACCCATTGGCAGCAAGAAGGGGGTCCCACCAGGGAGGAGTTCTGCCGGGAGCAGAGCGAGTGCCCTACTCTGGAGGGTCTGCGGCGGCAGGCTGCAGACCAGGCAGCTGGTAATCAGTCCGGGTCACATCTGATCTACTGGGAGAGTGGTCTCCTATACAGTGAGCCTAAGGTTGCTGAGCCTGGGTCAGCCCGTGTGCTGGTGGTACCCCAGCGCTTCAGGACCTTCCTACTGGGTCTGGCTCATGACGTGCCTTTGGCAGGACATTTGGGGCAGGACAAGACCTTTGACAGGCTTGTCACCCACTTCTTTGGCCCCAAATGCGAAGGCAGTCAGATGCACACTGTAGGTCTTGCCAAACTTGCCAGGCAAGTGGTAAGAGTGGGAGGAAGGTCAAAGCTCCTCTCCAACCTTTTCCGGTTGTTGGAACACCCTTTGAAAGGGTAGGGATGGATATTGTGGGGCCACTGGATCCCAAGACAGCCATGGGCAACAGGTACATCCTGGTCTTGGTGGACCATGCCACCCGGTACCCGGAGGCAATCCCTCTCAGGACAACGACGGCGCCAGTGGTGGGCCGGGCGTTAATGGGGATCTTTTCCCGTGTGGGATTCCCCAGAGAGGTGGTTTCCGATAGGGGGACCAATTTCATATCGAAGTATATGACATCCCTGTGGAAGGAGTGTGGGGTAACCTACAAGTTCACCACTCCTTACCACCCACAAGAAACGGTCTGGTGGAGAGATTCAACCAGACCTTGAAAGGCATGATCAAGGGTCTAACAGAACCCATGAGACGTAAGTGGGACGTCCTCTTGCCATGCCTACTCTTTGCATACAGGGAGGTGCCTCAGAAGTCTCTTGGGTACAGCCCCTTTGAGCTCCTGTATGGCCACCCTGTCAGAGGACCTCTGAGTTTGGTGAAGGAAGGCTGGGAGGCGGCTCCCAGGAAAACTCCCCAGGATGTATTTAGCTACATGCTGGCCTTTAGAAACCAAACTGCCCGCTTCAGGAAACTCGCTCAGGCGAACCTAGAAGCAAGCCAGGAAGAAATGAAGAGATGGTATGACCAGAATGCCACTCTGGTCGAATTTCAACCTGGGCAGAAAGTGTGGGTAATGGCCCCAGTGGCACCTTGTGCCTTGCAGGACAAGTGGACTGGGCCATATGAGGTGAAGGAGCGCAAAAGTGACGTCACCTACCTGGTGGATTTGCAGGCTCCAAGGAACCCGTTGAGGGTCCTTCACGTGAACCGCCTCAAGCCCCACTTCGAGAGGTCCGAAGTGAGTATGCTCTTGGCGACAGATGATGGGGTGGAAGAGGAGAGCGAGCCTCTCCCTGACCTCCTGTCTACCAAGGAGCATGATGGGTCAGTAGAGGGTGTGATCCTCTCCCCTACTCTGACTCAGGAGCAGCAGGGGGACTGTCGCCAGTTGTTGGGACAGTTCGCCCCACTGTTCTCTCTGACTCCCGGTGTTACTCACTGGTGTACCCATGACGTGGACACCGGTGACAGCCATCCTGTGAAGCACAAAATTTACAGGTTGACTGACCGGGTCAGAGCCAGCATCAAGGAGGAGGTCTCTAAGATGTTGGCGTTAGGGGTGATTGAGCCCTCCCACAGTCCTTGGGCCAGCCCAGTGGTCTTGGTCCCAAAGGCTGCGGCGCCCGGTGCCACTCCAGAACTCCGGTTTTGTGTGGACTACCGTGGGCTCAATGCCGTCACCAGGACTGACGCGCACCCCATCCCCAGAGCTGATGAGCTCATTGATCGGTTGGGAGCTGCCCGGTTCCTCAGCACGTTTGATTTAACGTCTGGGTACTGGCAGATTGCCTTAACCGATGGGGCCAAGGAGAGATCAGCATTCTCAACCCCAGAAGGTCATTACCAATTCCGGGTGATGCCCTTTGGGTTGAAGAATGCCCCTGCCACCTTTCAGAGGTTGGTCAATCAGGTGTTGGCTGGGCTGGAGGATTTCAGTGCCGCCTACCTGGATGACATTGCTGTGTTCAGTTCCAGCTGGGAAGAACATTTACAGCACCTTGAGAAAGTGTTGAGGGCTCTGCAAGGTGCAGGCCTCACGATCAAGGCCAGTAAGTGCCAGATCGGGCAGGGTTCGGTGGTATACTTGGGACACCAGGTAGGAAGCGGCCAGGTGGCGCCCTACAACCCAAGATTGACACCATTCTGGCTTAGGAGCCCCCAAGACCCAGACAGAGGTGAGAGCCTTCTTAGGTCTCACCGGCTACTACCGGAGATTTGTTAAGGGCTATGGCACCATCGTTGCCCCCTTAACAGAGCTGACCTCTAAGAGGCAGCCCAGGAAAGTGATCTGGACTGAGTCCTGCCAGAAAGCTTTTGATGCCCTGAAGGCAGCCATGTGCACGGCGCCCGTGCTCAAGGCACCTGACTTCTCCAAAGAATTTGTCGTGCAGACTGACGCTTCAGAGCATGGTGTGGGAGCGGTGCTCTCACAACTGAACGAAGAGGGCCTGGATCAGCCTGTAGTCTTCCTTAGCAGGAGACTACTTCCCAGGGAACAGAGGTGGAGTGCCATAGAAAGGGAAGCTTTTGCTGTGGTCTGGGCACTGAAGAAGTTGAGACCATACCTGTTTGGGACTCACTTCCGGGTTCAGACAGACCACAGGCCCCTCAGATGGTTGATGCAAATGATGGGTGAGAATCCAAAACTGCTGAGGTGGTCCATCTCCCTACAGGGGATGGACTTTACGGTGGAACACCGTCCTGGTACAGAACACGCCAACGCAGATGGTCTGTCCAGGTTCTTCCGCCTTAGTGAAGAGAACTCCCATGGGGTTGGGTAGTTCTCCCTACTTTCAGCTGGAGGGGACATGTGTTAGACTTGGCATCTTTTGGCGTGTTTCCCCTGACTTTTGCTTTCTGACCTCCCGGTTTTGACTCTGTTTTTGCTGGTGTGATGATTCTGCGCACTTTCCTCACTGCGGTCCAGTGGGAAAGTGCAAGTGCTCCTGTGTAAAATGTGTTATGGATTGGTGTTTCCATGATTGGCCTATTTGGTTTATCTGTCAGTCCCTTGTAAAGTGCACTGCGAGTGCCAGGGCCTATAGACCAAATGCTGTTGGTGGGCTGCAGCACTGGATTGTGCCACCCACGCAAACAGCCCGTAAAGTGTAACTCGGGCCTGCCACCGCAGAGCCTGTGCGCAGCCTGGGGCTGCCATGTCGACTTGGCAAGTGCACACACTTGCAAGTCCCTAAACCTTCCCTTTGCTACATGTTAGTCACCCTAAGGTAGGCCCAAGGTACCCCTGTGGGCAGGGTGCGTTGTACGCGAAAGGTAGGACATGCCCGGGTGTGTGCGGCATGTCCTGATAGTGAATTACAGCCTAGTTCGTTTTCACTATTGCAAGGCTACCTGTTCCCCCTAGGCCAGAACGGGCGGTTTTGATTATTACAGTATATAATCCTAACTGACCCCGGGAACATGGTAGAAATTCGAGTTTAGTATGCCTGGACTCAGAATGATAAAATGCAGCTTTTAGTGAGGTTGGTTTTACCATTCTGGGTTTGAAAATACCACTTTTAGAAAGTGGGTACTTTCTTGCCTAACCATCCAAGCCTGCCTCTGCGAGGTTGTGTATTCCATGTCTGAAATGTGAGTGACCGGGGCTGGGGGATGCCAGGAGACAGGGTGAGTCAGCTCAGGGCTGAATAGCCAGATCGACCTGTAGATGGGTGGGAGGGGTCGCACCTGGGCCCTGAATAGGACAGTGCCTTCCCTCCACAATGCTGGCTCCACCTCCTGTGGTGCGTCTGATGTCCCTGGCCTACTCACTGAAAGAAGGGACGGAGACTTGTCAACAAAGTGCTCCAGAACTGGTTTGGACTAGGCGAAGGCCTCTCTGCCTTCAGAGAACAAAGGAATTTGGGATATAAATATTGGGGCCCTGACCCCATGAATTTAGATCTCGCTGGAATCAAGGAACCTGCCAAGACGAAGAGCTGGAAGAGCTGCCAGGAGGAGTACTGCCCCTTTGCTGTGTTGTTGCTTTGTTGGGTTGGCCTGCAGTTGCTGCTTCGGTCTTGGGCAGTGAAAGGACTGGACTGAACTTTCTCCAAACTTGTGCTGAGTATCTCCAAGGGCCAGAAACCGAGCTGGCCTCCTGTTAAGAAGTCTCAGGGACTGCAAAGACTTCACAAGCCTCTGGGTACCGCTTCTGGAACGCTGTTTCAGTCGCCACAGAGGAAGGGAACCGCAACCGACTCCGTCAACCGAATCCATCCCTGGCCGGTGACCTGTTTGCACCGCAGACCGCATCGCCCGCTTCGCATCGCAACCCTGGTCTCACCGTGGCGACGTCCGACGCCGCCAACATCGAGCCGCTGCTTGCACCGTGACCTGTGGGCACCGCAGTTCGCATCGCATCGCTTCACTGGGCCAGCCGGACCAGACCGATACCGTCGCTGCAACTGGCTCAAGAGTCGAGACCGCACCGCATTTGGGGCACCGCTCGCACGTCTGCGACGCACCGCTCCGACTCGCACCGCTGTCCGACGCCAGCTCCCGCCCTCCGGCTTGGTCGCCTGCATCGCAACCTGTCAGCACCGCATCGAGCATCGTCTCGCCCTGCATCGCACGCCTTGGACTCACCGACTCCGTCTGCACGACGCTCATCGAGCCGCTGCCTGCACCGCATCGAGGGACACCGCACCTTGCATCGCTCCGTCTTGCACCGCAACCGCGACGAACGCCGACCGGCTCGTACACTCCGTACCAGCCACAACGAGAAAGGTACTGTAACCGAGTCTGTTCATGACTCTGCTGGCCCGTATCGACGCGGTCGGCTGGAACTGTTAGACTCTGTGGTTTTCAGCATCACGGTAGGCTCGGACGGAGCTACCGACTCGTACGAACTTTGCTGTTGTGCTATTCCTGCAAAGAAGAAGTTAACGTATCAAGTATTCATTACGTAAAGTATAGTATTGTGGATTTTTGTCGTAATTGGTCTTGTCTTGAGTATATAAAATAATTGGTTATTTTTCTAAACTGGTGTGGTGTCCGTTTGTAGTGCTTACACTGTATTACTGTTGGTTATGTGCAAATGCTTTACACACTGCCTCTGAATTAAGCCTGACTGCTCGTGCCAAGCTACCACGAGGGTGAGCAAGGGGTTATTTCACAAGTGTAACAACCCTTACCCTGACTAGGAAGAAGGGTCCCTACTTGGACAAAGGTGCAAGCCCTTGCCAACTAGAGATCCCATTTCTAACAGTGACCATTTAAGTTCGCAAACGTAGGTTATGGACATACCATGGCTAGAATACCTATATTAGAAATTGAACACCGACAAACTTGCAACTTTGTGGGTACTTGCAAACCTTTCCCTACCTGAATAGGTCGAAGATGCACTACTATCAAAGTCTTAATTAAAATTTCTATCTAGTTTGACAATCAGGATGAAAGCCCCCACAATTGGTGTTAGTTTAGGGTAAAAGGTTCTCCATGGGAATAAAATAAAAGTTAAGAAAAAAGATAGCAAATGTAGATGCATTTATTCCACAATTTACACTGGCTAACATTTACCGATACTGCAGTTAAGCAACTGAAAATACTTAGGGGCATATTATCAAGAAACGGCGTTAAAATTATCGCCGCTTTAGCGGCAGAAAACTGCAGCTAAAGCGGCGATAATGGGCTTGATAATATGCCCTTGAGAATTCCAATAGAAGCCCATGTTCTGGTGTCAACATGGGCTTCTATTGGAATTCTCCAGGGCATATTATCAAGCCCATTATCGCCGCTTTAGCGGCAGTTTTCTGCCGCTAAACCGGAGATAATTTTAATTCCGTTCTTGATAATATGCCCCTTATTTACTTGTATAGCAATGAGTTGAAATGGCTCAGGCACATTAATAGAAACTGGCAAAGGCAAAAAGAGAACATTGCATGGTATCACATACATTGCACAGTGTGAAACTCAGTATAAAAGGATAACCATTATGCTGTTCTAAGACAATAATCTAAATAATACCCTTTCAGTCACATTACTTGTATGTAAGTACATGGTATTTGTACAGAACAAACCTAACCATAAGGCAGTGAAGTGCTGGACAGGGTCAAATGAAAGATTACAGTCAACAAGTTATTGGAGAAGCAGCTTGTTTGTGGACTGTTACTATATCATTGTGTAGCGTTGTTTGAAGTAGTGTGTCTTCAAATCGTTCTTGAATTGCATCAGGTTTGGGGCTGTTCGGAGGGGCACAGATCTGTTGCTGAAGATTCAAGGCACATATTTGGAAAACACCTATTGCCTTGTTTGTTCTTCTTTTATATACTTCTTCACTCTATTTTCATGCTGCCAAATATATCAAGACATTTCGCTGGGTTTGCACCACAAAAGTGATGCAAAACGATGCAAAGTCTTGACTTTGGGTTTTGCTTTCCAGCGGAAAACATGTTTTCAGATTGTAAAGTAGACGTAAAATAATGACACATTTGCGCTACTTTACATCAAGTTTTACAGAACAAGGGTCCCACACAATTTGGAATGCAGAAAAACAATTTCACAGTTTTATAATACAAATTGGATATAACAAATGTTTTAATATACAAATAGGTAATTTAATGCGAAAGTCTATAAAACAGGGAAATGGTATCACGCGAAAAAATAGGGTGAGCAACCGTGGCAAGGCAGAGGGAAATCAGCCGATTTCCTTACCCCAGGCAAGTGACTTAAAACGTGACTTTTCAGTATATGTGATATAAATAAACAAAAGTCACAATTGAGGTTACATCTCATACTCCACAATAGAATATAAATAGCGGTATAGAGTTGAGAATGTATATGTCGACGACGTTTCAATCCCGGTGGGAGTATCGGGATCTCATCAGGACTAACAGATAGAACAGGTGCCTGAGAAGTTGCCAATTGAACTGCAATCAGGAAAAACCGCGATGCGGGGGGCCAGTACGAGATGCTGGCAGTGGGTTCCAACAAGAGCAATCCGGAGACACTTAAGTATGCGGGGGTCGTGTGGATCATGGGTGTTCAAATGGAATTAATGGAGTTTCAGCTCCCAGCAGGGAGACTGCAATGTTGATGGGCGTGCCGGACAGCAGGCCGCTGTGTGCAATAAGGACAGCCACAACCCCGGAATCGGGAATAAGGAAATGGAACCGAGCGGCGGCTCGATGTCTGATGCGAGATGGAAAGCAGGCAGCCCTGGGATCAGGGGTGCACCGTGCAGTGACCTTGCAGTTCAATTGGCAACTTCTCAGGCACCTGTTCTATCTGTTAGTCCTGATGAGATCCCGATACTCCCACCGGGATTGAAACGTCGTCGACATATACATTCTCAACTCTATACCGCTATTTATATTCTATTGTGGAGTATGAGATGTAACCTCAATTGTGACTTTTGTTTATTTATATCACATATACCGAAAAGTCACGTTTTAAGTCACTTGCCTGGGGTAAGGAAATCGGCTGATTTCCCTCTGCCTTGCCACGGTTGCTCACCCTATTTTTTCGCGTGATACCATTTCCCTGTTTTATAGACTTTCGCATTAAATTACCTATTTGTATATTAAAACATTTGTTATATCCAATTTTTATTATAAAACTGTGAAATTGTTTTTCTGCATTCCAAATTGTGTGGGACCCTTGTTCTGTAAAGCATAACTTCACCCTTGGTCCCCGCTGACTTCCAGGGTCTCCTTGTTTTTCTTGCTATACTTTACATCAAGTGGCCATATCTTGGATGATACATGAGTATTCTCAAGCAAAAACAACAATTGATGGACAGAATGCAGAACAATGTCATACATTCACCCCAGTACAGAGATCTGGGCCTAAATCCATCGTTTTTTTGCTCACCATGCCATTCCAGTTTGAACCTAGCCATATGCAAATCAGTCTTGACCCTGTGCCTCATGGGAACAGTCCAGCCCGAACTGCCAAGCCAGGTCCTCCCTGGACTGGAAACAAGCATCCTAGGACCGGTTTCGGGTTTCACCCTCTTCAGCCAGGATAGCTTGATTCCAGTGGCATGGAGAGCACGGGACCCACGTCTGGGCATACCCGTCCCACTCGGGTGACAAATGCAAAAACAACAATTGATGGACAGAATGCAGAACAATGTCATACATTCACCCCAGTACAGAGATCTGGGCCTAAATCCATCGTTTTTTTGCTCACCATGCCATTCCAGTTTGAACCTAGCCATATGCAAATCAGTCTTGACCCTGTGCCTCATGGGAACAGTCCAGCCCGAACTGCCAAGCCAGGTCCTCCCTGGACTGGAAACAAGCATCCTAGGACCGGTTTCGGGGTTTCACCCCTCTTCAGCCAGGATAGCTTGATTCCAGTGGCATGGAGAGCACGGGACCCACGTCTGGGCATACCCGTCCCACTCGGGGTGACAAATGCAAAAACAACAATTGATGGACAGAATGCAGAACAATGTCATACATTCACCCCAGTACAGAGATCTGGGCCTAAATCCATCGTTTTTTGCTCACCATGCCATTCCAGTTTGAACCTAGCCATATGCAAATCAGTCTTGACCCTGTGCCTCATGGGAACAGTCCAGCCCGAACTGCCAAGCCAGGTCCTCCCTGGACTGGAAACAAGCATCCTAGGACCGGTTTCGGGGTTTCACCCCTCTTCAGCCAGGATAGCTTGATTCCAGTGGCATGGAGAGCACGGGACCCACGTCTGGGCATACCCGTCCCACTCGGGGTGACAAATGCAAAAACAACAATTGATGGACAGAATGCAGAACAATGTCATACATTCACCCCAGTACAGAGATCTGGGCCTAAATCCATCGTTTTTTTGCTCACCATGCCATTCCAGTTTGGACCCAGCAACCACCCATAAGTTTTGATGCAAATCCCTATCTACTATGAATGGCAGACAGGGGTTTGAGCCAAAAATGTGCACCTCCTACAGGCAGACATAACATTAGAGAAAAAAATATTTTATCAAAACGTTTATAAGTTTGTGTGTTGCGCAGTACATCACACATGCAAAGTTATAATAGTAGTTTGTACTGCAAGGGTACCGTTCCAGTACAAAACTTATAACTGACATCACACACATGCCTCCACTATGGTAGAAGGGTGTGTGCATTGGCACAAGACAGTCTAGAGTGTGCCAGCACAGGGAGAGAGAAACAGCACCATGTCTTAGTAAATATAGCATGGTGGTGCTCTCTCCCTTTCACACAACACTGTGCAGCTTCTTCAATTTCTGCACTGCATAAATTATTTGTAAATTTGCCCCAAGGTGTCCTGGCTGTGGGTGTTCTAAAAACCGCTAGACGTGGGGAACTTGTGACCTAAGCCAAGGGTGCAGTGCATGATGGATTAGTAAATGCAAATGACAGCTGGTCTTAGTGATGGTGCAGGCCATCAAAGGGAGATACTGGAGTTCCATCAGGATTGACTGATATAATTATATTTCTTCAGGCCATCAGTGAGATTTGCTGCAGTGTGTAAGATACCCTTAATGGATGGGGTATGGGAGGCCATGGACCAGGGAGTTTTCATCATCCAGATGCAAGAGTAGGAGGACCTAAACAGCCTTTCAGAAATCGTTTTCAGAGCGGGCTGGTTTCACTTATTTCAGCAGAGAGAGATGTTACTAGGCTATATTTGTTTTCTTGGCAATGTGTTCCTTAAGGGTAAGGTTGGTGTCCCATGTGAAAGTTGGGGTTTAAAGCCATCTAGGATCAAGTAATTGAGCCTGGTTTGTACTATTTCAAGCTTGTTGGTCTTGGAAGATAACAGGAATTCTGTCTTGGTGGTGCTGAGCTTCAATTAGGTGCTGGAAATTCATGTCAGGATGAGGGACAGACAGTGTTTAATGCATTGGATGTGTGATGTAGAGGATGCTTTCAATCTGGGTTGTGTATTGCTGGACTAATGGTGAATTTTGCTGGTATTGTAGGTGAGTAGAGCCCCAAGCGTAGAAGTTGATGGTGGCAGGAACAGTATAGATATCTGAGGGACTATACAGATGATAGGAATCTTCTGGGATCTGCAAGTGCCCATGCGACTAAACTGTTGTAGTTGGAAAGGTGGGAGGAGAACCATTGAAGAATAATACCAGTGAATCCCATTCAAGATTTCATGGTGTGATGAGGGGTTGGTCAATATGGATGAAGACAGAGGAGAGGCTCAACAACATCAGGAGGCATTGGTCATCTTCATCTGAGGTAGATAACACAACCTCTAGTGCATCTTACTTCTCAATTTATTTTATCTTTGGGCTACTTTGTTGGCAACAGCACTTAAAAACAGCATTAAGAATAAGGCTGCAGTAACACGTTTTCCACTTTTAAGCACAACACAAATATATGTTTCTCAAATATATTTTGCACATGTGGAAAATCTTCCACTATAGTGAAAATTCAGTGGATACAAATGTATGAGGAAGTTAGTGTCTCTACTTATAACTATCAAAGATAGCTCTCCATCCTGGATAAAAATCTTTACAACTGGCAAAACTTCCAGAAACATGTTGCCAGGCTGAGAATGGGAGTGTAATACCAGATATTTAACAGGTTATGGAAGGAATGGTGCTTCTCTATGAGGAAAAATAATGTCCCACCGAAAAAACTTGCTTGCCAATGTCTACCCAGTGAGTCAATGAGATCTAATTATGTTAATTTTCCATTGCAGACTCGTCACTTGCATCCACGATTGATAGTGACACCAGAATTTTAACTTTTTGTCTTGCTTGGTGGTTTCTTAGTTTCATTTGCCTGAGAACCGCGTAGATCTCTTTGCATCAGTATTAGATACTGTCAAGAGGGATAGATTTCTACCCCTTGTAGAGGCTGGATTCAACCCCTTACACCCCGGTCTATCATTGAATGTCTAATCAGAAGCTAATGCAGGACTTGCCCAGCATATCTCTTCCTAGATACTGGCCTTGGATATATCATTGTAACCATATATAGAGGGACAATCGAGTACTCTCATAACTTGCCTTTCTTCTAATCAGTTTACAGAAGCCAGTGCACACTATGCCTTAACTATTCCGGGAACTCCTATCTAGGACAGTCTTGGAAGGCTACTTTAGACTGCACCCATAATTGAGTCCTTGATGTTGGATGACTTTTATATTATCGCGCCTACGGCATAAATCTATTGCCTTGGTCCCCAGAATCTCCGTCTCGAAGAGACCCCACTAACGATAGAGGGTCGAAACATTGTCGACATTTAAAAAGATAGTCCAGAACACTAGAACATTCTCTAGAACACTTGATTCATTCTGAAATCCTAATGGACATCCTTTTAATTCCAATAACCAATTCCTTGTTTTAAAAACTGTCACTTTAGTTTCACTCACCTGTTGGTTATGGTCACTCCACTGGGGTCTCATGAGTCACAATCTTTTTCCTAAATGTATATGCATATAGTGTCAATACACTGCAAAAGTTTATTCTGTATATTCTTCTAATTTTCATCGATGTTTGTTGCAAATAAAGAGCACTCGCTTTGGCTGAAGTGAGTGTTGTATAAGATCTTGCTGTTGGGCTGTTTTCTCTCCAGTCATATGTGAAGTCATAAATTAAAAAGAAAATTGAAGAGGCCACTAAATGTTGAACATATTGACTGTATCAATAAGCTTCCTTTGCTTAAATAACTGCAAGATAGTAGAAACGTGCTGAAAACAATAATTCTGAGTGTAAATGAGTTCCTTGTGAACAATTGTGCTTAAGCTGACTAGCTATACCCAGTTCACAGGGACATATGGGTTGCTCTTGTTTTTTGTTGAAATGAGAAAAAAGTCTGGCAGGAATCCACTAAGAGAAAATTTTGAAAGAGCCTGTGCAAAAGCAAGACCAAACCTATAAGTGAAACAGAGTAATACTAAGAGTGGAACTAGGAGTAATGCTGGATATGATCAGGAGCCAAGCTATGAGTGACTCTAGTTGCTATGCACCGAGTAAGCTAGTGTATTATTAAGAGCAGAGCCCATACTGAGTCTGTTTATTATAGGAATCTAGGTATTATTTAGGGAAGGCTCTGAGCAGTCTGTTTGTTATCAGAGACAGAGCTATGAGTGTCACTGTTTTGTCATGACTAATGCTGAGGGTGACCATGCGTATCTTCAGGTGCGGAGATGCACGTGATTCTAGAATTATCAGCAAAGAACTTCTGCTTTAAGAGCAGATGTGTGAATCATCTTCAGTAGTATCAAGTGCTATGTGAGAGGATTATCAAAAGCAAAGTTATGAGTGAGTGTACGTCTTATTAAAAGCAAAACTCTGAGTATTATTAGTATTATTGTGAAGAAACTATATTGGATACAGTAGGTTGTATTAAGAAGTAACAATATTGAAAATAAAATCTATGTTACCAAGAGCACGGCCTTGTGTAGTTGTGGGTATTACCTACTGAACAGCTCTGAGTTAGACTATATTCAACCAAGAGTAGAGCTATGAGTGACTTGGCGAACACAGTACTATTTTAAGATGTGACATTGGGTGAATATGAATAATATTAAGATAAGATGTGTGAATAAGCATGGCAATTACTGGAACCAGAAATCTGAATAATTAACAATATTATCAACTGGAGTGTTTTCAGCAGATTTGTATATTAGGAAGGGCAGAAGTGATAGTGAAGGGCAGAGCGTGTAAGTCAAGGGCCGGCTCGACCGCTCCCGCATTCTTCTAGGGAGAGTTTATGCCCCAAACACCAACCAAGGTCTATTTTGGGCTGCCCTCTTGGAGGCGCTAGCACACAGAACTCAAGCACCATGGGTATTAGGCAGGGACTACAACTGTGTGCCTGATACGCAGGTCAACTGCGCATACCCACCATTCCCTTGCTCTCCTTCACACAAACAATCAGGTCCGTCAGTGGGCGCTTGCAGATGTGTGGAGGGCCCAAACTCCTGCCTTTCACTCTGCACCGCACAACCTGTACTTGAGCCTTGATTGAATTCTCTGCTCTCTCTCCATTCTAGACATGGTCCAGAATGATGCCTACCTAGGACTCATTATTTCAGACCATGACACACATGTGGTGGATTTGCAATGGAACGCCACAACCTCCCTGACACCTACATGGCGTCTCCCCCAGAACTGTTTGGAGGACCCAGTTTTTTGTGATACTCAAGAGTTACACAACCAACACTACTTTACTGAGAACCATAATTTGGCTTTCAATAGAGCAGTCGAATAGGCAGCCTTTAAAAAGGTCACTTGGGGAGTCTGTCTGCAGGAGGTAGTAGTGATCCACAGGTTGCTGGACAGGGAGATTGGGGAGACTGAATGGCGCCTGGCATCATTAGAGAGGGCCATGCAATGTGACGCCTCCAAGGGCCTCTTGCTGGTTGAGGCCAAAAAACACCCTGTGACCCTTCTGAAGCACCTGTGCTGCTTCAACTTCAGTATCTATGTGACCAAGACACATCGAGAAGGTGACAAATCGGGTCACCTCCTTGCCTGGCTGGTTTGACAAGATGCCTGCTAAGGCCCCATCATAAAAATAACCTCGCCCAATGGTGATACTCTTTACATGCAACAAGACTTTCTACAAGGGTTTCTCAGGTACTGCTCCTCTAATTATGAGAGAACATCCCCTCCAGCTGCGGAGGAAGTAGGTGCCTTACTGTGAGGACTCACCGCCCCCCTAGATGTGATAATTTCAACTGCAGATGTCAAACAGGCCATTCGGCACCTGTCAAAGAATAAAACCCTGGGCCTGGATGGGCTCCCAATAGAGTACTATAGCTCTTTCTTCAAAAGCCTTGCCACTGGGAGAGATGTTTAAAGAAGCCTTGAAGTCTGGGGACTTACCCACCGTCTCTCTGGGAGCCCCTCTTGGTATCCCTCCTAAAACCTGACAGGGATCCTACCAGCCTATTCTCGTACAGGCCAATTGTCATTTTTGGCACAGATTATAAGATTCCGGGAAAGATACTGGCAAACAGATATGCTTTTGTCCTCCCAGATCTCATTCACCTAGACCAAAACGTTTTTTTCCCTGGTCGTAGTACATCCCAAAACATCAGGCGCCTATTTCATTGTCAAGACCAAGCCCAAAGCGATTCCCGCACGCAGCTTGCCTAATATTAGACCTTGAAAAAGCATTTGACTCGCTTACATGGGATCACCTCTCCCAAAGGTGTTGGACCGAGTAGTGGTAGGCAAGTGCATTCTGGCGCACACAAAACTATTGTACACAAAACCCGACTCCCGGCTCCCAGATCCGCTTGTCTCAGCTCATCTTGCCACCCTTTTCGTGGGCGGGGGAACTAGGCAAGGTTCATGCTGTGCATGGTGCCTGGCACACTGTGCCAAAATGTGTAGGGAGGCACTACATGTGCTGCGCAGTCCAATAAGTAGTAGCCCACGGGGGACAGGGACCCTGCGTAGGGCCCCCAACATCCCTTTCCGTCTTCCTATTCAAGTCGTAAAGGGATATCCTAATCCCAAAGGCGGTGCCTGCGCAGACACTGCCTCCATTGTAGGGATTCGAGTCCGACCACCCCCCCCCAATGGACTCCTTGAGCCTGTCGGAGGCGGCGGTTCTTCCCCCCAACATAATCACCCCAACCGCCGTTATTGAAATCTGGCAGCTGGACCGATGGCCGGGATGTCGGGCGAACCGCCACCGGCGGCCTGACAGTCGCGGTCTATCCGACATCATAATGAGGGCCTTATTGTATTTAATGTAAATTATGTCATAATTTATATTTAATCAAAATAATTGACAATTAAAATATTTAAATGTAAAAATAGTATTAATAATATTTTATTAATAATTGTAACACATAAAATTGATAATTATCATTTTGTTAAATTAAGTATATTATATTTGTTCTGAAATCTGGAATATTTTAGTTTCATTTTTAATAAGTTGTTTGTAAAAAATAGCTTAATATTAAATGTACATAATTTAATAAATTTATAAGCAATGTGTAATAAGTAAAGTTTGAGTAAAAACCTCATACTAAATGAGTATCAATTATAATGAATTTATAAAAAAATATATTTGTGTTTATACTGTATATGTATTATATTTTACAAATAAAATTCAATTTTTATTGGTAATGAGAAATTTCCCATCTATATTTATGTATAAAACAGGTGCCTGGGAAAATATTAGATATTTTTTAAGTTTAATTAATATATTTTATCATTTTCTATCATTTTTAATAATATTTTATTTTGGAATGTAAATATATTTTAGGATTTTGTAAGTTTTGTTTATGTATATATTTGTGTTTACAATTTAAATTAACATTTTACATTTCTAAATTTTACGTACAATTTAATATTTTTTAAAATGAATAAGAAATGATTTAATATGTTATAGGTTCATGTTAAACAGAGGTTTTTTTAGTTATAGTGTGTTACAAGTAGTATTTGTATATATTTTTATAATAAATAGCTAAATTTTCAATTTTTTGTAGTTTATAATTTATTTTATAATAGGGTTTGCCTATTGATTCTAGGATCCCGTGCCTAACAAAAATGAATGTGTCCATCAGTAACGAAACTGGTGCTCATGTAAAGCGCTCTAATACCTGATATCTTCGGGCCTAGTTTGCGCTATATAAAACTCAAAAAAAAAAAAAAGTAGTGTACTCCTTTGTTGTTTATAAAAAGTTTTACTTTACATTGTAATATGTCGTGCATTTTATTGTTTTCTTTGATGATTTTTGGTTTAATTTGAGTTGTTGATTGTTCCATTCATAGTTGTTGGTAGTTTTGCTCTATTTGTAGGACTTTTATAAATAAATAGAGTGTAGTTTGGGTTCTGTCTAGTGTGGATTAAAAGGCCTTGTGCCATCCTTCCACTGCGTTCTTTGTTTTAGCTTCCTGTGCCATGGTTTTGTCATAGACATTCCACCATGGTATTTGGAATTTGGGTTGGCATCTGTGTCCAGAGCGAAGCAGTCTGCCAACCCCAGTGTCTTCAAAATAATCCATTAGTAGGCTTAGTTTCTGTTCATTTTGTTGATGGAAGGGACTTTCTATAAGTAACTTGTAGTGGCGAGCTACCTCTGTGACAGGGACATAGGCTAGTGCCAGCATCTTTTTAATTTCAAAGGCAAATAGACTGTTTCTAGCATATTTTAAACGTGGTGCAGATTGTTGGAGATGTCTCCATATGCTTTGGTTGAAATGGTAGTAACAGTCTTGTATGGCTGTGTGGGGGTAAAGTTTGAAATGTTTCAAATCATGTTTTTTTTAAAGTCTATGATTAGTTTTTGACGGTAGTAAATATTTGTTTTATGTTTAATGTGGTTTAGGTGTTCATAGTAAGTTCTACTTAATTAGGTAGAAGGGCATATACAAATGGTATATTTGTGTTTTGATATTCACCATATCTAAGTGAATGATTTGAGACATATTTTGAAGGTCTCATCCTTTATCCATGTTTGACAATGGCTTAGTTATAGTAAGTTATCTGTTGGAGGAAATATTAGGATTCGTTTATCATTGTTTAGGTTACCATATAAGAGGAAGCCTTATTATGATGACAGTCGGACAAGCATGCGACCGCCATTGCAGTGGGAGTGGGACCACCTGACAAGTAGTCAGAGGTCCCACCCGTCAGATAAGGAGGTGACCGCCATGTATGCAGTCAGAAACATCCCTTTTTCTATTGCAGCTTTTGCTGCAGCCCAGAAAAGGGCTGCAGCACTAGCCGCAATAGAAAAAGGGATGTTTTTAATCATCCATGCACCATGTGGTGCCTAGCACACGATGCATGGATGTTTGAGGTGGCACCACAAGAGCCCCCTCTGGCCACAAAGCGGAGGCCATCGGGGGCCTTGGTAGGGGCCCCCAAAGTCCCTTTCCGACAGCCATTCCTCGGCGGTGGGACTGCCATGGAAAGGCTTTGGGAAATGGACATCATAATCCCTACAGTGGTGCCTGCGCAGGCACTGCCTTCATTGTATGGATTACAGTCAAATCAACGCTCCGACGGGCTCCTTGAGCCTGTTGGAATAGTCAGTCTGTCCCTCCAACAGCTGCGGTCTGACTGACCGCATCGTAATTCTAGTGACAACCCTAGACATAGAAATTGCTTTTTTTTATGATTCTGTGTTCTTTTGGATAAGTTTATGATAGTGCTGTTTACCATTTCATCATCCATTATGGTTCGACCGTTGGGCTCTGTTCTATGGCTCCCAAGTGCCCTCTTGTAATCATTCTTATGTTTCCTATGTCGCAATCTTTGGCGCCTCTGCTGACTCCTCCCCGACCTCAGCCTCTTCTTTGTGGTCTTGATGGTGTCCCTGGGTTGGGGGTTGTCTGGCATGCAGCGTTTGTTTCCTCTTCATCAGTAGTCTGTATTGATCTAAAAAATGTGTCAATCTGGAGCTTTTTTCGCTTTCAGTAGTGTTGCTGCCAGTAGATGTGTCTGTATTGTTCCCTGTTGACATCCCAGCTACATCTGCTACAACTATGTTGTCACTATTCTTGGTTTCATTCATTATTTTCTCAACTTCTTTATCATATTTCTTGTTGAAAGTGAAGATGCACCCACTGGCATAATCGTCACAATCTCTCTGTAGTTTGGTTTGCTTTCTGATTTTGATATCGTCCTGATGCTTGGTTAAGCAGATTTTCATCTCTGACTGAAATTTTGTAATGATCCCCTTTTCAATTTTGTCATCCAGTTCACGTTTCAGAGCTGTTTTTTCCTTTAGCAAAATGTCTGTATCTAGCCAAGCATATTTTATCAGGATCTCAAGCACCCTGTGCGAGCTGTGTGCTGCATTGTCTGCCCACTCCTCTAGCATGAGCGGGTTTGGTGAGTCATAGGAGGGTATAATGTAAATCCTCAAACCCCTGGGAACCATGTTGTTATCCACATAATTCTGTAAAGATGTAGCTTCCCAGCATCTGGAAATTTCAGCCCAATTGAGTTTTTCTAGTTTCCTTAACTTTTGATTTAAGTCTAATGCAGTACAGGTATCTCTTGGACTGCCACTGATTCTTAATTGTACACTTTCAAAAAGATCCAATGCAGCTGATTTTCTCTCTGTGTCTCATACATCTAACATGGTGAATACATTCCCAGAAAGGCCTGCTGGAGAACGGTAGGAGATATGCTGGTGTGCCACTCATAGCACCCTCATCCAGTGGTGGATTGGTTCCCCTTGCCACTCAAGAAATGGCTTAGTGTGCCCAGAGTTCAGGAATATGGGGAGCAGGCGGAAATCAACCTCACCAACAATCGTACGCACAATCCTGTGTGTGCAGCCAAATAGAGACGAGATGCAAGTGTCACAAGAGAACATCAGACGGTCATGGGGACTTTTTTTGCCCCCAGTCTAGCAAACCTGTTCCTAGGCTGGAGGGAGGAACAGCTTAGTGAGAACCTGACCTTATGCCATGACCTGGATATTCTGGGTGTGTGGCTGAGGTACATTGATGACCTGTTTATCATTTGGAAGGGATCAAGCACCTCAGCTACAAGATTTGTTGCCAAACTCAACCAGAACAACTGCAATCTGATATTCACAGTAAAACATCTATAGAATACCTTGATGTGGTGGTAGAAGTTGTCCACAACAACATTCAGACCAAGCTTTTGAGGAAAAGGCGGCTGGGAACAGCCTTCTTCACGCCCTCAGTGGACACCCAGAGAATCTAAAATGGAGCATCCCCTACGGTGAGCCCCTGCGAGCTAAGAGAAACTGCAGTACAGAAGAGGCTTAGCCTACAGAACAAAGTATCATGCTAGAAAGGTTTAAAAAATGAGGCTATCCCGATTGGGTACCGAGGAAAGCAGTGTTTCATACCCAGAAGACTCAACAGGGACCAACTTCTGTTCAACAACACTAACACTGGCACCAATGAACCTCCTCCCAGGCTTATATTAGCATGCATGAATAGCTCCAACATGGTCAAACAGATCCTCAGAAAGAATTGGCCCATTGTTAAGAGTGACTGTCATTGGTAAAGATGTGGGTATACATCCCTGTATCACCTTCCGCAGAAACAAATTTCTGAGAGACACAATGGTATGCAGAACATAATCTCAAGAGTTTTTACCCATGATGCCGTTACATGGCATGCAGGAATAGCAAGCTCGTCAATACTTATGCCACTTACAATGGGCCCACATGCACTATCAACCAATTTCTTACATGCAGTACCAATCATGTGATGTATGCAAAAGTGTGTCTTTGTAACTTAAGATACAATGGCAGTACCATTTTGCAGCCAAAAAGAGGGTCCAGGAACACCTCAGGGTCATTGACCATAACGACAGAAAGCACCCAGTTGCCAGACATTTTTTTGACCAACATTGTGGAGACCGCAACCTTTTGAGTTTCTTTGTCATTGAGCAAATCCTCATTTGAGATGTGATAAGTGATGTCATGAGTGATATCACTGACCATGTCATGAGTGATGCAATATTAGTGGTCATAAGCAGTGCATTGCGGGGGAGTAAATTATATTTAACTCAGGTAGCTATAACTGCTCAATTTCACTGGTTTTGTACAAGTGAAATCTGAGCCTAACAATAATGTCTCTGTGACCTTTGGTTTTTTTCAGTGAATTTCTGAGGTTTTTTTTAATTCTTTTTCCTAACTATGATGTCCCTGTAACCTTTGGTTTTTGAAGTGAATTTCTAAGGTTTTTCAAATTCTAATTCCTAACTATAATGTCTCTGTAACCTTTGGTTTGTTAAGTTAATTTCTATGGTTTTGTAACTAGTAGTCACATTTGCAGAGTGGTGGAGAAAGGGGGAGGGGCCTCCAACCAGCTCCCAGGAATCCTGCTGTATGGGACGTACTGGAGGAAACAGGAGGGATTCTTATCGCCCTCTGCATCCAAGAGGACTTCATTCCCCAACCAGTAGAGCACCAGGAGGCACGTTTGCACAGTGGTGGAGAAAGGAGGCGTGGGCTCCGAAGACCACCCCAGCAATCCCACTGTGTAGTATTTACTGGAGGTAACAGGAGGGTTAGTTGGCCCCCAAGGACCCTCAGCAACCAACGGGAGTTCATTCCCCAACCAGTTGTGCACCAGGAGGTGTGTTTGCAGAATGGTGGAGAAAGGGGGTGTGGCCTCCAAAGACCTCTCACCAATCCAGCTGTGTGGGACTTACTGGAGGTAACAGGATGGGTAATTGCCCCCCAAGAACCCTCAAGAGCCATGGGGACTTCATCCCCCAACAAGTAGTGCGCCAGGAGGTGCATTTCCGGAGTGGTGGAGAAAGGGGGCGTGGCCTCCGACAACCTGTCAGCAATCCCACTGTATGGGACTTACTGAAGGTAACAGGAGAGGTAGTTGCCCCCAAGGAACTTCTGGAGTAAAGTGGAATTCATCCCTCAACCAGTAGTGCACCATGACCTGCATTTGCAGAGTGATGGAGAGAGGAAGCATGGCCTCCAAAGACCTCTCAGCAATCCCGCTGTGTGGGACTTACTGGAGGGGTTCCTGGCCCCCAAGGACCCTCAGCAACAAAGGGGACTTCATCCCCCAACCAGTAGTGCACCAGGAGGCGCGTTTGCAAAGTTGTGGAGAAAGGGGTGGGGCTCCTGATCACCTCTCAGTAATCCCCATGTGTTGGACTTTCTGGAGGCAACAGGAGGGGTTGTTGGCCCCAAAGTACCCTCTGCAGCCAAGGGGACTTCATCCCCAACCAGTTGTGCCCCAGGAGGCACGTTTGCAGAGTGGTGGTGAAAAGGGGCAGGGACTCTGGCGACCTACCGGTCCTGTTTTGTTTTTCTTTATTAGGGGAGGGCGGCTGCATGGCTCCCATTCCCTGGACCAATTTCCGTAGCAGGCATTGCTTTCACAGAGAGGGAGCTGCTAAACATGCCTCTGAAAGCAATTTTGCTCCACTTCTAGCAAGTGAGAGCATATTTAATGCTCTTGCTTGCTGGAAGCAGAGCACTTGCTATGGCTTGGCAGGAGCAGTAGAGCTCCTGCCAAGCCGCAGCAAAAGCTATGTCCCAGGGATGGGCACCCAGGACATAGCATGAGCCAGCCATGGGGGGTGGTGGTCCCCAGGGTCATCTATGACTCTAGGAGGGGGAGCATCTTTCTAATTTGCAGGCTCTGCCCGGAGAGGTAGCGGTCCATGGGGCTGAGACCAGCCCTGGAGGGAGGTCGTGCGGCACTCCTCCCAATTACTTTAAAACATGACGGTCCTGGGGAGGCGGTGGTTCCCAGAGCCCGGGGATGACCCTGAGGCCCCCCAATACAAATTAATTTTGACCCCAGGGAGGTAGTTGTCCCTGGGACCCGGGAAGGTCCCAGAGGCCCCCTCATAAAAATATAGTAGCCCCAGGGAGGTGGTGGCCCACAGGGTATAAGGGGGGTCCAAGAGGCCCCCTGATTACTCTGTGACATGTTGCCTGAGGAGGTGGTGGTTCCCAGGGCCTGGGGGAGTCTGAGAGGCCCCCCCCATTTAAAAATCAACAAGCCCCGGGGAAGTGGTTTTCCCCTGGACAATATTGAGCCCCAGGAGGGGGAGACCCGTGTGCCCCACTCACTTATTAACAAAATGCCCCTGGGATCAGGCCCATCCAGGGACCGATAACTAACGAAGCGCTTCTTTTTTCTTTTACAATGTGGTGGTGTCCATGGATCCCGCTGAAAAGTACACAAAAAAAAAAGATTTTTTAGCCTTGCAGGGTCCCAGTGGGTGCCCCCCAAGAGGCCTAGAGGGTCTTGGTATTTCTACCCTGCACCCTTTTTTTTAATGTTTTTTCTGGAACTCGGCTTAGCTGAGTCCCAAGATGGCTGCCAACATTTCCTAGTTTGAAGTTTTGGCAGGCAATCAGATCTCAGTACAATAGAGGGTGGTCCCAGTAATTATTATTTTGGTAACAACCACAAATTATACAGAAATTGAAAAACAAATAGAAAATGGCCACGTTGTATGAATGATGTAACAGTGTTATTTAATCACACTGGACATAAGATGTTTTCTAGATCAATAATATTATAAAAGCAGTAAGTGTCCAGGAGGAAAGAGAAGTTGGGGAAGTTTTGTGATTGGATTGAGGTCAAAGGGGTATAAGGAAGGAAAATATAGTGACAATCGCATATTCATATGTACATTACACAATGGCTCAATCTTTAGCCAATTGCTTCATATCATTCTCCATAAATTATTATGTAGCCATGGTTAAGACAAAAAACACAGTGGACAAATCACTGTTGGTTATGCTGGCAAAGAATAAAGTGTCGACGTTTCGACCCCGTAGTGATGTAAGTTCTTGAATTCCTTACGTGGGGGTCTTCCTCAGGACTGTGGTGAAAAAGGGGTCTACGAAAAACATAAGAGGGAGTGAAGAGGAAGTGTCCACAAAGGGCACTGGAGGTGGATACATCCTCCGCTAGAAATTTATTCAAAACATAAGGATCCACCTACAGACGGGTTACTTCAAAAGTAGTGTTTTTACAGGTTAGAGTGTGTTTCCTACAGTGGTTGAAAGCACACAGTGTTTGTTTAAATACCCCTCACACACCAAAAGGGCCCTTGGTGTCATGCTTCATCATAGGGGTCTTCCCGTCCCACTGCGGGACGGGCGTGCTACGACCTACGACTACGCGGGAGCACTGGTCTTCAGTACTATGTGTGGTGTAGGAGTAGGTGAGAGGAAGGGTCGGGGTGAGTGAAAAAAAAAGGTGTATTAAAAAGCACCTGGCTCCTCTGGACTAGTAACTTTAATATTCCTAGGAGCTGGTCCTACTAAAAAGGTGAGTCGGAGGTGTCCTGCGTCAATGTGCGGATCGTCCTATGTAAGTCAACATGTTTCGAAGCTCTAAAGCTTCTTCTTCAGGACAAAAACTGATCCCTTCTGTTCTCACTACACTATTGAAACAGTGTTGGCAGAATGAAAGTAAACTATGGTGGTATGTAAAGGAATACTATTATTTAAGTGAAGAAGCAAGAAATCATGCACATGATACAATACCCAGTAGGTATTCAATATGTTAATCTGAAAGAAAAACACAGTGGTTAAAAAGCAGACCTCTACTGTATCCGGCGAAAAAAATTGTGACCTGCAAGAAAGGTGATATATACAGTGGGTGATGTATTTTTAGCCATTAACGTGTATTCAACCACTAGTGCAGTGTCCTGTGGAAAAAAATGACAATACATGACATAAAAACATACAACAAGAAACACACGCTCTATGATACGGTGAAAAATAAGTTTCTGGACCCGTGAGGGTACCAACTCTGTTGCGTGGAAGAGAACCAGTTGCAGAAATACATACTTAGTTTCTTGGAGACCGTGCCCCATGAGCCTCAGAACGGGTGGGAAGGATGCCTACAATCGTATTCTGTGTATCAAGAGAAAAGGGGTAGTAAGAATCACAGTGGAGGCGCTGTGGATAGTCTCTGTTCCCTTGCAGCGGCTATGCCGTACTTAAAGATTTTGTGACATTCCCTCGCTCAGGTTACGCCTCCCCGCGGCTCCGTGGAATACTGAGTTTGCGGGGTGGTGTCCTTAAATAGTGCTACTAATTAC
The DNA here is from genome assembly GCA_963921515.1 of Calotriton arnoldi. Classification (NCBI taxonomy): domain Eukaryota; kingdom Metazoa; phylum Chordata; class Amphibia; order Caudata; family Salamandridae; genus Calotriton; species Calotriton arnoldi. The sequence goes on along the minus strand of CAWUFW010010641.1, from coordinate 546,682 downwards.
CGAGATTGCCGCCAGAAAGCGTGCATGTAGCGCTGTGCTCGCTGTCAGAATCGCCCCGGAAGTGGTTCAATTGAACTACTTCCGGTATTGGTATTACGTTCTTAACGCTAGAGCGCTAAACGTGGTGCTCCTATTCAGTGGGTCCCATTAGGGATTACGCCACTCAAAAGTGTAATATCCATGGAGATGGAGAAAAAGGGTCACAAGGCAGTTTGCCATACAGAGCCATGTTGTTAATACGCCCTCCTCAAATGTTAATATTTAGTATCCATGGAGATGGAGAAAACCGGGTTTGGAGGCAGATTGCCGTTCAGAACCATGTTGTGAAGTCATCTCGATGGCGACCTGGTATGAACAACACAACAAACGTTTCCGTAGTCCTTAGTTACTGTACGGTCATGGTCAAGAGAAAAACAACAATTAAGACACAATGTCTATGGGGTTCATAGTGCTTGTTGTTAGAATGCAGACAAATGTCAATGGGTCCAGGGTATTAGAAAAAAAGAAGAAGGGGGGTATTAAAAAAGAGCTTTGGCTATGCGCGGGTGAAGCCTCGAGGCTAAACTGCTCAATTTGGGGTTTAAGTAAATGTACAAACCCACTCGATGGGGGTCTCAGTGAATGTTATAAACCTGGGCTCAGGACAGTTGGCCCCAGGGTATGTCATCGTTAAGACCAATTACGTGGGTGCCCAGACGGAACACCCATCGTTGCTCCTTTTCTAACAGGCCGTTTTCATTATTTAGTTGCTCAATGATGGTCCATTGTAGATCCTCCACGCTCTGAGCTGTGGTAATGTAATGTGTAGCCATTTTCGTGGTGCTCTTTTTGCAGCCGACAATTCTTTTGTGTTCTCCAATCCGGGTTTTTACTGCTCTCGATGTCATCCCGATATACTCCAAACCACATGGGCACGTGATCATGTATACCACGTTTTTACTGTTACAGTTGGTGAACTTCCTTTGTTCCCACTCTGTGCCGTTCCTGAATTTGATGTGTCTACTTCTTTTTGTGAGGTGGCATGTGCTACAATTGCCACAGGGGTGATGGCCCTGAACCGGAGGATAGGGTTCAAAGAATTCACAGGCAGTTCAGTGCGAAGTCTGGTATGGACAAGCATATCTTTTAGATTCCTTCCCCTTTTGTGTGAAAACATCGGTTTCGGAATGTTCAAGCTCCCACAATTTAGAATTCTCCAATGTTTTAACTATTTTTGATACCTGGTTTGAGTGGGTGTTACAAGTAGTGACGCAGATTGGTCTAGCCTCTTGTTCTCTCGGTACCCTGTCTTCCAAAAGTGCCTCTCTGTTATTGTTTCGTGCTCTCTTCAGTTCTTTGTTGATAATCCCTTCTGGGTAGTTACGCCTTTGTAATTTGGTTTTTAAGTCAGAGGCCTGTTTTTTTAAATCATTTAGTTCCGTACAGTTCCTTCGAAGTCGGAGAAATTGTCCGTAAGGGAGATTATCCCGAAGATGCCTGGGGTGGAAGCTGTTGTACAATAACAGACAGTTCTTCGCAGTGGTCTTGAAATGTGTGGTTGTTTTCAAAGTGCCACTATCTGGATAGACGTTTATATCCAAGAACACCAAATGGCTATTTGAAATCGTTTGGGTTAACTTGAGATAGGCGTTTTGTCGGTTGAGCCAGACCATGAAGGCTTCGTGGATTGGACGTCACCTCTCCAAATCACAAGTACGTCGTCAATATTATGTTTCCATGTTATGATGTTGTTGAAGAATGGGTTGTCCGGGTGCAAGATCTTGTTGGTCTCGAGATGATGTACATAGAGACCAGCTAAACTGGGAGCGAAAGTGCTCCCCAAGCTGATCCCATGTTTCTGTAGATAGAAGGTGCCCCATTTGAGGAGGGCGTATTAACAACATGGCTCTGTATGGCAAACTGCCTCGTGACCCTTTTTCTCCATCTCCATGGATATTACACTTTTGAGTGGCGTAATCCCTAATGGGACCTACTGAATAGGAGCACCACGATTTAGCGCTCTAGCGTTAAGAACGTAATACCAATACAGGAAGTAGTTCAATTGAACCACTTCCGGGGCGATTCTGACAGTGAGCACAGCGCAACATGCATGCTTTCTGGCGGCAATCGCGGTAATTAGTAGCACTGTTTAAGGACACCACCCCGCGGACTCAGTATTCCACGGAGTCGCAGGGAGGCGTAACCTGAGCGAGGGAATGTCACGAAATCTGTAAGTACGGCATAGCCGCCTCAAGGGAACAGAGACTATCCACAGGGCCTCCACTGTGATTCTTACTACCCCTTTCCTCTTGATACACAGAATACGATTGTAGACACCCTTCCCACCCGTTCTGAGGCTCATGGAGCAGTGTCTCCAAGAAACTAAGTATGTATTTCTGCAACTGGTTCTCTTCCACGCAACAGAGTTGGTACCCTCACGGGTCAGAGGCTTATTTTTCACCGTATCATAGAGCGTGTGTTTCTTGTTGTATGTTTTTATGTCATGTATTGTCATTTTTTTCCACAGGACACTGCACTAGTGGTTGAATACACGTTAATTGCTAAAAATACATCACCCACTGTATATATCACCTTTCTTGCAGGTCACAATTTTTTTCGCCGGATACAGTAGAGGTCTGCTTTTTAACCACTGTGCTTTTCTTTCAGATTAACATATTGAATACCTACTGGATATTGTATCATGTGCATGATTTCTTGTTTCTTCACTTAAATAATAGTATTCCTTTACATACCACCATAGTTTACTTTCATTCTGCCGACACTGTTTCAATAGTGTAGTGAGAACAGAAGGGATCAGTTTTTGTCCTGAAGAAGCCTGAGAGCTCTTTTCTATATGTTTCAGATTATTTCATTAAGATATCCAAGCCAAGTAATCAGGTCTTAATTTTTTGAAAGGTTTCTTCTAAAATTACCCTTTTTTAACTTAAGGTATTTTCTGCACTCACTTCACAGGTGCCCCCTTTTTCACCACAGTCCTGAGGAAGACCCCCACGTAAGGAATTCAAGAACCTACATCACTACGGGGGTCGAAACGTTGACACTTTATTCTTTGCCAGCATAACCAACAGTGATTTGTCCACTGTGTTTTTCGTCTTAACCATAGCTACATAATAATTTATGGAGAATGATATGAAGCAATTGGCTAAAGATTGAGCCATTGTGTAATGTACATATGAATATGTGATTGTCACTATATTTTCCTTCCTTATACCCCTTTGACCTCACTCCAATCACAAAACTTCCACAACTTCTCTTTCCTCCTGGGCACTTACTGCTTTTATAATATTATTGATCTAGAAAACATCTTATGTCCAGTGTGATTAAATAACACTGTTACATCATTCATACAACGTGGTCATTTTCTATTTGTTTTTCAATTTCTGTATAATTTGTGGTTGTTACCAGAATAATAATTACTGGGACCACCCTCTATTGTACTGAGATCTGATTGCCTGCCAACACTTCAAACTGGGCACTTACTGCCTTTATAATATTATTGATCTAGAAAACATCTTATGTCCAGTGTGATTAAATAACACTGTTACATCATTCATACAACGTGGTCATTTTCTATTTGTTTTTCAATTTCTGTATAATTTGTGGTTGTTACCAAAATAATAATTACTGGGACCACCCTCTATTGTACTGAGATCTGATTGCCTGCCAACACTTCAAACTAGGAAATGTTGGCAGCCATCTTGGGACTCAGCTAAGCCGAGTTCCAGAAAAAACATTAAAAAAAGGGTGCAGGGTAGAAATACCAAGACCCTTCCTTATACCCCTTTGACCTCACTCCAATCACAGAACTTTCATTCTGCCGACACTGTTTCAATAGTGTAGTGAGAACAGAAGGGATCAGTTTTTGTCCTGAAGAAGCCTGAGAGCTCTTTTCTATATGTTTCAGATTATTTCATTAAGATATCCAAGCCAAGTAATCAGGTCTGGATCGGGCGAATAATTTTGAAGGGACACGTCGGATTTCATTCCGATTTAAGTAAGTGGCTGCATTCCAAGGCATTATCCTAAGCAATTTTCCAATTCCACCCAATACGTTTGGGTTTTCTCAACAGACTGTACCTTACCTTTGCAGGTACTGTTGTTCCGCTCTCACACGCCTGGAGCCTACGCGCCCTATGCTTTGCTGAACTTGCCCTCCATGTAGGGCAATATAAGGTAATCTATGGGACTAATGCCCTTCCCCCCTCAATTTTTTGAAAGGTTTCTTCTAAAATTACCCTTTTTTAACTTAAGGTATTTTCTACACTCACTTCCCAGGTGCCCCCTTTTTCACCACAGTCCTGAGGAAGACCCCCACATAAGGAATTCAAGAACCTACATCACTAGGGGGGTCGAAACGTCGACACTTTATTCTTTGCCAGCATAACCAACAGTGATTTGTCCACTGTGTTTTTCGTCTTAACCATGGCTACATAATAATTTATGGAGAATGATATGAAGCAATTGGCTAAAGATTGAACCATTGTGTAATGTACATATGAATATGTGATTGTCACTATATTTTCCTTCCTTATACCCCTTTGACCTCACTCCAATCACAAAACTTCCCCAACTTCTCTTTCCTCCTGGGCACTTACTGCTTTTATAATATTATTGATCTAGAAAACATCTTATGTCCAGTGTGATTAAATAACACTGTTACATCATTCATACAACGTGGTCATTTTCTATTTGTTTTTCAATTTCTGTATAATTTGTGGTTGTTACCAAAATAATGATTACTGGGACCACCCTCTATTGTACTGTTTAATTACCCAGGTCCCAGTGACATTAGGGTCTACCCTTGTATGTAACGAGGCAATCAGATCTCAGCACAAGATCAGAAGGGGTTGTGGATCCTCCACATCCCTATATATACAACTGGAAATTTCTTTAAATTACTCTGCAATGACTGAACGGATTTACACCAAATCTCAAAAAGTGAGTTCCCTGAACCAACATCTACCTTTCTGCCAAATTTGGTGTAATTCCGTTCAGCAGTTCAGGCTTTAGCCATGTCTAAAGTTCCCATGGAAATTAACATGGGTAAACCCCCCGCCCCCCTTTTTCTTTGCCCCACTTGACAGATCACCATGAAACTGGAAAAGGCTACATTAATGGCCTTCCAAACTCATAAAAGCGAACATTACAGCTTTATCTAAAGATATCTCCCATATCACCAATTTTTTCCTGCAAAGAGGTCACTTTCCCAACTCTATAGCACTCCATTATTTTACTACTACTTAAAAAGAGCAAATCTAGTCCCCTCAACTTCTAATAAGTACCGACTTATCTCAAATCTCCCTTTACTGGCAAAGATAATTGAAGCAGAGGTAGCCAACCAACTTCAAAACTACATATAATCCAACACTTTGTCTGCTGACACACAATCTGAATTTTGCCTGCTAAGGGGTACTGAAGTCATGTTGATGGACAGAGAAAAATCCCTAGGCTTAAGAGACCAAAATCATGGCGGCTCTCATCCTAGGTGACCTCCCAACTCTATTTGACACTTCAGATCATGAAACACTGTAGATTACTCTGGTTTAATATTACTGGAAAGGCATGGGAATGGTTTAAATCTTTTCTTCAAATCAAATTCACCAAATTAAACTGGATTGCATGTCTCAGTGTAAGTCAACATCGTATGTTGAGTCCCCCTCACGTATCAACGCTGTTGTACCTCGTTTTTAACTTATACATTTGCCCTCTAGCCCACCTGATCAATGTGAAAGACCATGAATGCCAATTATATGTGGCTTACATGCAACTTCTAGTAGACCATAGCAATAAAGGCAACATTAAAGTGCTCAGTGAATGCCTTCTCTCCACCAAACACTGGATGATCCTCAATAGCCTCTGCCTAACTAGTGATTAAACTGAAATCTTAATACTGAATAATGACAAATCACCTCTTTTGAATATCCAAGAACCTCCTTCACTTCAACCACACCCCGATCCTATTAGACATGGTGTTCAACATTGGAGTCTTCTTCGATGCATAGCTATTGTCCCTCAAATTCAAGCACCATCAAATCAACACACTATCACTTATATACCATATCTAAAATCAGCCCTTTCCTATCCATCCAACACAGAAAACTACTGATCCAAGCATTTGTCTTGTCAACACTACAATATTGCATTATTCCTATATCTGTAGTACAGCAATATTCCTAGACCTCTCGAAGTAATTATAAAACTACTACATGCCAAAAATGAGCCATAAGGTTAATCTACAAACTGAAGAAAAATGGCCATGTCTTCTTCTTCAGGTCACAGCTATATTTTCTAACTATCACATACCAAACACAGTTCAGGGTCCTGTGCAAAAGCTCCTGGATACCTATCAAACTTTTTCCCTTTCCAGCAAACATCAACACTTTTACACTCCATCTCAGAGTACCAACTGATCATTCCAAAATCAAGATCCAGAGGCAACCTCTATAGAAATCAGGTCATTGAGTCACCTTCATAAAATTCCAGAAACAACTGCTACTCTCAAGAAAACAATTACCCATCAATGCTACTTCAGAGAAGCCTAATACCAGTCTAAATAGACCTCCTGCATTGTTTGCTATGCTCACATACCCAAGATTCTATAGCAGGACCGGAGGCTTCTGATTATGCTTTCTCAATTTCTTTACTGACTCACAGCACCCAATGAGAACAAAGTAACATTAGTAAAAAACTTCAATACCCATGAGGCTTTGAACCACGCCTCCTTAACACAACCAATAGTAACACATTACATTCAATAAAACAATGAGGCACCATCTTGGCTTCCTCTTTCTTTGCTGCTCTGCAGTCAAGATAAGTGCCTCATTGCTTTATTGCTCCTTTGTGACTTATTTGTCGATGTTTTGAAGGTTCTTTGTACTGCCGAGTGTTGATTGGCACTGTATAATTACATGCCTATATTTGTATCATCGATTCGCGTAAGTTTTATTTAAATTAGGCCATTTATTCTCACGCATGTTGCGCTGTACTAGGTATCGCCCGTAGTGACTTGCCCTGGATTCAGCCTCGTGGTGTGAGGCTTCTGAGCCCTTGGTGCGCGCAGCAGGGATTTTGCCCCCCCCGCGGGAGCGAGACGCAGGTCGGATCCCTGCCGGGAAGCCAACGTGCGTCTCGGGAGCCTGCACGCGTCAGAGCACGCGTGCGCCGCCGATTCGAGAAGCTGGTACTGACGCCTCTCCCGGGCTAGATCAGGGAGTCTTTCCACGCAGCAGGCAAGAGGTCGAACCGGTACCGGGCCTTCTATTGTTAGCGCTCACGCATTGGGCAAGTCAATCAGGAGGTTAACCCTCAACAGCCTAGCAGTGGCTGGTTTTCTCAGAAAACTAATTTTTGGAATCCCCTGGCATCCAATAGGCATTTAGGGTTTCATACCCTTTGTAAGTCCTATCGGACAGGGCTAATTGGTACCTTGTTGGCCCCCTCTGCCCCAGCTTTGCTCCCAACCGACGCCCTGGTTCGGGAGAACTTTGGGCTGGATAATTAAGCTGCCCTCTGGGCATTTGAGGTTGCTCCACGTGTTGTGGCTGATATGTCTGACTGCGAGGTCAACGAGGAGGAGGTGGCTGCGTGTGATGACCCCGCTGAGGAAGAATACTATTACGAGGAATCCATGGAGGATATTATTGATAAGAAACTGGATGCTAAGCTGGATAAGGTCCTTTCCTCTGCTCTTCTACCTATTTCCCAACGCTTAGAACAACTAGCTACAGGGAAACCTCCCACCTCTCTTATCCCTGACCCGGACCCTTCCCCCTCAGAGCCGGCCAGACGGGCATGGCCTCACGCTTCACAGTACTCCTCACTCTATAAATCCAAAGAGCAGGCCCAAGACGACATTCCTGTCCCCCCCTCCCATCCCGGCCCCAGTTTTGATTACTACCACTGACGCTAGCACAGACATTGACTCCTCCCAGGAGTCCAAACCGCGCAAGCGCGCCAAAAAGCGCAAGCACTCTGCCTCGCCCCTACCTCCCGCCACCCCCTTTTTGTTTGACCCTTCCGACATTGTGCACCCCCGATCCGCAGACTGGGCCCCTCCCCCAGCAGTAGCGGACTACATGCAGGTTCACCTCAGAAAAAGCTTTGACAAGGAAGTTAGGGCCCGACTGAAATCAGAGTGCCCCCGTCCAGACCTGGCTCATAATGTGGCGGTCACACCCGAGATAGATTCATCCATGACCACCTTTCTTAAAAAATATAAAAAAGACCCCAAGAAGGGCATAGATCGCGCCCTTCGAGCATGCCAGGACAAGGAGTTGGACGTTGCTGGTCCCCTAGCTAAGATCCTTGAACTTGCTTTGCAGGCGCAGGAAACAGGTGCAGCCATACATCCTGAAGTCCTAGCGGGGTGGACCCAGAGAGCCATCTGCTTACTTGGTAACGCTAATTGCGCCCTCTCCTCCGAGCGCCACAAATCCGCCCTCTTGAGAATCGATCCACAACTTGTGGATTTGGCAACTGCTGAGCCAGGCCCTCTTGCTGAAGGGCAGCTATTCGGTGACAAATTTGTCAAGGACATAGCGAAGTTTGTTAGCACCTTTGCTTCATTGGGCAAATCCCAATCCTCACTGAAACGAGTGCTCCACCAGGTCTCTGGTAGGGCCGGCCGTGGCAGAGGACGCGCGACCGGCCGCTACTCTAACCCCAGTCCTCAACGAGGCTTCGCCCCTCGATGCAGGGGATACACGCAGGAACCGGAGCAAGCGGGGTTCTACCCCACCAGATCCCGCGGCTTCCGTGGCAGATTCAACCGAGGTGTCAATAGAGGACACAAGAACTTTGACACCCAGTCATCTGGTAAGTTCTCATCTACTCCCTATGGTCCCCCTCGGGGGCAGGTTGTCTCACTTTGTAGCGAGCTAGACACAATTGACTTCAGATGCTTGGATCCTGCACACGGTCCAGGGATATCAGATAGAACTGGTGCAGCCCCCGAGTCAGACGCATCCCCCGCAGCCTCTCCGTTTTTCCCTACAAGAAGAAGCTTTTATAGACTCCGAGCTTCAAGAGCTTTTGACCAAGCACGCTATTGCCGTAGGACCCTTCATTCCCGAAGGGTTTTGCAGCAACGCCTTCCTGGTGCAAAAGAAAGGAGGTGGCCAAAGACTTGTCCTCAATCTCAGAGACTTCAACCCGTTTGTAGTATACAGACACTTCAAGATGGAGGGAATCCATCTGTTAAGGGACCTCCTTCTGGAACGGGACTGGATGGTGCACCTGGATCTCAAGGATGCCTATCTTACCGTGCCAGTTTGCCCCTCCCATCAGAAATATCTTCCATTCCAATGGAAAGGGCAATGGTTCCGCTACCGCACTCTCCCCTTCGACCTGTCCTCAGCGCCTTGGGTATTCACCAAACTGTTAAAACCAGTGACCACTCGTTTACGAGAGATCGGGGTATGCTTGATCATCTATCTCGACGACATGCTGCTTCTAGCACAAGATTTGAACCTCCTTCTGCTGCACTTACAGTGGACGATGTCCCTGTTGCAGGAGTTAGGCTTTGTGATAAATCTCAAAAAGTCCATGATTACTCCAAGTCAACAGATAGATCAACTCAGTATCTGCTCAATTACGCCTGCATATGACCAAAATCAGATCTATCCAGAAGGGAGATCACGTCCACCCTGGCCAAGCAGATGATCTTGTTGAGGGTACTGGCGAGGATTGTGTGCCTTCTGGCCTCCTCCATTCAAGCCATTTTTCCTGGCCCGCTTCACTACAGGGCTCTGCAACGCCTCAAGATCTACTACCTTCAGAAGGGGTTCCCTTACGACCATCTGATCCCTCTGTCACCAGACACTCGAGAAGAGCTTCGGTGGTGGTTGGAGCACATGGTGGCTTGGAACGGAAGAGCTATTTTTGGCACCTCTCCAGACGTAGTAATAGAGTCCGATGCCAGCAGATGGGGCTGGGGCGCTCGATGTGGAGACTTTGCCACCGGCAGACGGTGGTCCGCCGACGAGTTAAGTTTACACATCAACTGCCTGGAGTTATTAGCGGGATCCTTTGCCATCAAATCGATCTCTCCCCTCAAGGGCAATTGTTGCTTCCTCCTCAGGATGGACAATGTGTCGGCAGTGCGTTACATCAACCGCCTAGGGGGGACAAGATCGCGAATGTTGGCCAACATAGTGAAAGAGTTTTGGCACTTCTGTCTGGACCGCAAGATCAGTGTGATAGCGGAATATCTGCCAGGCAAATTGAATTAGGTGGCGGATTGGAACTCCAGATTTCTAAGAGATTTCAGCTACTGGAGGCTTCACCCGTCTTTATTTACAGAGATCATGCATATGCGAGGGCCTTGTCAGATAGATCTCTTTGCCTCCCGGCTCAATGCTCATCTTCCTCTCTTTTTCAGTTGGAGGCCGGACCCGATGGCGATGGGAACGGATGCGTTCCTGCAAAATTGGGGGCCGCAGAGGAACTACGCTTTTCCGCCCTTTGCTCTGATCCAGAGAGTGGCGGCCCAGGTTCGTCGGCAGATTGCGTCAGTAGTGTTGGTCACTCCGTTGTGGAAGACTCAGTCGTGGTTTCCGACACTATTGGAGTTATCGGTGGACTTACCGTTCCTCCTTCCGATTTTTCCGTTGCTTCTCCAGGACCCAGTAGGAGCTCCACATCCGCTGGTCCTACAGAACTAACTTTCCCTCATGGTTTGGACACTATCAGGCGACACGAGCAAATTGAGGGCCTTTCAACGGCGGCTGCAGAGTTTATGCAGCAGGCTTGGGCTCCATCCACCCGTAAACGATATTCGGCTTCATGGAAGCGATGGCTGGGTTGGTGCCTTCAACGGCAGTTGGATCCCATGGGATCGGATGTTAAGGAAGTATTACATTTTTTGTCAGAATGTGCCAAATCTGGTTTGTCTTACAGGTCTGTAAATAATTTTAGGTCTGCACTTTCAGCTGGGCACAATCACATTGACGGCAAGCCTGTGGGGATACATCCCCTGGTGTGTAAATTGCTCAAGGGCATCAAGGTGGCTAGACCACCCCGTCCCAGATACTATACGTTATGGGACGTATCCAAACTTTTGACTCTGTTAACGTCCTGGCCAGATAACGAGCAGTTATCTCTTAAACAGTTATCGGCCAAGCTTACTATGCTATTGTGTTTAATCTCCTGTCGCAGGGTTTCGGATGTACGTGCCTTAGACTTGGCAGGAAGGATTTTTTCTCCACAGGGTGTTTCCTTCATCATCTCTAAGCGCACCAAGACTATGTCTCGTTCGGTTGAGTATCCTGCTTTTCCGGTTAATCCTAAATTGTGCATTTTGCAATGTTTAAAAATGTATGAAGAGCGCACTTTGGCGCATAGGACGGACCCTTTGGGGCAACTGTTGATAGCAATTCAGAAGCCCTTCCGGCCTGTTTCAGCGGCCACTTTGGCCCGGTGGGTTCGATGGGTTATGTCAGAACTGGGATTGACGTTTCTGTTTATGGTGCGCATTCGGCCAGAGGGGCCATGGCCTCTAAGGCGTATACGTTGGGGTCTAGACTAGAAGACATTCTTAAAGCTGCAGATTGGTCTTCAGATTCCACATTTAAGGAATTTTATTATAAACCTATTACACATGTTTCGTCGCTAGTGATTGATGAGCTTTGAACCAGCATAATCAGAAGCCTCCGGTCCTGCTATAGAATACAAAATTTTCCAGCTATCGCAACAAGAATTTTAGATTCTATTAAGGACACGGAGGCGAGGATTATCCCACCCGTTGGGACAAGTTTGATGTCAACTGTCATGTTGTAATGGATATATATTGATGATGTTATCCCGCCCTGAAATGTTGAGCCTTTTTGGGTTCTTTATTCTCATAACTGTTTCTGTTTGCAGGAAACGATTCCAAGCAGAGTTAAGGATCTGCTGTACCAGGGACTGGACCACTTGGTGGTTGGACGCTGAGGGACGCTCCCTGGATCTGTTGCTCATATTCTCCATTGAGAAGTGCTCCTATGGTTATTACTCTCCATTGAGAGTCAAGATTGTTCCTTTATTTTGGACACTTTTGGACTGGTTTGCAAAGAAAGAGGAAGCCAAGATGGTGCCTCATTGTTTTATTGAATGTAATGTGTTACTATTGGTTGTGTTAAGGAGGCGTGGTTCAAAGCCTCATGGGTATTGAAGTTTTTTACTAATGTTACTTTGTTCTCATTGGCTGCTGTGAGTCAGTAAAGAAATTGAGAAAGCATAATCCTCGCCTCCGTGTCCTTAATAGAATCTAAAATTCTTGTCGCGATAGCTGGAAAATTTTGTATTCCTCTACTGCATGACTGTACGGTCCCTATAACTTTCTACAAAATAGGGTCCATATACCAATCAAGAGTATTTTGCAATCAAGTCTATCTAGTCTGTCTGCATATGCCAACAACACTTTCATTCTCTACCCACACTCCCCATTTACCTTCTCTATCCATGTTCTCTCCTCCATTGAACAAATTGCTCCTATGGAAGGTTTACGATCCTATTCACAATCTCCCCTCTTTTAAACAGACTTGTACTATGATACTTGGATTTTTTTACTATTTTCATTGTTGACCTTGCTGCCATAAGAAACTAATTTATAGAGTTTTTGTATTGTTTACCATAGTCAATGTTAAACTTGCTAGCAAAGGAAACTGATTTGTGTGTCAACCTATGTGCTGTGCCTAGATGAGGGCCTGCTAGCATTTGCTGCATAAAAAAATGGTAATAAATAAATTAACACACAAATAAATAAATAAATAACATTGCTCCTCTTCTCAGAGCACCATCTGTTTTCTGCCTCCATTTGGAAATGGTAACCCATGCCTTACTACGGCTGATTTACTGAAGTGCATTTCTGTTCTCAGTCACATATGCCTGGTCCTCTGTTTCAGTGAGTTTAGCTCTTTCCTTCAGTTTCTCTTGTTTGTATCTATAGACAAAGTACTTTTAAGCAAATTTTACACAGACTGATGGTGGCTGGGGGCTTGAGGGTGGATGCACTGTCTTTTCCTTGGCGTCTCGAACAACTCAGTGCCTCTGCCCCATCCACCTCCCTTTCAGAGGAACTGGGAGGAATGATAGTGACTTTTGTGGTCCCTATGTAGCTTTGTTGCCCTTGGCAGCCAATACTCTTCTATCTGACAGTAGTGTTTCCTTTCCATCATCTGTCCTTTCCAGTGGTGACAGGCACAGGTAAGAGCGGTGGGCGGTAGGGTGAGGCGGGTGGGGGGCATGTCGACAGACGACAGGGTAGGTAAAATTAAATTTAAAAAATGAATAAAACCACTTACCTTGCGTTCAATGCGAGGCCGTGGATTACGGCCTACACATCCACATGGGAGTGCGGGTGCTCTCCGGCTGCCGAGCGCAGAGGAGGGACGGGCCGCTCAACACAGTGCAATGCTTTCGTTGTGCGGAGGCGACAGGGACACAGGAGGAGAGAGTGACAGGGGTGCTCCCCCCCCTCCGGGAGTTCACCGTGTGACGGGGGAGCACATGAGCTGAGGCCCTGTCAGTGGTTGGCTCCGTTGCTGAGCTGCGCCACTAGAGGAGGCCGAGAGACACAGTGGACCCTGCTCCTGCCCCCTGCCGGGTAAAGAAACACAACTTGGGCCGTTCTGCTCTGCCATCGGAAGCTTGGATATGCTGACGCGCTTCTTCCCCGCATCACCCGCCCAACAGGCCCCGCCAAGGGCCGGGGCGCCCCCCCGCCTGACCACTAGACCCCGCTCACAATGCTGATACCAGTGGCAGGCTGTAATAATGGTTGTGACCTGGAGTGGTTGGCCCGGTAGACTAGAAGATGGTCTGCCATTGTAGCTGCAGCACAGAGGGCGCGAAAGATTGGGCGGCGACCCCGAGTTTTTGCAGAGCTCTGCTCCAGGATATTGACGCCTGTGGGACATGGTCTGGGTGGCAGCCTCACATGACACGGGATGCAGAGGCCTGCTAATACACAGCCCCAGCAAGGATACAGGAATAGGGCATCAGACACTGCTTGACCGTCAAAGGGGTGCCAGGTACGATCAGATACAGATACCTGCTTAGCTGCGGAACGTGCAGGACGCACAGGGAACAATACCTGCAGGGAAAGGAGAGCGGCTTGGAGCTCATGGTCACTAAGGGACACAGCTCTGTGGCAACGAGAGACACTGTGGGGTGTCGTGGGATTTGTCGGAGGAGTCACCAGACAATTAACTTTCTAGACCACCATACTAGAACGCAGCGCAGAGGCATTGGGTGCCAGACTGGAGCATAGAGCGCCTTGTGTGGGCACTAGCACAACGATGTTGGGCCTCTGTTTAGTGGATTATGCATCCAGCAGCATGGGTAGGCAAAATGGAAGCAGACGGACCAAGGCCAGTCAACAGATACTAGCTCGAACCCACTACGTGACTCCCAAACCACGCAGGAAGTAATTCCAGATACCCAAATGCAGGCAGAACAGCCCATAGATAAATTGGACATTATCCTGCGGGAAATCCGCGAATCTAGAGCAGTGCTGGAACAACAGCTCGGCACTTTAACCACAGATGTGAGTCTACTCCGCACGGACCACCAAAAATTGGCAGAAAGGGTGCAGACCCATGCAACTGCCCTATCGGATATCACGCCTTGGCGGAAAGTGCAGACCAAAACGGTCTCCCAGCTGCAGCAACAGGTCAAGGAGCTGAAGGATAAAGTGGATGATGCCGAAGGGCGAGCGTGAAGGAGCCACATCTGCATCGTTGGGATGCCCGAAAAAGCGAAGGCCGAGACCCCACACAATTTATTGAAAATTGGCTGCGCACGGAAGTTGCACCTGAGGGACTGACCGCAATGTTCAGTGTGGAAAGAGCCCACAGAGTGCCAACAGGGCCAAGGGCCCCTGGGCTTCCACCACGGCCTATAGTGGCAAAGATCCTGAATTACAGAGACAGAGATACGCTTCTCTGAAAAGCAAGGGAAAAAGCACCACTCCTATATGAGAATTCGAAAGTCTCCTTATTCCCGGACTACACGGTGCAGGTGCAAAGACAGGGGGAGGCATTCTATGGGGTCAAGCAACATCTACAACAGCTCAACATGCGATATGCGCTAAGTTTCCCGGCCAATTTGAAAGTACTACACGATAATGCCAGTCATTTCTTTGAAGATGTTGAGACAGTAAGGATGTGGATAGAGGTGAACTTTCCGAACCTGGCAATACTGGATGAACATCGGCAGCCGCAGAGGCCAGGCCAATGCCGCAGGTGCACAGGACTGCGGAGCACACAAAAACAGAAGACGCGGGACGAGAGGGTGCCTACTCTTGAGCAGAAAAGTGAAATTAAAAGAGCGGCATTGAAAGCAGCGGCAGCATGGAGAACGCCGAGGACGACAAGCGGGCGTGAATCATCTTCGGATGGAGTGCCAGCAACAGACTCGGAGACCAGTCAGCCACTGTTCCCATCTTTGACTCTGCAGACCACCAGGGAACTGGAGGACTAATCACACTGGCAGGGCGGAACATGAGTATGCATGCAATGCACTGGCGGAGGAGGGTCCGTGCGGTAGAAGGCCAGAGACCCTATGAACTGACACAAGGTGAAGGCGTGATATGGGAGCTGGCAGCAGTCGGTAACTGTATTGGTATGGATGCTCCATTATGTATATTATATGATGTTGGGGGGGTGTGCCCCGGGCCCGGGAAGCAAACCCACTTCTTCCCCTTTGTTTCTTTTTTCCCGTTAGTCTTCTTTTCTACAAAGTCTGTATTGTTTTTTCAACTCTGACTTTGCAATCACTTGGGCATATTCTCAAGGACTTATCGCCGATTTATCGGCACTTTAGCGCCGCAAAAGTGGCGATAGATTTATCGCCCTATTCTCAAGCTGGTGCAAACTGCCAACATCGCCAGTTTTCCCACGATAGCTGCCGCAAAACACATCGCCACGGATGAGAGCGACAATTAACGCTAATGATATGCAGAGTAGGCGTTCCCGTGCAAAAACACACGAAAACACCACTTCGCGATATTCTCAATGACCATCCAGATCTGTGATGCCGGACAAAAACAGGCGATAAGGCGCGTTAGCAGCAGGGACTTAACACCTGCTTTTTACTGGTCTTAAGTAGGACAAAAACCTGCAGTACAAAGGGAGCCCAGGCCAGAGCCACATCTGAAGACCAACAGATGCCATGGAGCTACTAATCATGCAGCTTGGAGACCCAAGAGGGGCACAACACCCACTGCCACCACCCCCAGGACCACCCCCACCCCCAGGACCACCCCCCCCCCCGGACCACCACCGAGGCAGCGCAGAACAAGACAGCAGACCTTCCGAAAATGCATCAGCCTCACAGACTTAACGCCAGAGGATGTCATTGCCCACTACAGGCTCAAAAGGAAAACCATCCTCCGCATCATGACCCACATTGCCCACAGGCTGACGGTACCAACACAGTGGACAACCAACATCCCTCTGCAGACAAAGCTGCTGGCTGTGCTGCACCTGTTGGCCTCTGGTACCTTCCAACCAACAACTGCCAGAGTCGGAGGAGTCTCACAGCCTATCAAAGTTCCTCACACCTGTCTTGGATGCCATCATCAGCTTCATACCCCAGCACCTTCACTTCCCCCACACTGGCAGGACCAGCTGGAGAGCAAGCAAGGCTTCTACACCATAGCTGGATTCCCGCACGTGTTGGGGGCAATCGACTGCACACATGTCCTACTTGTGCCCCCTACCGACACTGCACACAATTACCTCAACAGGAAGCACACGCATTCCATCAATGTGCAGGCAATAGTGGACCACTGGAGACTGTTCACCAATGTCGTCGCCAACTTCCCAGGCAGTGTGCATGATTCATACATCTTCTGACAGTCCATCATCAACCAGCGCTTCCAGGATGGAACCTATGGAAATGCACTCCTCGTTGGTAAGTAGCAACGGAACACACCACACACCTCAATTCCACAATAACACAACGCACAACTGTGGGAATGGACACGTAACTAAATCACATTCAACATGCCAACCAACATGCACACCTGCCAGACACGACAACACAAGTACCCGTGGTAAGAGGGGCCAGAAATGTGGACAAACCACACAGTAAGGCATAGCCCCACTGCCACACATGTGCAGAATGTGGGGAGAGGTGGGAACCACGATTGTGCGAAGGAGGCAATGGACCTATGAATAACAATGTACACAATGCTAAGTGTGGCGGTGATGTGCTGGACAGTCTTGAGTATGCAGAGCACAGCCATGTCCATGTGGACACATACTGCTGGAGTCTGTAGTGTCGTGGATGCAACCATGTCATCACAGGCAGTGGGGAACACCTTGGACAAGTAGCCATGTCGGCCCCCCTGTAAGCGTAAGCGTAGTGGGTAGGGCCGGCGCATGCCAGTCCAGCGTAGGGGAGTGACTAAATAGGCCGGGGCTCAGGGAGTGGTTCACTTCCTGCACGGCCAATGAAGTAACTACTGCGTGTGGCTCTGTGTCCACCATATCCTAACCATAGGCCTACACACACATGGCTGACCACCTACAACAGGCAAAGTCACACCAGCGACAAGGTGGCTACGTCCCACGCCACCCGGCGCACATCTCGTCATCGCCTGCAGTGGCGTGTCTGCCAGGGCTGTGTCCCTCACCCTGCCACGAGGCCACCGTCGTGACTGGTGGTGCCTGCGCGATCCTGCACAATCCTGTGCGCCTGCCGCACCCCAGCCCGCTGATCCCCAGACCCGTCCTGCGCCCAGCGGTGAATGCCCGCCCCTGCGCACCCAGGCCTTACTGCTGACCTGCCGCCACCGGCGTCTCTCCAAGAGGGCCCACCACGTGCCGGTGCAATCTCCAAGGCCGGGCTCCGCGAGCTTGGCAGCCTCCTCAGCCGATCGCTGGATTCTGCGCAACAGGCCCCCAGCGCACACAGCGGCACCGCACCACGGAGTTGCAAGTTGGCTACTGCTGCCATCTGACCAGACAGCGGTACAGCAAGTAACAGACACATCCTTTCCAGTCCGCCCCTCCAGGCCTGCTGCATCATCGCAGGCTGCACACCCGCTCAGCTCTTCCTGTGGGACGCACTCAGTGCACCGCAAGTCATTGTCCCAAGGGGCTACCCCACAAGTCTGCCTCCAGTAGCCAACAGCATGTCCTCGGTAATGCCACTGGAGCCCTTCACAGTCACAGGGCCACCCCCGTCCCAGGCAGGCCGCTGGTAAGCCTGGGTAGATCATCTGGAGACGTACTCCGAAGCACACGACATCCCAGCGCCGCGGTGGCGGCGCACGCGTGTGAGGAGTGCGGAGAAATGGCCCGGGGCTCTGGGCGTAGTTCAGTTCTGGGCTCTGGGAGTGGTCCAGTTCCGGCCTGGCCACAAAGGTGACTATGGCGTGTATCTCCGTAGTAGTGTCTGCGCCACCCGGCCTGTAATCGACAATGTTGCATTGTAGCATGCACCAGGAGGGCGGCCTCGCCCGAATGGGTTAATAAAGGAGCGCGAGACCGCACGGCGTCTCGGCTCATACATGCCAACTGTTGTGTGTGTATCTACATTGCCGCAGCCTGAACCGAAGGCCCAGCCTCAATATCAGCGCGAGTACAGCCAGGCCAGAACTCCACATCTGTGTCCGCCCTATCCTTACCATAGGCCTACACACACGTGACCGCCCACCTTCGACGGCCAACATTACAGTCTTGCTGTAAGTCCTGCGGACATGCGCAGACAGGCATGACAATGGTGTGCCGTAGGAGTGCAAGTGATGCAACCGCGCAGCACACACAAGTAAATAGGCTCGGTGGGAGGGAGGAGCAGCTGTGAGGCTACATAATACACATTGTCCTACCACATTTGCCAGCAGCAATACATGGCTAACATGAATCCCAAGGTCGCACAAATCACACACCACGAAACTTGTATGTCTGCCAACACAGCATGCAGAACCACCACTTAACACTAATCTCACTTACCTCTCACAGGTGATCAAGGATATGCACTCTGCCTGTGGATGATGACACCCCTCCGAGACCCGAACACCCCGGCCCAGAGGCAGTACAATGTGGCCCACAAACGCACCAGGGGCATTGTTGAACGCACATTTGGCGTCTTGAAATCACGTTTCAGGTGCCTGGACATCACCGGTGGAAGACTCTTGTACAGCCCAGAAATAGTGTGCAAGATGATCACTGCATGTTGTGTATTGCACAACATATGTGTACGCACCAATGCCCCATGGATCCAAGTCCCGGAAGCACCGGACGATGATGAGGAAGATGATGCAGGTGAACCACACCCCACTGCAGCCGCAGCAGGAATAGCCCAAAGGAACACAATCATCAACAATTTCTTCGCATGAGCACGTCACATTGTGACTGTCCACAGCAATCATGGCACAGTACAAGATGACCACAAGACCAGCATGTGCAAATAAAATCCTAGCAACACACATTCCCTGTGTGCATGTCAGTCCTCTGCATTAGCACATTACTCTGATGGGTGTAAGTGCAACATTGAGTACTAACATTCGCATATGTTGCAAGAAGAGATGGTGTGTATGTCACCTCTGTACCGAGAGGCTGTTTAGGGCATCACGTATTCGATATGCCATATCAGGGTGTCACATGTAGTACGTCATGCCACTCATCAGCGTCCCACATGTACATGAACATGACATGAAGGCCGTCACTGGTGTTCAGGAAAAGACAACAGGGTGCCATTTGTGGTCAGAGATGTACCTGCCTGATGCAAATATACACCCTGTGTGTCGAGTCCCACAACATAAACAACATGGCCATAAGGGGGATGTGGGCACAGTGGACACCTCAGCAACATTGGGAGATGCACACCAGCCTAGAAGCCAGCAGGTCCACCTTGCGTGGAACACACCAAGGTGTCCCCTGGTCAAATGTGCCATGTACAGGTCACATGTGTACATGGACTTCATCCATCAAGAGTAGTGATCAGTGCCAGCTAATAGGTGCAAGGTGAGTGGTCAACCGCCTCCTCACAGCTACCTGCACCCAAAACTGTCAGACTGCAGCAAAACAACACTGCTACATCAGAGCATGCAATACTGACCATGAGGGCAAGTACATGGCTGGTAAGGGTTCAACCATGCCGGAAGGCGAAGCAGTGACATCCCCCCCCACCCAATCCCCATCACATTTCCAGAGTGCAAGCAGATGACAAACTAACATTGTGGATGACAGCCCCTCTGTCTGAACTAGAAGGCGGTAGCACATCTGCACCTCCGACCTTGGGAATGCATGCGCCCGGCACCCCCTGAGCGATACCATAGCAGCTGCTGACGGCTCCCACACTACGCACAGCGCTAACCAGAGACCAACGTATACACACCCCACACACAGGAGTCCTTGCTCGTAGTTCACTTGCATGGTATGACCTTCACACTTACGCACCGACCATCCCAGGAGTCCAAGCGCTCCACACTCAAACCAATCATTGCTCTGAGCTGTGGCTTCCACATAACTTTGACTTTGCCTTTGTGACACACAGCCCTATTTCATACATTGACGTGGGGCTAAGTTTGGAAATAGCGAGATTGTTGTTTTGGAGCAATGAGGCCACAGCGAGTTCACACATTCCCAGTCATCTCACTGCCTATCTGGGTCACGGACATACATGCGCATTGAAATCAGTTCCCAGGGAGCACTGTTGTTTGGAATCACTGCCCCTACATACATCCATACTTTCATACTTGCTTGCTTATGGACATGACTCATCTGTGTGAATTTGAATGTCTTAATCACATTCGGTGAAGTGGTGAAGGTGGACCAGTACCTGGCCATGCACACGCTACTTTACAATGTTGCACCGTGGAGGGCCAGCCAGGGTCCTTTGGGGAGGGAAAAGTACATCGTAGGAGAGGGAGTTCAGTCCGCAGTCTGATTTCTGTGTCATTGGTTGCCTAAACAAATGTATCAGTCCATGTCGGGGGCCAAGGTGAGTGTCGCAGAGTGTTAAGGGGGACAGTGGAGGGTGTTATTCCTGGGCATGATGCAGAGGGCAGAACCAAGCAGAAAGAGGCCATATGGCGGAGATGTATGCTACCGCTTCTTACCTAGCCCAACGACAGATTTGTCCTCATCATCGTCCTCCTATGTGTGATGTGCCTCACATGTGGGTGGTGGTGTTTTGTCTGCGGCACTGTGTGGCAGTGACACATCAGGGGCCGGAGGTGGATTGTCAGCCGCACTGTGAGGCACTGACACATCAGGGGGCGGTGATGTGGGGGGAGTAGTGGCAGCAGCATTCATCTGCGCCAGGCCTTGTGGCCGCACTGCCATGATGATGATCTGCAGGGCATGGTAGATCCCTGCTACATCTCGCTGGTGTGCAGCCGTGGCAGTCATTCTTCCCGCCTGCATCCACTCCATGTTCTCCATGTTCCTCCCCATGTTGGCCAACTCACGGCTGAGATCGCTGGAACCACTCTGACTAGACAGTTGTTCTTGTCTACGAGTCATGACTCCGGTGATGTCAGCCATGGATTGTTGGAGACCATGGAGCGGACTGTGGGTGTCCATTAGGGCCTGTAGATGGTCCCTGATGGGACTTGGACACCCACGTATGGCATCTAGTTTGTCTGCCATGAGGTCGAACCCCACCCGCACCTGCTCTGCCATTCCCTTCTGGCCCTGCGACACACGGCGTTGGAATGCCATGTGTTGCTCGTGGGGATCCTGGGAGACGGCCGTGGTGGTGGGTGCTTCCTGCTGTGTGGTCTGTGCAGGGGGTGGGTTCTCCTCGATGCAGCTGGGCTGCCCTGCTCCTGGGGGTGGGGTGCTGAGGGTGTCCATGAGCTGTTGGAGGGCGTCGGGGTCGATGGTGTGTAGGTCCTCTTCATCATCGGTGATGAGGAGTACGGTCTGCTCTGCAGGAGGTGATGATTCTCCCTCTGCAATGTGAAGGGGAGATGCAGTTTGACATTGTGTTCACATGTATGTTGACGCATTGGCCAAGTTTACAAACAGACTGCATGTCAATGTACATTGTGACTGTTTGTGTGGAGATGCCTATTTAATGCTGGACAGTTGACATTTCGCCACCATCACAGATGTGAGGTTGTATTTGTCCATTATCATCTCACAGTTTACTGCTATGCCAAATGCGAATGGCCATTTTCTACACACAAGCAGCAGCAGTTGTGTCCTCTGTTCTGTTGTGAAAGTGTTGCAGTTTGGTCCACTTTGTTGTAAATGTTGAGGTGCTCTGAGTAGTATGTGTGTGTGCTGCATTGTGGGTGATTTGCCCCTTCAGCTCTGATTTGGCTGGCCCTTCTCCCTTTCAGGCGGTGTGCCTTTCACTTCTGTGCTTCTACAGTGCTGAGCTGTTGCAGACTTGGGTAAATTGGGCTCTTGGTCGGAGTTGTCACTCTTGGGCATGGTTTGTCCGCAGATGTGCTGTACTTACTTGTGCATGTGTGCCATTGTGCCCATCTCCCCCGTCCCCCCAGTCCCTGGTGGTTACTCACCCTGTTGCTCTTGTGTCAGGTCATGTTGAGCAGTGTCCAGTCCACCGACTCCTGCCACCGTCTCCACACTGATGACTGTGGACACCATTTCCTCCATCTCATCCAGCTCCTCCTGTGGCGCCGGACTCCCACCCCCAGTCTGCATTGCTGCTTTGCGGTTGTTGGCGAGTTTCAGCTTGGTTTTGCGCTTCAAATCATTCCAGCTCCTCTTGAGCTCTTCCATTGTCCTCCTCAGCACTCCGACTGCATTCACCTTGTCCAGGATGGACTGCCATATTCCATTTTTTGTTGCCAATGATACAGTGGAGGTGACGAACAGTTGTTGATGGTGTTCTGTCACCTCCGTAATCAGGATCCTGTTTTCCTGCGGACTGAACCGCGTCTTCCTCTTCTTCTTCTCCTTGCCCTTCCCTGACCCCGAGGTGCCAGGCTGGTCCTCCGTGGGGCTTGTGGGGTTTGGGTTGTCCTCTGTGCTTGCAACGGCTGCCCCCATTGTGCTTTGCAGTTGTTATGTGTTTTTTTATTTTTTATTTTATTGCTGCTTTTATGGTGATTTTTCCCGCCTGACGTGGGAATTGCAAGCCTGGCGCTGCTTGTCGCCGATTTTTTCTATCGCGGTTGGGCCCATCGCAACTTTTTTCGCGTTCGTGTTTCCTTTTTTATCGCCGTCGCAGTAGTTGTATCGCGGACATTTGAGGCGTTATCGGGGAACTATCGCATGTTACCGCCGTGTTGTGAATACGACGTTGACACGGGGTTATTTCCCCGCGATAGACGGCGATATGAGAAATTGCGTTAGCCTATTTTGGCGATGTTTATCGCACGTTCTTGTGAATATCCCCCACTATAGTATAACAACTGCAATGCGGACAACTGGTGTGGCACGGAGGTGCTGGCATGGGGCAAAATGGTCCGCGACTGGCATATCATCTTCCCCCCTTGCGAAAGCAGAATGCAAGTTTCAGCTGTTGTTGTCTGTTGCAGCGGTATGGTCGAGCACAGTTTTGGGGTTGGACCTTCGAATTGGGGTAGTTAAAATGTTAAGTGTAGCAGTTACAAGAGAACACATACGAGCACACGACAGACCATACCGGAAACCAGAGACAGGGCACACGAGTGAGCTATACACAATACGTGTAGGATAAATGGAAACAAGAGCATCATATAAATTTCTCACGTGGAATGTGAGAGGCATGGGCTCCTTACACAAGAGATACCGCATTCATGCGCAGCTCAGTAGGCGAAAAGCACATATTGTTCTCCTACAGGAGACACATTTGAACATCAGCGAGATGAGTAAACTGCAGAAAAAGTGGAGAGGTCAGCTATATTGTACAACTTATTCGGCATTTGCAAGAGGCGTGGCAGTGTGGATACGGGCGGGGGTCCTTTACAGATTGCTGGAACAGAGGGTGGACGACGAGGGCAGATATATACTGCTGAAGGGTGAGATGGATGGGCAGGTGCTGGTGATAGGGAGTATATATGCACTGAACACGGAACAGGAAGGGTTCCTACAACGGTTAAAGATTGCACTGGCAGACTGGGTGCACTAACCTTGGTTACTGGGGGGGGACTATAATGCGGTGCTGGATACCCGGATGGACAGATCACATCCGCCTCTCTGGGGAGAATAGGCAATGCGACAGGCCAGGGCACTGGAGGCGTGGACAGGTGGTTGGGACCTCCTGGACGCGTGGCACGTAAAAAATGCGTCGACGCGAGAATACTCCTTTTATTCCCCGGCGCATGCAGTACATACTAGAATAGACCATATATTTTGTTCCCCCACCCTTCTCCAGCAGATGTTATGCATATCATATTTAGGGAAAACGCTCTCAGACCACAGTCCACTGGAGTTGGCCCTGGAGTGGGGCCTCGTCCCTGCACCGGTGCCGAAGTGGAGACTTAGTCCCCAATTGCTTGAAGACGGGGCTTTTAGAGCACATATGACAACGACTGTTGCAGATTACTTCACCCGGAACGCTGGTTCTGCATACTCCCCACTAATAGAATGGGAAGCGTTCAAGGTGGTAGTGAGAGGAGCCTCCATAGGGGCAGCGGTAGGAGCTTGGCAGGAGATAGTACGCAAGCTGACTGAAGTCGAAGGACAGCTGGGACCCCTAGAGAAGGCAGCAGCTGATTCCCCAGACCAGGTGGAAAAACTACAGAAGGCGCGCATAGAACATGCCGGCCTGCTGGAGAGACTAAGGGTAATAGATTATAAGGCGTATGTACAGAAAACGCATGTGGAGGCTGATAAAGCCAGCACTTTGCTAGCACGTATCATACGGGACCAGCCCCAAGCGACCCCAATAACAGAAATCCGCTCCCTACTCGGGGATGTGGCTGATACCCAGTTAACGATAAATGAGGCGTTCCAAAAGTATAACAGTCATTTGTACAGTGCTCCTGGGCGCTCATATATGCAGGAAATTAGGGGATTCCTCCAGGGAGTGAATCTACCAAAGCTGGATGAAACAGACAAAGATGAACTAATGTCACCAATCGCAACCGAGGAAATTCTGGCGGCTATCCGTGACCTGCCGCGGAATAAGACCCCTGGTCTAGATGGCCTTCCCACAGAATTCTACTCGGCATACGCCAAAGAGTTAGCGCCTCAATTGAGCATGTTGTATACAGCGTCATTTGAGGAAAGTGCGCTTCCCCCGACGACAAATCAAGCACTGGTGGTGTCACTGCCTAAGCCCGGGCGGGATACGGCCGACATTACAGCGTACCGTCCATTATCGCTCCTGAATACTGAGTATAAAATATTAAACAAGATTTTAGCATCACGATTAATGCCCTATCTCAACAAGTTGGTACATGTAGACCAATGCGGGTTTGTGCCACGTAGGAGTACAGCACATAATGTGAGGCGACTATATCAGGTAATGTAGGCCCCTCTGGAGCATTTCCCAGCAGCGGGCTGCCTCTCCTTGGACCTGCGTCAGGCGTTTGATACGCTGAGTTAGGAATACATGCTGGAAGCTTTGGGTCAGTATGATATACCTGTTGAATACTTTAACTGGATCAAGCTATTATACGCTGCCCCCACAGCTCGCGTTAGGTCCGGCAGGCATATCTCTTGTGCATACAAGATCCATAGGGGCACGAGACAAGGCTGCCCGCTAACCCCAATGCTTTTTATACTAGCATTAGAACCACTTCCACAGAAGCTGCGTATGTCAGCCCAGAGTTGGGGCATACCCGTTGGCCCAGCAACGCACGCTGCGTCGCTATATGCTGACGATATCATATTATATACCTGTGATCTATACAGCGGGCTACCTGTTGCCACAGCTATCTTCGAGGAATTTGGTAAAGTGTCGGGCTTCACATAAACTTTGATAAATCTGTGGCCTTCTCCTTCAACCAGCTTGAGGCTCCGCGCATGATCAACTTTGGAGATAACAAGATACAGATAGCCCCAACTACGTTTAAGTATCTAGGAGTGCGCATATATAGGACGCAGCGAGCAATAACTGCACTGCGCTCACAAATAGCGTTCTGGATTACGTTGCCACTGTCTGCCACAGGACGCCTAGCCATCGCAAAGATGGTAATGCTGCCTAGAGTACTGTACTATATTACGATGATCCCAATATTTATCCCCACGAAAATGTTCCAGGTACTAGATTCACTACTGATAGAAATAGTGTGGGGCGCGGGTCGACGAAGGGTGGCACTAAAGAAGTTACAACTACTGACCACAGCTGGAGGAGTGGGAGTCCCGGATTTCAGGGCCTATTGCATGGCGAGTCAGCTACAATGGCTCTCATACTGGCTCGGGGGCTGTAATTTGCAGGAAATAGGCTGCACTCCCAGAATGTTGTCGCAAGGTAGGTTACATGCCAAGTTATACAGCACGCACCCAATCAATAGCGCAGATTCTCCACTATTGCAAATATCACTGAAGTACTGGAAATATGCTATAAAATACACATGGCCATGCATACCCTATGCACCGAATACCCCTTTCGTAGGACTGCCCATACCATCTGGTGTAGTCACGCAGGGACAGATAACAGCATGGGAGGAAGGGGGGATAACAACAGTAGGGACTCTGTTTCAGGAGGGCATTCGGATGTCACATACTGACTTCGCAAGTGCCAATGGCCTGCCGGACACTCTATTCCTCTTGCACGCCGGATTATCTCATTGCGTGAAACGAATGTGGGCCCCAGATGGGCGAAAGCCGCCCACACATGAGTTGGTTCATATGTTACATTTAATGGGTAACGGCAGGCATTTAACGAAATGGCTTTACACTGGCATAAGAGGGACACTGGTCTTTCCACTGGGAGCTTTGCGGGCTAAGTGGGAGGCAGACATAGTAACGGGCCTGACGGACAAAGAATGGACAAGAATTCTAGCATATCCGAACACAGTGTCCCGAAATACGCGATTTAAATTTATACAATATCTGATCATACAGGGGGCATATCTAACGCCACACAGACTCCACAAGATGTTCTCTGCTTCACCATCGAACTGCCAGAGATGTGTAGAGGCAGATGCAGGGTTTGTACATATGCTTTGGGCATGTCCAGCACTGGCACACTACTGGGCGCAGATTGCGCAAGTGTTAAAGGATGTAGTAGGCGGGAACACTTGTAATGCGGCGAAGAGCTGTCTATTAGGGTTATACCCTCAACCCAAGGGATATAAGGTGCAGGCCCGCTTTGCCAATCTAGCGTTAATACTAGCGAAGAGACACATCACCAGTCGGTGGAAGGCAGCAAGGCCACCAAACCTAGAATGTTGGAGGGAGGAAGTGATTAAGTGGAGCCTCGCCCAAAGCACTGCAATACGTAGGGAGGAGCAATGGGGCAGAGAAAAATACTGATAGCAATGGCATGGGATATGCTATGTGAAGCGTTCAAAAGCTGGGAAGAGCCAACACAGGTAGAGGAGGCATGATAACTGCAAGGTTATTAAGCATGGTCTATGGTCCATAACACTTGCGAGGTATGCTGATGAGCAGACCTTCCTGATGGGGAGGACAACTGTGTGAGGGAGGCGGATACTGATCCTATGATACACTGGTGTATGCTGTGGTATACTGTAGTGGGCTGTCTGTTCTGGTTTTCTTACATACCCAATTGCGAATTGTAAGTGTGCTCCTTTGAATGTTTGAGCGACTATCAATGGTGTTTCCCAGTTAGCTAACTGCGGGAGGGGGGCGGTGGGAGGGATCCAGGGTGGTTAACTAGTGTTTAATTAAAACTTCAAACTGTGAGCTTGAATTACAGAATGTGGTACACACCGAAAGAGGGTACATATAACGTAGCATGTTGATGTTACATAACCATGTGCACTGTTATGGATGACTGGCAAAAATGAGCCAACACGTGATTTGTAGTGTTTACGAAGGTGTGCCGAATGGGTATGCGCATGTACTGGCGGGGGTACAATTGTTTGTATGTACAACTGAAAAACTCAATAAAGTTTGTGTTAAAAAAAAAGGGCAGGAATGTATCAGGGAAGTAGCGCTGCCTATTTAGAGATCCTTGCTTTCATTTTCATTACTTACACTACTAAGCATTGGTTACTCTTTGTGGTTTGGCACAGGGATGAGGGACTTCACCTAGATCATGTGACCTGTACAGCATTTTGGTTTTCTTACACAGACATTTCCTCAAGGAGTTTACCCCCTCTTTCCTAAGGTCTGCGAGGAATTCCATTCAGGTTTTCAGTAAATCTTATCATTTGGTGGATAGAATTGCTCCATTAGAAGCCAACTAGCTGGCTTTGTAGCTTCTGTAACAGGAAACTGTTGTTCACTTCAATCCCCTTTTCTGGTTTTGCTCCTGGTCATATGGAGGTTTCAGGGTTCTCCTTTTGAGACTCTAGACTTTGTTTCTCTGCTTTAGCTTGTAGTAAAAGTTGCTTTTCTGCTGGTCATATACTTGGGCACAGTGGTTGGATGAACAAGGTCTTTGGAGCTCACTGCCTTTTATCTTTATTATTTCCCTGGCAGGATTGTCATGCAGCTAATGCAGGTTTCAAACCCAATGAGGTCTCAAAATTCTTCTTTCCATATCACAAATCCCTATCGAAAACATGAATCTATTATATCGCAGCTCAACCATTTCGACCTCTTTCCTTGACCAATGTGGTGAGATAATACATTTGCAAGGCAGTGTGTCCCTTTGAACTACTGTGACTTTTTTCTGGACTGGAGCTTTCAAGAGTTAGCTGTCATTAACCTTGCTCTTTGGACCCCCTTCTTGAGTTGCTTTCTTTTCCAGGCTCAGGTAGGCAACTGAATCTTAGAAAATATTTGTCTGTTTTGCTAACTTCATGATTTAAATTTTTTGCATGTGTGGCACCATCTCCATAACCTGCTGCAGAAAAGGTGGAAGGACTAGGAAACAGTTGTCCACAAATATGGAATGCAGATCTATTTCAAGTGTGGTGAAAGCACATTTTCCAAAAAAGCAGTGTGCTTCAGGTAAAAAAAATGCCCAGACTCGCTGTAATTCTCACACATGACATAGGAAAAATTGCCAGTAATACATCCACACATCAAGATCATCTTTGAAAGACATGCAGAGTTGGGTATAGTTAATCAAAAGTCAAAATTGCACAGGAAAGGTTAGCAGAAGTAAGAACTAGTCAGTCAAATGTCAAAATTAGCAATGAAAAGCCAGTGCAGCTGGGTAAGGATCAGTAATAAGACAGATGTGCTCTTTAAAGGCTGTTATGACTAGTGCAGATTCAATCATATGTCAAAGCAGTGCCTGAAAGATTAATAGTGCTGGGTACAGTCAGTTACAAATCAGGTCATCGCTAAATTGGTACTTGGTCTCTTTCAAAATCATTCATGTTTCAGGCTTGCATTGGCTATGTTATGTAATGTTTTGATCTTAATTAACTGCACTGTAACTAAGGGTGTCTATTGGTGCTAAATTAAATCAGACAAGGAACGTGAATTAGATTGTTGTGTATTTCCTGCATGGCCGATTGTAGTTTCACCTATGTTAGCCTAACTGTGCGCATTATACGCCACCTTTATTTTGCACGTTACTACATAACCCACTCGTTTTTGTGCCACATTGCATTTTCACACAGAACCTGCACATTTTTTCATATTTTATTCTTTTCCTGGGATTTAGTCTGAACACACTAGACAAGGTCAAACAACAATGCCCCTTGTTATTCTCTCTGGTCAGACATTACCGCTTAGACATAACAAGAAAGTGAAATGAAATGAAATGAAAAGACCATTTATTAAGTTCGATAGCTACCCTAAGGCGTCCTAGCGCTACAGACAATGCGTGCAGGTGTACAGTTAGAGACTATTCAGATTTATTGAAGAGCAGAGTTTTTAAGAGCTTACGGAATGGGAGCAAATTGGGCTCTGTCCGCAGATGGAGGGTTAGAGCGTTCCAGAGCTTGGCCGAGTTATAAGAAAAGGAGTGGCCACCACATCTAGCTCTTTTTATCCTGCGTACTATGGCGAGGAAGGAAGATACTGATCTAAGCTGTCTATTCGGGTGGTAGGGGGTAATCAATGATTGATTAATGGCAGAGCCCGTCTTCCAAAAGGCCCTGTGTGCAATGCACAGGGCCTTGAATTCAATTCTTTCCCTAACTGGGAGCCAATGGAGGTTCTTTAATCCAGGTTTGATTGGGAGTCGACGGGGGATCTGAAGGAGTGTTCGGGCTGCGCAATTTTGGATGACGTGGAGCTTGCGCAAGGTGGACTGAGGGGCTCCTAAATAGAGGGCATTCCCAAAGTCCAGGCGTGATAGGATGAGACCCTGGACCATAATCTGTTTCGCCTGGAATGGAAGTAGGGGAAGAATTTTTCGGAGTAGCCTAAGTAGACTGTAGCTAGTGGCTGCAAGTTTAGCTGCTTGATTGTTAAAGTTAAGGGAGTTATCCAGCCAGATGCCCAAGATTTTGATTGTGTCCTTTGGCACTGGAGCCGGGCCGAGGCAGATGGGCCACAGTGAGTTAATAGTGAGCTTGGGGGTGTTACCTAAGAGCATAAGCTCAGTTTTGTCTCCGTTCAACTTTAGACAGGAGAGTGTCATCCATTTGGCCACCTCCTCCAAGCATCCACTCAGGTTGTTATGGGCGGTGTTTGGCTGGTTAAGGGCCACCACTAGCTGAGTGTCGTCGGCATAAGTGATGATTTTTATGCCGAAAGGACGGACAATCTCAGCTAGGGGGCTCATATATATGTTAAATAGCGTAGGGCTCAGGGAAGAGCCCTGAGGCACACCGCAACCCAATGGCTTGCTGAGGGAGGTGATATCGCCCTCAAAAACCTGGAAAGAGCGGTCTGCCAGGAAGGATATGAACCAAGTGACGGCATTTCCTGAAACTCCTAAGTTGGTAAGTCGGTATATTAGTATGTCGTGGTTTACAGTGTCGAATGCGGCACTTAAGTGCAGCTGCTGTTTGTGAACACACACGTCTTGTCATATAACAGAGTACAAGGGTTCTGAAAAACACACACTGTGCGAAGGTCTTAAAGCAAAAGTGCTGCTTCAGCTGAGATGTGGAACATCCACATATGTATGCTAAGGTACGATGTCTGTCACTAATCCCAGAGATCTATAATATATAATCATTTAGCTTCAGTAGAAGGGGAGGGGGGCTGGGCTAATCTGTTTTATAATATGACAGTGCTTTTTATGGTCTATGGTTTGTTAACCATGTTAATGATATTTGTGATATGCATTTTCTTTCTAATAGAAGTGCAAATACTGCATCCTAGAGCACAATAGTTTGAATAAATATCAACTTCCTTCGTGTCTCTAGTTTATCTTATTGTGGACAAGTACGAGTGAGAGAGTGAAAGGGTGTGTCCTGTTACTGTGATCCCTGAGAGGGTCAAGAGTGTTGTGTTCTGGGGTGCCAGTTCACTTATTTCTTTGGAAAGGTTAAGAGATCAAGTGAGGCACTATAACTAGCCAGACTCTGGCTCATTTATACTTAGGTAGCATGGTGGCTCAGTCCCTACATGCTGATGTTCTATGGTCCCAAGTATAGTTCTGTTCCTGAGCAGAATCCCTGTAACATGGCTCCACCAACATTTTGGTCAGGTACTTATTTGCAGGAACCCTGAGTAGTTCTTATGCTTGTCCAAAATACTCTTGCACCTTTTACCGGAGGCGTTTGTGGCGTTGGGGATTAATCCTCCACAGTTCTTAGGGATCCCCTAGTTCTGTTGTTTTTTCAAATTTTAATATAAAAAGTGATCCTATTTGTGGTACACTTTGAATCCTTTAACAACTGAGTATGGCACAACCTGTTGCTTTTGCACCCAACTGTCGACCAGACGTTGATGTGCATTTGACACAACATGGGGTCCCTAATCCGGTAGCTCCTGTTATCTTTGTCGTAGAAGCCAACACAGCTTTCGGCTTTGAAGTCTTTTATTCCTGGGTCACATTTCTAGCTGTGGATGTGGATGCAAACACAAACACTTTTCATACATACACTACACCACCACCACCTGCTGCATATAGACCTTATACACATATTGAAATTCATCTCATTGTCTGGGACCGTAAGAGTAGTTTCCACTAATGAGTAGAAACTGCACATTTGTGGACGGCATAAACTTAGGATGGTGCCATACTGATTCCATTAACCCCCACAGGATATGTTGCCCTTTAGACCAGGTAACTCACAGTGCCACTGTTAGCCCCTCTAAACCGGAGCAGGGAGCGAACAGTTCTGGCAACTACTGAACATGACAACCCAGACCACTCAGGGATTGTGGTGACAGCTCTAAAACTTTTCTCTTAGTCACTCGTACTCTCTTGTGCTCAGAGAAATATACAAAGAATACATGTAGGGACGTTTTACAATATTTATTGAACCGAAGTGATTCTTGTATTGAACGATCAATAGATAGAAGCAGATGAAAGGTATAGGGAGCACTAAAATAGTGAATAGAATGAACAGTTCCACCATTTTGCTAATACAGTAAATATATGCAGGCATATAAAAATAATATAACAATCCAGTGTACTCATACGATGCAACCCCTAACCTACGTTTCTTGGGTGTAAATGCATGATCTGCCAAAAAAAACCTTTCTGGATGGTCTAATACCTTTACATGGTGGGTAAGATTGAAGGACCCCGTCTTGGTCACAAACTGGACACCCCTCATGGAGATATCGGTCAGCTGCTAGGTGAGAGCTTTAGCATGCAGTGACCCCTCAAAGTCAGCAGAAGTGTCTCTTCTGATTGTCTTAAGAAGCAAAAGGTTATATATAGATCTATAGAAAAAGGTATCCTTGCCTTGGGCTGAGATTGTGACCAGGCTGCCATTGCTTGTATTTCACAGACAGCTGTGTCTCCATATGGACGTAATAATAAACACATTTCTATCATGCACGTGAGGGCCTTGCACATAATGCCAAGACTGTGTGATAGTGTTCTCACAAAGTTCTCCGTGTCAGCAAGTTGGTGTTTCTTAGAAACTAACCCAAGTTTCACGAATGCAAATGTGTGTCAAAGGTCAATGTGACAAAGTGAAGGCAACTTTAGGAAAGAACTGTGTACATGTAAAATGACACTGTTTCCTACCCGGCTTAACTCGGGCACATGATACCCACTCGAACATAGGTTGGCTATGAAGCTATCTAAAGCTAATGAAACCCATCACTGAAAAATGCAGCAGCATATATCTGAAAAGTATATATGACCACATTGCTTTAAAACCAGGCACTCATGTTACTTGAAGGTCCAAAGCATAAAGAAAGCCAAGCATATATATAAAAATATAAAAGCACAAAAAAATGAAAGGCAATTTAAAAACGAATTCGAAAGTTAAAAACCAGGCCAAATAAAAAGTTCCCACCACATGGAGATCTAGATGTTTACATGTTCCGAGTGGTACACAAAGCGTTGCAGTTCCCAGGGTCTGCAGGCGACATTTCCCGAAGCACACCTCGGAGCAAATTGATAGAGTGAGTATGTTCCCATCCAACCCCCACTGCAGCCACTTAGGGAGCAAATTCAGCCAAAACCTGCACAACCTTTGCAGAACTCCCCCAGATGGTTCAACACTGAGTGTTCAGTGGCAAATAGGGCATTAAGAGCAGCCTTGGCCTCCAAACCCAGGGACCCAGCCTTAGTATTGCAAATGCATAAGCAATATAAAGAAACCACTTCTAAAAGAAGGCGTGAAGTAATTGTGAACCAATGGGAGATGTTAGTTCAGGCATCAGTAACGAATAATATTAGATCTTTTTGGCTTACTATATCTGAGCTGAAGGGGAAAAATAACCCACTTTGTATTGCATACTATTGTATGCCATATCTCCTCTAAACTATGGGAGGAGCACTTCAGCTAAATATACGCTCCTACCTCAATGTCTAATATCTTTGACATAGACTCCGGCCTTGTCAAACAGTTTCAGGTAACCTTGACAGAAGTCGAAGAAGCTATTAAACAAAATGTGGGAAGGAAGGTGCCAGAACCAGGTGGTGTCCCCATAGATCTGATTAAAAGTAACACTATTTTTTGGGCACCACTTCTCATGAATGTTTTTAATAACCTTGCATACTCTCCACTCCTTGAAGCATGGGGCACATTAATTACTGTACTCATTTTTAAGAAAGGTGATAGATCAGCCCCAAATTTTTATTGCCCCATCTCTTTAATTGATATCACTGTTAAAATTTTGGAGAGGATAATCTATAATAGGATTAGAGAATTGACTGACGAGGAGTCAGTGTTATACCCTTGTCAGTATGGGTCCAGGCGTAAAGTGGGTACCATTGAGCAGTGTCTTAATCTGAACTTTGTTCTTGGAAAGTACACAGTGGCTAAAAAACCGCCTCTCTATTTAGCCTTTATGGACCTCTCACTAGCCTTTGACTGTGTAAATAGAGCAAAACTGTGACTTTTCTTAGGGACCATGGCATGGATACTGTTTTAGTCCAGTTTTTGACATATTTACATAGTGATATGGGTACGCATTAGTACGTATGGGGAGGTATCTGAAGACATAAGTATACATCGAGGGGTAAGACAAGTGTGCTTACTGGCTCCACTTTTTATTTATACTTTATATTAATGAGCTCCATCCGTTTTTAATGCAGTCAACTGTAGATGAACCAAAAATAAAGGGGAAGCCGCAACCGACATTATTGTATACTGACGACGCAGTGCTCATAGCACGCACCCCGAGGGCACTGCTAAAATTAGAGCATGCTTTTGTGGATTTTATGGCTTCACTTGACTTGCAGACAAACTTTGCCAAATCACATATTATGTCTTGTGGACCTAAGGCTATTCCCATGATTAACATGACGATCTGCTCTCAGCAGTTGAGCCACACTAGCACTTTTCCTTATCTTGGTGTGATCTTTTCGGCTCGAGGTTCTTGGTCAGCTAATTCCATGCACCGCGCCATGAAATTCGCTTCAGCCAATGATTCTTTGTGTAGCCTGCTCTAACCTGCGGGGGTGCCTCCCTCAAGTCACTCTTGCAAATTTATCAGGCGCAATGCATACCGATTGCTATGTACGGTGCTGAGGTTTGGAGCTTCTCGAATTGCAAGGCTATACAGTGTGAGGAAAATAGATTCTGTAGAAAACTTTTGTCTGTTCTTATTTCTGCCTCACACTATATTTATCATAGAGAGCTTAGCCGTCAGTATTTAGCTGATCGCATTAAGGCCCACCACATTCTACTGTGGCTTGCAATTTGGAAGAACGCTGAGGCTGGGCTACCACAATGGATTGTCTTTTGCTGAAAAAGGGTTTACTTATTCCGTGGTTGACCTATGTGAAAGCTGAATATTGTAAAATTGGAATTGAATCTGCTTTTACAGAACCGTCATCTTCCACTAACATAGACAAAGAAATTGTTGCACATGCACTTTATGCCCATGATCAATCTCAGCCTTTGCGAGATATGTCAACGCAGCCAAACGTCTCTGCATATATAGGTCTACATGAACTTGACTGTTCAACCTGTTATTTTTGGTATGCACAAAGAAGATGGAAATAATCTTTGCTATTTCGTTTTCGGTCAGACACAGTGAAATATCTGTTGTGTTTTCCCCAGGGCTTTACCCATAATCTAGAGGCCGTACTATGTCCCTGTGATAATTTATCAGGCCAATCAATGCTTCATTTTACTTTTTTCAGCAAATTGTATGTAAAGTACATGAGATTGTTTTTAATTCCATTTTTAAAAAAGTATTTTAGTGGTATTTGTCAATGTAGGCCCACTCTCAAACTGCTTAAGACTGTACCCAATGCTGAAATTGTCCAGTATGTTGGGGCCTTTTTAAAATCTGCCATGCGTGCTGTCCCAAACGTATTTTAACACATAACTTTCAACTTTAAAACAATTATTTTTGATGTAATATTATGAATTATATTTGATGTAATATTCTATGTGCTTTAATGGACGATTGCGTACTTCCGTATAAAGTTTTATGATGATGATGCTGATGATGAACATGACAAAGCAAACACAAGGAGATGATGGACGGAGTGCTGAAACTTTTCAGACACTCACCCCAGTCACAGATCTGGGTTGAATCCATCATCGTTCTTTAGCTCACTTCGCCACCCCAGTTCAGACCCAGCCATATGCAAATCAATCTTGACCTTGTTCTTCATGTGAACAGTCCAGTCCGAACTGCTGGCATACCAGGTATTCTCTGGACTGGAAACAAGCATTCTGGGACCAATTTCGGGGTAACACTCCTCATCAGGCAGGCTAGCTTGAATCCAGTGGCAAAGGGAGCAAGGGACCCACGTCTGGGCATACCCTGACAACTTAGGGCGAATAAAGCAAACACAAGGAGATGATGGACGGAGAGCTGAAACTTTCAGACACTCACCCCCTGTCACAGATATGGGTGGAATCCATCATCATTCTTTAGCTCATTTCATCACCCCAGTCCAGACCCAGCCATATACAAATCAGTCTTGACCCTGTTCCTCATGGTAACAGTCCAGCCCGAACTGTCAAGCCAGGTCTTCCCTTGACCACAAACAAGCATTCTACGACCAGTTTCGGTGTAACACCCCACATCAGCCAGGCTAGCTTGAATCCAGTGGCAAAGTGAGCAAGGGGCCCACGTCTGGGCATACCCTGCCAACTTAGGGTGAAAAACCGAACCAACGGAGATGATGGACGGAGTGCTGAAACTTTTCAGACACTCACACCCAGTGAAAGATCTGGGTTAAATCCATCATCGTTCTTTAGCTCACTTTGCCACCCCAGTTCAGACTCAGCCATATGCAAATCAGTCATGACCCTCTTCCTCATGGGAACAGTCCAGCCCGAACTGCCAAGCCAGGTCTTCCCTGGCCCGGAAACAAGCATTCTGGGACCAGTTTCGGGGTAACACCCCTCATCAGCCAGGCTAGGTTGAATCCAGTGGCAAAGTGAGCAAGGGACCCACGTCTGGGCATACCCTGCCAACTTAGGGTGAACAAAGCAAACACAAGGAGATGATGGACGGATCTCTGAAACTTTTCAGACACTAACCCCCAGTCACGGATCTGGGTTGAATCCATCATGACAACCCAGACCCCTCAGGGATCGTGGTGACAGATCTAAAACCTTTCGCTTAATTGCTCGTGCTCAGAGAAATATACAAAGAATACACGGAGGGCCATTTTTCAATATTTATTGAACCGTAGTAATTCTTGTATAGAATATGTGAGCTGCAACGATCAATAGATAGAAGCAGATGAAAGGTATAGGGAGCATTAAAATAGTGAACAGAACGAACAGTCCCAACATTTTGCAAATACAGTACATTTGTGCAGGCATATAAAAATGATATAGCAATCTAGCGTGTTCATACGATGTAACCTCTAACTTACGTGTCGAGGGTGTAAATGTATGGTCTGCCAAGAAACCCCCTTCTGGATGATCTAATCCCTTTACCTGGTGGGTAAGAGTGTAGGACCCCGTCTTGGTCATGAACTTGACACCCCTCACAGAGATGTCGGTCAGCTGCTAGGTGAAATCTTCAACATACAGTGATCCCTTGATGTCAGCAGAAGTCTTCTGATTGTATTAGGAAACCAAAGGTTATATATAGAAAAACTAGTAACAAGGAGATGTTCCCTATGTTATTCTTTCTGGATTAACTGCCACTTCCATCTATCACGCCCATTCATTCATACAATACATACAGACTATAGGCCTTATTTACAAAATGACCATACATATATTTTTAAAAACAAATCAATCCATAAAAAACATAAAAATCTTTGCAAGAGAGGACACAGTTCTCTTTTTAAAACCTCTCTCTCATATGTTATAATCCTTTGCCTGTACAGCAAATGTAGATTAGCACATCCCTTTGTGGTACAAATCTCACAATTTTATATTGTTTCCTACTCCATATACTGCAATAATATGTTGTGTACAGATGAAGCATATATCATTAAATCTTTTACATCGAGAAATACATATAAGATATACACATTTAAGAAGAATATGTTAAAAACAATACTATATTGAAAACAGTTGTCGACACGGCGTTTCGGTGGATTGAAATTGGTTGACACCACCTTCTTCAGGACAAATTTATAAATTAAAAACAATGTTGATTTTACATTTTTTTCAACTTTTATGTATTGAAGTTCATTTTTTATAATTGTTCCTTTCTTTTAAATTCGATCCATGTCTAATGGGGGTTCTCCACCTGAATAGTTGACGATCCTTCGGATCAGTATAATATCACTTAATCCTTGAATCCACAAGATTTTATGAGACTGTAACCTTCTTAATGGTTTACGAAGTTGGCGTTGGACTCTTTAATTTCTATGCTCAATAGCCTGTTTTTGAGCGTCTCCTCTGTTTATATTCAGTCACAGTATCGCACGGATAAATACGCGTGATTCAGTCAGCAGTCCCCCGTATAATGATCTGATATATAGAAAAAGGCATCTTTGCATTGGGCCGAGATTGTGATCAGGCTGCCATTGTTTGTATTCCACAGATAGCTGCGTCGCCATATGGACGTAATAACAAACACATTTGTATCACGCATGTGAGGGCCTTGCACATAATGACAAGGCTGTGTGATAGTGTTCTCATGAAGCTCTCAGTGTCAGCAAGGTTGGTGTTTCTTAAAAACTAACCCAAGTGTCACGAATGCAAATGTGTGTCAAAAGTCGATGTGACAAAGTGAAGGCAACTTTAGGAAAGAACTGTGTACAAGTAAAATGGCACTATTTCCTACCAGGCCTAACTCAGGCACATGACACCCACTCCTCGTACATAGCTCGGCTAAGCAGCTATCTAACACAAACTAAACACATGACTGAAAAATGCAGCAACATATATCTGAAAAGTATATTTGATAAAATTGCATTAAAACCAGGCACTCGATACTTGGATGCCCGAAGCATAAAGAAAGCCAATCATATATATATAAAATATAAAAGCACTAAAAAATGGAAGGCACTTTAAAAACAAATTTGGAAGTTAAAAACCAGGCCAGATAAAAAGTTCCCACCACACGGAGATCCAGATGTTTACATGTTAAAGTGGTAGAAAAAACTTTGCTGTTTCCAAGATTCATTCCCAGAGGCACACCTCAGAGCAAATTGATAGAGCAGGTATGTTCCCATCCAACCCCCACAGCAGCCGCTGAGGGAGCAAATACAGCCAACTGATGTTCCATATGGACAGAGCTTACTTCCAAACATCTAGGTGTGGAGGCAACTCAGGGAAGCTCATAGACTGCAGCCAGTAACAGAGGTATCCACAAGGGGAAACTGCACAGATGAGCCTTCAGCAGGTCCACCAGTACATATATGTCTGGAGGTTTAACCAATTGCGAACCCAAACACAAGGCCAAGTGCACACTCGTAAGTGCACAGGAGACAGCGGAACATA
The DNA here is from genome assembly GCA_963921515.1 of Calotriton arnoldi. Classification (NCBI taxonomy): domain Eukaryota; kingdom Metazoa; phylum Chordata; class Amphibia; order Caudata; family Salamandridae; genus Calotriton; species Calotriton arnoldi. Next base: position 507,357 of record CAWUFW010010641.1, on the reverse strand, counting down.
GGCCATATGCAATGAAGCCATGCAGGCTGAAACAACAGGAACCAATGCTCATTTTTTTTTTTTTTAAACAGAATTTTATTGATTTTCTGGAAGCAATACAAGCAACATCATGGACATCAGAGTATTACAGTTGGGGAGGCAATATGCACTTCAATCATGACCATCAACATTCCTGTGATCCTCCCAGTGAGCTACGAAGGAAGAGTCTTGCCAGGGCCCCAAGGAGCACCCTACTAAAACCCCGTCAGCCCCCCGTGGGAGCCCAACTCACATCTTCGTTCACTGCCCTGCCTGTTACAGTCCGAAGGGCAGATTCAGACAAAACCCTCTAAATTCCCAGCCCGCCCCCCTAACCCTTATCCACCCCAACAATACCTCCCTCCCCCTCCAGCCCCCCCAAGCATGCCGCTAGCCACTAATATACTCAAGGGGTCCACCAGACCCCCTGCACCACCCATCAAAATCCTTGCCTTGCTTGTCTTCACCCAGGGCAGACCGCCAACACCGGGGGAGGACCTGTGCAAGACCCTCAGCTACCTCATCATGCCTCTCCCATCGCAAGCGTCAACCACTTCAGGTAACCTGTGCACCCTCCCTCTCAGCAAGGGGACCCTCCTCGTCCTCAGGGGGGTGCTTAGACAGCTCCACAAGTGCCACCCACGCCCGAGCCATATCCAATGTTTTCTCGTTCTCGGTACGCCTAGCCATGCCCATCCTGTAATTCCCTTCACTCTCCGCCCACGTCACAAGCTCCCTTCGCCAGCGCACAAGAGCGGGTCCCTGTCTTGCCTTCCAATGAGTAGTAAGTTCTCTTTTTGCAAGGACTAACCCCAGATCAATGAACCTGCTGGTGATTTTGGTTTTAGCAGTATGCGGAAACTCGTGTAACAAGCAAACCCTTGGTGTCAGAGCTATCTCCCTCTCCGTCACAGTCGCCAAGGTAGTCGTCACCCCTCGCCCATAGTCCCCCAAATGCGGGCAGTCCCAAAACATGTGAAGAAACCTCGCCCCCTCTGGCGCACAACGAGGGCAAGCTGCCGACGCCCCAAAATAGTCATTGATTCTACCAGGCGTTAAGTATGCCCTATGTAAGACATAGAATTGAATTAGCTGAAAGCGAGCGTTCCGAGTGCTCTTCCATGCCCTCTCTACCACCGCCCCCCAAGGTTTTTCCTCAATGGGTTCCCCCAAGTCCGCCTCCCATTTGAGTCGCAACGCCTCCAGGGGCTGGCGCAAGTCCTGGGTGATTCGCCGATAGAGACAAGTTACCGCTTTAAAGGTTCCCGCTGCCAGCACTACATACTGGCAGGGAAGGAACGTGTCCAGTTCTATTAACCCCTTCCGCCAGTGCCTCCGGACAGCCGCCGACAGGGCCGCATGAAACAGGAAGTCCCCCCGGGGAAGATCATGGCACTCCATGAGATTATTAAAAGGGAGGAGGTTGCCGTCCTCGTAGAGGTCACCCAATGTGAGAACTCCTGCCTCCTCCCAGGATTGCAGCTTACTCCAGTCACCCCCGTGCGGCAGCACCTCACACATCCGCAGCGGGATCTCTGGTGCATACGGGATCCTGATGTGCATCCTCCTAGCCATGCGCGCCCAGCACCGCTGCACCGCTCGCAAGTCTGCCGGCACTGCTTCACCTCTCAATGGTATCCGCAGAAGGACACAGGACAATAGCCGCCAACTCGGACCCGACCCCCCCAGGTCTTCCGGGTGCCTGATGTGGCCCGCTACCCATTTTGTGAACCATTGGAGCTGTGCAGCATAGTAATAGGCCTCAAAGTCTGGCAACGCGAAGCCCCCCTCTGCCCTAGGTCGCTGCATGGTACTTAGGGCAACCCTCCTTCTCCCAGCCCCCCACAGGAACCCTGTGATTAATGAGTTAAGCTGCGCAAAGAACTTACCCGGGATCCAGACAGGGAGCATCCTGAAGCAATAGAGGAACCTCGGCAACGTGACCATCTTCACTAAAGCCACCCTTCCCGCGACGGATAGTGGAAGAGTCCCCCAAAAGTCGAAACAAGTCTTAGCGCTACGCAACGCTCGTCCCACATTGCCCTCCAGCAGGTCATCACGATCGTGATAAATCCGTGTCCCCAGGTAAGTCAAACAACGGGATTCCCATGGGACGCCTCCCGCACTCTGTCGGTCCGGCCTGTCCGCCCTGGTGGGGAACAGACATGACTTGGACCAGTTCACGCGGAGCCCCGCTATTCTCCCCAAGGTCTCTAACAATTCTTTCGCTCCTTGAAGCGCATCCCGGGAGTTCGGCAGAAACAGGAGGAGATCATCCGCATACAAGGCTATATGTTGCACCTGCCCCTCCACCAGCAACCCAGGGTAGAACCTCCCCATCCTGGCATGAGCAGCCATGGGCTCCATCGCCAGGGCAAATAGCAGAGGGGACAACGGGCACCCCTGTCTCGTCCCCCGAGCAACCCCACAAGCAGCAGAGATTAAGCCCCCTGTCCTGACTCTGGCCGTGGAAGCACTGTACAGCAGCGTTGTCCACCGTATGAAACCCTCCCCCAGGCCAAATTCCCACAGCACATTGAAAAGGTAGGGCCACTCCAAGCTATCAAAGGCCTTCTCAATATCGACCGCAAAAATGCAGGCTTCTTCTGTATCATATGTATCAGACCCCAAGATATGCACAAGTCTGCGAACATTCATTGCAGTATTCCGGGTTGGGATAAACCCGGCCTGATCCTTGTGAACCAGCGCCGCCATATGGGGCATCAAACGACCCGCAGGTACCCGGCTTAAGATCTTATAATCTAGGTTAAGCATCGCAAGGGGTCTGTACGAGGAGCGGTCCCAAGCGGGTTTGTCCGGCTTGAGGAGAGGGACTATGATGGCTTCGCGCGTAGAGGCAGGGAGGACACCCTCATGGCGTGCTCTATTGTACAGCGTCACCAGATAGGGAACCAGAACCTCAGCATAAGCCGCATAGAATTCCACTGGCAGCCCATCTGTGCCCGGCGTTTTATTCCTGGCCATGCGCTTTATAGCATAACGGACTTCACCCGCCTCGATGTCCCTACCCAGGGCTGCAACCTCCACAGGGTCAACTTTAGGGAGGTCTGCTCCCAGCAGAAACCCCTCATCTCCAGGAAGTCCGGGGCCCACCCTGCTCCGATACAGCTCAGTATAGTACTGCAAAAATTGTTCATTAATACCCCGTTGGGTATGGAACACCTCATCTCTCTGGCCTCTCAATTCTAAAATTACCGTCCCTCTACGCGCCGGGTTGGCCAGCCACGCTAGCAATGCCCCAGATTTGTCACGTTCCGCATGCGCCCTGTCTGTATAAGCCTTATAATCGAAGCAGCGCAATCGTTCGAGCTGGACCGCTAGCTCCTCTCGGGCCGCAAGCAACTCATCATGCCTGTCCGGACACTCCGGGCGCTCCTGTTCCAACACGCGTAGTTGCTGTTCCGCCTTTGACACATCCTGCAGCAGCACTCTGCGAACCCCCACCACTTCCCCTATACAGCGCCCCCTAACCACAGACTTAAAAGCATCCCATTCCACCAGCGGAGAAGATGCTGTATTGACATTATCCCTAAAATAGTCTTCAATGGCCGAGCCCAGAGCAGCCCTGAACACCGGGTCTTCCAACGTGTCTGGCCTGAGCCGCCATGTGGGAATAGCAGGTCGATCTCGTAACCAATGTAAGACCACCAGCAGAGGGTTATGATCAGATGACGTTCTAGCTAAATATTCACTATGCACCATCCCCCCATGTACGTCCGGAGAGCAAAGGACTGAATCCAATCTAACATGCAGATCATGCAGCGACGAGAAGTAAGAGTAGTCCCTGTCAGTCGGGTGATGCGCCCTCCATGTATCGGTTAGTCCCCATTGTTGCTGCCAAGCCCGTCGCACCGCAGCTAGCCTGTGCACCAGGGCGTCTACAAGGGGGGGATGAGAGCGGTCCAAAGCGACGTCCGTGATACAGTTAAAGTCACCCCCCAGGAGCACAGACCCCACCAACATTGGTGCGAGCTTCCGTGAAAGATGCGCAAAAAATTAGGCTTGATCAGTATTAGGGGCATATATACTCCCTAGGACAATGTCTCTACCGTCTAAGCGCCCCGTCACGACGACATATCTACCCTCAGGGTCAATCAGCTGCCCAGTGCTTTGGAACGGGACTCCAGCTCTTATCCAAATAAGTGCGCCCCGCGCAAACGCTGAGTATGTTGTGCAGAACACCTGCCCTCGCCATCTGCGTTGCAAAGCTAACCCCTCTTGCTTAGTTAAATGCGTCTCCTGAAGAAGCGCAATCTGCACTCCTCTCCGTCTAAGATAGGCATGGATCTTATGGCGATGTGTCATAGTATGCATCCCCCTAATATTCCAGGATAAGCACCTGATACCTACGGCGGTTCCCATGGCGCAGTTGTATGCATCCTGCCCTCCATATCCCCCCCAGCGGCATGCTTGGCCCCAAGAACTCCCACCCCCCCAACATCCCAGTACCCCCAACTCCCACTCCCCAGGACAGGTTCCCTTGAACTAGTTCCCATCCAAACTGATACAACCACAACTGTGTGCAAAAGGGGTAGTGTGATGACCCTATGGGACCCAAAGCCCCTCCCGGCTCTCCCCCGTTCTGTACCGTATGAGGATCCCCATTAAGACTGAGCAATTGGCGCCATCCCTCTCTATCTGCAGACCAAAACCCCTGCAGCGACCAAGCCTGGAGCCAGCCACAATCTATCCCACCCCACCATCAACTGTCGAATCAGCCAAGCAAGTCCGCCGTGTGTGGAGTGACCACCGGCATCTCAGAATCAGAGTCCCCGTTCGTGCTTCCAGGCAGAGATGTTCCAGAACTGCCCAGCGCTCGGTTAGTGGAATCAGAGCTCGGGCTGATCCCACCTTGACTGATCTCTGCAACCGCCTGCACAGCTCTGTCTCGCTCCAGCCGTTGATCTGGTAGCAAAGATGGCCTCTGCGGACTCACGCGCTCAGGTGATCTCTTCTCTCCGTTGCTTGCTGTAGAGGTCCAGCGCGTCTCTAGCCACTGCCATCCATCCTGCGGGGTATTGAAGAAGAGCGTACCAGCGCCGTCCACCACTCGTAGGCGCGCTGGGAAGAACATGGCGTAAGAGATGTGAAATTGGCGCAATTTCCGCTTTAGAGCAATGAAGGAGGCCCGCTGCTTCTGGACCTCCCTAGTATAGTCCGGGAATATCATCACCTTGGAGTTTTCGATTTGCAGTTGTTGCTTCCCCCTGGCCTGCTGCAGAAGGTGATCCCTGTCCCGATAATGCAATAGTCTCGCCACGAACGGCCACGGTGGTGCTCCCGGCTTGGGAGGTCTAGCCGGGACCCTGTGGGCTCTCTCAAGGGCAAAAAACGGGGACAGTCCCTCCGGGGCAACCTCCGTCCAGAGCCACTCTTCCAAATATCGAACAGCGTCGTCTCCCTCTGCTCGTTCTGGAACCCCCACTATGCAGAGGTTATTCCTGCGGGAGCGCCCTTCACTGCCCTCTGCTCTCATCTCCAAGACCCGAACTTTGTCCTCCACCTGCTTCAAGGAGCGCTGCAAGGTGGCCACCTCCTCCGGGACCCCCTCTAGTATTTTCGCGGTCACTTTCACTCGCTCCTTTAGTTTCCTGTGGTCATCCTTGAGCAGAGTAAGGTCCACTCCAATGGCGTCAATCTTCGTCTCAAGGGCCTCTCTGGACGAGGTGATGGCCTGCATTATATCGACCAGCGTAGGACCTCCCGGACCATCTGTGTTGGCGCGCTCCGTCACCTCATCCTCGTCGTCAGTCTGCTGCCCTGCTCCCTCCACCTGAAGGACCGCGTAGCCCTTCCTCCTGGATACTCGCCCCATCTCGGCAGGCCACAAAAGGCTGCGTAATACCCCACCAAAATCAGAGTCACTCACGTACCGGTATTAACTCTGCGCTGGGGCAGCCTCTGCCAGCAAGCGGGTTACCGCAGCAAGGTTGGGCCCCACACTCCCGTCTTCAAAGCTGCCCACGGGCCTCAGGGCATCTAGCTGGGTCCAAGTTCAGCGCGCCTCCGCCGGCACCCAAGTCGTATCTCCGTCAACGCACTCGCTTCGGTCCAGTGGGCCACAAGAGGTCGCGCGGCGCCCCTCCAGCACCAATATCGGCGACTCACCAGCGTGGTTCCGCTCTTCACCCAGGACACCGCAGCAGTAGAGGGCCCCGACCACAGGCGTGCGCCCAGTACAATAGCGCCCAGCCGCAAAGATAATAGGCCGGGGGTTCTCGCCAGGGCCGATACCCCCCAGCAACCAGGAAAGGTCAGCCAGCTCCCTCTCGCTCAGTGTCTCGCTCTCCACGGGCCGCACTGCACGGGCCCTCCAGTCACCTCCGCGTAGGAGGGAGTCAGAGCGGGCGTCCCGCTTTCAAGCAGCCCAGCGCGCACTCACCAAGGTCCGGCAGGCTGGGGTAGTCTCCTCCTCCTCGACGATCCACGCCGATCCGGACCTCCCCAATCAGCCTCAAGTGCCTCCGCAGCGCAGGTAGGTCTCAAGCACTGCCTGTTGTTCCAACCCTGCCCCGCCGGGGCACCAGTCCCCCGCACAAAGTGCCGCTCACAGGCCTGACGGGAACCAGGCGCATCCGATCGCCTCACTCCGCCGTTGATGTCAGGCAAGTCAGGTCCAGTTCGCCAGCTTCAGGGGGTCAGTGGGGCTTAGGAGCACCCCAGAGCCGCCAGCTCAGCGTTTCAGGATCGGCGGGCAGCAGGCTGTCTTTGCAAGCTCCGGTCGCCCGCACCGTTGGCAGGCAGCTCAGCCAAGTCAGAGGGCCGCCATTTTAGGATCCGCATTCGGCGCCCGATCCAGCCCTGCCCACCACTCCGCCAATTCCCCACAGCCGTGGGCAACCGCAGACCCTCCCTCCGAGGCCGGGTTCAGAGAGCCTCACCGTCGTTCCGGCATAAATCGCAAGGCACAGCTCAGTGCGACCCACGTCGGTTCCCGCGACCGATGGCAGCCGCCATCTTAGGTCGCCACAGGGGGAGTGCGAGCAGTGCAAGAAAGTGGAGTTTTCTCCGTCTCTCAGCCTCCCAGGTCGTCGCCAGTTCACCCACCAGGGCACCCGGTGTTCCGACGCGATATGGCCGATCAGGGGCCTCTTTAGGGCATCAGGATAACTTGCTATGGAGGGAGGCCACGGAGGAGCTTCAAGGTCTGCTGCCTCCTACATCGGCGTCAAGCCACGCCCCCCAGGAACCAATGCTCATACAGTTCTCGAAGAAAAGGTATGCCAAAGAAATGCACCATGTGTTCATAACTTCTAAAAACAGTGGTCCCTAGACACACAAAATATTGTTAAAATAAATATAGACTAAATCAGTACTATATTCTTTGTCCAGCCGGACAGATTTTTAATATACAATGAATGTATGACATAAATTAGGAAAAATCCAAGTGGGACACAACCTGCGTCCTAAAGACAATAACAAACAAACAACATTTAAGGAAGGGTTCAGGCAAGGGGGACGTGTCTGCATAAAAGTATAAGAATATATCAGACGTAGTAACGTGAAACCACCATTACATATTTAGCATCACAATTTGGTATATGCATATGGAGTACATTACGTCGACGGCATTTCGATCCCTTAGGCCAATAGTGGGATCATCATCAGGACATTTCAAGTTAGCATGCCTGTGTACATATAGCAGTTATTACTGTAATTGCGCAAACCATGAAATTAGGAAGAAAGAAAGGGAGAAAGGAACATGAGGTTACAAAGGGCATTAACTGATCCATACAATATTGTAAAGGAAATTATTATAAGTGTTGTGAAACCATGTGAACGGCCGAGTGAAAAATTGGCCGTGCCAAGGAATAGAATCCGGAGGGAGAAAATGAAAAGGACAGAAAGGAGCCAAAAAACAGGGAGTCTGTCATGGCAAAGAGTGGATAGGAAGTGAATAAAAGGAATGAAATGGCCATGCTGCATATACCACTAACGATGAAACTGTTGCAGGTTCGATCAATACAACTAAGGGGCTGAAGGGGGACTAGCTTACCCGATTTGAGCCCGGGATTCAAGGGCGCAGATCAACCTCTTGTCAATTACAAGAGTATGTGAGACAGAATTGGCGGACAGCCCGAATTGGCTTAAGGGCATCAAAAGATCCAGACCGGATTAATGGTGCACTAGGCGATTGCCTGAAAGAGGTAGATTAATTAGGTGACCCTCCCGCTGAATTGTGAGGGCATACCATTAGTGTCAACCAACTGTCGGCTTACCTTAGGATCGCGGTTATGGGTGGGTGCCGGGATTGCTGGCAGGGGATGTGATAATCTGCGGAGAATTGCGCAAAATTAGGGGGAGTAAGGGTCAACCAACCGAGGTATATAGGAGGCCCTCCCGCTAAAGTGTTAGGGCATACCCGTAATATAAACCAAACTGTCAGCTTACCGTAGGGTAACGAGTATGGTAGGGGTGGATGCCGGAATCGCTGGCGGGGGATGTGATAATCTAAGAAGGAATACGCAAAATTTAGGGGGAGTAAGAAGTAACCCAACCGAGGCCTACCGTTAAAAGGAACAAGGTGAGGACGCAAGCTTACCCCAGTCAGGTGCACGACGGCAGTCCAAGTGGAGCCAAGGTCGTGATCATGGGTGGAAGAATTCCTAAGGATAAAATTGAGCGCTGCGGTTATTAGAGAGAACCAGGGCAGGTGCGGGGAACCAACCGGCGTGGATACCATACGAACTTACCGAGGGGTTCTCGGCTCCCAGCAATATTAAGCGATCCCGGCGACAAACAACCAGAGACAATACTTGTTGCTGTCTGACCGCGCAAAGTGGGCGCGTACAAGTCGGCTCAGAGAAAGGCATGTGATCAAGGTCACATGACATTTCTAGACTCAGCACTAGTTGCTTAGGGTCAGTCAGTAATTTCGGCGGCCATATTGGAAACCGCACCCTGTGTATTAAGTGAGCTAATAGTACCATAGATGGAGAAGGTGGTTAAACCCAATAAATAACCTTTCCACACATCAACTATCCATGTATGAACAATCTTTATTAAGTAAAGGCCTCTCGTTTGTGCCCACTGTTAGGCCCAACTTTTTGGATTTACAAACAGAACTACTTAGGGGCATATTATCAACGGCCAGCGATAATTATCGCTGGCCGTACATAGCGATAGAAATATTATCGCTGGCTATCGCTGAATATTATCGCCATGATAACGCTATATTTACAACGCATAGCGCAATGGCGATAATATTTCAGCGATAGCGGTGTTTTCAATGGAACATCACTGGTTTTCCAGCGATGTTCCATTGAAAACAGCGATAACATTGCTGATACGACCCTGTGGTCGTATCAGCATAATCCATCTCCCATTAAAAGTATGCTTTAGTCAGGAATTTAACAGACGTTAAATTCCTGAGTTAAGGCTGAGGTAGCGCGATTTTTTTTATCGCTGCACCTCCTTGTTAATATCGCGAAGCTGCCTTCACGATATTAACATGTGTTGTTTTCACAGCCACGCCTTCTTTGCATCTCATTAGCAATGCGAGGCGAGGCTGTGAAAAAACGGGCTCTACATCAAGGAAACACGCGCTAGCGTGTCCTTGATGATATTGCGATATAATTATCGCCGCTTTTCGCCCACATACGGACGCTAAAGCGGCGATAATTATATCGCCAGCCCTTGCTAATATGCCCCGTAGATTCTTCAGGATAATAAGGTTGCATAGCTATTTCCTCCTCAACCCTAAACCCAGCAACAACACCAATACTCCATTTAGACCTTCTTCAACCTTCTCGCCCTCTTCCAATATGGTTCCAGGAGAAATCCTGACCTTTGAGAAACTGGTCCTTAACGATGTGACACGGTTGGAAAACCAAAGGGCATTTGTACCTTACAACATATCTCTTGAGGAAAGAAAGGCACTTTCTGCTTTAAAAATGAATCCATCCCTTGTCATAAAACCTGCTGACAAGGGTGGAGGAATTGTGCTACAAGAAAAGGAAGAGTATAAAAATGAAATTTTAAGACAACTGGGCAATAATGAGCATTATTGTAGACTTCCAACTAATCCGACTACAGAGATACAGAAACTCATTGTCCAAGTCACCAATGAGGGTTTAGAAGCAGGGTTCCTCAGCAAGAAAGAACATCTATTCTTAAATACTAAATCACCAAGAACACCGGTGATATATACCCTTCCTAAAATTCACAAAAATCAAGCCAGACCACCTGGCCGCCCTATAGTTTCAGGGTGTGGGTCCATTTTGAACCTTTGAGCCAGTACGTCAATCATTTTATCAAAGAATTCGTACCAGAAACGGAATGCTACATACGCGACAGTATGGCCATGATAAACCTTATAGAGGAATACCCTTTTGACCCTGCATCTGACACACTATGTACGTTAGATGTGGAGTCACTTTACACCAACATTCCCCAAATTGACTCCATGCTCGTTATTGAACGAGTATTGAATAGACGTCCACGTCCACATGCAGTTCCAACCATTTTTATACTGCAGCTCCTAGAGATCTGTCTCACTAAAAACTTCTTCCTTTTTAATGACTATTACTATGGACAAGTCAGAGGTACATCTATGGGAGCAGTCTTCGCTCCAAATTTAGCGATCCTGTACATGGATGACCTAGAGACAGGGCGCATTCTCACACCTACAAACCCCTTCCACAGTGGCATTGCCCTGTGGAAGCGGTATATAGATGACATATTCATGATCTGGCATGATTCCCATGACTCCATGGAGCAATTCCTCCACTGGTTGAAGAACAATTGCGGCGGACTGACCTTTACTCTTTCGCACAATAAACAGATTATTCCATTCCTTGACTTAAACATCCAGCATCAAGAGGGACACCTAATAACAAGTTTATTTAGAAAGCCTACGGAGCGGAACACGCTGCTCCGTTATGATAGTCACCACCCCCGGGCCCTTAGGGATTCACTCCCTTATTCTCAGTTCCTCCGTATTAGGAGAAACTGTTACCGGAAAGAAGATTACTTTAATGAAGCACAGATCCTAAGTGATAAACTCTGCACTCGAGGTTATCCTCGGAGACTAATACGCAATTCCCTTAAAAGGGCTTGGTATTGTCCCAGAGACGTGCTCCTAGAGCCCAAAACTAAAAACACACACAGAACCGGCTGGTCTGTGTAACAACTTTTTCACCCGTATCGCATGCCATAAGAAAAAGCGTCATCAAACACTGGAAAGTACTCAATGCTGGGGTACTTAATATTGAGCGTCCCTTGTTTGCCTTTCGTAAGGCTAAAAACATTAAAGACCATCTGGTTCGTGCAGCACTACCCCTCACGGATGCTAAAGGTACCTTGAATGATTTTTGGGGGCTACCGCGCCTTACTGGCCATGCAAAATGTGGAGAATGTATTGTATGTGAGACCACAATTGAGGGAAAAGACTTTGTATATGACAAAATTAAGTTTGAAAGGAAAAATTTTACAAATTGTAACAGCTGCAATGTTATATACGCTATTTTTTGTCCTTGTAACAAGATATATATTGGTCAGACGATACAGAAGGCACGCATTAGGATCTGGCAATGTAAAGAATTAAGTCAACCAATCATAAAATGATGACTAACAATAATGTATAAACAATAATAAATGGAAAGAAAAGGCAACAACAGCTATTTATCAAAAGTACAAAATATCATTTATTTAAATGCTTGACAATCTGACAATCTATAGTCTACACACACTCACTTTCATGTCCATCAATCATACTTCCATGCATACTCATGTCAATATAAAAACATTGTTAAAGTGGTGACATTTTCCACAGAATTGATGGATAGGCACAATGTATAAGAAATAGATTCAAATAGAACACAGTGGCACAAAATCAAAATGACTGGTGGTGTTCAAAATTAAGTTTGAAAGGAGAATTTTTACAAATTGTAACAGCTGCAATGTTATATACGCTATTTTTTGTCCTTGTAACAAGATATATATTGGTCAGACGATACAGAAGGCACGCATTAGGATCTGTCAACACCGTAGCAGGATACGCTGCAATACTCCTAATGCACCATTGGTAGATCATTTCAACGCGACTGGACACACTGAAAAAGACATAAAATGAACAATCATCAATGTGATTAAAGCTCCCCCAAGGGGTGCTGATATCCACCAGCTGCTCAACAAAGAGGAATTAAAATGGATACTGAAAACTGGCAGTATCCATAATGGCTTGAACCGCCTTGAGGATTGGACTTCTTTACTCTGACTCTCTCTTGTTCCCGATTGAAATAAGGTTCTCTCTTAACTGTGAAATGTTCATTAATTGTAATGTACCAAAAAGGATTTTTCTTGCTCCATAAATGCCCTTCTTTGTTATTTATTGGTTTTAACCACTTTCTCCTTTTCTATCTATGGTACTATTAGCTCACTTAATACACAGGGTGCGTTTTCCAATATGGCCGCCGAATTTACTGACTGACCCTAAGCAACTAGTGCTGAGTCTAGAAATGTCATGTGACCTTGATCACATGCCTTTCTTTGAGCCGACTTGTACGCGCTCACTTTGCGCGTTCAGACAGCAACAAGTATTGACTCTGGTTGTTTGCCGCCGGGATCGCTTAATATTGCTGGGAGCCTTCTTTGTTATTTATTGGGTTTAACCACCTTCTCCATCTATGGTACTATTAGCTCACTTAATACACAGGGTGCGGTTTCCAATATGGCCGCCGAAATTACTGACTGACCCTAAGCAACTAGTGCTGAGTCTAGAAATGTCATGTGACCTTGATCACATGCCTTTCTCTGAGCCGACTTGTACGCGCCCACTTTGCGCGTTCAGACAGCAACAAGTATTGTCTCTGGTTGTTTGTCGCCGGAATCGCTTAATATTACTGGGAGCCAAGAACCCCTCGGTAAGTTCGTATGGTATCCATGCCGGTTGGTTCCCCGCACCTGCCCTGGTTCTCTCTAATAACCGCAGCGCTCAATTTTATGCTTAGGAATTCTTCCACCCATGATCATGACCTTGGCTCCACTTGGACTGCCGTCGTGCACCTGATTGGGGTAAGCTTGCGTCCTCACCTTGTTCCTTTTAACGGTAGGCCTCGGTGGGGTTACTTCTTACTCCCCCTAAATTTTGCGCATTCCTTCTTAGATTATCACATCCCCGCCAGCGATTCCGGCATCCACCCCTACCATACTCGTTACCCTACGGTAAGCTGACAGTTTGGTTTATATTACGGGTATGCCCTAACACTTTAGCGGGAGGGCCTCCTATATACCTCGGTTGGTTGACCCTTACTCCCCCTAATTTTGCGCAATTCTCCGCAGATTATCACATCCCCTGCCAGCAATCCCGGCACCCACCCATAACCGCGATCCTAAGGTAAGCCGACAGTTGGTTGTCTCATGGTATGCCCTCACAATTCAGCGGGAGGGTCACCTAATTAATCTTCCTCTTTCAGGCAATCGCCTAGTGCACCATTAATCCGGTCTGGATCTTTTGATGCCCTTAAGCCAATTCGGGCTGTCTGCCAATTCTGTCTCACATACTCTTGTAATTGACAAGAGGTTGATCTGCGCCCTTGAATCCCGGGCTCAAATCGGGTAAGCTAGTCCCCCTTCAGCCCCTTAGTTGTATTGATCGAACCTGCAACAGTTTCATCGTTAGTGGTATATGCAGCACGGCCATTTCATTCCTTTTATTCACTTCCTATCCACTCTTTGCCATGACAGACTCCCTGTTTTTTGGCTCCTTTCTGTCCTTTTCATTTTCTCCCTCCGGATTCTATTCCTTGGCACGGCCAATTTTTCACTCGGCCGTTCACATGGTTTCACAACACTTATAATAATTTCCTTTACAATATTGTATGGATCAGTTAATGCCCTTTGTAACCTCATGTTCTTTTCTCCCTTTCTTTCTTCCTAATTTCATGGTTTGCGCAATTATAGTAATAACTGCTATATGTACACAGGCATGCTAGCTTGAAATGTCCTGATGATGATCCCACTATTGGTCTAAGGGATCGAAACGCCGTCGACGTAATGTACTCCATATGCATATACCAAATTGTGATGCTAAATATGTAATGGTGGTTTCACGTTACTATGTCTGATATATTCTTATACTTTTATGCAGACACGTCCCCCTTGCCTGAACCCTTCCTTAAATGTTGTTTGTTTGTTATTGTCTTTAGGACGCAGGTTGTGTCCCACTTGGATTTTTTCTTAATTTATGTCATACATTCATTGTATATTAAAAATCTGTCCGGCTGGACAAAGAATATAGTACTGATTTAGTCTATATTTATTTTTACAATATTTTGTGTGTCTAGGGACCACTGTTTTTAGAAGTTACAAACGTACCCAAGGTCCCTGACCAATTGCATATTGGGTTCCCTTGTGTTTTTTCAACACCATGTGTTCATGGCACAACAGGACGTGAAGCAATTCCAGCTCAATGTGATCTTGAACTGGGATATCCACTGCGGAGCAAAAATATTAAAAGCAGTATCCCTGCAACTAGGATCAGGGCCAGCGGATGACCTCCAAAGGTGCTCCCAAAGATGGAAGGGATAAAGGATGGAACAATTACAAACCCTACAATCCCACTCGTACTAGACGTGTTCAAAATACGATGGACCGGCTCCCCAAAATGTTGTGGGAAGTTGGTACGGAGAAGAGCCTGTTTCTCCGAAGAGGAACGTGCTACCTGAAAATCAAACGTCTCCTTGGCTGAAGTTAAGGCCACATCTTTTTTAAATAATATGGCTTTCAGTTTGCTCAGGGCGTCAAAGCGCATGTTGGTAAGATTAATTGAAGGCCACATTGTGTCCTCCCTAACTACACTAGGAGGTAGATATAGAACTTGTGTACAACATGTAACAATGGAAGACATGGTCACCACATAAGCAACCCCTGGTTTCATCCAGCAGCAACCCTCAGTGTTCAACATCAGGTAACTCCCATTTGAGAGCAATCTGAAAGTCGGAGAGATCACGGCCACCAGAGACCCTTTCAAGTAGTAAGACAAGTTCACTACAGATGCATTGCACTCTCCGTGCAACTAAATGTCTTTACATATTAGGGACCCCCTTAAACTTCAGTATCCTTAGTCCAACACCGAAATGTGAAAAGAAGTTCCCATTGTACATGTATGAACCCTTCACCTAACGCTTCATATCTGCCCACTTGATGGTGTTGTAGACAGTACTGAAAATGGAAGGTTGAGATTGGTAGTGTAATGTACCCATGGATTGTCCATCCGAGGATGCTATCTCTGCAACGGTAAAAGGTAACTTCTCTAGCCTTTCAACGTGTAACATTGTATATTTGGCAACATTCCGTGCTATAGCTATCTGTTGTTCGGAAAGATGGTAAGGTGAAAACAGATTCATGATGTTTATGTGTCGCCACAGCACGTGACCAGAACGTGGTGTTTGTAGTGTCCAGCTCAAAAATAGAATTGACCTAAGCTCGGCCTGGCCATGTTGTAATGCAGACAAGTCTTGCTGAAGCACATCTATTGTGGATGAGACAATGTTACCTAGAGAATAAATTCTAGATGATAAGGGAGTCATACCATCGTCCACTAATACCAGACCCCATTCTAAGTTGGCCCTGTCAATTCACGCAACCTTTCAGCAGCTTCTTGTTGAGATGTTTCCCATATCTGGTTATAGACAGCATAGAGGAAGGGCTTTTGACGTGATTTCCGAGGACCTAATAGAAAGTCTTGTAATTTCAGGTCATCAGATAAAAGAGACAAGTGCGGTTTTACATGTGACAGTGTCGAGGTTTTTAGCCAATCAAGGCACAACTTCCCAACACTGTAAGTTGTTACCACCCCCGAATGTTCACTCTTCACATACCGAATGTCAGGCCTATGGACTGGGAATCCCTTGCTGTTACCTAGAAATCTATTTTTACATTTGTCAGTGTCTTGTGGCCATACTAACCATCCCTTTCAATTTGGATCTGCTGAGTTATGTCTACTCTTACGCAGCATAGTGTCAGTAGGGTTTTCATCATATGGTGTTAACTGCTACCAGTTGTCAAATCGTGTAAGAGTGGGAACCTGAGGTGTCTTCAAATCCTTAATCTTGGCCAAGCCAAGGCCTAAATAAGGCCTCAGTTCCCATAACTTGTAAATCTTTAGTCCCACAAACAGATTTCACATCTACTGTATCCCTCCAAAAGTCAAACCCTTGTACAGAGAGCTGGGAAAGGAAAGAAGCAGAATAGATCAACTTGGTGCCAGTTAACATATTTTTCTTTGCATGGGTTGGTGCAAGCTTATAGTGAAATGTGGCTGGGTGGTCAGATGTGTCATAACCAGAAAAATAGTCATGCTGTTGTACAAATGCTTTTAAACTATCTCTTGGTGGTGTAGGCAATGTTCCCATTGTGTAAAATTAAAAGCTTCTCGAGGTGTACTAGCCTTGTGTAAAACATTATGACCGTAATGTTGAAAACAGTACATCTCATCAAAATTAGCTGTACTATCATATAACTCATCAGATGAAAACACAGTTGAATGTTCTAGATCTTCTAGCATTTCATACACTGTATTAGTGTCCCAATCATCAGAAACAGTACTATGGGTGATAATGTCATTTAAGGAAATCTTAAACAGATGTGGAATTTTTAACAGTTCAGTAGGACCATACACATCGAATGATATCTTGTCCCATATGATCCCATCCGGATCTAAAACAGCTGAAATGTTCACCAGGGACAAGTCTCTTTGCTCATGGTGTGATGATGCATGTGGTTTTAGAATCAAGTTAACCATGTGCACTGCAGAGCATTCCGGGACAAAGAGTCCATTGCAAAGTAGAAAAGACACAGTCACAAAACCAATCTAGAAACAAGGAAAAGTATTGTAATTGTAATCCAATGGTGTAGCCATGGAGAAACAAAGTATCTTCTTTTCAGTCAAAAATAGAAAACATGCACCTTCAATTCAAATGGCAGGAGAGGTGGGGGCGACGGATGATCCAAAGTAGCAGAGGAGAAGTCATCAAAGTCGATGAAGTATCCAGGCACTGTCTGGTCTGTTTTTGGCAGCTCAGCAGGTTGTGTTGAACTTGATGCAGATTCGATCTGTGGTACATTGATGTAGACCTTGTTCTTTTCAGGATTCTGAATCGAAATCTGTGTTTCTGTACTTGTTGACTGCACAGTTGTAGGTGTTTTTGAAACAGGTAGGAGGCCTATTTCAATTTTGCTTAATGTTGTCTCTCATTGGATAAAGCAGGCTTCCTTTGTAATCACAGCTTCCATCTGAACTCCTGGATGGTAATGAGAGGAGATTGGTAGCTACCCAGGGGTCCACGCAGGTTACTGTTGAGAATCGGCCACTTAGTGTTGTTTGATCAGATCGATGGAGACAAACCTTTTGTCTCAGCATCTGGCAAGGGGCGGGAGAAGCACGGTTTGTGTACCTTCAACAGCCAAGCCAGGAACAGGTGCTCTGTAAGATGGCCCAGACTCTTTCTTGTCCACAATCCTTTCTCTGACCAGATCCCCGATCCTTGGGCTCCAGCCGGTTCTTTGCCGGAACAACCATCACTTTACCAGTGGATGTGCATTTTACTTGGACGTTGCTTTGTTCATCCCTTTGTTGGCATTATTGAGATTCTGGGACCCACATCTTAACCCCAAACAGGATCTCATCTCATAAGGAGTCTGACCACCCAAGGACTTTTTTGGCATATTGTTTAACGCCCTCCGGACCACATATAGGTGATTGGCCCAACTAGGACCAGAGCCAAATACCCTTGCTGTTAAAGACTGTTATAAGTCTCAGTTTTTCCTATCCACTACTGTGTTTCCCTCAGGATGGTATGGAGATGAGAAACGCAGGGTCATATCCAAACTTCCCATGGCCTCTTTGTAAGCTCGAGAGCTGAACGCTGGACCCTGGTCGGAATGTAATGTGCCAAGTGCATATGTTCCGATGAAGACTTGTAGATCCTTTATAACAGTTCAGGCATTAGCCGAGCGCTGTGGCCACAAGAATCAAGAGCAGAAATTCACTGCTAGCAAGATGTACCTGTAAGCCCCATCTGATGATAAGGGGCCACAATGGTCCAAATACGCACAAGCCAAAGGCTTGTTTGAAATCAACAGAGGTGTCTGTGGTGGAAGTGCCACAGTGGATCCCTTCATCTGCTGGCAGATGTCGCATCTAAGGACAAATGCCTTCATCTGTTTGTAAAGACCCGGCCACCAGTAACACTGCTAAAATAATGAAATTGTAGCAGCCACCCCTGCTTGAGCAGAAGCAGACCCTCATGTGCACCCAGAATTAATCCTAGTCTGTGATTACTGTTTGGTATCACTCTATCCCCCACTCCTGGAATCTGTGAATACGGTGTATTTTGTGCATCTAACTTGTAGGAGTACTTGAGTGGAGAGCCTTTCGGCAGGTGTGTGTCATACCAATGAGCATTGACGGCCACCATGATGTCTCTGTCTATCCTCATGCTTGAACAAGTTATTGCAACAACTGCGGCAGTGCAAGTTGGCGCTTATGCAGCTTCATCAGCCAGTGAATTCCCTGCAATGTGAACGCCAACACGTTGATGAATCAATGTATGAATGACATGAGCCGGTGGCAATTATTCTTTCAGCTTCTCCACCTGTTCCCAAAGCAACTTGTGCTTCACTGTGCAGCCTTTCGAATCCCTGAATCCATTCTGGTTCCAATAATGAAGGTACTCATTATATGACTGTACACAATAAAATGAATCACACAGTGTGGGGAATCCAGCATCCGTATTCTGTAGTGCAAGTACTAGAACCTTTAGTTCTGCCAGCTGTGCTGTGCAATCACCCAGTGACTATGTGTAGGTTTTTCCTGGATGGAAAGTCCCATCATGCATATGGCGTTTTACGACTGCGCATGCGGCTGCAATGCTTGCGTAATCAGGAATATATGTTCTGCCAAAATTTAGGAATCCTAATATGGATTGTAATCTTTTCAGAGTTGTTGGAGGTTTAAGCAATTTACATCATTCTACAAAATGGGTTGCCAGGCTTTTGCCTTCACTTGACAGCATGTATCCCAAAAATAAGACACTGAGGTGGGCAATTTTTGATTTTTTTTAAATTGAATCTATAGCCCATGTGAGCAAACCCCACTATTATGTAGTCTACTCTGGTCAAGTACGCCATTAGGTCATCGCCCGTTAAGTATATGTCATCAACATATGACAAAGCCTTGTCATCAAAATGTTCAAGTAATTCTGTGACTCGAGCTGAAAACAGCCCGGGGCTATTCTTATACCCCTGGGGCAAATGGCAGAATTGTTTCTTAGAACCTAGCTCCGAAAAGGCGGTCAAAAAGCTGCTTCCAGGTGCTATATTTTGGCAGAAAAATCCATGAGAGATATCTAATGTTGTTTTGTATTTTTTTCCACACAATGTTAATCATCAGTGCAGCACCGTGTGCATTTTGTACCGCAATTGTGCAAGTAGCTGTGTTCAGGTGTCTATAATCTAATACTAGACGATATGACTAATCTGGTTTCATTACAGGAAACAAAGGAGTATTCATTGAAGAGGTGCAATTTTCTAATACACCTTGGTATTCAAGTAGTTATAGGGTTGCCCTAACTTGTTGCCTTGCTTAATTTTTTTGTATTGGCTATTGTATTTGTGCTTGTGGGGTTGTTCTCAATGGTATGTCATAATAGGGTGAACTGTCATCCCACCCCACATGGTTGAGGTATAACTCAGGAGCTAGCGCTAGAGCCCACTCCTTGGTGTACGAGTGTTTGTATTGATTCTGGAACAAGGTCAGAAAAAGCCGGTAAAATTGCCATTTCCCCTTTTGGGCAATTCATTATGAAATCCAGTGGCCAATCTTTTTCGGCTAACAAAATGTCATAGCCTTGAGTGAGTTCCTCCCAAAAGAGGTCAATAATGAAACTGGGTATGTCCCCTTCCAACCACAGTTTGACTGTGTATAAATGATGTGTATTGTCACCAGACAATCCATCAGGTTCTGGAGAGCTATTGTGACTTCTGCCACACTGTCCAGCATTGTCACTGCCCATTCCCTATTCAGAAGCAGACTCCTCAAAATCCGGGGCATTCCTGGCCCTAAGTCCGGCTACCTTCTTCTTTTTGAATTGAGGTTTTGATATTTTAAGCTTGTCTTCCTGTTTAATTATGTACTCAGGCGAGCATTGTGAGTCCTTCCTTGGTTTCACATGCTCTTCTGATCTGCGCTCTGATCGTCCTCCTCTCTCTGACCATTTATCGAATGGATCCTGAGATGAACGAGCATCAGGATCCTGATACCTATCAGGCTGTTTAACATTATCACAGTTAGGTAGGTTGTAACGTTTTTCGGTAGATTCCTGTGTAGGAGACCCACCCCGTCATTTTGTCTTATCCTTGTTTTTCTTATTGTCCCACTTCTTTTTTGATGAAGAGTTGGGTACTTGCTAAGAGTTATCCTTTTCAGAATTACTTTTTAACTGTGGTTTCCCAGCTCTGACTCCAAAATGATCTCTACCCAATGTAGCATAGGCTTCTTTGATAATTTTAGGCCATTCACACTCCTGCTGGGCAGGAGTCAAATCCCTTAGGCATTGGCGTATAGCTAATGCTGCTGCTTTCCCTTTAATGTTACTCAACATTATGGGAGATACTGCGGCAAACTTGCCCATCAGTTTCATCCCTAAGTCCAGGGCAGGTGCTGCCCTTTGTTCATTCTGTTCCTGTTTCAGTACTTCAGGTAAAACCGTCAAGGAAGGGGTACCATGTGTTCTGGTATATACTGCAGCAAAGACCGTACCGCAAGTAGCACAGTCCTCTATCGGAGGAGCCATCCCCATCGTCAAGCAAATAGTCAATATTCTGTATTTGTCCTGCTGGTCCGTATAGGGAAAAACTGCTTCAAGGTGATTTGCTTTCTGTGCAATCCAAAACGGAATTTGTTCCCTTTTGGTGGGAACTTTTCCCATTACTGCATTCAGTGTTTGTGGGCTAATTCCCGGAGTGGCCATTTTTGGTGGTACAGCTTGAACAGCCCGTGCAGGAGTAAGTGTTAATGTTAGCATCACGAACCGTGTATCTGTCTATCGGATGTGGTGTGTATCCGACTAGGACTAACCATGTCAATCAATCAATCAATTAATCAGAGTCTTATAAAGCGCAACTACTCACCCGTGAGGGTCTCAAGGCGCTGGGAGGGTGGGAGGGGCTGGGTTTGCGATTCAGTCAAAGAGCCAGGTCTTAAGGTCCTTCCTGAATTGCGACAGCGATGGTGATTACCTGAGGTGCAGAGGCAGGGAGTTGGAGGTCTTCACAGCAAGGTAGGAGAAGGATCTTCCTCCAGCCGTGGTTTTGTGGATCCGTGGGACAGTGGCCAGTGCCAGTTGGGTGGAGCAGAGATGTCTGGTGGGAGTGTAGAAGGAGATACGGTGGTTGAGGTATGCAGGTCTGGCATTATGGAGGGCTTTGTAGGTGTGCGTGAGAAACTTCAAGGTGATTCTCTTGTTGACAAGTAGCCAGTGAAGGTCTCTCAGGAGGCCGGTGATGTGGTTGCGGCGTGGGATGTTCAGGATGAGTCTGGCGGAGGTTGTTGGGGAGTTTCTGGGTGGTGCCGGCACAGAGTGCATTGCCGTAGTCTAGTATGCTGCTGACGAGCGCATCAGTAACCATTTTCCTGTACTCAGTGGGGATCCACTTGAAGATCTTACAAAGTAGGCAGAGCATGTGGAAGCAGGAGGACGAGAAGGTGTTGATTTGGCGGTTCATTGACAGCAAGGTGTCCAGGATGATGCAGAGGTTTAATCCGTGATCCATGGGAGTGGGGGATTTGGAGCGCTGCGGGCCACCAAGAATCGTCCCAGGCAGAGGGGGAGGAGCCCAGAATGAGGACTTTGGTCTTGTCTGAGTTAAGCTTGAGGCAGCTGTTCTTCATCAAGGTGGTGACTGCCTTCATACCATCGTGGAAATTGCTATTGGCGGCTGTAGGTTCATCTGTGAGGGAGAGAATCAGCTGGGTGTCGTTGGTGTAGGAGACGATGTTGAGTCCGTGGCTTCTGACGATGGCTTCAAGCAGGGCCATGTAGATGTTGAAGAGGGTGGCACTCAGGGAGGATCCCTGAGGCACTCCGCAGCTGATCTCTGTGGGTTCTGATTTGAACGATGGAAGTCTGACTCTCTGTGTTCAGCCAGTGAGGAAGGAGCGGATCCATTCTAGGGCTTTGTCGCGGTTGCCGGCGTCGTCGTGTTTTGCGCAGAGGGTGTGGTGGAAGACAGTGTTGAAAGCGGCCGAGAGGTCCAGGAGGATAAATCAATCAATCAATCAATCAATCAATAAATCAGGGTTGGTAAAGCTCAGCTACTCATCTGCGAGGGTCTCAAGGTGCTAGGGGGCAGCTCTGTTGAGTGCTGGGGTCATCCGAAGAGCCAGGCCTTGAGGTCCTTCCTGAACTGGGGCATGTAGGGACTTGAGGTTGTTCCAGGCCTTGACTGCGAGGTAGGAGAAGGACTTTCCTCCCGTTCTGGTCTTGTATATGTGCGGTATGGTGGCCAGAGAGAGGTCAGCTGTTTAGAGGTTTCTCTTGGGTGCGTAGAAGGAGAGGCAGTTGTTTAGGTATGCTGGTCCGATGTTGAGGAGGGACTTGTATGCATGCGTGAGGAGCTTGAAGGTTATTCTTCTTTCGATGGGGAGCCAGTGGAGATCACTGAGGTGTTGGGTGATGTGGTTGTGATGGGGGATGTCTAGGATCAGTCTGGCTGCAGCGTTCTGGATGGTCTGGAGTTTGCAAAGTAGTTTCTGGTTGATTCCGGTGTAGCGAGCATTGGCGTAGTCCAGTCTGCTACTGATGAGGGTGTGCGTGACCATTGTTCTGGATTCGGATGGGATCCATCTGAAAGTTTTGGGAGTATACGTAGGGTGCTGAAGAAGGCAGAGGATAGATACGGCATTGATCTGGTGGTTCATCGTGAGTGATGAGTCAAGTATGATGCCGAGGTTTCATGCGTGGTCTCTCAGGGTGGGGGGGTTTATGAGGGCAGGGGCTACCAGGTGTCATCCCACGCGGAGGGGGTGGAGCCAAGGATGAGGACTTCTTTTTTCTCAGAGTTGAGTTTCAGGCAGCTTTTCTTCATTTAGGTGGCAATGGCTTTCATCCCTTCTTGGAAGTTGTGCCTGATGATGTTGGGTTCTTTGGTGAGGGAGAGGATAAGATGGGTGTCGTTGGCGTAGGAAACGGTGTTGAGCCCATGGTTTCTGATAATAGTTGCAAGGGGGGCAATGTAGATGTTGAAGAGGATGGGACTGAGGGAGGATCCCTGGGGCACTCCACATCTGATCTCTGTTGGTTCCCAGAGGTAGTGCGGGAGTCTGGCTCACTGAGTTTTGCCTGTGAGAAATGATCATATCCATCAAGGGCCTTTCTACAGATACCGACGGTGTGGAGTCTGGTGGCTAGTGTGCAGTGGGAGATGGTGTAGAAGGCAGCTGAGAGGTCCAGGAGGATGAGGGCTGCCATTTTGCCCTGGTCAAGGAGGGAGCGGATGTCGTAGGTGGTGGCGAGTAGGGTGGTCTCGGTGCTGTGGTTGTTGCGGAATCTGGATTGGGAGATGTCCAGGACGTTGTTGGCTTCAGTGAAGTTTGCTAGCTGGGTGTTGATGGCCTTTTCGATGACCTTGGCTGCAAATGGAAGCAGGGAAATGGGCCTGAAGTTCTTGAGGTCCATCAGGTCTCTGGAGGGTTTCTTCAGGAGGGGGTTGACTTCTGCGTGTTTCCAGTCATCGGGGAATGTGGCGGTTTAGAGGGAGCAGTTGATCGTCTGGTGTAGTTGGGGTGTGATGGCCGTGGCGGCTCTGTGGAAGATGTGGGGTGGCCAGGGGTCTGAGGGTGCTCCAGAATGGATGCTCTTAATGGTCTTTAGGGTGTCTTCTGTCGTGAGCGGGGTCCAAGCAAGCAGGGTCTGTTGGGTGGCGTCGCTGGGGGTGGGAGCGTCGAAGTTGTCGTAGATCATATTAATCTTGAGGTGAAAAAAGGTGCTGAGTCTGTTGCAGAGGACTTGGGAGGGTGGGACATCTGTTGTTTCGCTGTTGGGTTTGGCAAATTCCTTGATGATGGAGAAAAGTTCTTTGGTGTTGTGGGAGGATTCTGTCTTGGAGGAATTTCTTCTTTGTGGATTTGATGAGTTGGTGGTGTGCTATGGTGGCTGCTCTGTAGGCGGTGCATGTGTCTGGGGTTCTGTTGTTCCTCCACGTCTTTTCAAGTCGTCGGCAGGAGCGCTTGGATTCTTGGAGTGAAGGGGTGAACCAGCTTGCTTTCTTGATGTGTCATCCTGTGGCTTTCTTGAGCGGGGCTAGTGTGTTGGCGTAGTTCGTGATCTACCAGTGGAGGTTGCCTGCCGCAGTGTTAGCGTCTGCTGTCATTGGTGGTGGGGTGCTGATGTGGGCAGAGGTGACCTGGTCTTTATTGACTTTGTTCCAGCTTCTACGGGGGAGGCGGTGGGCGTGCTTGTGGATAGTGGGTTTTCTGAAAGAGAAGTGTATGCAGTGGTCGTCCGTCCAGAGGAGCTCCGTGGTGTGGCTGTAGGAGATGCTGTTTCCTTCTGTGAAGACGGGGTCAAGTGTGTGTCCTGCTGTGTGTGTAGGGGCAGTGACCAGTTGCTTCAGTCCTATGTTGGCGAGGTTTTCTAGGAGGGTGGTGGTGTTAGGGTCATCATGATTGTCCAGGTGGAAGTTTAGGTCTCCGAGTAGGATGTAGTCAGTGGAAGCGAGGGCGTGGGGTGCGATGAGGTCGACGATGGTGTCGGTGAAAGGAGCACGTGGGCTGGAGGGCCTGTAGATGAGGGTTCCACGGAGAGTCGTTTTAAGGTTGGTCTGGATCTCAAAGTGGAGATGTTCCATGAGGGTCGCAGTGTTGTCTGGGCCGGTGGTTGTCATGCGGAGGGTGCTTTTGTGGACGATGGCGATGCCTCCTCCTGAGTGGGTGGGGTGGTCTTTCCGCAGGATCTTGTATCCATCGGTAATGGCAGTGCCAATGTCGGGCACATTGGGCCTGATTCACAGAACTAACTTACGTCAAAAACGTAAACGTAAAGTTAGTACTTTTTAGGTATTCACAGAATACACTTACTCATTTTGGTATTCACAGAATGAACTTACTCATTTTGGTATTCACAGAATAGTACTAACTTTACGTTTACGTTTTTGACGTAAGTTAGTTCTGTGAATCAGGCCCACTGGGCCTGATTCACAGAACTAACTTACGTCAAAAACGTAAACGTAAACGTAAAGTTAGTACTATTCTGTGAATACCAAAATGAGTAAGTGTATTCTGTGAATACCTAAAAAGTACTAACTTTACGTTTACGTTTAAGTTTTTGACGTAAGTTAGTTCTGTGAATCAGGCCCGGAGTTGGCGTTGGTCCACATTTATGTGAGGAAGGCGGCGTCGCGCACTTGGGTATTGAGGAGGTCCCAGATTTCTATGGCCTGCTTGTGTAGGGAATGCATGTTGAAAAGGATGCAGTTGATTGGTTTGTGAGCAGTGATGTCCGGTAGGCTGGGGGCTGCTGCTGGGGTCAGGAGGTGGGTGAAGGTGCAGCAGCAGTGTCAACAGGAGATCGGCCTTGGGTGTTGCTCGGCGTCGAAAGCTGGCAGTTGTTGCTGCGTCCGGGGTTGAGAGCGTGGAGGGTGCTGGAGTCGTAGTGGAGGCAGGTCGGAGGACCAGGGTCCCTGGCACTGGTCGGGTGCGGATGGGCGTAGACGGGCTCAGATGGGTTT
Organism: Calotriton arnoldi; assembly: GCA_963921515.1. NCBI lineage: Eukaryota > Metazoa > Chordata > Amphibia > Caudata > Salamandridae > Calotriton > Calotriton arnoldi. Next base: position 481,590 of record CAWUFW010010641.1, on the reverse strand, counting down.
GCCTTTGACGCACCAGTAATGCAGCCGTGCAGCGGCCACCATTAAGTAGGGGTCGGGGAGGGCGGCCAGCTGGGAGGCGGGACCGGGAAGGACACACTGGTGGGAGGAGGGGCTGTGGGGGCAGCATCGGGTGGACAATGTGGGGAGCGAGAAGAGAACGGAGAGAGAAGAGAGCAGAGAGAGAAAAGAGGGCAGAGAAAAAGCCAAGAGTGGCAGAACAGCAGAAGAGCAAAGTGCTCTCCCGCTGTACCACTAGGAATGAGGTGCAGGCATGAGCCTGTGGGTGGAGGAGGGCCTCGAATACCCAGAAAAGAGAGAGCTCAGGGGGCTCAGAGGGCAGCACTTAGTGGTGAAGATGCGCGGGGGAGAGCAGTCACACTGACCAGGTCAGAAGATGAAGGCTGCAGTCTCGCCACTGTCTAGGAGGGAGCAGATGTCATCTGTAGCGGCGAGGAGAGCGGTCTCAGTACTGTGGTTACGTCTGAAGCCCGATTTGGAGAGGTCCAGGACGTTGTTTGTTTCGACTAACTCGGAGAGTTGGGCATTGGGGGCTTTCTCAATGACTTTGGCTGGGAAGGGGAGCAGAGGGATGGGTCTGTAGTTCTTGAGGTCCGTCGGGTTGACAGAAGGTTTCTTCAACAGGGGGTTGATTTCTGCGTGCTTCCAGCCTTCCGGGAAGGTTGCGGATTCGATGGAGTAGTTGATGGTGGGGCAAGTTTGGGTGTGATGGAGGTGTCAGCTCTGTTGAAGATTTGGTGAGGGTCCAGACTCACGTTTTTTATAGTATGGGGGTGGGTGCTTTTAAACCAATTAGCATGTTCTTGGTAGGTGAGAGAAATTTTTATTGCCTCTTATGGAGTGTATACTGCTGGTATTTCATCTACTTCATATTTGTGAAATACCCGTGTAGCATCATCTTTAGCTGGGAAGGTAACCCAGGAGTAGAATGCCTCTGTTCTGTATGCTTCATGTGCCTCTACCAAGAAGGTAACGTCCCCATTATCTAGTGTTGGGCCATTTTGTAATAGTTTCTGAGTAACTGTGTAGCTGCAGTTTTCAGAGATATTTTGTGCCATGTCATGTAAAAATAAAATGAATTGTACGGGTTGGCTAACACAGTGGTAATTAGATCCTTTCAAGCTTGAACAACCAACTGCCAATACATTGGGTATACCTACTCAGCTTAGGAGGATATTCCCCACAACCAATGATATCTCCGGTTAAAGGGTGTGTAGGGATCTCTGAGGAAGCTCGATTGAACTACTCAGTTGATCCATTCAAAATAAGAACCCAACCAAAATCGGTAGGAACTGCGCGTTTGTGGATGATGTATACTTAGGATGGTGCCAGACTGATTTTATACACCACCGCAGGATATCTTATTCTTTAGTTCAGCTAGCTCACAGTGCCACTATCAGCCCCCCTGGACCTGGGCAGGGAGAGAACAGTTCTGGCAACTACTGAACATGACAACCCAGACCCCTCAGGGATCGTGGTGACAGATTTAAAAATGAGAACAGCTATAACCAAGGCAGAATCCAGAGACCGGGAGAGTCTGTTGTATGGAACCAATGGGAGGCAGGAAAAGACTTCAATGATCAGGGAAACTACCGTCAAAACAATGAGTGTCACCATGACCTCCAATAAAGACTCTATAAAGGTCAATGATATTCTCACTAGGAATTGGGAGATCCATGGCAATGAACCAACGATCAGAGAGTATGTGGAGCAAGCATAAAAGGTCACCTACAGGAGAAGTAGAAGCCTAAAGGACATGCTAGAGAATAGTCATTATCAAACAACAAGTATAGGAACATGGCTAGGCACAGAGCCCCTGGGTTTCTTCTCCAGCAAAGGCCTGCAGGGCCTGCAGACACATTATTCCAAGAACGACATCTAAAGTTTCATTCCAAGAAAAGCTGTATGAAATACAGCACTATATCAATTGTAAGACTGAGTACATAGTGTATTGTATTGAGTGTCCCTGCCCCCCTTGGTATATGGGGAGCACTATTTTCAAGGTGAAAAAATGTGTCCTAGAACATGCAAGGGCGATTACAAACCAAGACCACAAATACCAGGTGGCACGCCACTTTCAAACCACTCATGGGCTTGACAAAATCAGGACGCAACAGAGAGGGGGAGATCATTGTACGGCACTACATAGGCTAGAGTCTAAGTACATTGTCAACCTAGAAATAATGGAACCGGATGGGCTCAATATGAGTGAGGACTTAGTTGTACATTTAGATACATAAAATATGTAAGGATAGCACTTACCTTTGCTCTGTTCCTCTTTTCTTTCCCCTCTCCCTAATGTTTGATTTGCTGAATATTGTGTTAACAGTTGAAATGCTCAGCCTTGCAACTTTCTAATGTTTAATTGTTATATTTAGTTTTAGTCCATCGACTCACTTTTTATTCTCCACTGTACTGGTTAGTTTTTCTCCCCTTCCTTTGTTTTGTTGTGAAGTTCAGTCTTTTCTTTGTGAAATGCTTATTAGACAATATTATGGACATAAAATTTAAGAAGTTTCCCATAGACTTAATGGGGAGACCTTATTAAACCAACAAAGGTTTGAGAGACATGGCCCACTTGGGCATGATTGGATGTGGAGGGAATGTGTGATAAATGTTGAATAAGTCTTTTCTAAAATTGACCACAAACTGAAGCAATAACACATACAAAAGATGGCATAGGGCTTATGGAATACAACTATGAAGAAACAGCTCATTGAGCGGCAATGATGCAAGATAGAATGAGGGTGCCAATGGTCATATTGCAAGCATTTTATTTCTCCCTTACAAATTAAATGGTACGCCTTATGACTGAGCAATGAGCATATGACCCCCCTCCCCAACCTTCAATAGGCCCCGAGGACCCCAAAGCTGTTTCTTTTCATAAAAGGGAAGGGGCGCTGCATGGTTCCCTCCCCAAGCCGTTATCAGCCTCAGAGACCCCATTTCCCAGGGCCTGCCTTATATAAAGGTAGGTGCCCTGGTGCTCACCCAGGGAACCCACCATATACTGGGCCACTGGGGGACCCCAAAGCCTACACGAACCAGCCAGCTTCAGGCATGCAGTGGTAGCTGGCTTTGCTCCTGTCCACATCAGCAGGGAACCAGATCAAAAGCCTGCTCCCAGTTGGTAGAAGCATTTTTAAAGCTCCTTCCAACTGGGGGCAAACTTTGTGTTTATTCCCACCTGGTGGGGGATTAAAAAATGCTCCCACCAATTGGGAGCAAACACATGTTTCCCTGCCCATGCCGGTGTGGGCAGGGATAGCTCTATGACCTGGTGTTGGGCTCCTTAGGACATAGCTGGTGAGGTGATCCTGGAGGATGGGGTCCCTGGGGCCACAGAAGGCTCAGGGAGGAGTCCCCCCTCACCTTGAATACACCAGACCCCGGGGGATGTCCAAAAGTAGTCCAGGAAGGGGGGGCTACGTGCCCCCCTCCCTCTCAAAAATGCATCAGGCCATGGAGCATTTTACTTCCTATTTGTAAAGTGCAGGCATATTACCCCCTTAGGGGTTTCAAGGTGCTGTGGGCTGTTGAGGAGATTAAGTCAGCTATTGCCCAGAGTCACATGGTGCTGAGCGTCACCGGCGATCAAGCCGTGAGTCCAGCGCTGCAGAGTCAGTCACTTTGGTCGCTGGATGACCATTTGGGCAGTGCCCAGGAACTGACTTAACTTCAAATTCGTCTCCCATGTCACAGAATATGCTGCAAAAGTGGGTAGGGTATTCCATGGGAACATTTACCCTGTTGGCTAGGGAGGAGCCATGAGTCATGCACACCCATAAGCTGGTGCCAGGCATAAATGGTGCATTCCCAGATCCCGCCTCAGAACATTTATGGCCCAGTGGAAGATCAGAAGAGGACTGAACCTGTTGTCTGAGACCTGACAATAGCCCTGAAGGACTAGTCCTGCACTTCCTCTTGCACCCCGGATAAAGAAGTGGACCCCAAGGGTCATACAATTGACCTCCTGCTCAAGCTACAGGGACACAACAAGCTACAAGCTGCTTTTACTGCAACTGTGCAGCCGACCAGTTCCAACTAGACCTGGACAGAACTGTGCTAGCAGCATCTGCTGGTGTGAGCCTTAACTCCTAAGTGCTGTCCCTGAGGGCCTGGGACACTTGGCTGTGTCTAACTGGACTTCGGCTGCAATCTCTGAAGTTTTGTACTTCCAGCCATAGGAGGACTGAGACCAACCATCCAAACAAATCCCACCAGAGTGCAGACTTCACTGAGCTGAAGAAACATGTTTTTCCTACAAGGAGCTTCTCTGCAGTGGCAAATCTGCTTCATCTGGCCCTCCATGAAAAAGTATCCAGCCTTGTGGAACTCATCATCAGATACACCTATTAGCCAGCCTTGTCAGCTAGAGGATTCTGAGCTCTGAGAAAAGAGACTTAGTCCAAAGTAGAAACCTTGATCAAGCTGACTAAAATGATTTTCTTGCACAAAAAATGTGAACTTTTCGCACCTGCACTTTTTACCACAAAAATGAACATCCTCAGCGGGACCTTGTCCTACAACTATCCGGCTTCTAGAAGACTTCCTCCAGTACAGCCTGCAACCTTGCCCTGCTAAAGGTTATTTCACCTCCATTTCTATGTCCTGAGGCAAAATCTTTGACCTGTATGAACCTGTTTGGTGTATCTGACAGCATTCCATCTCGGTCAGCCTGAAATTGCACCTAGGTCCAGGTCCCCCACGAACAGTGATTACTGATTGCTGCTTCACTTTTTCTTGGTAAAAAATCATGTCTCAGGTTCCCCTTTTTGTTCTTTTGGAGTCAATCTGTTTATTAAAATGTTCTCTATTTTCATAGATTGGAACAGGATCTTTATTGTGGTGTGTTTCAAACACACAAATGTTTTGGTACTTTTAAATGCTTTAGACATTTTCTATAATTTAAGTATGTCTCCTCTGAACTATAGCTACCAGCGGTTGAGTTTAGGTTAACATTACTGAAACCTTAGTCTGGAGTACAAAGGCTTTTGATTTGATTAATTTGGTGAACTACTATCCACTCAAGATTAATAGTTTATTTTCTTACAAGTACCCTATGTGTTTCTATCCTACACTACATTCTCTTATTGTGCTATGCAAGTGCTGCTGGATTATCAGAGCTGGCAGTAAGCTTAGAATTTGTAGAAGTTTAATATCAGCTGTTCTAAATACTCCCCACACACACTGGTGCATAACAACTTTAAACACATCTGCTAAACAACAAAGAAGAGAGGAGTTCCAATATTTAAAGCAAGAGCAGATTGCAAGCTCCTCAGAGTTCAGGGTTTACACCTACAATGAAGTATCAGTCTGTGAGCAGAGAGAATATTGGTTGTATCCACTCTGAAAAGGTTATGTTATATCCCTTTGTTTCCTGTGTCATTCAGTACAGAACAAATGTAACTAAAATATGGCATGCTGTTAGAACAGGACTAGTGTATGATCACTAAGGTGTAAAGGTCCAATTTAGAGTTTGATGGGGGGTAGACTGTCAGTCAGAGTGATGGAGGTAATTTGCATTCGCCACCCTGATAGACAACCACACATCAGATTTAGAGTCCACCTCTGGCCCAGCAGTGTGCTCTGTTCTTACAGAGGAACAGCTGTCACAATGTTTCCTCTGAAGGGACTACATCTTGCACCTCAACCACTCATGACAGCGAGACAATTTGTACAGTGGTTGGTTGATATGAGGTTGTCAAGGCTTTTGACAAGGGTCCAAACCTCACCTGGAGACATTTGTTTTGTACATTGTTTGTGTTTTACCCAAATAAAAGAGGACTGCTGATAAATAACACCCTAGCACTGTCTTGGTGATTTGTGGCCTATTTAGTCATGCCAGTGCATGTCAGAAATTCATGACATCCTGTGGCATACATGGGGGGGCGAGGTTTGTTGTGAAAGAAATCCCTTAATTTGTGGAATGAGAGATAGAGGAAGTTTGTGGAACAAAAAGAAATGCATGGGACCAGTGCCAGAGTGAAAGAGAGTAAGAGTTATTTGTTTATAAAGCAAGAAAAGCAACTGTGAATTTGTGGCATGTACAATTAAATGACCATTGAAATCAAAGAAGAACTTCCACACTATTTCTATGACAAAAACACATTTAGTTACAGCCCTATGTCAGCAGAATTGTTGGTATAGTGGTTAAAACCATGAGTGGGCTATGAATGCTTTTGAAAAGGTTTCAAACCCCACCTTTAGAAATTTGTTTTTTATATTGTTTCTCAATTCTTTTTATAATTTTACCCAAATAAAAGAGGTCCCTGTGTAAATCACCCCCTAGCATTGCCTGGGAGGTTTTGTGGCCTATTTAGTCATGCAGTGCATCTCAGAAATTTTTGATATGCTGTAGCATGTGGGTGGGAGCAAGGTTTGGTGTGAAAGAAATCCCTTAATTTGTTGAATTTGCGATAGAAGAAGATTGCGGAAGGAAAAGAAAAGCCTGGGGTCTTTGTCAGAGTGAACGAAAGGAAGAGTTATTTGTTTATAAAGAATGACAAGCAACTGTGAATTTGTGGCATGTAAAAGAAAATCAGCATGGAAATAGAAGGACTTCTGTATTATGTCCACATTGATGCAGCCTGCTATGGGGTGTAGTGGTAAGTGCAAACTTTAAAAATGGTTTGGCTAGGGTTCAAGACCCACCAACTGATTTATGTATTCATATTTGTTTTAATATTGTTTCTTAATTTAACCCAAGGGAAAGAGAAGTCTTTAGAAAAGGCTTTGCCAACAAGTAGCTTGTGAGCTACTGGTAGTTCTCCAGCTACTTGTAAATAGCTCTCTGCCCAGCCTACTAAATTAAAAGCTTTTGCTTATTAGAATTAGTATGTGTATATCAAAATGAAAACTGTGTATTAAAGACACAACTGTGTGCATTTTTACAACTCATCATTTGGTGTTTGTAACAAAAATGGCTGAATTTCCAATTGAATTTCCAGTTGAATTTCCAGTTTAATCATTCCAACCATTGAATTGGGCAACAATAAACATATGTAATTTTAACCCCAAGATACCCTTCACAGTAAACTTGCACTTTACTTATACACATTTTATGCTATGATATATTTAAAGCTGATATTTGAGTGATAAATTATGCAGCATTGGGGAGACTTATGATTTTGGTTCCATGTATATTGCAGCTATGGCTGTTATGTATTACTCATATAAAGACATTCCAAATTGATATATATATGTTTTTTTACAATAGTGGCAGCAATGCCATGACGAGGACATGCAGGGCATCCCTGTCTGATGCACTGAGGTGATCACTGTGCATAACTTGGCATTGGGTGGCCACTAATGTAATCTTGTCTGATGTGGTCACCATTACAAGAGTAATAAAATTAGTAGCTTGGGAATATGAAATAAGTTGCTCTTAGTACAGAAAAGGTTGGAGACCCCTGCTTTAGAATACCCCACTGGCACTTCTGGGGACATGTTCTGTGGCATATTTCACATGCCAGACCTGGGCTCTAACCCCTTCACTAAGTAAAAGGCAATTAAAACTGATAGCGATAGAGATGTCAGCAGCCTGGACACCTGCCAACATTCATCTCTTCAGATACACTCCTCTTAATTGAAAGTGTTAACTTCCAGGTAGGCAAAGGTGCAAGCAAGGTTATTTCGAAGTGAATGTGTGTCGAATAATGATAGGTGTTTCAAGTCACACAAGGCATTTGAAAGTGAGTCATGACTCACGGTGAACAGATGGCAGTTTAATTATTAATAATGGTGTAAAAAAAGGGGAGACCCGTTTTTTTTTAATCATGCTGTGCTTGTTCAGTTTTAATCTACACTGTAAAGGGCGACAAAAGTAATGGGAAAAATGCTACATTAGTGGATTGATAGTAAAAACATAAAGCTAATGCACAACTGTGAAATATAATGATAGTAAAAACATAAAGCCAATGCACAACTGTGAAATATAATCCAAATAGAATAAACTGCATCTGCAAGGACGAAGGTTTCCAACGTACTTCGGGGCATATTATCAAGGGCTTTACCGCCGCGTTAGCGCCACTTTTAGGCGATAAAGCGGCGATAATCCCAACGCCCTATCAACAATGCGTCGCTAACCCCTATTAGCGCTAGTTTCCCGCGATAGTACCCAGAAAATGTATCGCCGAGCACGCCAGCGATAAACTCTGCTAATGAGATGCAAAGTAGGCGTGCCTGACTAAAATTCCCTTAAAAATGTCGCTAACACTGCTTCGCACTATCAACAACGCTATCGCCGAACCGCGTAGCTACAAAAAAACTCGCGCTAACCCACGTTAGCTCCAGTTTTTAACACCTGATACAAACCTGACTTAAATTGCAGATAAGTGGACATATATAAGGGAGACTAGGCCAGAGCTCCCTCAGAACAGCCACAGAAGCCATGGAGGTAGTCATCATGCAGATTGGAGTCCCATGAAGGCAACAACAACCACCACCAATGCAACCCCCCCCAGGACCACCCCCACTGAGGCAGCGACAAAGAAGACAGCGGGCACTGCGCAGACGTGTCCGCCTTGCTGATTTAAAGCCAGAGGACGTCATAGCCCACTACAGGCTCAAAAGGACAACTATCCAGCGTATCCTGACCCTCATTGCCCACAGGCTGACGCCACCAACACAGCGGAGAACAAACATCCCTCCGCAGACCAAACTGCTTGCTGTGCTGCACTTCTTGGCCTCTGGGACATTCCAACCAACAACAGCCAGAGTTGGTGGAGTATCACAGGCAGCCTTCTCAGGCTTCCTCCCCACTTTCTTGGATGGCATACTCAGCCTGATACCCCAGCACCTTCACTTCCCCAACACCATGCAGGAGCAGAATGCAATCAAGCAAGGATTCTATGCCATCGCTGGCTTCCCGCAGGTGCTGGGTGCAATTGACTGCACACATGTATCATTTGTGCCGCCTGTGGACAGCGCACACATATACCGCAACAGAAAGCACACATATTCAATGAATGTGCAGGCAATAGTGGATCACCGTGGACTGTTCACAAATGTCATTGCCAAATTTCCAGGGAGTGTGCACGATGCATTCATCTACCGACACTGCCTCATAAACCAGCGCTTCCAGAATCGCATATATGGAACTTCATTGCTAGTCGGTAAGTACCAACTGGACACACCACATGCACAAAATCCACAAGAATGTCGTACCATCTAGGAGGATGATTCCAATACGTTGCCGAGGTACCGATAGGGGGCTGCAAAGGCATTGGCACACCACCTGGTGTCACATGCTGATGTATTGTGTATGAGCATGAGATCCCCAGGCTCCTCTGCGTATAGTACCCACCAGCTTCTGAACATCCATGTCGCAAATCAAAGTTAACCTCACTGGCATCCCAGTCTGGTGTGTTGGTGTATTGGTGAGGATGAACATAATGTTGGTGTCCTTGTTGCTGGTGACACATGATGGTTGACTAAATGTTGCACAAGTACTCCCCATGTCTCATCAGTGTGTCAACTCAGAGCTGTGGAGTGACCAGGCTTGTATCAATGCATGTGGAATGTCGGAGTTGCACAGTGTGGCAAATGTGTATGCGCAGGTGGAGAAATGTGTCCTGAAATAACTATCTTGCGCCATCGGTGTTGACTGCAGTGTTGTTGGTGCTGTTGATGGTGGTGTGTAGCATCTCATCGCTAACCCAGCTACACAAAAGTCTCATTGTCCCATCTGTGATATGGTGTGTCATGTGGTTGCACAATGAGTAAGTGGATGTGTCCGTGGCCACAACATGTGTGTAGAATTTGTATTGGCAACTGCAAAAACATAGCAAATTACAAGAAGTGTGCAAAGGTGTGCCCTGCCATGTGTATCAGTGTGGTGAAGTGTATGGACAATCAGATGTTGTAAAACAATTCACAGAGTGCAATTGACACTGAGTATGTGTGGTATGTGAGTTTGAGGCTCTGCTTGTGACAGAGGATGTAGTCCATGAAGTTAACGTTGTGACATGTGATGCTGTAGATGGCGTGTGCAAACCGTCAATGCCCTCAGTGGATCTTGCAAGTGAGGGGACTGCTGTCTGTTGCCATGTGTAAGCTCTGGATATTCAATTGCATGTGTCGTGTGGTGTCACAGGTCTGTCGACAGCACCAGACGCAGATCGAAATGTGAGCTGTGTCAGGCGTGGCCCATGTCATTAGAACATTCACATGGCGTTGACTGCGAGGAGTGCTGATTAGTGCCATTGCAAGATGGTAGGATGCTACCTTGCAGCACACACCAGCCAAATGGCCGTCTGTAGGACCAACACTGAGGCAATGTACTTAGCATTGATGCCGCTAAATAGCCAGTAGCAACACATGACCAACGCAAATAAAATAATTGCTAAAATGAGAAATGTACAATGCCTCTGTCAACATTGCCAACACAGTATGCATAATGAATAATGGACACATCTCCCTCTTACTTGTGACAGGTGATCAAGGATATGCTCTCTGCCCATGAATGATGACACCCATACGAAACCCCACCACCCAGGCACAGAGGCAGTACAATTCTGCACATAGACGCACCCGTGGCATCGTTGAGCGCACATTTGGCGTGCTGAAGTCACGTTTCCGGTGCCTGGATATCACAGGTGGCAAACTTCTGTACAGCCCTAAAATGGTAAACAAAATCATAGTAGCATGTTGTGTATTGCACAACATATGTGTGCGCACCAACGCCCCCTGGATCCAAGTTCCTGCAGCACCGGACGATGACCAGGATGATGAGGAAGATCACCGAGGTGGACCACACCCCACAGCCACTGCAGCAGGAATTGCCCGAAGGGACAGGATAATAAACAATTACTTCACTTGAGCACATCACGTTGTGACTTACTACAACAGAGACATGTTATGGGAACATTACCACAACAACTGTTTGTGACAATAAACAAACTTAACACATACACCCTGTCTGCAAATCACTCTCCTGCATAAGTATATCACAAATGAAACGTTAACATTGCTCAAAAATAGCTATTATGACCACAAAAGTCAAACAATAGCGGGTATGCCACCTCATCACAGAGATGCCATAGTGTGTCAATTGTGCACAACTTGACTTCACAAGGTGTACATTGTGGCACACAATTACTCAATGAGTGTGTCATACAGTACGTAAATCAAGATTCACAGGGTGTACTCGGTCTTAAATCTTGAAATGTATGTGGGCGTATGGGGTAAACAATGATGATGAATGTCCAGTCTGTGTGAAAATATCATTACAATGTTGTGAAATGGGGCTCAAATATGAAATTTGGGCGTGAAAAGGGGGTCAAATAAGATAAAATAAACTCACCTTGCCGCCAAGCCCATGTATGAGCCATCAGCAGACCACACATGTGCACCATCCCTGAACAACTTCATGAAGCACATCAACACCTATCTCATTGTCGAACAAATCTGCGTATCGGCGGAATAACCCGACAGACCTGAAGAACTATTGGACCATCACCTTCCTACCCTTTGCGGACAAAGTCACCAAGAGACACATAAACCCGCAGATGAGTGCCTTCACTGAAGAAAAATCCATCAGGGCCCCCTCTCAGTCTGGGTACGGCAGCAAGCACAACACCAAGATCGCACACCTCACCACCACCAACGACATACGCATGCCACTTGACCAGGGTCAACTAGCGGAACACATCCTATAACACTTCTCTGCAGCCTTCAACATCGTCTCACTACGCACCACACCCGCCAGAATCCACAACACTGGGATACAAGGAACCGCCCTCTCCTGGATCCACTCCTTCCTCTCCGTAATAAACCACAGGATCAAACTCCCCCCTTCATCCACGAACCCACAGAGATCAACTGCGGAGTACCCCAAGGATCGTCCCTGAGCCCCACAATTTACCACAACAACATGGACACGCTCACCTTCATCGTCAGACAGCATGGGCTCAGCATAGTCCCCTACGCAGACAACACACAGCTCATCCACTCCCTCACGAATATCATAAAATACAACAAACTCTGCTCCCAGGAATGAATGTTGGAAAGTGCAGATTGGATGAAATACATCTGCCTAAAGTTCTACTCAGAGAAGACTGACACCCTCATCCTCAGGCCATCCACATCCGCATGGGACAACACCTGGTGGCTCTCCGCACACGTCAGCCTGCCAACACCGACAGACCACACACGCAACCACGGCATCATCCACGACTCTTCCGTCACCATGACCCTCCAGATCAACTCCATAGCCTTCAACAGCCAGAACTGCCTACGGATCCTACGCAATACATCCAAATGTATAACCCCCAAATGCAACAAAGACCAAAAGCACGCATCCATCACCAGCAGACTGGACTACGGCAACGCACTCAACTCAGGAATCAACAAAACACTACTACACAAGCACAAAAACATCCTGATGGGCGCAGACATACCCGTCATCACAACCCCACGTCACAAACACAAAAGACAGAACATACAAAACCGCCACTGGATCAACCCCGAGATAAGAGTTAACAAAAAAACACCCACCCACACATACAAATCACCCCACCTCATCATCGGACACAAATACATCAACAAGAGAGTCACCTACAACCTCCCCAAGAGGAAATGACGCTCAGCAAACCTTGGCCACGCAGACTCACCCCGGACCCGCTAATCCAGAGTGGGAGGAAGAGCATTCTCCCACGTTGCTGGCAAATCCTGCAACAAGATGACAGTCAACATCAAACGCTCTACCACCCTGCATGCTCTCAGGAGGGACAACAAAACATGGCAATTTGCCATAGACGGAGCTGCACACTTACTCCCCCCAGCGCCTTGTGAGCTTCACGGGTGAGTTGTGCACGTACAATACACATCATCAATTCAATGAATGTATGTATGTGCAAATGGCTAGTGATCTGCTGATGAGTCATGTTACGTGACATGAAGGGACATATCATCAAGGCCCGAGAAAGTTATTTGCCGCTCTAGCGTCCGTTTACGGGCCAAAAGCGGCGATAATGCAATCGCACTATGAACAAGGTCACGCTATCGCGTGACTCCTTGCTGTAGCGCCCCTTCCCTTAACGCCCAGCTTTGCATCTCTAATGAGAAGCAAAGTGTGCGTTCCTCGCCAAAACAACGTGTGAAATGTCGCTAAACGACATTTCTCCTATCAACAATGTGAACGCTAACCTGCAGAGCGATAAGAAAAGTAGCGCCAACCGTGGTTATCGCTACCTTCCTTACGCCTGCTTTCAGGCTGACTTAGGGTACACATGGGGCTGGTCCCCATGCGGTCCTGAAGAAGAGGTTAGGGGATACCTCGAAACATGTTGACTAAAAGTAATAGGGACTATTATTAAATAAACATTTAATTCTTCTCCCTTTACTAACCCCTTTTTATCCTTTACCAACTAGGAGCAAGAATAAACTCACTTACGTTCACTAGTTAGGTAATTTTTAAAATCACAACTCACACCACTCCCCCATCACTGCACTACACATAGTCATATATTAATAAACAGTGCTCCTACGTAACTATCGCAAGTCGCAGCACGCCCCGAGCAGTAGATGCTCGGGATGGCCCCAATGATGAAGCATGTCACCTAGGGGAAACCTTTGGTGAGTGAGGGGACTCAAGAAAAGAAAAGAGTTTTTCTTTTCTCTTATTCGAGGTGCGTCTTACTCATTTAGTAGACCCCTCCTCTTCCCTTCTAGCTAGGTTCCCTGATCCACGATTTCGGATCTTTCTTTGTTTTACGAAGTACCTAGGAGGACGAACCTAGCTATATCCTCCTCTCCCCCCTTTCTTTGTTTTTCAGGCTGACTTAGCCATCATATCCAATGGAAGGTGAATATAATGGCTAAGTCTGCCCTGCCCTATCAACGACGTATTGCCAATCGTTGTGCGAGAATCGCAGGATTTCCAGCGATAATCGCACATTTGGCGGCTAACTCTGGAATTTGTATTGCCTCGGCGATGCGCGTTGTTGATAACACGCTAACCGGCCGATAAATTCCAGAGTTAGCCGGCGATAAATATGCAAGCGCTAAGCGCGCTTTGCGACATTGATGGCCGGGCCTTGATGATATGCCCCTTAGTCTGTCACCTGTCTTGAAATCCAAAATGTAGGCTGCCCTCATTGTGCGAAAGAATCTCCAGCTTGTATTCAATGGCTTTGAGACGACATTTCCTCTGACTGTCCATCTATGTTTGGAATTGGTCTTGCCGTCAAATCTACACGCAAATACAATGACTAACTACACATGTGCCATGTAAAATACATCGCCAGACACACCCACTGTACAATACAGTACCAACCTAAGCCTATTTGCGGTCTAATTGCGTGCAGATTTACATCGCATCTCCCAAAACGGCACGCATACACAATGTAGGTCCGACATCAGCACATTTGCGAGCCATTTGCGTGCAGATTAACATCGCATTCCCAGAAACTGCCCGCATACACAACATAGTCACAACTAGCCGATTAGCGAGCTGTTTGCGTGCCGATCAACATCGCATTCCCAGAAACGGGCCGCACACACTACATAGTTACAACGAGCGCATTTGCGAGCGGTTTGCGTGCAGATTAACATCGCATTCCCAAAAACGGGCCGCATACACAATTCACTTACAACATGAGCACATTAGCGACCTATTTGCGTGCAAATAATCATCGCATACTAGAAAACGGGCTGCAAACACACAGGAAGTGATGTATGCATGCTTCCTGTCTACCAGAGGAGTGTCTTTCACTTTCACTTTCTGTTCTGAGCACATTGCTGGTTATTGCTCAGATTGAAGGAGGTGTTTGGTGGTTTGTGCTGTTGGTGTGAGATTGTGAGAGTGTTGCTGTGTCCTGTGTCCTGTGAAAAGTGTCTGTTAACTTATATTTAATTGTTTTAAATAGTGTTACTGTCTCCTGTCCTGAGTCTTGTTGTGTGTTTGTGTTGGGGTATCTCACTTCATTGTTTTTTGCGGGTTAGCATTCTTTGGGTTGAGGTGTCACTGGTGTGCAGGGAGATGCCGTCTGTGGGCAGGTCGGGAAGGATGTCTGAGGGGGCATTGGGGGCTTCCTGTGGCTGGTAAAGTTTAACCTGCCATCGATGTTGGAGAGGGGTGGACGTATCCTGCAAGGGTACAGCGTGGCAGTGCGGAAGGTGCGTTGGGAGCGTGTGCGGGTGCAGATGCTCCGTTGCTTTGGAGTGGACAGGAACGTGCACCAGTGGAAGCACCGCTGGCAGGACATGCTGGCACGTGAGGCCGACATCCTGGACTTCACCGGAGTCATAACTGGCATACAGGGTGGTAAGTACAAACATTATTTTAACCCTGAATACTGTTACGTACATTGACATTTGACGTGTGGGACATGAAGGCATGATGTCATAATGCTGTCTTAACACCGTGATACTGTTGCAACTCGGTTAATACAATGAAAGTCGTCCAAAAGACATGCCCATGATGCACTGGACTCTTGAAATGCATGATTTAGTCTCCCCAACACAGTGTTTGCAACAGAAGGGAAGGTGTTGGAATACTCAATCCTAAGAACCCTTATTGTAGAGCGCAATCCAGCGCAAGTTGTAACATCAATTTCAGTTGTACTGACCGGGTAGAAAACATGTAGCGCTGTAAAGCCCACATTGTAATGTAGGTCACCTGTGGGACACATTCCATCAGGCACATGCTTATTGTGAGTGTCTACTCATTTGTAAGGGTCGCAAGGCACGGGGGGGGTGTGCATGTTCAAGTCCATCAAGGTGTGTGTATGTGGTCAACCCATTTTCATAAGTCTATGTCTGAAGATGGGGAGCAATGTGGTCTGTCGAGGTGGAAGTTGAGGACTCACAGTGTGATGTAGTTGGGGGACACAATGGCATGCAGGGAGATGATGTTGGTGACGGAGTTTGCGAGAGGTCCACGGGGGCAGCAGCGGTAGCAGAGAAAGGGGCGTGGAAGGATGAAAAGTCAGCAGAGAGGGAATACAGAGTACGCATCAGGAAGCCGGATAGTGACAAACAATATATTAGGTATGAGTGTGGAAATAAGTGAAGTAACAAGTTGATAAGAGTGAATGATGGAGCCGAATGCGTGAGTCAGAGCTCCAATTGACCACCAGGGTCGATGCACAGGTGAACCTGCGTGCGGAGGAGGGCTTCAAACGCACACTCCAGAGAGTGCATGTGCTTGGGGTAGGCCTCAATCAATGGTGGATCTGCGAGGCTGGCAGAGCAATTTCACTGACAGTTAGTCAGTGGCCTTGCTAGTCTGTCCCCGCAGCGCACGTCATGAAGGAGGGGTCCAATTCCATGACATTTGATGAGTGATGTGTGAGGTGCAATGTGTTTACACATGATGTGGTCACATCAGAGGCACAACGCTGCACCATGCCGACAAGCATAGGGGGCTATTTAGGGTGACCCACTGCGCTGGATCAACACTTAACAGTGTGGTGCCAAAGCTGGCACACTTGTGCCAAACCGGCATGCTGATTGATGTGTGTTTGTGTACAGTAAGGGTGACTGTACATGTACATGCCAAGCCATTGTGCGCATGAGCTGTGTGCTGGCCAGAATGTAGTGTGGAAATAGCAGTCCTACATAACTTGTTGAACCGTAGCTACGCTGCCCCTGTACATGGTTTATGTGTGAGTATGAATTGGAGAGGTCAAAAAGACACAACGCAAATGGGACATCTCCAGAGTGTCATACCCCAAATATCTCTGGGTAACTGCCCGTTGAAATCTGCAGGGATGCAATTGTACACAGAGCAATATTAATCCCATGTCCGTGTAGTAATGGGGCCTTGACATTGTGTCACACGACTCATATGTGCATGTCTGCCAGCAGTAATGTGTTGTGTGGTCCGCCTCTGCATTCACAGTCCCTGCGTGAATGGCAGTCTAAGTAGTCACAGTCATGTGGCCAACATGAAAGGCAACACCACAGTCATGTTGCATCATCAGTTACTATAATGAATCTCATCATGTATATGTGATGTTTGTTTACGTCTGGTAACAACACATGTTAACATTTGTTGTCTCACAGATGGTCATCAGCCTATAACACAGGGGGACATCGACAGATTCAGGGACCCACACGCCACTGGTGAGTATGTACATAATATAGTGTCATGTTGCAGTGCCATGGATGTCTGTTACAAATGCTACACTTTGTTGATAAGCAGTATGGGTGTGTCCCTTACCCACAATGTGAAGATGCATTGTGTAAGTCAGATTAGTGTCCAAATTGGTAGGTGAAGGTGGGGCAATGCATCTGTTTCACAGTTGTGAGTTTGCCCATCTACAGTCAGTGATACCCATTCCAATTGAGGGCCATACCTTTAATACCCAAACGCCCCCACTGCGTCACATCCACTGAAGTGATGTTGTCAATCGGGTCATTGGCTTATTGCCGATGTAGTGTTACGCTGCCATGTCAATAAGGCACACTTACATGCTGTGTTTATCGTAAAAGGTGCGTGCAGTGGGTGTTAAGTTGTGCACAAGGAGGCAGTGCTTTTCAGGGGTGCAAGCTCAGAGACATGTTTGAACAGTGCTCTCTTATGTATGCTGCATAGCAGCTTCACTGAAGTGGCAGTGTGTAGCTGAGAGTCATACATATCAATGGCACATTACACAAACACATAGCAAAGATGTGCATGTTAACTGCAATTGCATCTTTGTGCACTGCATTGGTGTGGGCAGGCTGTGTCCGTGGGGACATTCCATGCTTGACTATGGATCATGTGTACATACTCCTCTGTCACAATTGGTGACATTACTCCACACACATTTCCATAACACGCTTGAGGTATGCATTATTTGAAATCCCATATATTTCACAATGCAGGGCTCAACGACACCATCTGTGTGTAAACATTAGCCATGACAATGATACGACGCACATGACCCCAGGGTGCAGTAATGATGTTGAGTGCATTGGAACAGTTTTCGTCTCAAAGGCATGCGTGTTCTCATTCACAACGGAGTGAGGTCAGCGGTCACAAGACATGCATGTGTGACAATTTGGGTGAAATGAAGTCTCCCCCTCTCAGTGGCAGAACATCAGGAATTGTGTAGTAAAGGTGGAGTGAGGGACAGCGCATGCCATCAATGTTAGCGGTCATACACCAACCATGTTCCCATGTGTGCTGCACGATTGGAAGTGTGAGTAGGGCTGTCCCAGTCTTGTTCCTGTGCATGTAGTGTGACATTACAATACTTTGGCATGCACACCTGCACACAGACACCCTTGCAATCTTGTGCAAGACTGGCTGGGTTGGGGCGGACCTGATGACCTGCACACGGTTGCTGGTGGACACACATGGGTGCACATGTGCATTGTGCATTAGATGCAGCTGTGTGTCACAGGACAGGATGAGGGTGGTTCTGTACACGGAGGGCTAATGCCTCCCTCCTCCAGGCATTTGTACATGTCAGCCGCAGTCAGGGTGTCCAATGGTGCCATGTTTTGACCGTGTCAGTCTCATTTTGTAGTGACAGTACATGTTCCATGACATGCACTGTCATGTCAGTCTCCACAGCATGTAGTGAATCATTGCTGCTTAAATATTTGGTTGACCACGTCCGTCTCTGACTTAACATAGTTACACTGGTGTGTTGGCTCACATGTTAATTTAATCTTTGATTTACGATTTAATGGTGAACATTGACATGTTCTGAAGTACTGGAATTAACAGTTATTATATGTTACAGACAACATGACACCTGCGGAGCAACATGCCTACCAGGTGGCCAAGGAGCGGTGCCTTCATGTAAAGAAGGTTGCCAGAGGTTTCCGACAGATGGCGAGGAGGTACCGGAACGACAGGAAGGCCGGAAGATGGAATCCGTTGCAGGATGTTGCACAACCCAGCAGCCAGGCACTCCCCGTACCCTCTGGTCCCAGTGTGGGGTCTCAGCCTGTTATTCCCCCTCCGACCACACCCGCACAGGTGCCAATACCACCTGCACCTGCAGCTCAGGTTGAACCTTTTAATGCTACGGACAGGAGGATGCTTGCTGCCAACAATTCGATGCTCATGGACATTCGGAGGGAATTGCTGTACCTCAACAGGAACCTGCATGATATCCGGACACACCTTGGACTGCAGTGATTCCTCCCCATTTTGTCCCCCATCCCCCTCTTATCCATTGCCACGATGTTGTATGTTTCAGTGTTGGCTAGTGTTTGTGATGTTCTGTTCGTTTTAGGTAGAGTAGTTTTAGTGTAGGCCTAGTTAGTGCTAGTTTTTACGTTAATATATTTTAAGTTCTATTTATATGGTATTTGGGGATAAGTTTCATTTTCCTTTGGGTGGGGTATTGAGGTGGTAACTGTTTTTGCGTGTTGAGGTATAGTTAGGGTATGGAGTTCAGTTAGGTACATTTTAATAGTTAGTTTAGATTTAGTGTTAGGATTAGTTCTTAGTGGTAGTGTAGGGAATTTAAATATTTTATATTTGTTCAATAAATTATGTTATTTAAATTTGTCAGTTTGCACTTACATCATGGATGATGTGGGGAGTGGGGCTTATTCCATTGTATGCAACTCATGCCGTCAATGGCCAAATCAATGAATGTGTAACTATGGTCATGACCTGTTACTTCGCAGGATGGATTGTGTCAGGATACCATGTATGTGAGCACAGTGAACTTGCATGGCTGACAGATTGTAAAGTATGGTTTACGGCTTAGTCTAGGGACATTTTTATGTGACGTTCTACATCTTAAGTGTGACGCACAGGGTTGTACTGCACATTGTTGGAAACTTACAACACAATGTAGGGACATTGAATTGTGAGTACATAGAAGTTGCTACAGTTAGCCATCATGGATATGGATGTATGCACCAAGTAACACATATAGCGTATGACACATGCATATCAGATGCTCTGGGCTCTGAGTCCATATACATTGCATAGCCCTTGGCACACTTGATGCGTGGTGCCAGGGTATCAGCTTACTTTGCCTTACCTGTCCCTGTGCATGGCAGCTCAATCTCCATGACATGCAAGATGTTGGTCATTTGTGTGTCCATTGGTAACATCACATGGCACAACAGTGTTTGTGAATCACATGAGTTACGTGACAATGAGTTATGACTTTACTATTGAGGTCATTCACAAATGTTATTTAGGAGTTGCACTGTAAGGTATACTGACTTTACTTCTACTATCTTCCGTTTCGGACTGCCATAATTAGTTGAGTTATGCTTTGGTCACAGTTGACGTTTGTTTGCATGCACACTGCTCTGCTGCACACAAGTGGTGACATGTTGCATAGCTCCCTGTACCGACAGTGTCATGGGCACTCATCACAGCTGTTACTTTTGGCATTGACTCATTGTGATGACACCCTTGGAATGTGGCCACAGAATCAGACTATGTGCTGAGTGCAGTTCGACAGACATCCGTAGACACATTTACCAATATGCTCACAGTGGGCACAGCATGAGAGGGCTCCAAGATTCTTGGGCATTGTTTGTGCACAGGTAGGGGCTGACTGACGCTTAGCACTTTGGCTATAGTCACCATTGTGGACTACACTTCAGTGAGGCAGACTTTGTTGTTCCATATATGTATGTTAGACATGTGCCCTTAGGTCTCCTCATCAATGTGATTCTGGTGTGCAACATCTGGGGTTGTGATGTGCAATGCGCAACATCACAACAAGATTTGTACACCATGTTGAGTGTAAGTAGATATGCCAGGAGATTATGGTTTGCTATTGTTCAGGGTGACACTACTTGTGTCCTGAAACAGACTGGCACATTTGTTCACACATGCCTGTCTAATGAATGGACGTGGGTATGAGTTGGTATATTGCTAGATTGTGGAATCTGATCAAGGTGGGCCCAGCAATTTTACACATACAGGCTCATCTCACTGCCTATCCGTGTCAGATGACACATGTACCTAGCTTGTATTTCCCTTGGTGCTCCTTGTTGTGGATTCACAGGACATGAATTATTGACGAAGTTAAATGCTTGATTGGTCATGTAGACATGCATCTGTGTGATTAGTAAATATTTATTTGCAGTACAAAGGAGGAAGACAGGACCAGTACTTGCCCATTCAAACCAACATTGCATATATGCCCGTTAGAGGGGCAGACAGAGTCCTTTGGGAGTGACGGATCAGAGGGAAGAGGCGGAGTTTGCAGTGTCATTGGCACAAAAAAGAGCTGATGTGGAAGTCCATGTTTAGGTCCAAGGTGAGTGTTATGTGTGAGAAGTTGGCCTGGCATATGCTGTCCACTAATTATAGTGGGCACCTTGCACCAGTCCAAACAACCCCTTATTGGAGATAGGTTAAAGACAACCTTATTGAAAGCTATCCTAGTGGTAGCTATGGAGAGCAGCCTTCAGGCTAAGTCTTGAAGGAATGTAAAGCAGCTTGTTTTACCAGTCTATAATCTCTTGAGTGATCAAATGAAAGAGCACCACACCAGGTATATATTCAAAATATATGTATTTATTGCTAAACACACCCCTCTAGTCTCTTTATGAGGCTAGAGTTCGAAATACATAAGTTAGAAGTTATTAAATCACAGTAATAGCACAAATACACGTTTGGGCCCTAGGGGCGTACCAAACCATATACCAATAAGGTGGTATGCGAACCACGACTGAACTAGACACTAGGCCTAGAGCCTCTAGAAGTGCTTGGACCACAAGGAACCACCCAAGGTAGTGACACAGGGGACCCACGGGAGACGCGTGCAGTGTAAATACACAACCGCGATACGCCGTTGACTTCTATGGAGAAAGTTGGGATCGGGAAATTAGAGAAAAGGGACACTTAAAAGAGGACTAGGACAAAACCCTTTGAGATCTAGGACTTTGAAGAGTCTCTACCCACGGGAGCACCGGAGTACTCGTGTTACCTCACCCAGGGAAGCCGGGTGCATAGGTGCCTTTCGGGGTCGGGTTTCGTCGTCGATTCGAATGGCGATCTGCTGCAAAGTGCTGCTGGCGGCCAAGAGAAAAGTGTCCGGGTGGATCCAAGAGTGGATCGGAGTTCTGAAGAACCTGAAAGCAGAGGGGACAGAGTCTGGGTCACTAGCCAGTGACCAGGAAGGCGATGGACAGATGCCCACCGATGTCGAGTGCTTCAGGTGCGTTGACAGTCGTCTTGACTCTTCAGCCACGAGGTCCAGGAGGCGTTGTCGGTGACCAGGAGCAGGATTCGGGCTGGTACACGATGTCTGTCGAGTGCTGAGGTGTCGGCGACTGGATTGGACCCAACAAGCCTTGGCAACGGCAAGTCTCGGTGAAGATGTAGATTGTCGATGGTGCAGACCAGCAAGGTCTGTGGAACTCATCCAGCGAGGGTAAGTGAGGGCAGGCCTGGAGCAACCAGGATGCCAAGTTAGAAAAGGATTGGCCTTCGTTAAGGGCTACTAGCCAACGGGCTAGCGACCGCAAAGGAGCCTTGTGACGCCGCACGTGGATCTGGCTTACAGGACACTCGTGGAGTGGGAGCCAGTGATCTTCGGTGCAGGTGGTGCTGGAGGCTAGCGCTACTCGGAGCCCAAAGCACGACTTCTTGGGAGACCCAGAAGAGGATGCACTTGCAAATGTGCTCAGTGTCCAGGGGTCACGGTCTCAAGTCACCCACGATAGCCACGGGCCTCAGCTTTGCTGGGGACTCAGGAGTAGCCTCGGGGAAGTCTGAGAATCTACCTCTGGTGATGCGATGACTTCGGCGTCCGACGGGAGCTTCAGAAATGCGAACCGGACAGATGCTTCTTTGGTGCCTGCCAAGCAGGGGAGTCACTCCTTGACCCCAAGGGAGATTCTTCTGTCCTCTAATCGTGAGTAGAGCGTCGAAGGTCCAGGATTCAGTTACAGAGTTTCGTCCAGGGATAATCTAAAGTCCTAAGGACTGGGTTCCTACCTTTATACTAAAGATAGGGGTTGGACTACTCTGTGGCCCCACCTATGGGTGGGTCAGGGCAGAGGGGTGGCTACACTCCTTTCCCTTTGTCCAGTTCGTGCCAAAGCAGGGGCTGCAAGCCCCTTATCCGGTTTGAACTGGGGTATGCACAGGGACACCAGGTGTGCCCCCAGTGCAGGACTTCAAAGCACCCGAAAGTGCTCCCGCCCAGCCCCAATACACATTATCCTGTCTGGGGAGGTGGTCACACCTCCCTGGGACAGGAAACCTATTGTCCAGGCCTCCCCTGCCGGAGTTTCGTCCAGCAGCAGGAGGCCAGACTCGTGTCTGTGGCAGCAGCATCCATTTTGTGATGCCAGGGCTCTGGAAAGAAGTTACCGGACTAGTCAGAGTTAACATGTCTTTCCCTCTAGAAGGGTGGAATGCTACCCCCGCCGCCAGGATTGGCGGGGGGTAGTATTCCAAGATGTTTGACACCAAACACGACATGTTTAGGTGCAGCCATTCCAAAGTTAGCATTTTACCGCGAGGAAATAATGCGCTTAAGAGTATATGGTCAGGCTGCACTACAAACAGCATCAGAGATGGTCTCCGAACGCTGCAGAGGGGCCCTGCTCATGCAGGGGCACCCTCTCACATAGGAACCATGCACTCTGCCTTTAGGATTGATAAGGCCTGCCTTAGGAGTGACTTATAGGTTTATATGTGTGTATGTATTTAGTGATATAGGTAACCTATATCACAGTAAGGGGTGCATGCACCACCTTACCCAGGCTGCAGTAGCAGACCTGTGGTGTCAGTTTGGATGGCCTTCCAGGGGTGGCATAATACATGCTGCAGCCCCTGGCAGGCCTCTGAGGTACCTATGCCCTTGGTACATAGTATACCATATACTAGGGACTTATAAGGGCACTCCAGATCCCAATCAGTGATGTGCCTAAGGCACATGGAAACCATTTTAGAGAGGAAGCAGCTAGGCCGGGGTTCTGATTAGCAGGGCCCCAGCCAGACTAATGTCGAAAAACAGTGAAGCATCAGCAAAAAGTGGGGGTACCCATGTGAAGCAGATCCTACTCTCCTACACAACCCCCCCCAAACGTAGGGACATTAAACTAACCTTGCCCAGTTAAGTCTTCATGTTCTAAGTGGAAATTCCTAGAGAGTCCATCTGCATTCGCATGGTTACTCCCAGGCCTATGTTCCACTGTAAAGTCCATCCCCTGTAGGGAAATGGACCACCTAAGCAGTTTGGGGTTTTCACCCTTCATTTGTTTTAGCCATAAGAGGGGCTTATGGTCTGTCTGAACCAGGAAGTGTGTACCAAACAAGTATGGCCTCAACTTCTTCAGAGCCCAGACCACAGCAAAGGCCTCCCTCTCTATGGCTGACCAACGTTTCTCTCTAGGGGTCAGCCTTCTGCTAATGAAAGCTACTGGCTGATCCTGACCTTCTTCATTCAATTGTGACAGTACAGCCCCTACCCCCAATTCAGATGCATCAGTTTGAACAATGAACTTCTTGGAGTAATCAGGACTCTGCAGAATTGGAGCAGTGCACATGGCCTGCTTGAGGTCATCAAATGCCTTTTGACAGCTAACTGTCCACTGAACCTTTTTGGGCATTTTCTTAGAAGTTAAGTCATTCAGGGGTGTCACTATTGATCCATACCCCTTGACAAATCTCCTATAGTACCCAGTCAGGCCTAAGAAGGCTCTCACCTGAGTCTGGGTAGTGGGAGCAGTCCAGTCCATGATGGTCTGGATCTTGCTCTGCAAAGGTTGAACCTGGCCTCCACCCACAAGGTGGCCCAGGTACACAACCTGACTCTGCCCTATCTGGCACTTAGTGGCCTTGATAGTCAGGCCTGCCTTTTGCAGGGCCTGTAAAACATTCCTGAGGTGGACCAGGTGATCCTCCCAGGTGGAGCTAAAGACAGCAATATCATCTAGATATGCTGCACTATAGGCTTCCAGTCCTGTGAGAACTGTATTCACCAACCTCTGGAAAGTGGCAGGTGCATTCTTCAGACCAAAGGGCATTACCACAAATTGATAATGCCCACTAGGGGTTGAGAATGCTGTTTTGGGCTTTGCAGTATCAGCTAGTCTGATCTGCCAGTAGCCAGCTGTTAGGTCAAATGTGCTGAGATATTTGGCAGAGGCCAAAGTATCTATGAGCTCATCTGCCCTGGGTATTGGATGGGCATCAGTCCTAGTGACTGCATTGAGACCCCTGTAGTCCACACAAAACCTCATCTCTCTTTTTCCACCACTGGTGTGAGGTTTTGGTACAAGGACCACTGGACTAGCCCAAGGGCTATCTGAGGGTTCAATAACTCCCAATTCCAACATTTTCTGGACTTCAGTCCTGATACAGTCCCTGACATGGTCAGGTTGCCTATAAATCTTGTTTTTAATAGGCAGACTGTCCCCAGTGTCCACTTCATGAGTGCACCAGGTGGTCTGACTGGGTGTCAGTGAAAACATATGTCTAAACTGATTGAGGACTTGCCTGCAATCAGTTTGTTGCTGGGTAGTGAGGCTGCCTGCCAAGGCTACATCATCAACTGACCCATCGTCAGGGTTCTGTGAGAGCAGGTCAGGGAGTGGGTCACTCTCTTCCTCCTGCCCTTCATCAGTAGCCATGAGCAAGCCCATGTCTGCCCTGTCCACATATGGTTTTAACCTGTTGACATGGAGAACCCTGTGGGGACTCCTGGGTGTTCCTAGGTCTACTAAATAAGTGACCTCACCCTTCTGCTCAACAATAGTGTGGGGTCCACTCCATTTATCTTGGAGAGCTGCTGGGGCCACTGGCTCCAACACCCACACCTTCTGTCCTGGCTGGTAAACAGTCAGAACAGCCTTTTGGTCATGCCAGGCCTTTTGAAGTTCCTGGCTAGCCTCAAGGTTTTTGTTTGCCTTTTTCATGTACTCAGCCATCCTGGAGCGGAGACCAAGTACATAGTCCACTATATCTTGCTTTGGGGGCTTGAGAGGTAACTCCCATCCTTCCTTCACCAAGCACAGTGGACCCCTCACAGGGTGGCCAAACAGAAGTTCAAAAGGGCTGTAACCAACCCCCTTCTGAGGCACCTCCCTATATGCGAATAAAAGGCAGGGCAAGAGTATGTCCCATCTTCGCCTAAGCTTTTCTGGGAGCCCTTTAATCATGCCCTTCAAGGTTTTGTTGAATCTCTCAACTAAACCATTGCATTGTGGGTGATAGGGTGTGGTGAACTTATAAGTCACTCCACACTCCTTCCACATTGCTTTCAAGTACCCAGACATGAAGTTAGCACCCCTGTCTGATACTACCTCCTTAGGAAAGCCCACTCTTGAGAAGATTCCCAGGAGGGCCCTTGCCACCACAGGTGCTGTAGTGGTCCTGAGGGGAATAGCTTCTGGGTACCTGGTGGCATGATCCACTACCACCAGGATAAACCTGTGCCCAGAGGCTGTTTGGGGATCCATGGGACCAACAATGTCAATCCCTACCCTTTCAAAGGGCACCCCCACCACAGGTAGTGGTATCAGGGGGCCTTTGTAGTGCCACCTGCTTTGCCACTGGCTTGGCAGGTTACACAGGAGCGACAAAACTCCTTACTGTCTTCAGACATGTGGGGCCAGTGAAAGTGAGGGACAATTCTGTCCCAAGTCTTGTTCTGGCCCAGGTGACCTGCTAAGGGAATATCATGGGCTAGGGTCAATAGGAAGCCCCTGAACTTCAGAGGTATAACCAACCTCCTGGTAGCACCAGGCTTGGGGTCTCTACTCTCTGAGTACAGGAGTCCATCATCCCAATACACTGTATGGGGACCACTAGCTTTCCCAGCAGCCTCAGCAGCAGCTTGCTGTCTGAGGGGTTCAAGGGAGGGGCAGCTCTGCTGCTCCTGGCTCAGATCTGCCCTAGAAGGTCCCCCTGTCCCCAAGAACTCAACCTGGTCAGGTTCAAGTTCCTCTGGGACAGTTCCTTCTTCAGGGCTGAGATCATCCCCCTCAAGGGACTGATCTTCCTCCTGAGCCAAGGGGAAGGCACTGCCTTAACCCTACTACTCCTCCTCTTGGAAGGCACTTGGTCCATTCTTCCAGAATCCAAGGCCTGTTCAGTGCTAGACATTTTGGCTTGTGACCTGGTCACAGCAAACACATCTGCAGGGATCCCCAGCATTTCTGCATGGGTCCTGAGCTCCACTTCTGCCCAAGCAGAAGTCTCTAAGTCATTGCCAAGCAAGCATTCGACTGGTAGGTTTGCACTTACCACAACCTTCTTAAGGCCAGTTACCCCTCCCCAGGAGAAGTTAACAACTGCCAGAGTATGGTCTGTTCTGACATTGCTAGCATTGGTCACTTGGTACATCTCACCAAGTATAACTTGCCCAGGATTCACAAGGTCTTGTGTCACCATTGTGACACTTGCCCCTGTGTCCCTAAATGCCAAAGCCTCACGTCCATTGATTAAAGGCTGTTGTCTGTACTTGCCCAGATTACTGGGACTCACAGTGGAGGTCACATCCATGCCTCCATCACAGACTAACACAGCCTGAGTCAGTTCTCTGACTAGGTCAGAGCCCAACTCAGTTCCCAGGGTGAACCCTACTAAACCCTTGGCTGGAGCACTCCCACCAACTGTACTAGGGGGAACAGGTGCCTTAGGGGCATTGGTGGGTGCTGGACTGGAGTCTTTGGACTTGGTGCAATCACTGGTCCAGTGGGTCTTTTGCTTACAGACCTTGCACCATGGTTTTCTTTGGCCTTTCCCTTTGGTAGACTGTGAATCCCCACCAGAAGAAGATTTTTGGGGGCCTGATGAAGACTTTTGATCTTTACCCTTCTCCCCACCCTTTTCAGAGTTCTTAGCATCTTGCTTCTTGGTTTCCCCACCTTGGTTCTGTACCTTCTGCTTCACCCTGGTTCTGACCCATTTGTCTGCCTTCTTTCCCAATTCTTGGGGAGAGGTCAGATCAGAGTCTACCAGGTATTGATGCAACAGCTGATTTTGACAGTTATTAAGAATCTGCTCCCTCATTATCAGATTGTACAATCCTGAGAAGTCACACACCTTACTGCCCATCAACCAGCCTTCCAGAGCCTTGGCAGAACAATCCACATAGTCTACCCAGTCTTGAGTCTGTGCTTTTTGGGTGTCTCTGAACTTCAACCTGTACTGTTCAGTGGTTAGGCCAAACCCATCAATAAGAGCACTCTTCAAGACCTTGTAATTATCAGCATCCTCCTCTCTAACAGTGAGGAGCTTATCTCTACCTTTGTCAGCAAAGGAGAGCCACAAGATTGCTGCCCACTGCTCCTGAGGGACCTTCTGTACCTTACAGGCCCTCTCTAATGCAGTTATCCATTTGTGGATGTCATCCCCACTCTGGTAGGGAGGGACAATCTTGCTCAGGTTCCTATGGTCATAGGACCTTTCCCTGTCTCTAGGGACATGGCTGCCACCATGGGACTCTAGTCCCAACTTTCTTCTCTCTCTAAGGAGATCTAGGGATTCCCTATCTAAAGCCAATTGCTTTTTTCTGATTTCCAGCTGAGTTTCCTCATACTGGACCAGTCTGTCTCTTCTCTCATGAGAGGATTCCCTCCTGTGAGAGGAGATAGAGCTCCCTATGGAGGTGCCAGAGTGGTTAGACTCCTGAGAAGGAGATCTAGACTTCCTGGGCACACTCTTAATCCTTCCTGGGGGGACAAAGAGGGCATCATTCTGATCATCCTCATCATCTTCCACAGGAGGGATTGGGTTATCCAGGTCAGGGTCATTGTCACCCTCCTGGCCAGTTTCAGAGGGGGGGCTGGGGGTATTGGTACCCCTGGCCTCGTCCTCTTCCTCTGCCCCACCCTCAGCTCCTACCCCTTCAGTCCCCAAGGGCTTACTAAGGTCATAAGCCACCAACAACTCCTTGAGGTGTTGGGTGGTGAGGCTTTGGCCTGTCCTTAGTTTTCTCAAGTTGCATAAAGCTCTCAATTCCAAGAATGGGAGTGTATCATACTTGGAGGGTGGAAGCTCAATGGCTTCCTGCAAGGATTCTTTAGATCCTACCCTTAAAGACATTACTAGTGTGGTGTGGTGTATGCACTACCTACTCTAGTGTGGCCTACTAAACTCTCTTGAGTTGTAGAAAGGGTTGTGCTATCCCTTAACACACAACTCTAAGTTCAGTAGAACTTACTGTATTCTAAGCTTAAATTATATGTACCTTAGGTACCTTTAGTGGTTTTCAGTTGATCAATTCAATTGAGATTATCGGGTAAAACAATAGCAAGCTGGAATCCCACCGCTGCACACCAATGTGAGAAGTTGGCCTGACATATGCTGTCCACTAATTATAGTGGGCACCTTGCACCAGTCCAAACAACCCCTTATTGGAGATAGGTTAAAGACAACCTTATTGAAAGCTATCCTAGTGGTAGCTATGGAGAGCAGCTTTCAGGCTAAGTCTTGAAGGAATGTAAAGCAGCTTGTTTTACCAGTCTATAATCTCTTGAGTGATCAAATGAAAGAGCACCACACCAGGTATATATTCAAAATATATGTATTTATTGCTAAACACACCCCTCTAGTCTCTTTATGAGGCTAGAGTTCGAAATACATAAGTTAGACGTTATTAAATCACAGTAATAGCACAAATACACGTTTGGGCCCTAGGGGCGTACCAAACCATATACCAATAAAGTGGTATGCGAACCACGACTGAACTAGACACTAGGCCTAGAGCCTCTAGAAGTGCTTGGACCACAAGGAACCACCCAAGGTAGTGACACAGGGGACCCACGGGAGACGCGTGCAGTGTAAATACACAACCGCGATACGCCGTTGACTTCTATGGAGAAAGTCGGGATCGGGAAATTAGAGAAAAGGGACACTTAAAAGAGGACTAGGACAAAACCCTTTGAGATCTAGGACTTTGAAGAGTCTCTACCCACGGGAGCACCGGAGTACTCGTGTTACCTCACCCAGGGAAGCCGGGTGCATAGGTGCCTTTCGGGGTCGGGTTTCGTCGTCGATTCGAATGGCGATCTGCTGCAAAGTGCTGCTGGCGGCCAAGAGAAAAGTGTCCGGGTGGATCCAAGAGTGGATCGGAGTTCTGAAGAACCTGAAAGCAGAGGGGACAGAGTCTGGGTCACTAGCCAGTGACCAGGAAGGCGATGGACAGATGCCCACCGATGTCGAGTGCTTCAGGTGCGTTGACGGTCATCTTGACTCTTCAGCCACGAGGTCCAGGAGGCGTTGTCGGCAAGCAGGAGCAGGATTTGGGCTGGTACACGATGTCTGTCGAGTGCTGAGGTGTTGGCGACCGGATTGGACCCAACAAGCCTTGGCAACAGCAAGTCTCGGTGAAGATGTAGATCATTGATGGTGCAGACCAGCAAGGTCTGTGGAACTCACCCAGCGAGGGTAAGTGAGGGCAGGCCTGGAGCAACCAGGATGCGAAGTTAGAAAAGGATTGGCTTCCGTTAAGGGCTACTAGCCAACGGGCTAGCGACCGCGAAGGAGCCTCGTGACGCCGCACGTGGATCTGGCTTACAGGACACTCGTGGAGTGGGGGCCAGTGATCTTCGGTGCAGGTGGTGCTGGAGGCTAGGGCTACTCGGAGCCCAAAGCACGACTTCTTGGGAGACCCAGAAGAGGATGCACTTGCAAATGTGCTCGGTGTCCAGGGGTCATGGTCTCAAGTCACCCACGATAGCCACGGGCCTCAGCTTTGCTGGGGACTCAGGGTAGCCTCGGGGAAGTCTGAGAATCTACCTCTGGTGATGCGATGACTTCGGCGTCCGACGGGAGCTTCAGAAATGCAAACCGGACAGATGCTTCTTTGGTGCCTGCCAAGCAGGGGAGTCACTCCTTGACCCCAATGGAGATTCTTCTGTCCTCTAATCGTGAGTAGAGCGTCGAAGGTCCAGGATTCAGTTACAGAGTTTCGTCCAGGGATAATCTAAAGTCCTAAGGACTGGGTTCCTACCTTTATACTAAAGATAGGGGTTGGACTACTCTGTGGCCCCACCTATGGGTGGGTCAGGGCAGAGGGGTGGCTACACCCTTTCCCTTTGTCCAGTTCGCGCCAAAGCAGGGGCTGCAAGCCCCTGATCCGGTTTGAACTGGGGTATGCACAGGGACACCAAATGTGCCCCCAGTGCAGGACTTCAAAGCACCCGAGTGCTCCCGCCCAGCCCCAATACACATTATCCTGTCTGGGGAGGTGGTCACACCTTCCTGGGACAGGAAACCTATTGTCCAGGCCTCCCCTGCCGGAGTTTCGTCCAGCAGCAGGAGGCCAGACTCGTGTCTGTGGCAGCAGCATCCATTTTGTGATGCCAGGGCTCTGGAAAGAAGTTACCGGACTAGTCAGAGTTAACATGTCTTTCCCTCTAGAAGGGTGGAATGCTACCCCCGCTGCCAGGATTGGTGGGGGGTAGTATTCCAAGATGTTTGACACCAAACACGACATGTTTAGGTGCAGCCATTCCAAAGTTAGCATTTTACCGCGAGGATATAATGCGCTTAAGAGTATATGGTCAGGCTGCACTACAAACAGCATCAGAGATGGTCTCCGAACGCTGCAGAGGGGCCCTGCTCATGCAGGGGCACCCTCTCACATAGGAACCATGCACTCTGCCTTTAGGATTGATAAGGCCTGCCTTAGGAGTGACTTATAGGTTTATATGTGTGTATGTATTTAGTGATATAGGTAACCTATATCACAGTAAGGGGTGCATGCACCACCTTACCCAGGCTGCAGTAGCAGACCTGTGGTGTCAGTTTGGATGGCCTTCCAGGGGTGGCATAATACATGCTGCAGCCCCTGGCAGGCCTCTGAGGTACCTATGCCCTTGGTACATAGTATACCATATACTAGGGACTTATAAGGGCACTCCAGATCCCAATCAGTGATGTGCCTAAGGCACATGGAAACCATTTTAGAGAGGAAGCAGCTAGGCTGGGGTTCTGATTAGCAGGGCCCCAGCCAGACTAATGTCGAAAAACAGTGAAGCATCAGCAAAAAGTGGGGGTACCCATGTGAAGCAGATCCTACTCTCCTACATTGGGTGACATTGGAATACAATGGAAGGGGTCGTTCTGTGGCATGATAGTAAGAAGAATACCAAGGAAAGCCCGGCCTTCTGACGTCAATATTTGCTCTTTGTTCTCCTTACCATAATGGCAGACTCATCCTCATCTTCGTCCTCTGATGTGTCATGTGGCTCACATGTGGGTGGTGGTATGGAGGGTGCAGCACTGTGAGACACAGACACATCAGGGGGCGGAGCTGAGGATGTGGAGCCGCCAGCAGCAGCAACTATTGGCGCCAGAGCTTGGGGCAGCACTGAGGTGACGAGCAGATGCAGGGCCTGGTAGATCCCAGCTACATTGCGCTGGTGTTCAGCCGTGGCAGCCAACTGTTGTTCTTCACGCCGCTCCCTGCTCTCCATTATCCGGGCTATCCTGGACAAATCGGCACTGACACTACTGTAGCCACCCTGCTGAGACAGTTGGTCCAGTCTCTGTGTCAGGACTACAGCAATGTCATCCAGGGAGCGTTGGAGAGCATTGAGCGGGCTGTGGATGTCTGTCATCCTCTGCATGTGGTCCCTGATGGGACTCAGACACCCATGTATGTCGTCCATTTTGGCTGCCAGGCTCTCAAACCCCAACCGCACCTGGTCACGCGTCTCCCGCTGGACCTCAAGCACATGGCGGTGGAAGGCCTGATATGTGTCGTCAAGGTCCTGGGAGGCAGCTGTGGTGGGAGGTGCCTGCTGCTGGATGGTTTGTGCAGGGGGTGGGGTTTGCGCAATGCTGCTGGGTTGCCCTGCTCCTGTAGATTGTGGGTCAAGGGTGTCCAGCATCTGGAGGAATTCCTCCTGGTTGATGGTGGTGTAATCGTCCAAGTCAACCGTGAGTGGTGGGTCATTCTGCTGTCCAGGAGGTGTTGTCTCTCCCTCTACAATTGGAACGGGAGATACAGTTTAAAAGTGTGTTACATGTAGGAGCATGCATTAGTTAACTTTGCAAACAGACTGCGGGAGACTGTACATTCTGACAGTTTTGGATGAGATGCTTATGATTAGCAGGATGTTGATTTTTTTCAAGGGCATCACGGATGTGTGCTTGTACTTGTACATTGTCATCATACATTTTAACAATATGAGATTTGTTTCAGGACAGTGTCTACACACAGGCGCTACCTGTTGTGTCCTCTGTTCAGTTGTGTGAGTGATGCAGTTCGTAACACCTAGTAGTCAATGTTGATGTACTCAGATTTGTGTGTGTGTGCACTGCATTGTGTGATGGTGGCACCTGCTGCTTTTGTTTTACTGCCCCTCGTCCCTTTCAGACAATGACCCTTTGACTTCTGTGAATGTACAATGCAGAGATGCTGTACGCTGTGGTGACTATGTGTGTTGTCCAGAGTTGTGACACTTGTGCATAGTAGGTCATGAGATGTCTGGGTCACATCAGGGGTTGTGTGTTCAGAAGGATGTGTCAGAGTGTGACCTGCTCCTATGAGGGGGTGGTCCACACTCCGCCACATCAGTGAGATGTCCTGCACCATGTAAATATGTTTGTCCAGCAGGTATGCTATTCATCATGCCCTGTCATTTGCCTTGTCAGTGTGGCTCACAGACCTGCAGCTTTGCAGGGTACTGCACATGTGCATGTGTTTTGTGTGAGATTAGTTATGTGTGAGGAGGGCACCCTTTTGGCACATTGGCAATGAGAGCCTACTTTCTTTATTCGACATGGCTGCACTATGTAGGACACATGTGCATCTATGTAGCTAGGGCTGTTGTGAATTGTCTTGTGTGCATTCTGTCAGTCATGTTCAATCTTGCATGTATTGCTTACTGCACTTCTGTTGGATTACCCATTCTGAGTGTGGTGCAGCATGTATTGCAATAGTTGTTACTGTCTGTTCAGACGGTGTCAACACCCATTACCCGCAACTTTGATCCCACATGTGGTGTGTGTGTGTGGCAGTAGTGTCCCGTATGGGGCATGCTGCCGGGCAGGGACGTGGGGCGGTGGAGGGGCAGGGTGGGGGGTGGTGGGGCTGGGGGGGGGTGGGTAGACACCGGAAAATGGATGTATGCATGTCAGTGGACATTTAATAAGTTAAGAGGGATGTAGTTGGGTGCCCTGCATTGCATTTGGCAATGCAGTGCGCACAAATGGATCCGTTTGATGGATTTAACTGTTTACTTACATGCATTCATCCGTATTCCGGTGTTTACTACACCCCACCCTGCCCCTCCCCTGCCCTGCCCTACGTCACCGCCCGGCAGCACGCCCATACGGGACACTACTGGTGTGTGTTACAGGATTTTGCTTTAGTTGATTTACAGATGCGTGTTTATGTTGCTCAGGCCTTGTCAGTGCCACACTCACAACAGATGCAATTGGCATGGTGATGTGTATTTGTGTATGTGCCACGCAGCTGATGACATGGATGATACATGCTGTCCTGGTTCAAGATTTTCAAGTCCTGGCTTTGCGTGTGTGTGATGATTTGATATGACTGGATGTTTGTTCACTGACACAGTTGGCTTACCAGACAGATGTGTTTACATGCACATGATCGTGGGATGGGCAACTCACATGGTGACAGAGGAGGAATGCTGTTTTCAGTATGACAGATGTGTACACTTGGGGGTGGGTGAGTGTAATGTGACCTTATCATTGGGTGTGCCATTTTGGCCTATTTATTAGTTGTTAGAAAATTTGCTATCCTTGCTTGTGGTCATACTTTGTTTGGCATACTTCTTTACGGGCACATTGTTGTTGTGTGAGTTTGTCACAACAACGAGTGAAGGAGTACAGCTTTGTGAAACACATTGCTGATATGCATTGTTCATGTACCGTGGTGTTGAAGGTATTTCCCCCCTGCTCATTGCATAACATTGCCGCATGAGTAACGTCTGCAGCATGTGTGCATTTAGTACTTTTAGTTTTTTGTTACATTAAAATTAACCCTGATGAAGTTTTAGGCAGCAGGGCATTGACATCTCCAAAATCACAGACCTAGTCCCCTCCACTGATCTTAATATACATTTGTACAAACAGATGATCTCAGCTCAACCTTAAGGCAAGTTTCCGCAATGTCCTTGGAAAATATGATTCATGTAACAAAGGGAGTTATGTCCAATGCTCTATGGGTCCCAGATTGAGGAACTTGACTATTCCTACTAAGTCTATCCATGCCCTAAATTCCAATACACCCTCCCTCCAGGCATGTCACATCCCCCATTACTCTGCACTCATCGATTACCACTAGTCATGCGTGATTAGTAATCTCATTAGGTAGACTATTGCACCTTGTGCAGACTGCCACTTTTGCTTCACGTATCTTGCATATCGCTAATGGTGGCACATGGCTACTTCTACGCGCTGGAGGTGGCCTCCCCTGTCATCAGCTCTCCCAGGTCAGCGTCATCATCACTTTCGGCGTCTGGTTCTTTTGATCGTCCCACCAGGTGTCCCCACGCTCTAGCTGCCTCGGGTGCTCCATCACTCCCCATCCTCTTTGCCAATTGTAGCCGAGCCATTCCATCACAGTCTGCACATTGGATGGAATCTATCTTCCAGCGATCTGAGCTCGGGCGCCCACTCGCCTTCCAGTGCTTCGTGATTTCTCTCTTGGCAACCACCAGTCCCGTATCTATGAACTTTGTGGTGATTTTAGTTTTAGCTGTTTGGGGAAACCAATGCAGTATACATGTCCCCAATGCCATATCTAATTCCCTATCCGTCACTACCTTCAATAGTGCAAGTACGTCATTCCAGTGAGTAGCCAGGAGTGGGCACTTCATGTGCATTTGAGGGAGGTCTGCCCCTTCACCCCTACACCTCTGGCATTCATCTGAGTCAGTGTTGTTATATGTTTTTATTTTTGCCGTTGTGAGGTAAGCACGATGTGTGACATTGAAATGGTGCATTTGAAAGCAGGCATAGCTGGTGCTCTTCCACGCCCGCTCCACTATCTCAGCCCGAGCCCTTTCCGGATTCTCGCTCCCTACATCAGCCTCCCATTTGTACTTACGTATGTCCAAAGGGGGTAGCTTCTCAGGGGTCATGCGCTTGTATTAACACGTGACTGCCTTAGACCTCCCTGCTGCAGTCACTATGTATTCACAATGTGTGTGCATTTAGTCATATGACTATTGTAGCCATCAGACTACATGTTCATTATTTTGTGAGGTAGCATGTGTTGCCAGTATGCTGACTCACTGGATGCTTGCTCACTTGCGGTACACAGAACTGCATTGCATGGACGGTCAAGGGGGCATAATGCTTGGCGATGCGTGAGGTTGTCACATTGTCCCCCTTGCATCATCAGAACCCATTTCCAATTCAGCAGCACAAGGCAGCATCTCCCAGACGCCCAAATGAGCATGCCGTGTGAATGTGACAGGTCACGTGCACCAGTGAGCATGCCAACAACAAGCTCAGCACACCTGCAACTTTGCGCATGTGTTTGGCTTGTGTGCAGGGTTGTGTGTGGCCACCACAGTCACCCTTGATGGCCATGCACGGCCTTGCACACAAGTCAGACACATGCGCAATGTTGCAGGTGTGCTGTGCTTGTTGTTGGCATGCTCACTGGTGCACGTGATCTGTCACAATCACACGACATGCTCATTTGGGTGTCTGGGAGATGCTGCCTTGTGCTGCTGAATTGGATATGGGTTCTGATGATGCAAGGTGGGCATTTTGCAAGCCCTCCGCATCTCTGGGTGATGTGGCACTTTGCTAATTGTTGTTGCCCTTATTTTGTAATGTGATGTTGTGCCTGGACTGTGTTTGGCTGACTTTACGGTGCACATTTCAAAGTCTGGGTGCATGGGAATATGTGTCTTGCAAGGTTTTGGCTTGAGTCAGGTGATCTGTGTCCATGCCACCATGCACAGGGCTATCTGGGACCTGGTCCACAGTGATTGTGGGTCTGCAATGCAATTTTCTGTGCATGAGTGCCATTGTGCCCATCCACCACCATCCACCCACTCCATGGTTGGTACTCACCCTGTGGTTGTGTCTGCTCACACTCAGCAGTGTCCTGACCCGGCACTCCGACCACCGTTTCATCAGTGATGACTTGGGCCACCATTTCCTCCGTCTCATCCAGCTCCAGCTGGGGCGCTGGACTCCCTCCTCCGGTGGCATTTGCTGCCTTCCGGTTGGCTGCAATTTTTTCCTTTGTATTCTTCTTACTGTCATTCCAGCGCTTCCTGACCTCGTCCACTGTCCTCCTCTTCCTCTCTCCAACAGCATTCACCTTGTCCGTAATGTCTTCCCATATTTCTTTTTTTCTGGCCAATGGCACTGAGCGTTTAATTGAATAGCTCCTGTTGGTGTTCAGCCACCAGGCCACACAGGACCTGATTTTCCTGGTGACTGAACCTGGGGTTCCTCTTCCTCTTGGACTTCTCCTGGGTCTCTGTCTGCTCCTCCTGGCTAGCTGGGGGGTTGTTGGTGGGCTCAGCACTTGTCCCGGCTTCCTCCGTGTCTCTCCTGGGTTCTGGTGTATTCTCCATTTTGTTTTTTGTTTTTTTTCCCCAGCTTGTTGGCCTTTTATGGGGAATTTTGGCGCTTGATTGGTGTGACATGCAGGCCTGCTGCCAATTTCCCTGCTGATTTCGGCGCTATTTGGCCTATCGCTACTTTTCTGTGCTTAGCGTCCTTTTTTTTATCGCCGGCGCATAGGATGTATCGCCGTCCATTAGCGCTGGGATTAGTTGCTATCGCTGGGTAGCGGCGCGTTGTTAATACGTCGCTACCACGGCGATAAAATCCGGGTAACGACGGCGATAAAAAAAGGACGCTTATCGCGCTTGGCGATAATTATCGCGGTTTGTTGATAATATGCCCCTTCATTTTTCGTTTCTTCTTGTTTTTTTGCTTTTTAGACTCGGTTTGAGGGATCCCTAAGTCTAAGGTATCCTGCAAACTGGAAATCTAGGACCCCTTAGCAGCACCCTTAGTGTCCCCTAGAACATTGGCGACCCTAACACGGCCTCCCCACCCCATTGTCTTGAGGAGTGGAACGCTCTACAACCCTTTTACTGATGGCCTAGCTGGTGGCAGAGTTTCAATGAGAGTGGAATATCTGCCCCAAACAGGATTTTTCAACTATTGGAACCCGCTTGTGCTGACTGATTTCTGACTTCCTCCCAGCAAAGGGAAGCTCTCCACAAAGACTGTGATGCTGTGCTTGCTGTTTTGGAGCAGCTTGGTACCCATTTCTCTTAGCATATGGCTAGAACTGTTGAAGGTCTACTAGCCTGATTTGATGCTGCTGCACACATTGACTGCATGGAATGGGGAACAGCATTTAGAACGTGGTCAGAACCACGCATGCCATTACAACACATGCGTTACAACGCATGCGTCTTTACCGAGCGCACCTTTACCACGCATATTTTTACCATGACTTGCCTTTACAATGCATGCCTTTACCACGAAAATGTAAGTATTTCGCAGGGAAGTGTATTATATACGTATATATATATATATTTGTATGTTAGGGCAGGGGCGTTTTAGGGTTTAAGGTGGGTGTGGGTGTTTGGTTGGTAGGGGTAGTTTTAGGGTTTAGGGTGGGTATGGGTTTTTGGCGGGCAAGGGTATTTTGGGGATTTCAGATGGGTATGGGATTTATGTTGGCAAGGGAATTTTTAGGGTTTAGGGTGGGTATGGGATTTTGGCTGGCAAGGGAATTTTTAGGGTTTAGGATGGGTATGGTGTTTTGGATGGCAACGGAATTTTTAGGGTTTTAGGTGGTTATGAGCTTTTGGCTGGTGGGGGAAGTTTTGGGATTTAGGGTGAGTATTGGATTTTGGGTGGCAAGGCAATTTTTAGGGTTTAGGGTGTGCATGGAATTTTGGCTGTCAATGGAATTCTTTGCGTTTAGGGCGGGTATGGGAATGTGGATGTTTTTTGATTTGTCAATATCTTTCGCGCCATTTGATGAATCTTCTTGAATTTGTCAAAATTAATAGGGCGCTCCGGTCAGCTCCTGTCTTGAAGGTTTCGGGGTGATTCGTCAAGCGGGGGCCGAGAAAAAAGGAGGGTCCCAAAACGCGTTTTCTCCATGTTAATTTCCATAGGAACTTTTGTCGCGGCTACAGCCCGAACTGCTGAACGGAATTACACCAAATTTGGCAGAGAGGTAGCTCTTGGTCTAGAGTGCACTCTTTGCTTTAAATGGTGTAAATCCGTTCAGTAGTTCCTCAGAAATTAAAAAATAAAGAATATTGATATATGGTGACCGAGGAGGATTCGCGAACCCTCCCGATCACAAGCTTGATTCTGATTGGCTGTCAACACTCCAAACCGGAAAGTGTTGGCAGCCATCTTGTGACTCGGTAAAACTGTGTCACAAGAAAACAGTAAAAAAAAAGGATACAAAACAAGAAAAGGGGGCAGGGTAGAAACACCCTGACCCCCTAGGGCTGCTCATGGGGTCAGGGGCCCCCTCCAAAATCATAATAATAAAGGCTGGGCAGGCCCCAGGGAATGGGGTACCCAGGGCTAAAAGTGGCCCAGAGAAGGGGGGCCGCAAGGCCCCCCTTCGTTAATAAAAGGTTTTGCTGGGCCCCGGGTGATGGTGTTCCCGGGGCCGAAACCATCCTGGGGTGGGGGGCCGCATGGCCCCCCTCCCCTACAAATCAAAAAAAACAAACAAGGCCCAGCCCCGGGGGATGGGGTCCCTGGGGCCGTAATTGGCCTGGGGAGGGGGGGTGCGCGCCCCTCTCCCTTTTCATTTTTTTTTTTTATTTAAATGGCTAAGGCCCCAGGGGATGGGGTCCCTGGGGCCCAAAAGGGTTAATGGAAGGGGGAGCTCACACAGCCCCCCTTCCTAAAATAAAAAAAATAAAAAAAGAAACCCAGCAACTCGCCGGAGGCCTGGCCCCTCCCTGCACACCTATGCAAACGTGCCTCCTTGTGCGTTCTGGGTTGGGGGATTAAGTCCCTTGAATCCTGAGGGTCCCTGGGGGCTAACTAGCCCACCAGGTACCTCCAGTAAGCCCCACACAGTGGGATTGCTGAGAGGTGGTCCGAGGCCACGCCCCTTTTTACACCACTCTGCAAACGCGCCTCTTGGCACACTGCTGGTGGGGCGAGGAGGTCCTCTTGTGTCCTGAGGACCTCAAGACTGAAGTGGACTTCATCCCCCGAGCAGCAGTGCACCAGGAGGCACGTTTGCAGAGTGGTGTAAAAAGGGGGTGTGGCCTCTGACCACTCTCAGCAACCCAACTATGTGGGGCTTACAGAAGGTACCTGGTGGGCTAGTTGGCCCCCAGGGACCCTCAGGAGGCACAGGGACTTCATCCCCCAACCAAGAGCGCGCCAGGAGGTGTGTTTGCAGAGTGGTGGACAAAGGGGGCGTGGCCTGTGTCCACCTATCAGCAATCCCACTATCTGGGGCATACTAGAGGTATCAGGTAGCTTGTTGGTCCCTAAGGACCCCCAGCAGTGAAGTGGACTTTAATCCCCATCCAAGAGCGCACCAGGGAGCGTGTTTGTAGAGTGGTGGGAAAGGGGGCGTGGCCTGCCATGAGAACTTAGCAATGCTGCTGTGTGGGACTTACTGGAGGTAATAGGAGGGGTAGTTGGCCTCCAAGGTTGTCTTTGGGGGCGAACTACCCCTCCTGTTACCTCCACTAAGTCCCACACAGTGGGATTGCTAAGAGGGCTTCAGAGGCCACCCCCCCCCTTTCTCCACCACTCTGCAAATGCACCTCCTGGCACAGTACTGGTTGTGGGATGAAGTCCACTTTACTCCTGAAGGACTTTGGGGGCCAAGAAGCCCTCCTGGTACCTCCTGTAACTCCTACACAGCGGAATTCCTGAGCGCTGGTTGGAGGCCCAGCTCCTTTCTCCACCACTCTGCAAACGTGACTACCTGTTAAAGAAGGATTTGTAATGTAATAGGTCTCGCATTTGCAAGAGTTAGAGCTATTGGCATTGTAAATGTAAAAGTTTTTTACTAATGTTTTTTGGAGTGGAGTGGATGTACGTTGTGTGTAGTGGAATTATGTGGATAGAAAGTATGTGGTATTTAGTGTATAGGAATTATGTAGAGTGGGATTATGTGTTATGTAGAGTAATTATGTGGTACGGTAGTCTGTGTTGTGGAGTGGTAACTTCAGGTTTAGTCTTCCTCGTTTCCATAGAACCTAAACTATGAACTCAATGAGACAAAAAAAAGAAGGAATCACTGAGGAGCACTTCTGGACCTAGTCAGAGATATGAGCAGGGCCACTGAAATTATGCAACTGTTTGGCTGCACCGACTTTCGCACAATTATACATTTTCCACATTAGCCACATAATCCATCATCTGCTGCCTATTCTGCAGATTTGAACAAAAAAAGCCTTGTTTCTAGCTCAAACGGCTCAAACGTTACCAGAAATGCAGCGAAAAGTGTTACAGCGTGGTGGAAGGTCCTTTGCAAACCTAGAATGGTCACCTGTTACTTATTGCTAAATGTGGGTGTTAAATTGATACTAATGGTGTGCAAGCCACTCTTGCTTCTTTCTGCACCTCTCTTGCCTCTTTCTGCATTTCTGTTGCTTCTTTCTGTACCTTTCT
The DNA here is from genome assembly GCA_963921515.1 of Calotriton arnoldi. Taxonomy (NCBI): domain Eukaryota; kingdom Metazoa; phylum Chordata; class Amphibia; order Caudata; family Salamandridae; genus Calotriton; species Calotriton arnoldi. The sequence continues at coordinate 440,111 of CAWUFW010010641.1, read as the reverse complement.
TTCTTTTTCTGCACTTCTCTTGCCTCTTTCTGCAAATCTCTTCAATTTTCTGTACCTATTTTGCCTCTTTCTGCACCTCTGTTGCCTCTTTCTGCACCTCTCTTGCTTCTTTCTGCACCTCTCTTCCCTCTTTCTGCACCCTCTTGCCTCTTTCTCCACCCCTCTTCCCCCTTTCTGTATCTCTGTTGCTTCTTTCTGGACTTCTTTTGTCTCTTTCTCCACCCCTCTTCCCTCTTTCTACACCTCTGTTGCTTCTTTCTGCACCTCTCTTGCTTCTTTCTGCACCCCTCGTGCCTCTTTCACACCCCTCTTCCCACACCCCTCTTGCCTCTTTCTGCACCTATGTTCCTTCTTTCTGTACTTCTTTTGTTTATTTTTGCACCTCTCACTTCTTTCTGCACCCCTTTTGCCTCTTTCTGCACCCCTCTTCCCTCTTTCTGCACCCCTCTTGCCTTTTTCTGCACATCTGTTCCTTCTTTCTGCACTTCTTCTGTTTCTTTCTGCAGCTCTCTTGCTTCTTTCTGTACCCCCTTGCCTCTTTCTCCACCCATCCACATTCTTTCTGCACCCCTGTTCTTTCTTTCTGCACTTCTTTTGTTTATTTATGCACATCTCTTGCTTCTTTCTGCACCCCACGTGCCTCTTTCTGCACCCCTCTTCCCTCTTTTTGCATCCCTCCTGCCTGTTTTTGCACCTGTTTCTTCTTTCTGCACCCCTCTTGCTTCTTTCTGCACTCCTCGTGCCTCTTTCTGCAGCTCTGTTCCTTCTTTCGGCACTTCTTTTCTTTCTTTCTGCACCTCTCGCTTCTTTCTGCACCCCTTTTGCCTCATTCTGCACCCCTCTTGCCTCTTTCTGCACCTCTGTTCCTTCTTTCTGCATTTCTTTTGTTTCTTTCTGCAGCTCTCATGCTTCTTTCTGCTCCCCCTTGCCTCTTTCTCCACCCCTCTTCCCTCTTTCTGCACCCCTGTTGCCCCTTTCTGCACCTCTGTTCCTTCTTTCGGCACTTCTTTTGATTCTTTCTGCATGTCTCTTGATTCTTTCTGTCACCCCTCCTGCCTCTTTCTGCACCACTCTTCCTCTTTCTGCACCCCTCTTGCTTCTTTCTGAACCTCTCTTGCTTCTTTCTACACCTCTCTTGCTTCTTTCTGCACCACTTGTGCTTCTTTCTGCACCCTCTTCTGAGTTTCTGCACCCCTCTTGCCTCTTTCTGCACCTCTGTTCCTTCTTTCTGCACTTCTTTTGTTTATTTCTGTACCTCTCTTGCTTCTTTCTGCACCCCTCATGCCACTTTCTCCACCCCTGTTCCCCCTTTTCGCATCTCTGTTGCTTCTTTCTGCACTTCTCTTGCCTCTTTCTCCACCCCTCATCCCTCTTTCTGCACCTCTTTTGCTTCTTTCTCGTACTTCTCTTGCTTCTTTCTGCACCTCTCTTGCTTCTTTATGCACCCCTATGTGCCTCTTTCTGCACCCCTCTTTCCTCTTTCTGCAACCCTCTTGCCTCTTTCTGCACCTCTCGTTGCTTCTTTCTGCACTTCTTTTGTTTCTTTCTGCACCCTCTTGCCTCTTTCTGCATCTCTGTTCCTTCTTTCTACACCCTCTTCCCTCTTTCTGCACCCCTCCTGCCTCTTTCTGCACCTCTGTTCCATCGTTGTGCACTTCTTTTATTTCCTTCTGCAACTCTCTTGCGTCTTTCTGCACCCCTCTTGCTTCTTTCTGCACCCCTCGTGCCTCTTTCACCCCCTCTTTCCTCATTCTGCACCATCTTGCCTCTTTCTGCACCTCTGTTCCTTCTTTCTGCACTTCTTTTGTTTCTTTCTGCACCACTCTTGTTTCTTTCTGTATCCCTCTTGCCTCTTTCTCCACCATACGTCCCACTTTCTGCATCTCTGTTGCTTCTTTATATACTTCTGTTGCTTCTTTCTGCACCTCTCTTGCTTCTTTATGCACCCCTAGTGCCTCTTTCTGCACCCCTCTTCCCTCTTTTTGCACTCCTCTTGCCTCTTTCTGCACCTCTGTTGCTTCTTTCTGCACTTCTTATGTTTCTTTCTGCACCCCTCTTGCCTCTTTCTGCACCTCTGTTCCTTCTTTCTGCACTTCCTTTGTTTCTTTCTGTACCTCTCGCATCTTTCTGCACCCCTTTTGCCTCTTTCTGCACCCCTCTTGCCTCTTTCTGCACCTCTGTTCCTTCTTTCTGCTCTTCTTTTGTTTCTTTCTGCACACCTCTTGCTTCTTTCTGCACCCCCTTGCCTCTTTCTCCACCCCTCTTCCCTCTTTCTTCACCCCTGTTGCCTCTTTCTGCACCTCTGTTCCTTCTTTCTGCACTTCTTTTGTTTCTTGCTGCACATCTCTTGCTTCTTTCTGCACCACTCGTGCCTCTTCTGCTCCCCTCTTCCCTCTTTTTGCACCCCCTTGCCTCTTTCTGTACCTCTGTTGCTTCTTTCTCCACTACTCTTGCTTCTTTCTGCACCTCTTTGCTTCTTTCTGCACCAGCCGTGCTTCTTTCTGCAACCCTCTTCCCTCTTTCTGCACCCCTCTTGCCTCATTCTGTACCTCTGTTCCTTCTTTCTGCTCTTCTTTTGTTTCTTTCTGCACCTCTCTTTATTCTTTCTGTACTACTCTTGCCACTTTACCCACCCCTGTTTCCCCTTTTTGCATTTCTGTTGCCTCTTTCTGCACCCCTCTTCCCCCCTGTTGCCTCTTTCTGCACCTCTGTTTCTTCTTTCTGCACTTCTGTCCGCTTCTTGTCTGCAACATCTCTGTGCTTCTTTCTGCACCCCTCGTGCCTCTTTCTGCACCCCTCTTGCTACTTTCTGCACCTCTGTTCCTTCTTTCTGTACTACTTTTGCTTCTTTCTGCAACTCTCTTGCTTCTTTCTGCACGCACTCTTGCTTCTTTCTGCACCCCACTTGCCTCTTTCTGCACCCCTCTTGCCCTATTTCTGCACCGTCTTGCCTCTTTCTGCACCTCTGTTCCTTCTTTTTGCACTTCTTTTGTTTCTTTCTGCAGCTCTCTTGCTTCTTTCTGCAGCTCTCTTGCTTCTTTCTGCAGCCCCTTGCCTCTTTCTCCATCCCTCTTCCCTCTTTCTTAACCCTGTTGCCTCTTTCTGCACCTCTGTTCCTTCTTTCTGCACTTCTTCTGTTTCTTGCAGCACCTCTCGCTTCTTTCTGCACCCCTTATGCCTCTTTCTGTACCCCTCTTTCCTCTTTCTGCACCTCTGTTCCTTCTTTCTGCACTTCTTTTGTTTCTTTCTGCATCTCTCTTGCTTCTTTCTGCAGCTCTCTTGCTTCTTTCTGCAGCCAGTTGCCTCTTTCTCCACCCCTCTTCCCTCTTTCTTCACCCCATTGCCTCTTTCTGCACCTCTGTTCCTTCTTTCTGAACTTCTTTTGTTTCTTGCTGCACATCACTTGCTTCTTTCTGCACCCCTCATGTCTCTTTCTGTACCCCTCTTCCCTCTGTTTGCACCCCTCTTGCCTCTTTCTGCACCTCTGTTGCTTCTTTTTCACTACTCATGCTTCTTTCTTCACCTCTCTTGCTTCTTTCTGCACCACTTGTGCTTCTTTTCTGCACCCCTCTTCCCTCTTTCTGCAACCTACTCTTGCCTCTTTTCTGCACCTCTGTTTGTTTCTTTCTGCACTTCTTTTGTTTCTTTCTGCAGCTCTCTTTGCTTCTTTCTGCACCCCCTTGCCTCTTTCTCCACCTCCTCTTCCCTCTTTCTTCACTCCTGTTGCCTCTTTCTGCACCTCTGTTCCTTCTTTCTGTACTTCTTTTGTTTCTTGCTGCACATCTCTTGCTTCTTTCTGCACCCCTCGTGCCTCTTTTTGCACCTCTGTTCCTTCTTTCTGCTCTTCTTTTGTTTCTTGCTGCACCTCTCTTGCTTCTGTCTGCACCCTCTTGCCACTTTCTCCACCCCTGTTCCCCCTTTCTGCACCTGTCCCTTCTTTCTGCAACCCTTGTGCCTCTTTCTGCACCGCTCTTCCCCCTTTTTGCACCCCTCTTGCTTCTTTCTGCGCCTCTGTTCCTTCTTTCTGCACTTCTTTTCTTTCTTTCTTTCTTTCTTTCTGCAACTCTCTTGCTTCTTTCTGTACCCCTCTTGGTTCTTTCTGCACCCCTTGTGCCTCTTTCACACCCACTTCCCTCTTTCTGCACCCCTCTTGCCTCTTTCTGCTCCTCTGTTCCTTCTTTCTGCACTTGTTGGACTTGGCTCTTTTTGCAGGGTCATCCCTGAACTTTTTGCCTTCCTCCTGGTATTTTTTCTGACACAGTGTTGGTGGTTTTAGGACTCTGGGCACTTTATCACTGCTGTCCAGTGTAAAGTGCACGTGCTCTCTATGGTAAAATGTGGTAAGATTGGTCTACACCTGTTTGGCTAATTTAATTTACCTGTCAGTCCCTTGTAAAGCGGTATCCCAGATACCCAGGGCCAGTAAATTAAATGCTACTGGTGGGCTTGCAGTGCTGATTGCGCCACCCACCAAAGTAGCCTTTCAAACCTGTCTCAGGCCTCTGCCATTGCAGGGCCTGCGCCCGCAGTTTACTGCCGCTGTGACGTGGCATATAAAGTGGGTGCCACGTCTGTGACTCCCCTATTACTACATATCAGTCACCACTAAGGTAGGCCCTAGCTAGCCCTACGGGCAGGGTGCATTGTAGGTAAAAGGTAGGACATGTGCCGTAACTGTGTGGCATGTCCTGTTAGTGACAAACAGCCATTTTGGTTTCTCACTACTGTGAGGCTGCCCTCTCATAGGAATGCATTGGGAATTCCCTTATAAGTGTTTCAGTGGTAATTCCTGATATGAGAGGAGCAGCGTGGTCAAGTTTGGTATGTTTGGAATAGTAATAATAAATGCTGCGTAATGGTGTTCGCAGATTTATTATCACTATTTTAGAAATGCCACTTTTAGTAGTTGGCATTTCTGTGTGCTATGTGTCTTTGTGCCTGCATGATGTGTATTGCATGTCTGGGTCTGGAGTGACAGGGGCTGGGTGAGTCAGCACTAGGCTGAATAGGCCAATCGGCATTTGGAGTGGTGGGAGGAGTAGCACCTGGGACTGAATGGGACTGTGCCTGCCTTCCACAATGCTTGCTCCACCCCCCGTGGGGTGTCTGTGGCCAGAGCCTACACTGACAAAGGAGGTGGTGGTGCACCTTTAGAGAAAGGTGTAAGTGCCCCCAGAACTGGTTTGGGCCAGGCGCAGAACCCTGGGAACAAAGACAAATGTGGTATAAGTATTGGGGCTGTGACCCCATGTTTGGTGTGCTGTTGGTGCTGGGTGCTTACTTGTGGCCGGTGGGCTGCTGGACGGCCAGGAGGAACCACCGTGGGACCCAGTTGCTGCCTGAGGGGCTGGAGGGGCTGCCCTCTGCTGGGAGGCCCTGCGTGATGCCCTATCTGTGCCCAGCTGTACCCTTGTGGAGGTCTGGAGGTCTGACAAGGAAGCGCTGCCTGCTCCCTATTGGTGGCTCTGGGTGGGAGACGGGCTGAGCGCTTGACTTTTCTTTTGACATGCCCATCGCGTGGTGAGTGCTCCAGGATTGCTATGCCCTGAGGGGAGAGAGGGCAGTTCAGACACCCAGCAAGCATATGGAACGTGCTGGGGTGCCCCCCCTTGCAGCACATGTTGGGCGCTTTGTTTTTAAGCCTCTAAGAGGCTCTGCCATGCCAGGGAAAGAAGTCGGAGCCCCGCGAGCTCCCACCCGAGAAACTGGAAGTCAGGCGTGACAGTGCCTGGTTGTGGGCAGGGCCAGCCAGAGGAAGTGGAGAGAAGGCAGGAAGTCAGGCGTGCTGGTGCCTGACAGTGGTCGAGGCTGACAGAGTGATCGAAACAGAGCCTCTGGGGCTCCGTGTGCATCTCAGAACGTGAGGCAGGTGGGAGGAGCTTGCTCATCAACCCGCTACTACCGCTGCTTCTGAGCCATAGCTGGGGGCGACGTTTGCAGAGACAGAGCTGCATTGGTGCCTCTGGACACGACCCCAGGCTTGGGGGAGGTTGCCTGGAAACCGGCCGGAGACGAGGGTAGCTCCGCCCAGCTCCAGGAGTGCGGGGGCTCGAATTCGGAGGTCAGGCGAAAGTTTAGCATGGATGTGGACAGGGCCGACGGAGGCTTCGCTCCGGGCCCGGCTGTTCACTTTACACATTTTCCTGGATGAGCGGCTGCACCGCGTGGTTGCGGCAGCCGCAGTTTAAGGAAGCCAGAGAGGAAGACCCTTGATCTGCCCTATTGGGCATTCCTGGCATTTTTGGAAGCTGCACCGCAGGGTCATGGGCAGCTGCATGTTGATCTGCTTGTGGGAGGCAGAGACCGGGGGTGTGTATGCCCCACCCCCGCATTTGGTATGCGGATGGTACACTACTATTTGGGGGCATTTTCCCTGGCTGGCATCACGGGCGAAAAAGAAACCGCAATGGAGGACCCTGCTTTAAGGACTGGGGTAAGGAGAAGCCCAGTAGGCAATCTGAGTGGTTGGCCTAGGTGCCTAAAGTCTGGGGCCTACTTGTTTTGCCCAGCCCTGTAATTGTGGTGTGATACACAAGGTTTTTGCCAGGCGCTTCCGATTTATGTAAGTCCTGGACCAGCATGTTTTGTACAGCGCGTGGGGGCCCTAACAGTGAGGTTTAGTACCAGTGCCTTACAGCCAGAGGGATACCAGTTGATGGGCTGATGAGTACCTGCGTGTACAGTGATGATGATAAGGTACACTGCTGGGCATTATTTTACTATGGTACATGTGCCTCAATGTGAGGTTTATGCCTAACGTCGGTTCATGCCTAATGTGGTTTACGCCTAATGTGGTTTATGCATAATGCGGTTTATGCCTAATGTCGGTTTATGCCTAATGTGATTGATGCATAATGTGTTTATGCTAGGTGCCTTTACCAGTAGTTACTGGTTGTTTTGTTACTTACCTGCTCTAATGGTGATGACAGTGGCCCGATTGGCCCTGTAATGTATATAATCCCTGTAAAGTAGTGCCTAGTGCTAGGTTGCATAGTGTATATATGTGATTGCATTCTAATGTGTTTTATGAGCAATATAAAGGTTATTTTTTTTATATTCCTTGTGTGGAGTTTCTTTTGTGGTGTGCCTAGTGTGTCACTGCTGCGTGAGTGTGCTGCACAAACGATTTACACCTTGCCTCTGGGATAAGCCTGACTGCTCGTGCCAAGCTACCAAGGGGGTGAGCAGGGGTTATCTTCGGTGTGTAACTCCCTTGCCCTGACCAGAGTGGTGGTTTCTGCCTGGCTTAGGCGCTTTGCCTAGCCAACCAGAAATAGCATTTCTAACAGCATTTCTTTTGTTTCTTTCTGCACCTCTCTTGTTTCTTTCTGTATCCCTCTTGCCTCTTTCTCCACCCAACTTCCCCTTTCTGCATCTCTGTTGCTTCTTTATTCACTTCTCTTTCTTCTTTCTGCACCTCTCTTGTTTCTTTCTGCACCCCTCGGGCCTCTTTCTGCACCTCTCTTCCCTCTTTCTGCATTCCTCTTGCCTCTTTCTGCACCTCTCTTGGTTCTTTCTGCACTTCTTTTGTTTCTTTCTGCACCCCTCTTGACTCTTTCTGCACCTCTGTTCCTTCTTTCTGCACCCCTTTTGCCTCTTTCTGCACCCCTCTTGCCTCTTTCTGCACTTCTGTTCCTTCTTTCTGCTCTTGTTTTGTTTATTTCTGCAGCTCTCTTGCTTCTTTCTGCACCCCTTTGCCTCTTTCTCCATCCCTCTTCCCTCTTTCTTTACCCTTGTTGCCTCTTTCTGCACCTCTGTTCCTTCTTTCTGCACTTCTTTTGTTTCTTGCTGCACATCTCTTGCCTCTTTCTGCACCCCTCGTGCCTCTTTCTGCACCTCTCTTCCCTCTTTTTGCACCCCTCTTGCCTCTTTTTGCACCTCTGTTGCTACTTTCTGCACCTCTTTGCTTCTTTCTGCAACCCTTGTGCCTCTTTCTGCACCCGTTTTCCCTCTTTCTGCTCCCCTCTTGCCTCTTTCTGCACCTCTGTTCCTTCTTTCTGCTCTTCTTTTGTTTCTTTCTGCACCTCTCGCTACTTTCTGCACCCCTTTTGCCTCTTTCTGCACCCCTCTTGCCTCTTTCTGCACTTCTGTTCCTTCTTTCTGCTCTTCTTTTGTTTATTTCTGCAGCTCTCTTGCTTCTTTCTGCACCCCCTTGCCTCTTTCTCCATCCCTCTTCCCTCTTTCTTTACCCTTGTTGCCTCTTTCTGCACCTCTGTTCCTTCTTTCTGCACTTCTTTTGTTTCTTGCTGCACATCTCTTGCCTCTTTCTGCACCCCTCATGCCTCTTTCTGCACCTCTCTTCCCTCTTTTTGCACCCCTCTTGCCTCTTTCTGCACCTCTGTTGCTACTTTCTGCACCTCTTTGCTTCTTTCTGCAACCCTTGTGCCTCTTTCTGCACCCGTTTTCCCTCTTTCTGCTCCCCTCTTGCCTCTTTCTGCACCTCTGTTCCTTCTTTCTGCTCTTCTTTTGTTTCTTTCTGCACCTCTCTTGCTTCTTTCTGCACCCCTCTTGCCACTTTCTCCACCCCTCATCACTCTTTCTGCACCTCTGTTGCTTCTTTCTGCACTTTTCTTGCTTCTATCTGCACCTCTGTCCCTTCTTTCTGCACCCCTCTTCCCTCTTTTTGCACCCCTTTTGCCTCTTTCTGCACCTCTCTTCCTTCTTTCTGCACTTCTTTTGTTTCTTTCTGCAACTCTCTTGCTTCTTTCTGCACACCTCTTGCTTCTTTTTGCACCCTTCGTGCCTCTTTCACACCCCTCTTCCCTCTTTCTGTACCCCTCTTGCCTCTTTTTGCACTTCTGTTCCTTCTTTCTGCACTTCTTTTGTTTCTTTATGTACCTCTCTTGTTTCTTTCTGTATCCCTCTTGTGTCTTTCTTCGCCCCACTTTATGCACTGCTCTTGCTTCTTTCTGCATCTCTCTTGCTTCTTTCTGCACCCATCATGCCTCTTTCTGCACCCCTCTTCCCTCTTTCTGCACTCCTCTTGCCTCTTTCTGCACCTCTGTTGCTTCTTTCTGCACTTCTTTTGTTTCTTTCTGCACCTCTCTCTTCTTTCTGCACCCCTTATGCCTCTTTCTGCAGCCTTGTTGTCTCTTTCTGCACCTCTGTACCTTCTTTCTGCTCTTCTTTTGTTTCTTTCTGCACCTCTCTTGCTTCTTTCTGCAGACCCTTGCCTCTTTCTCCACCCCTCTTTCCTCTTTCTTCACTCCTGTTGCCTCTTTCTGTACCTCTGTTCCTTCTTTCTGCACTTCTTTTGTTTCTTGCTGCACATCTCTTGCTTCTTTCTGCATCCCTCATACCTCTTTCTGCACTCCTTTTCCCTCTTTTTGCACTCCTCCTGCCTCTTTCTGCACCTCTATTGCTTCTTTCTGCTCTTCTTTTGTTTCTTTCTGCACCTCTCTTGCTTCTTCCTGCACCCCTCTTGCCACTTTCTCCACCCCTTTTCCCCGTTTTTGCATCTCTGTTGCTTCTTTCTGCACTTCTCTTGCCTCTTTCTCCACCCCTCATCCCTCTTTCTGCACCTCTGTTGCTTCTTTCTGCACTTCTCTTGCTTCTTTCTGCACCTCTGTCCCTTCTTTCTGCAACCCTTGTGCCTCTTTCTGCACCCGTTTTCCCTCTTTCTGCTCCCCTCTTGCCTCTTTCTGCACCTCTGTTCCTTCTTTCTGCATTTCTTTTGTTACTTTCTGCAACTCTCTTGCTTCTTTCTGTATCCCTCTTGCCTCTTTCTCCACCCCACTTCCCCCTTTCTGCATCTCTGTTGCTTCTTTATGTACTTCCCTTGTTTCTTTCTGCACCTCTCTTGCTTCTTTCTGTACCCCTCATGCCTCTTTCTGCACCCATCTTCCTTCTTTCTGCACTCCTCTTGCCTATTTCTGCACCTCTCTTGCTTCTTTTTGCACTTCTTTTGTTCCTTTCTGCACCTTTCTTGCTTCTTTCTGCACCCCTCTTGCCTCTTTCTCCAACCCTCTTCCCCCTTTTTTCATCTCTGTTGCTTCTTTCTGCACCTCGCTTGCCTCTTTCTCCACCCCTCATTTGTCTCTCTGCAACTCTGTTGCTTCTTTCTGCACTTTTGTTGCTTATTTCTGCACCTCTCTTGCTTCTTTCTGCACCCCTCGTGCCTCTTTCTGCACCCGTCTTCCCTCTTTCTGCTCCCCTCTTGCCTCTTTCTGCACCTCTGTTCCTTCTTTCTGTACTTCTTTTGTTACTTTCTGCACCTCTCTTGCTTCTTTCTGCACCCCTTTTACCTCTTTCTTCACCCCTCGTCCCTCTTTTTGTACCCCTCTTGCCTCTTTCTGCACCTCTGTTCCTTCTTTCTGCACTTCTTTTGTTTCTTTTTGTAGCTCTCTTGCTTCTTTCTGCAGCCCCTTGCCTCTTTCTCCACCCCTCTTCCCTCTTTCTGCACCCCTGTTGCCTCCTTCTGCACCTCTGTTACTTCTTTCTGCACTTCTTTTGTTTCTTTCTGCACATCTCTTGCTTCTTTTTGTACTTCTCTCACCTGTCTCTGTACTCAAATGTGAAGTGCAAGCTGTCAAGTTTAAAGGTCTGCGTGCAATTGTGACTAAGGTATATGTCTACTTGTATACTTATTCTCATATGTGTTATGCATCTGAAGATGGTAGCTTAAAAAGTGGGTAGCTTCTTCTATAGGTGGTTATATTTTCTCAGTTCTGCTCTGTCATTCAGTTGCACAGGAAGACATGTCTTATGTATATAGGTGTTATAGAGCCCCTCAAATATACTATTGAATACCCATGTGCCCTGTATTATGAGCAGAAAGAAATACATACACCTTTTTGTACACATACTTACAGAGTATGATGTTTGAAACACAGGTATTCAAGTTTTTCTATGTTTATTTTTATGTAACATGTTATTTGTTAAAAGCAGAGACACGCATGCATACCTTCACAAACTTGGTCAGACTTACAACAGTGATATGCTTAGGATTGCTGTTTTATATTTGGTAGGTAGGCCTAACATTCTGAGCAGTCGATTAATAGTGAACCTTCAAGAGTAAAGTGAGGTTTAAGACATCTTGGGAGAAGGATTAGTGATTAGGCTACTTTGTATGAGTCTGCTGTAAGGTACAGTCAAAGTAGGCCTCTTTCTGCACCTTTGTTGGTTCTTTCTGCACTTCTCTTGCTTCTTTCTGCACCTTTCTTCCTCTTTCTGGAATTCTGTTGTCTCTTTCTGCATTTCTCTTGCTTCTTTCTGCGCCTTTCTTCATCTTTCTGCACATGTCCTACCTATGTAGTCATATTTAGAAATTAGCATTTAAAAAAACCTTACAAATTCACTGAAAAAACCAGAGGTTTCATGGACGTTATAGTTAGGAATTAGCGGTTAAAAAACCTTTGAAAAGCACTGAAAAAACCAGAGGTTTCAAGAACGTTATAGTTAGAAATTAGCATTTAAAAAACCTAGAAATTCACTGAAAAAACCACAGGTTTCAGGGACGTTATAGTTAGTTGGACATTTCACTCGTGCAAAACCAGAAAAATTCGGCCGTTATAGTTAGTTGAGCTAACTATAACTCGTGCCCTCGCAATGCACTGCTGATGACGTCACATATTACATCACTCATGACATGGTATACATACATATGTATATATATGTGTGTATATATATATATATATATATATATTCACTGAAAAAACCATAGGTTTCAGGCACGTTATAGTTAGAAATTAGCATTTAAAAAACCTTTGAAATTCACTGAAAAACCATAGGTTTTAGGGACAGTTGTAGTTACTTGGACATTGCACTCGTACAAAACCCGTGAAATTCCCCGTTATAGTTAGTTCAGCTAACTATAACTCGCGCCCCGCAATGCACTGCTGATGACGTCACATATTACATCACTCATGACATGGTCAGTGACATCACTGATGACATCACTGATGACATCTCAAATGACATCACTGATGACATCATCCAGTGACTGTGTGTTTCTGTAAAGTTTAAATATGTTTAATATATATAGGGAAAGGCGTATTGAAGAGTGAGTGGGTGTATAAGTGTCTGAATGGATGATTTAGTAGGTGCGTGACTAACTGTATAAGTGAGTGATTAAACTTATCTTACTGAATGCATGGGTTAGTGACTAAACTGGGTGAATGTCTGTATCCGTCTGTCTGTTGCTGTGTAAGTGGCTGCATGGGTTTGTGAATAGCTACATGAGTGTCTATATGAGTTATTGATTGGTTGTCTGAGTATCTGTATGGGTGCCTGAGTGTTTGTGTGGGTGGGGTGTGTGCGACTCTGTACATAGATGTGTGAGTGGGTGATTCACTGGGTGCATGATTTGAAGAGTGCGTCTGTGATGGACTGCTTGGGTGGGTGAGTGTGTGTATGGGTGTGTTAGTGAGTGAATGTATATCTCAGTGGTACATGTGCGAGTAACTACATATGTAAAAGGAAGTATATATATGTGTTAGAGTATTTAAAAGGCTATACGTGAGAGTGTGTGATTGTGAGAGTGGCTGTATGGATGCGTGTGTGCTTGTATCAGTTATTGTATAAGAGCGTAAGAATGTGCTAGTATTTGTATGAGTAAGTGAGCTGGTGTGTGTATAACTGTATAGGTGAGTAAATGGGTGTGTGATTAAATTTTTGCATGACTGACTAGGTGTGTGAGTACCTCTATGGATGAGTGGCGGTGTGTCAGTGTTTATATAGGTGTATGAGTGCATATGATAGTCCTGTACTGAGTGACCGTAAGTATGAGTGACTGTACGGGTGAGTGAGTGGATGTGTGTGTAGACCTAAGAATCAGTGAGTGGGTATGTAGTTATTGGTGTTGGAGTGTCTTTGTTTTTGAGAATGGCAGTCTGTAATTTAGAGTGGGTGTATCAAAAGTTATATTAGGGTGTGAGAAGATGCATGAAATTATCACATGGTTGATGTCATCAGTGATGTCATTTGAGATGTCATCAGTGATGTCACTGACCATGTCATGAGTGATGTAATATGTGACGTCATCAGCAGTGCATTGCGAGGCGCGAGTTATAGTTAGCTGAACTAACTATAACGGGGGAATTTCACGGGTTTTGTACGAGTGCAATGTCCAAGTAACTACAACTGTCCCTAAAACCTATGGTTTTTCAGTGAATTTCAAAGGTTTTTAAATGCTAATTTCTAACTATAACATGCCTAAAACCTATGGTTTTTTCAGTGAATTTCAAAGGTTTTTAAATGCTAATTTCTAACTATAACATGTCTGAAACCTATGGTTTTTCAGTGAATTTCAAAGGTTTTTAAATGCTAATTCCTAACTATAACATGTCTGAAACCTATGGTTTTTCCAGTGAATTTCAAAGGTTTTGTAAATGCCAATTTTTAAATGTATTAATTGTTATTTTTATTTTTTTCATACTGATTTACTACATTTTTTTAAACTATTTATTTTTAGATATTTTATTTTTAAATTACATTGTAATTACATTATACATTACATTACAAAATATACTTTCTCAGAATGAATTAATTTACTTTAAATACTTTGCAAATAGGCAATAGACTTTTAAGTACAGTAGTTATAGTTGTTGCAATGGGCAACACAATTTCAAACACAATGCAACATTGAGCTCAATGTGAATTTCTAGCTAAATGCAATTAGTTACTTTATGGATTACTTTTCTAACCACAGGACTGGATCCTAGATTCAGTCCTGGGACATCTCCTGTAAACAGTTGAGTAAAAGCGTTTTGGTTACAGTAGTGATTTTTAAGGAATATTATTGTATTTTAAAAGTTGACACTTAGAAACTTTTTCACATAGAATCACCAATGTTATCCTATGGGAGGAAATTCACTTAGCAGGTAAGTAGTGTTATCGTGACTTTTTCTCACTCAGTGGTGGATCCTGGATCCAGCACTGGTGCATCTCCTGTAAACAGTTGAAAGAATGCGTTTAAGTCATACAGGCGATTTTTAAGGAATATTTGTAGTTTGTGAAAATCGACACTTTGAAACTTTTCTGCTGAAAACCAGACAATGGATTCCTATGGAAGGAAATACAAGTTACTGGTAAGTACGGTTAAAATTACTTTTCAGGGTCAGTGCTGGGCTAAAAGATGCAGCACTGGGTTCTCTCCTGATAACAGGTGAGTAAATCGGAATTCGTATTTCGGCTGATTTTAGAGGAATATTTGTATGTTTCAAAAATCGACACTTAGAAACTTTTTCAGCAAAAGCAGGCAATGATATCCTATGGAAGGAAATTCAAGTTACTGGTAAGTACGGTTAAAATTACTTTTCAGGATCAGTACTGGGCTGAAAGATGCAGCACTGAGGTCTCTCCTGATAACAGGTGAGTAAATCGGAATTCGTATTTCGGCTGATTTTAGAGGAATATTTGTATGTTTCAAAAATCGACACTTAGAAACTTTTTCAGCAAAAAGCAGGCAATGATATCCTATGGTAGGAAATTCAAGTTACTGGTAAGTACGGTTAAAATTACTTTTCAGGATCAGTACTGGACTGAAAGATGCAGCACTGAGGTCTCTCCTGATAACAGGTGAGTAAATCGGAATTCGTATTTTGGCTGATTTTAGAGGAATATTTGTATGTTTCAAAAATCGACACTTAGAAACTTTTTCAGCAAAAAGCAGGCAATGATATCCTATGGAAGGAAATTCAAGTTACTGGTAAGTACGGTTAAAATTACTTTTCAGGATCAGTACTGGACTGAAAGATGCAGAGGTCTCTCCTGATAACAGGTGAGTAAATCGGAATTCGTATTTCGGCTGATTTTAGAGGAATATTTGTATGTTTCAAAAATCGACACTTAGAAACTTTTTCAGCAAAAAGCAGGCAATGATATCCTATGGAAGGAAATTCAAGTTACTGGTAAGTACGGTAAAATTACTTTTCAGGATCAGTACTGGGCTGAAAGATGCAGCACTGAGGTCTCTCCTGATAACAGGTGAGTAAATCGGAATTCGTAGTTCGGCTGATTTTAGCGGAATATTTGCACAATGGTGAAGGGAGGGGCGGGGCCTGAGGTGACATCTGTGCAAACGCGCCCGTGTGCGCTTTTAAGTTGGGGATTAAGTCTCCTTTAATCATGAGGGTCCCTGGGGGCCAACTAGCCCACCAGGAACCTCCAGTATGCGCTGAGGGGCTGCATTGCAGAGACGTGTACAGAGGCCACACCCCTTTTACACCTCTCTGCAAGGCAGCTCTGTGGCGCTTTTGGAAGTACATGGTGGGCTAGTTGGACTCCAGGGACCCTCAGGATTCAAGGGACTTAATCCCCCATCTTAAAACACACCACGGGCCTGTTTGCACACATGTCACCTGAAGCCCCGCCCTCCCTTCACCACCATGTGAAACGCGCCCGTGGCGCGTTTTAAGTCGGGGGATTAACTCCCCTTGAATCCCGAGGGTCCCTGGGGGCCAGCTAGCCCAACAGGTATATCCAAAAGCGCCACAGAGCTGCCTTGCAGAGAGGTGTAAAGAGGCGTGGCCTCTTTACACCTCTCTGCAACGCAGCCCCTGGCGCATACTGGAGGTTCCTGGTGGGCTAGTTGGCTCCAGGACCCCCAGTGCATGAAGGGGAATTACTTCATCTGCAAGCGCGCCAGGCGCGTTTGCAGAGTGGTGAAGGAAGGGGTGGGGCCTGCGGCCCGATCGTTTTTTTTTTTTTGTTTGTTTTCCCTGAAGGGGGCTGTGTAGCCCCCTTCCTTTTTCCTATTTTTGGGCCCTGGGGACCCCATCCCCCAGGGCCTTATCCCTTTTTTTTTTTTTTTTAATTATACGGGAAGGGGCCGCGTGGCTCCCTCCCCTGGCGAATCCTACCCCAGGGACCCCATCCCCCGGGCATGGCCACACTTTTCATTAATTTTTAAGGAGGGGCTGCGTGGCCCCCCTCCTCAGGCCTCCTTCTGCCCGGGGACCCCATCCCCGGGGCAGGCCTTTTTAAATTTTTTAAATTATTTCTGGGGGAGGGGGCCGCGTGGCCCTCCCGGGCCCACTACTTGCCCCGGGGACCCCATCCCCCGGGGCCTGGCCTCTGGTTGGGGACTGTGGGGGTCCCCAAACCCCCACAGTCCCGCCGGCTCCCCGCCTCCTGCGCGAGCCGTGCATTGCTTTCCACATGGGGAGCAGCTAACATGCTGCTCCCCATGTGGAAGCAATTGTCTTTGGATATTGGGCGAGAGCAGGTTTCCCTGCTCTCTCTTCCAATATCCAAGCAGCTTGCAATGACAGGACGGGAGCCGCGAGGCTCCCGTCCTGTCATTGCAAGCAGCAGTGTCCCGGGGTAGGCACCCCGGGACACTGCAGAAGCCAGCCCGGGGAGGTGGTGGTCCCCGGGCGTGTGGGGAGAGGGCGGGGCTTCAGGTGACATGTGTGCAAACAGGCCCCGTGGCGTGTTTTAAGATGGGGATTAAGTCCCCTTGAATCCTGAGGGTCCCTGGAGTCCAACTAGCCCACCATGTACTTCCAAAGCGCCACAGAGCTGCCTTGCAGAGAGGTGTAAAGGGGTGTGGCCTCTGTACACGTCTCTGCAACGCAGCCCCCTGGCGCATACTGGAGGTTCCTGGTGGGCTGCATCCTGCCGATTTTTTTTTTTATAAAAAAATGCTTTTTTTTGCCCAGGGGGTCCTTGTGGGACCCCCTGAGCAGGCCTAGGGGTTAGGGTGTTTCTACCCTGCCCCCTTTGTGCGTTTACGCACTTGTTTCTTTTTTTCTCGGCGGGATCCGCGCACCCTAGCGCATCCCGCCGATTTAAAAAGAAAAATGCTTTTTCTGCCCAAGGGGTCCTTGTGGGACCCCTGAGCAGACCTAGGGGGTCAGGGTGTTTCTACCCTGCCCCCTTTTTGCTGAACATATGGAGAAATACCACAAAGGGGATTGGAGAAAACTGAAATTTTATGCTGTAGAAAGTGTCCCGTGCCTTGTGAGAGGTGGCGATCGAGTAAAAATCTTAAGACAAAAGGAATCACGACACATATTGTCATTCAGGACAGTGGCCCCGTATGGGCTCAACAAGGATGAAGAAATGCACTCACATCTATAGAAGGACCTTTGTAAAAAATGAACTTTGTCAAATTTTATTGTTAAAACTGTTCCGTATTATTTAATAGGAAGATTGCGTTTTCTATTCTCGTTTTCTTCTCATTTTCTTCTCATTTTTTTCTCATTTTTTCTATCTCTTTGCCTCACTTCCTCCATACATGAGTTGATAATATCTTTGAATAGGATATCCAGGATAGGTTTTAAATCACTATCACTTATAACACTTAGCAAAGGCTCACTATTTAGAAAATTGCTCATTGAATTTCACCCATTATAAGAGAGTAAACTTACTAGCTAGGTTTTACAAGGAGCCCATGAGAGGGTAGGATTTGTGTCCTATTGGAGGTATTGACATAAAGGGTTGTTACTGAAGAGTACCTTTTAAATATGACCACTGGGCCCACTAGAGGGCATGACTCAAATCAATTGAAGCCAGCAGTTACAAATCTTTGTAAAATACAATGAATGTGGTGCCCGATTTAAAATTGAACAATGAAAATTAAGGATATGAATTGAGCAGCATAAAAAGGTTTTTTCTTGTAACAATGAATGTGATGTTCGATCTAAAATCGAAGAGTGATAATTAAGGATATGAATTGCGAGCATAAAAAGGGTTTTTGCACTGTCACGTAACACAAAGATTATTTCACTATTTATATCATTGTCATGTTATTTATATAATTGTCACGTATTTTATGCACTACAACTCCCAGAATGCCATGCGCTGTCAAACCAGGATGTGATGTAACATCATGGGTTAATTTAAATACAAGTCTTGACACTAGCATTGGTTACCCGTGAGAAAGGTCTGAGGACAGACTGAAACGCGTAGGGTTGTAATTTTGTCGGATAATTTTGCTGCCTTAATAAAACCAAGAAAGTAAACAGCAATTACCAGTGAGTGCGTGTGGATCTGTTCCGTAAGGAATACTGTTGTGGATATATATATACATATATATATAAGTGTTTTTTGTTTTGCCAATAGCTTTGGCGCCGCTTGACGAATCTTTACAACATTTTCAAAACACGTCTCCTTTTTGGTTCAGCTGCTGTGTTGAAAGTTTCGGTGTGATCCATCAAGTCGGGGCCGAGAAAAAGGACAACAGCCCGAACAGCTGAACGGAATTACACCAAATTTGGCAGAAAGCTAAATGTTGGTCCAGAAAGCGTGCTTTTGTGATTTGGTGTAAATCCGTTCAGTAGTTTCAGGGATATTTAAGTTTAAAAAATATAGATATCTGGGAGCCCAAAATCCTACTGAAACCCTACTGAAATTTGATTGGCTGCCAACACTGCAACCAGGCAATGTTGCCGTATATCTTGGGACTCGTCTTGAGCTGAGTCCCACAAAAAATTGTTAAAAAAAGAAAAGGGGCCAGGTAAGAAATACTCTGACACCCTAGGCTTCTTGGGGGGTCCCACTAGGACCTAGCATCCCACCAAAAATCTTGGTGGGATCCGTGGATCTGGCCAAAAATCCAAAAAAAACAAAGCGTGGCCTCATGAGCTTGGGCCAGGTCCCGGGGGCATTATGCACATATAGGAGGGGTCGTGCACGGGCCCCCCCTTCTGGGGCTTACTAATGCCCCATGGACAACCACCTCCCTGGGGCTTCTTTTAAAAAAAATGTGGGGGGCCCATACTGCCTCCCTCGCTGCCCCGGGGACACCACCTCCCCGGGGGTTATAATTTTATAAATGGGGTGCCTCTTGGATGCCCCCAGCCCCAGTGACCACCACCTCCCTAGGGCTTTACTTGAAAATAATGCAAGGGGGCCGCGTGTACCCCCCTGCAGCCCCGGGGGCCGCCACCTCAATGGGGCTTTAAGTAGAGATAATGCAGGGGGCCACCTGGACCCCCTTGCACCTCTGGGGCCACCACCTCAACAGGGGCTTTAATTAGAAATAATGCGGGGGCCACGTGGCCCCCCTCCTGTAGCCAGAGAAGGCCCCGGGGACCGCCACCCCCAGGCCGGTACCTGCAATGTCCCGGGGTGCCCACCTGGGGGACATCGCTGTTTACTGTGGCTGTGCGGGAGAAATTAAATAATTAAATAATGGGGGGCAGGCGCCCACCCTCCCACTCCGGGGCCAATTTCGGCCCCAGGGAACCCATCCCCCATGTGGCCCTCCATTTAAATTCACAAAAGCCCTGGGCAGGTAGCTGTCCCAGGAAAGGGGGGCCAAGAGGCCCACCCATTTATAAAATAAGCCCCGTGGAGGTGTTGTCCCCAGGGCAGGGGGGGAGGCTGTACGGGCCTCCTCCACACTTTTTTAAAAAAGAAACCCCGGGAAGGTGTTGCTTCCTGGGGCAATTAGTAAGCCCCAGGAGGGGGGCCCATGCACCCCCCTCCTATGATTACAAATGCCGCCGGGACCTTGCCCACCCGGGGGTTGATTAGAAACAAAGCGCTTTGTTTTTTTTTCATTTTCAGCGGGAGTCGTGGATCCAGCGTGACTCCTGCTGAAAATGTTTACAAAAAATGTTTTTTTGGCATCGCAGGGTCACTTTTTTCTATGTTTTTTCCGGCTACCAACACTTCCTGGTTTGAAATGTTGGCAGCCAATCAGATCTCAGCACAAGATTTCTGGAAGGGTCGCTGATCCTCCAAGTCCCCAGTTGTATATCTGAAAAACCTTTAAATAACTCCAAGACTGCTGAACAGATTTACACAAATTCACAAAAAGGTCGCTTTATGGAACAACAGCTACCTTTCTGCCAAATTTGGTGTAATTCCGTACAACAGTTTGGACTGTAGCCTTGTCTAAAGTTTCCTATGGAAATGAATGTGGAGAAAACTTGTTTTTGGACCCCCTTTTTCTCGGCCCCCACTTGACTGTCCACCCCGAAACTTTGAAGATAGCAGATGAAGTGACACAGATTTGTCAAACGACGCCAAAGTTATTGGCAAAACAAAAAACACTCTTCCTATGGAAACTACATCCTAACTATAACTATCTACTGGTGAATGCCAGTAGGTAATATATATAGAGACAGTTAACGTGCACTCCAGCAATGTGAGTTTAACATAGATGTATTGATTCATACATCCACAGTCCAGCAGTATATAGAAAACACCTTGGTCACAGGCGGGAAATATATGAATTACATGGTTTAAATCACATTTTTGAAAGGGTGCCATACATGGAAAACAGTCAACTAGGTCCCTAACACAAAAATCCTATAAATCCACCAGGGAGACTTATTGTGTCCTCCAACTAACTCTCCATTGGAGAAAAGCTCACCCTATATTGACGTTTTTTTTTACAGTCTATTGTCCAAATCCTTCCCTCATATATACAGGATAGCAGGGACTTCCTGAATAGAATTGAAGGAGTGGAGATGGAGGATGACTTTCTACTACTTACCTTAGATGTGACAAGCTTGTACACAAGCATTAAACACTCTGACGGCATCGCAGCCTGCAATCACTTCCAGAGAGCTAGATCTCTCTCACTATTTTCCCACACTTGCTTTTACAAATGATTCAATTCTGCCTAGAAAATAATTTCTTCATATTTGAGAACAAATTCTTCTGCTAGAAAACAGGGAACTGCAACGGGTGCCTGCTTTGCTTCCAGCTACCGGTCTCTTCATAGACCGGTAGCTTATAGAACAAACAAATTGTGTGATTTTCTGTATTTACTGTATGTATGTGATGGCAGATATGGCAAATTATGATTGTATGGTTAGATGGTCACTTAATTTTATTGAGAGTAACGTATCACATGAACTGTTAGATATCACTGATTCAGTAAGTAGGTGCTCTGATATCTATGCGACTGATATGCATGCTTTGAAAAATATGTATGACATATGACTAATATTCTTTTGTTACTCTGAAATGTAATGTTCATCATTTTAAGCTTTGATGGAACCGGTTTAAAGATGGCCGTCATGAAATTTCTCTCTGTTAGGGAGCTAGCTGTTTGTTTTCTATGTTTGGCACTAAAGGATGCTGGCTCTGTAGGTGATATTATCACTAGGTGGTAATACCATGCACACCGAGTCCAGGGGTTCTCCAAATGTGTACAGGGCTCAATGTAAAACCCAAAGTGTTCTATTAGTGGTAGTGTGGGAGAGCAACCTTAGGCCTAACACAGAGGAGTGTAAGACATTTAATGCACACACATGATCAATAATGGACACACGCCTCAAGATGGACAACCAGGCCAATTTTATAAAATTATACTTTGTTTGAACTTTATTCTAAGACGCGGGTCTTCGTAATAAGATAAATGCGTTTTTAATTGAAAATACTTTTCAGGTTTCAGAAGTGTGACAGTGCAAATTTCAGAGCAGTTCAATATTGTCCTTTGGAGGAAAACAATTGTGCGGTGTTGATCAAATGAAGAAGTTTTGCCATTGTAGGACCATCACGGAGAGGTCACGGTCGGGCAGGTAGGGCAAGAGAGGTAGAAGGAGGCTGACATGGCCACTTGCAGGAGGGTATGGGCTCTCTGGTACAGGACTGGGCACAGCTCAGGTCGTGGGGCCGAGAGGACCCCTCGAGGTCGTGGAGGCCATCCTGCTGCAAGGTGTTCTTCTGACCAGGTAGAGTCACGTCGGCACACATGCCTGTACCCTACCACTGCGGTTGTAGAGTTTTTTGGTAGCAGTGAGTCACTTCCACACAAGGGTCGGTCCTCACCACTGTGGATCTGGTACAGGTGGGTGCCAGCGATTAGAGCCTCTAGTCTGAAGGGAGGTTCTTGGTATTTTGGTGAAGGTTGAAAGGTCTCTGGGGTTTATTGGACACCTTGTAGAGTTTCTGGAAGAACCGCAGGTCCAGTGGTCGAACCGGTTGCAGGTGGCGGGGTATTTGCTGGGATTTATCTGCAGCAGTTCAGTTCCTGGTCCGTCAGCCGTCGTCTTCCATCTTCTTCTTTAGTCCGACGAATCTGAGGGCCGGTCTAGGGGAGCCACCTAAATACTAAATTTAGGAGGTGTTTCAGGGGAGTAGCAGGTAGGGCCAATGGGCACCTCACCTGGGTTGACTACACCCTCTATTATGCCACCCTCCTGTGGGAGGGGGCATAGCCCTAGCCCTGATTGGAGGGGTCCCCCCATGTTCAAGATGGCTTGGACTGGAAGTTGTGCTTCACCTCGCTCCCCCCACCTTAGAGGTGGGATTGGCAGAGGTGGGCACACCTCTTATCTTTTTGAATTTTCTTGCTGGTTTTCCCACCCAAAGTGGGGGTGTAAACCAGGGGCTGCCATCTGCAGCTTGCAGCAGAGGCTGAGGGTCGCATTACAAAGGCGGCAGGCCTTTGAAGCGACCCCCTTCGAGCACTGGCCCATCCTGGGGGAAGAGGCATGACACCTCTGCCCAGGATGTGCATTGTTTCTGGTCCCAGGGAACAGGGGCTCTCTTCCCAGGGGTCTAGAAACATGTCTGGGGGTGGCAGGCTGCCTACAGCCAGTCATAGACATCACTAGGGCTGGTAGGGACTCAGGGAGCACCTCTGAGGTAGCCTCTGGGTACATTATACAATAAATTCCACACTGGCATCAGTGTGGATTTATTGAAAGGAGTAGTTTGGTACCAAACACTCCTGTATTTAGTGAAGCCATCATGGTGTTGTGGAACTCGAGTTGTCGAGTTCCCAGCCCATGCAATCTCTATGGCTGCACTGGCACTTACAATATTAGGAAATGGTTCCCAATATTGTAGGGGGCTATCTGCTCATGCAGATATGCCATCACCTGTAGTATAGTGCACCCTGCCTTAGGGCTGTGAGGCCTGCTAGAGAGGTGACTTACCTATGCTGTCAGGCAGTGCTAGCTGGCATGGCACCCAGGCAGGGTGCCATGTCGACTTTGTTGTTTTCTCCCTCACAAGGGGCATGCAGGCTGCAAGGGCTGTGGCATTCTACCCAGTGAGGGGGGTCCCAAGGGACCCTCTTCAGCCCAGAGGCACTAGGTACCCAGGGTACCATTTACCAGGGACTTACAATGGGCAGAAGTACCAATTGGGGTTTTTTGGGGGGGAAGGAGCACTGACCCAGGGGACCTGGTTGGCAGGGTACTTGTGCACTACATTTGAAACCACATCAAAACCAGGCAAAAAGTGGGGAGCTAACCATGCAAAAGAGCCACTTTCTCACATGACCTCCCCCCCAAATGAAAGAGGATGAAACTAACCTTCCCCAGGAGAGTCTTCATTTCTAAGTGGAAGAACCTGGAAAAGTCATCTGCATTGGCATGGTCAGTCCCAGGTCCGAATTCCACTGTGAAGTCCATTCCATGTAGGGATATGGGCCACCTTACCAGTTTGGGGTTCTCACCTTTCATCTGTTGTAACCACCTGAGAGGCCTGTGGTCTGTCTGAACTAGGAAGTGAGTGCCACACAGGTGTCTCCTACTTCTTCACGGCCCAGACCCCATCAAAGGCTTCCCTCTCTATGGCACTCCAACCTTGTTCTCTAGGGAGTAGTCTTCTGCTTATAAAAGCAACAGGGTGGTCATGTCCCTCATCATTTGTTTGAGCTAGGACTGCACCTATCCCATGCTCAGAGGCTTTTGTCTGCACAATGAACTGCTTGGTATAGTCTGGACAGTGCTTAATTTGTAAAATATTAAGTACCAGGGCTCAGACCAGGAGGCTACTGCAGCTTGCACCACCCATCGCCCTTGTCATCGCTGCCAAAACAACTACTAACCATCTCTATCGCATGTAAATGCGACAGTTCAGATTATTCCAGGTCCCCAAAGCTAAAGGAATGGCTGGGGAGGCAGGTATTAGTATTTTTTTTAATGTTTATTGTTATCCTAAACAACTGTTATACTGCTCATCTCTAAATTACATGAGCAGCGCCACCTTGTGGCAGACTGCCCTAAGTGTGGTGTTGACAATTAGGTGCCGGTGCCGAGCACCGGAAACCAATTAAGTGCTGGTGCTCAGCACTGGAAAGCCCCGGCTCAAATTAAGCACTGACTGGAGCTTTCAAGACTGGGGCAGAGCACATTGCATCCTTCAGAGTCTCAAAAGCCTTTTGACCAGGCCTGGGCGGAGCTCGCGGAGTTTCAGTCCGCGGAAATCCGCAGAGTTAATAAAAAACTCCACCAAATTCCACGGAGTTCTGGGAGTGGCCGGAGTAATGGGGTAGTAGCACTCAGCGAGTGAATACTAAAAGCTTGTGCTCATGGGGCTGTGAGAGACTGCAGAAGTTCCCCGCACATCATGATTAGCCAGTGACAGACCTCTCCTACAGCTGCTGGACACCTGTGCCATGTCACTAAAAATTATACCCACACATGCCAGACAAATAAGGAAATCGCAACCATTTTTAGATTGTGGTTTTTCAGTTGTTTTCATCACTTAAGACAAGGCACACACTGCTCACCATGATGAATCATCAGGCAAAATGTTTCTACAAAGTGGATTAGACAGCTCATAGATTTACCATCTCCACCTCACCTCTGTGGTTGAGGATGGTGCAGTGCCCTTCCTGGCGTGTCGCCATCACGGTCAGCCTTTGGGAGGTCACTGGAGTGTGGAAGCAAGTGACCGCTCCTCCCGGTCTCACCTCCCCACACTGGGAAAGCAGAGGCTCCATCTGGACATGTAAGGACTCGGAGCAGGGGCCTGGCTCCTTAATCCAAACGGCGAGATGTTTAATCCATTTATTTGCTCCCAGCCCCACGCTCACACTCCCCTCCACTTTCCACCCTCCAAAGTCCAAGTCCCAGGGGGTAAACAGAGAGAAAAGGCTTATGAATTCCGGCAATGCTTCTCTGTTGACACTCTCTCACGGAAGCATTAAAACTAAGGTTGTCAGGGACAGAGAAGGGGTCCCCTAGAGTCTATTCATGTTTAACTTGATGCTTTAGACACAGCGGAGCAGAATCCCGGAGAAGACGAGTTTTTGCCGATGACAGGTGCGATATTTACTCTGTCTCCCATTTTGCCCTGCATCTCTTCCTAGCAACTCACATAGGTCACAGCACGCCCCCCCTCCATTTTGTAAATTATTATAAAGAGCAGCTATAGCACTCCCCGTCTTTGTTCGTGACTTGCATTGCACATCTATTATCATGAGAGGCCGCATGGTTTAGTAGGCTGGTTTTATTTTGGAGTTTGGTAAGGGAGAGAGCTGCAAATTAAATAGTCAAAGGATCTTTTACAAGATTCATTAAATTATGCTTAGAGAGGTCTCTTTCCTTGCATTATGAACAAAAAAACACATACATACTATTCTTTCGGCCGCATGCAGTTTCGAGATGTTACTCACGTCGCTCAGGAGTGCGATCAAAGTGACCGGCAATAGTACTGTGCTAGTCATTGTTGAAAAAAATCTTTAATACCGGTCTTCATTCAGTACTGCACTATTCGTGAACAGTGACGTGCTAAGTGGAAAAAATTGGCGTTAAGCACGAAGGTCAACAGTGACATGCCACTTGCTGAGAAACAAAGCATTACGATGAAGAAACATGGAAACGAGTTGCCTTGCATATTCCGGGGAGTTTTTTTTTAAAAGCTATTTTTGATTGTTTTATGAAAGGTGCAACAAGTCACATGCCATTCACAAGGTGCCCCACTCCATGACATATGCAAATAAAAATAAACTTGTCTCGTCATCCAGTTTAACATACAATCCCAGGGAGCTCTTAACAGAGGTAAGAAGCAGTATGCTTGAAAAAACAAAAACAAAAAACTTTTTTAACATTAAATGTGTTTTACATAGTATGGCATGAAATGTTAATTCTTGTTCTTTATAAGCACTGCGCCTTATGAAAATATAACTAAATTAGCCCCATTAGAACATGTGAGGATGATTGGAGCAGTAGCTTCACAACTTTTATTTGCGTGTACAAAATGCTAAGACTCTACCTGGGCACCCAAGCAATTGGTATCTGTCGAAGTTCTAGTGCCATCAGTTGAGAAGACAATGTGCAGTTCGTGAGTTACTTCCTACACAGTCATTCGTTTGTGTGAGCAGTTCGTTCTGAGAGTGTACGGTGCATCCTGCATTTTCCTCTGGAGCAGACTATACGTGAAACCTCTTCACCAATAGCCTTCCAGGATTCCCAAAAATGCAGGCCTTGGCCGAGCACACAAGAAGGAGGAATCTGTCAGGGTGTGCTAGCATTTCTTCTGGTGCTCCCCTTTTCATGTGGGAGGGGCCATAGAAATGCACACCTTGGTTGCCGGGACAATGCAGCCTAGTCAGCTGCTGGAAGGCAGCAGACTTGGGAATGGAGCAGCTTTTACTGACACGGACTGCAAGGAAGGGGGCTAATCATGTGACAGGGGTCTTTCAGTGCCCACATAGCCCTCAAACACTAGATGTATTGTAGGTGCAGGTGGTAGCAATCAGATTGAGGGCTTCCCACATTTTCCAAAAGAGCAGAGCGAGGGCTGGGTGGCAAGTAGGTGTGTGGGAGTCAGTAAACTCTGCTATGTGGCAGCCAGTGGAGTTTTTGCAGAACTCCGTGCTCCAAGCAGAGCGCAGAGTGAGTAAAACTCAGTGAACTCCGCTGGCGGAGCAGAGTTTACCACCCACCCTTACTTTTGACAGGCCACTGTTCAGTTTACTTTCTTTGGCATCCTTTCGGAGGTAGGTTCTGTGAGGGGAGTCACTATGGACCCATGGTCCTTCACAAACCTCCTATAGTACCGAGTCTAGCCAAGGAATGCCCTGACTTGGGTCTGGGTTGTTGGAGCGACCCAGTCCAGAATTGTCTGAATCTTAGGTTGGAGTGGCTGAACTTGGCCTTCACCTACTAGGTGACCCAAGTACACAACCTTTCCCTGCCCTATCTGGCACTTGCTTGCCTTGATAGTGAGCTTGCCAAGTTGAATTTGGTGATCCTGCCAGGGGGACCTGTAGACAGCAATATCATCCAGATAAGCTGCACTAAAGGATTCCAGCAAGGTTTTTGTTCACCAAACATTGGAAGGTGGCAGGGGCATTCTTTAACCCAAAGGGCATCACAGTAAACTGGAAGTGCCCATTTGGAGTGGAGAATGCAGATTTTTCTTTTGAGCCAGGGGTCAGACCTATCTGCTGGTACCCAGATGTGAGATCAAAGGAACATAGGTATTTGGTTGCCTCTAACCTGCCAATTAGTTAATCTACTCTAGGTATTGAGTGTGCATCAGTTTTTGTCACAGCATTGAGGCCCCTATAGTCCACACAAAACATCATTTCTTTCTTTTCACCCTTGGAGTGTGGTTTGGGGACTAAGACAAACTGGGCTGGTCCAGGGGCTCTCCTAGGGTTCAATGACACCCAATTCCAGTATCTTGCTGACTTGAGCTTGGATGCTCTCTCTGACATCATCAGGCTGCCTGTAAATTTTGTTTTTGACAGGTAGGCTGTCACCAGTGACCACATCATGGGTACACCAGCTAATGTGACCAGGGATCAGAGAGAAGAGCTCAGCATACTGACTTAGGAGTAGCCTGCAGTCAGTCTGCAGTAGGTCAGTGATGGTGTCTGAAAAGACCACTCCATCAACAGACCCATCTTGTGGATTGTTAGAGAGGAGATCAGGGAGAGGTTCACTCTTACTTTCCTGTCCCTCATCTGTGAGCATCAGCATGGTCATGTCAGCTCTGTCATAATAGGGCTTCAGGCGGTTGACATGTATCACCCTTTTGGGATGTTTGCAACAGCCAAGGTCCACCAGATAGGCGACCTCCCCTTTTTCTTTCAAGGACAGGGTAGGCCCCACTTCACTTGTCTTGGAGGACCGTAGGGGCCACAAGCTCCAATACCCATACCTTCTGTCCTGGTTTCAATTCTACCAGGGCAGCCTTTTGGTCATACCACTGCTTTTGTAGTTCTTGGCTGGCCTAAAGGTTTTGGCTTGCTTTCTCCATGTACTCAGCCATCCTGGAAAGAAGGCCAAGCACATAGTCCACTATGTCTTATTTTGGTTCTTTGAGAGGCTTGTCCCAACCTTCTCTCACCAGACTCAGAGGACCTCTAACAGGGTGCCCAAACAAAAGTGCAAAGGATGGAAACCCTTCTGTAGCACTTCCCTGTAGGCAAAAAGCAGGCTTGGAAGTAGGACATCCCATCTCCTTTTTTTTCAGGGAGCCCACCAATCATACCTTTTAATGTCTGGTTGAATCTCTACTCCAGGCCATTGGTTTGTGGATGATAGGGTGTGGTGAATCTGTAGTTCACTCCACACTCATCGTAAATGTGCTTTAGGTATGCAGACATGAAGTTGGTACCTCTGTCTGACACACCTCCTTTGGTAAACCAACCCTGTTAAAGACACCAAGGAGGGCATTTGCCACCACTGGGGCAGTAGTGGCCCTTAGGGGAATAGCTTCAGGGTACCTAGTTGCATGATTCACTACCACCAGAATATATTTATTTCCTTAGGCTGTTGGAGGGTCAACAATGTCGACCTCTACCCTTTCAAAGGGTACCTCAAACAATGAAAGTGGAATCAAGGGGGCCTTTTGGTGGCCTCCTGCCTTGCCACTGGTTTGGCAGGTGACACAGGACTGACAAATTTCCTTCACCTTCTGAGACATCCCTGGCCAGTAGAAGTGGTTGACTAACCTACTCCAAGTTTTATCCTGGCCAAGGTGCCCAGCTAAGGCGATATCATGGGCCAAAGTAAGGAGGAACTCTCTAAAACTCTGAGGTACTACCACCCTCCTGGTTGCACCAGGTTTGGGTTCTCTGGCCTCAGTGTATAGGATCCCATCCTCCCAATAGACTGTGTGGGTGCCACTGATATCACCCTTTTCCTGTGCAGCAGCTTGCTGCCTCAGGCTTTCAAGAGTGGGACAGGTTTCTTGCCCCTGTCACATATCAATTCTAGAGGGTCCCCCTTTGCCGAAGAGATCTGCCTGTTAAAGCCTGATCTCTTCAGGCTCAGTTCCCTCTGGGAATTCCAAGTCCTCTTCCTGGGAAGAGGGGTTCTGACTTGGGATCTTTTTAGAAGGTGGTTCCCCAGTCTTCTTGCCCTTTCTCTTGGAGGGCTGGTCCATTCTTCCAGGTTTCAGCACCTCTTTTTCATTCAGAGCTCTGCTCTGTGCTCTGGTGTAACACAACCCAATCCTGAGAGACCAATCATGCTGGCATGGGTACTAGGTTCAACTTCAGTCCAAGGAGAAGTCTTCAAGTAATTTCCAAGCAGACAATTTACAGGAACATCAGGGGACACAACCACTTCTTTTTGTCCAACTGCTCCCACCAGTCCAGAGTGACCATAGCCATAGGATGGACTGTGGTGACATTGTTGGCATTGTTGACTGCATAGGATCTTCCAATCAGGTACTGCTCTGAGTGAACCAGCTGCTAGGTCACCATTGTGAGACTTGCCACAGTATCCCTCAAGGCCTCTATCCTGGACTGCCTGTATTTTTTCATTTTATCTGGCTAGGCAGCACAGACTAAGCCTACTTCTCCCTCAAAGACTAATGTTACCTTAGTGGGGTTACTGACATGGTCAGGCCACACCTGGGATCCCATCTGGATTTTGGCAACTGCAGGTACTGAAGGTGGACTAGAGGCATTTTTCTTTGTTTTACAGCTAAGGTCTCCAGTCCGGTGTCCTAGTGCTTTACAATCATGTCACCAAGCCTTGTTGGGATCCCAGTTCTTGCCCTGGTACAAACACCTAAAATGTGTAGAGACTCTGGGCCCACCCTCCTGAGCAGGTTGTTGGTGGCCTGTAGAAGACTCTTGATTATTCTTAGGGTTAACCTCATTCCATTTTGAGGCTTTTTGGCCTCTTTCTTTTGGTCTCCCCCACCAGTGTTAGTTTTGGTGCCCTTGTCTTGACCCAGTGGTCTGCATTCTTCCCCAATTCTTGAGGGTAATGTGGACCTAGGTCTACCAGGAATTGATGTAGTTTCTCTTGGTGACAATCACTTAAAAGGTGCTCCTTCATAACTAAATTATACAACCCTTCTCAATCATGTACATTGTTACCACTCAACCAACCTCCCAGTGTTTCCACTAAGTAATCTACAAAATCTACCCAGGATTGGCCATGGGTTTTCTTGGCCTCCCTGAACTTGATACTATATTCCTCAGTGCTGAATCCAATGCCCTCAATCAGGGTACCCTTTATGAGGTCATAGGATGTAGCATCTTTCTCATTGAGTGTCAGGAGTCTATCTCTGCACTTTCCTGAGAACATTTCCCAAAGGATAGCACTCTATAGCTTCCTGTGGATCTGCCTGCTGAGACAGGCTCTCTCTATAATGCAATGAACCACTTAGTGATATCATCAACCTCAAAATAATTAGGGACAATCCCTTTGGGGAGCTTGGAGTCTGCAGAATCTACCTCCCTATTTATTATTTTGCTGCCACCAGAGATGGGTCCCAGGCCCATCTCACCTCTTTCTTTATCTATGGCTAGGAGTTTAGCTTCTAGAGCTATCCTCTTGCCCAGTTTCTGAAGGTCTGCATCTGTAGTATGTACCTCATCTGGGGCACTACTGAGGTCACTTCCACCAGTGGTGTGGTTATCTGAGGGGGCAGTGACGGAGTCAGTGTCTTCCCCATCTATCTCCTCCTCTTCGTCTACTACTTCCTCCCCAGTGGGGAGAGTTCTGTTTACCAGGGCCTTGTCATTATCTTCTAGCAACTGCTGGAGATGGGCTTTATGGGGTTTAGGACCCATGGCACTTTTCCCTGCTTTGCAAAAACTTTTAAATTGGGAAACCTTAAGATCTGCGTAGGGACCCAGTCTGAGTTCCTGGCTTGGTCCCTGGCGCATCAGTCATGGTGCTTAAAGTAAGTGGGGTCTGTTTAGAGATTTAAAAAAAAACTCTAAGTACTTCTAAGGCTTTAACTATTTTAAAGTTTCTAAAAACAATGGGGGACTTAACCAACATCCTAACAAAACCGAAAATTAAAAAAAAAATTCTATTCTAAAGACAATTTTTTGATTTCCTCAGTGAAATCCATTATCAATCAAGTGGTACAACAAATGTCAAAGTCTTGTATCCCACCGCTGCACCACCAATATAGGAAGCTGGCTCTGTATGTGATATTATCACTAGGTGGTAATAACATGCACAGAGTCCAGGGGTTCCCAAAAAGTGTACAGGGCTCAATGTAAAACCCAAAGTGCTCTATTAGTGGTAGTGTGGGCGAGCAGCCTTAGGCCTAACACAGAGGATTGTAAGACATTTATTGCACATACATGATCAATAATGGACGCACAACTCAAGAAGGAGATCAAGACCAATTTTATAAAATTATACATTGTTTGTACTTTATTTTAAGACCCAGGTCTTTGTATTAAGGTAAGTATGTTTTTAATTAAAAATACTTTTCAGGTTTCAGGAGATTGACAGTTCAAATTTCAGAGCAGTTCAATATTATCATGTGGAGGAAAACAATTGTGCGGTGTAACAGGTACGTATACCACTTACAGTTCCAGTCCCGTTTTTTGGGGTCTCAGGCCAACACTGCGGGCA
This sequence comes from Calotriton arnoldi, assembly GCA_963921515.1. Classification (NCBI taxonomy): domain Eukaryota; kingdom Metazoa; phylum Chordata; class Amphibia; order Caudata; family Salamandridae; genus Calotriton; species Calotriton arnoldi. The sequence continues at coordinate 408,684 of CAWUFW010010641.1, read as the reverse complement.
ATGTCTGTGAAGGGGGACTGGGGCACCCAAGAGGTGCGGGTTTCAGTATCTGCCCGGAGGCGGTCGATACCGGCAATGAAATTTACCTTTGCAGTCCGCGGAGAGCAATGAAGCAGGTCAGTTTTCAGCAGCACGCCAATACGGTTACCGTCGCGGTCGCCGGCGGCTGGCTGCTGTCAATCAGATGGAGAAGTTCTGCCATCGTTGGACCATCACGGAGAGGTCACGATTGGTCATGCACGGTAAGAAGGGCAGAAGGAGGCTGACAGGGCCACTTGCAGGAGGGTACGGGCTCTTGTGCTCAGGGCTGGGCACAGCTCAGGTTGTGGGGCCAAGAGGACCCCTTGAGGCCGTGGATGCCGTCCTTCTGTGCGGTATTCTTCTGACAGTGTAGAGTCACATCAGCACATGTGCCGGTCCTCTACTACTGCGGTTGTGGAGTTTTTTGGTAGCAGTGAGTCGGGTCGACACAAGGGTCGGTCCTCACCACTGTGGATCTGGTATCGGCAGGCACCGGGGAATAGAGCTTCTAGTTCGAAGGGAGGTTCTTGACACTTTGGTGAAGTTTGAAAGGTCTCTGGGATTTCTTGGAGGCCTTGCTGAGTTTCTGGAAGAACAGCAGGTCCAGTGGTTGAACCAGTTGCAGGTGGCGTGGTTCTTGTCGGGGTTTGTCTGAAGCAGTTCAGTTCCTGGTCCGGCAGCGGTCATCTTCCTTCTTCTTTGGTCCATCGAATCTGAGGGCTAGGTCTGAGGGAGCCACCTAAATACTAATCTTAGGAGGCGTTTTTGGGGAGTAGCAGGTAGGGCCAATGGGCACCTCACCTGGGGAGACTACTCCCTCTATTATGTCATCCTCCTGTAGAAGGGGGCATAGCCCTAGCCATGATTGGAGGGGTCCCCCCATCTTAAGGTGGCGGGGCCTGAAAGTTATTCTTCACCTTGCTTCTCTCACCTTAGGGCTGGGGTTTGGCAGAAGTGGGCACACCTCCTATCTTTTTGAATTTTCCCGCCGGTTTTCCCATCCAAAGTGGGGGGGCAAACCAGAGGCTGCCACCTGCTGCTATCAGCAGTGGCTGGGGGTCACATTACAAAGGTGGCAGTCCTTTGAATTTTCCCCCTTTGAGCACTGGCCCACCCTGGGGAAAGAGGCACGACACCTCTGCCCATGATGTGCATTGTTTTGGTCCTATAGAGCAGGGTCTCTCTCCCCAGGGTTCCAGAAACATGTCTGGGAGTAGCTGGCTGCCTACAGCCGGTCAGAGACCACACCAGGGTTGACATCAGTGTGGATTTCTTGAAAGAAGTAGTTTGGTACCAAACACTCCTGTATTCAGTGAAGCCATCATGGTGCTGTGGAACTCGAGTTGTCGAGGTCCCAGCCCATGTGCTCTCTATGATTGCACTGTCACTTACAATATTAGGAAATGGTGCCGAATATTGTAGGGGCTTATCTGCTCATGCAGATATTACCTCACCTGTAGCATAGTGCACCCTGCCTTAGGGACGTGAGGCCTGCAAGAGGGGTGACTTACCTATGCTGTCAGGCAGGGCTAGCTGGCATGGCACCCAGGCAGGGTGCCATGTCGACTTTGTTGTTTTCTCCCTCACAGCGGCACTCCCAGTGAGGGGGGACCCTCTTAAGCATCCCGGCCCTTGGTACCCAGAGTACCATTTACTAGGGACTTACAGTGGGCAGAAGTACCAATTGGGGGTTTGTTTTAGGGAAGGAGCAGTGGCCCAGGGGACCTGGTTGGCAGTCATCCTGTGCGCTACATTTGAAACCACATTAAACCAGGCAAAAAGTGGGGGGCTAACCATGCAAAAGAGGCACTTTCTCACATGACCCCCCCAAACTAAAGGTTGGGGGGGAAAGGCTGCTGGTAAGTAAGCCGGACGCTCCGTTCCCATGGTGCTGAGGCCGCCCTGTCAGGGTTTGGGGCCCCCTGTCACGGAGAAGTGTCGAAGGATGTACGTTTGGGGGCATGACCCGCTCTCCTCTGTTGTGGATATAAAAGATTTGCCTGAAGTAAATGTATCCAGAGGTGAGCAAGAGATGCAAGAGGGGTATTCACACCACCTAATGCTGATTTCGGAGATACGCGCTTTTTAAAGACATTATTTTATGTGGCAGCAAATGGGCAAAGCACCTGGAAGAACATTTTCATATTTAAATGATGAACTGTACACATATGCACTCTCAATTCCAGAAATCATTGACATTACCTTCCATGGTGCATTCTGGGAAATTGAGGAATACAGACTACAGAATCATCAAGCAGTCCACCTTTAAATTTGGTCACCTGACATCAGTGATTGCTCACCAATGATTAAGGCTGATGAGAAGTCGAAACGCGTCTGGATAGAATGCTGCCGCTTGTTGTTCATTAAAAGCGCTTTAATCCTTGAAGTTGGGCCTCGGCTTTTTTCCATGTTTGCTGCTGGTAATTTAGCGGGATGCTCCGTTCCTGTGGTGCTGAGGCCGCCCTATCAGGGTCGGGGGCCACCTGTCACGGAGAAGTGTCGAAGGATGTATGTTTTGGGGTATGACCCACTCGCCTCTGTTGTGGATATAAAGGATTTGCGTGAAGTAAATGTACCCAGAAGTGAGCAAGGGATGCAAGAGGGGTATTCATACCACTTAATGCTGACTTCGGAGAGACGCGCTTTTTAACGACATTATTTTATGTGGCAGCAAATGGGTAAAGCACGTTGGAAGAACATTATTATATTTAAATAATGAACTGTAAAAATATGCACTCGTAATTCCAGAAATTATTGACATTACCTTCCATGGTGCATTCTGGGAAATTGAGGAATACGGACTACAAAATCATCAAACAGTCTGCCTTTAAATTTGGTCACCTGACATCAGTGATTGCTCACCAATGATTAAGGCCGATATGAAGCACAAACAAGTCTGGATAGAATGCTGCTGCGTGTTGTTCATTAAAAGCGCTTTAATCCTTGAAGTTGGACCTCAGCTTTTTAGGTCTCGGGCCTAGCGTTGCAGTGCGTAGCACTGCTCGCGCAGCCCGAGACCTCTTTTATGGGCTTTTGAAAGCTCACCACACGCTCGTGTGTATGGTTTTCTTATCGCCGGCTGCCATTGGCTTTAGCGTGTTTTTAAAAAAAAAGTAATGCACGCAATTTTGGCAAAGGCGGGCGTATGTCCCGCCTTTGCTCCGCCCATTCCCACCGGTGGCTAGCACGCGCTGCAGCGCGCGTTCGCCTTGCTGCCGCGCTCCCTTTTCCCCGCTCCTCTGTGGTGCGCGCGCACCACTGGTTCTCTAGTGACACTTTGTTGAGGAGAAAAACATATCCGCTCCAATTTAAACCTTCGACATGTGAATTTAATGAAACACATAGCACGTTGTTTGCTTTCTTGTGCTGGTATAAACAATAAAACAAAACAGTTATATAAAAAAAACCTAACACAAGATTTCACTTTCACATCATGTACTACCAACAACCCTAAACATAACAGAATTATCACAAGACTTACACGGCGTAAGGATGGTAATGATTGCGCTTCCTCAAGTAAAGTCACCGAAACAAACTGCATGACGAACTTTGCTCTGGACATTATGTTTATAAATCTAAAATAATTTGAGACACGGTCCATATTAACGAATTACGCAGTTCATATATCCCTGGTTTAAAAGTGCAATGCTCTTCGTCGGCATGCACATTTAATCACCAGTTGGTTCTGGGCACAAGTTGTTTTATTTTTGGGTAGTTAACACTCCACCCTGAAAATAGCATAAATGCACGAAATGGACCTAGAATTAGAAACAAGCCGGGTGTCTGACCTGGGGCCGCGGGTCCTGGAGTTCACTTTCCAGAATGATATAAAATCCATGAGGCGCGGTGCAGCCGGCGCTCACGCTCTGCTGTGCGGCACGAGCCCGGGGTCGCGGGAGACGGCGCCTCCCCGTGAAACCCTCCTACCCGGGGTCAGCTGCAGTTTGGTCCCCGCTTCAGCAGCGTGCTGCTTCAGAACACCTGCGCTGCTGCAGTGAAGGGAGAGCTCCGCTTCCACCAGAGCCCACGGACAGAGGGTGAGTCCGGGGGACAGACAGGAACGAGCTGACAACCATAGACGTCAAGTGGGACAAGGGGATGGGACTGGGACTAGAACGACAACGTCCAGCGCCGCCGGCACCGCCTCCTTTTCCTCATCTCGGGACACGCGCCTATTTTCGCTTCCTCATCTCCAAACGCCGAATTCGGCTCGAAACTCTTAAACTCTGGCTGTGAACACACGAGGAAGACACCACGTGACAGTAACAGATCTTGGGGATGGGGGATACCTACAGAGTGGTTGGTACGGCATTCTAGTTCATTTATGGAACATACCGTGCTAGTTTAAACATGCATGCGCTTAGGTTTAATACAAACACTGTCGGTGCAGGGTTGTTCTTTTTTAGTTAAAAAGCACATAAATCCCAGTAGTTCCCACGCAATTCAAACACAGACAAATGTTTTACATCTCAAACACATGTTGTTTCCTGCAGTGATGCTTATCTTACTTGCTGGCAACTTTTACAACTTAATATTGGCTACAAGCTTGATTGCTGATTTGTATACAAAAAAGCATGCTAAACAGATATAGCCTTTAACTCCTCTAGTTTAACATAGCAGGACTGTACACATCATGTAGCAGCTCTATTTTTTTAAACAAAGAGGTGTGACTGATTTCATTTAAATGCAACTTTAGGCTCATGTGTGTATGCAATATTTATTTTAAATAATTCATTTAATTCATTTTTAAAAGCAAACACTCACAATGAGGATATTTCAAAGGTTTACTGGATTGTATTGTGCCCCAAAAACGCAGCGTTAACATGAACACACCATTCCACTACACACCACATAAATCCACTCCACTCCAAACACATAAATAAAAAACATTTACAACGTCAGTAGCTCTAACTCTCGCAAATGCGAGACCTATTGCATTGCAAATGCTTGTTTCATGTTTGCTGCTGGTAATTTAGTGGGACGCTCCGTTCCTATGGTGTCAAAAAATAAGTGAACAATCAACCGCTGCAGTCTGTGTCAGTTATAATAAATGCTGCGAAGTTCAGATCTGGGCTGTGGAACTTTTTTTCGTGTTGAGGATTGAAGTACGGGAATCTCTGTCTCCCGCATCCACGGCCACCCTGCAGAGTTGGGGGCCCCTGTTGACGGAGTTTTTTGTGGAGTATTAATTGGGGGGCATGACTTGCTTGCTTCTTTATGGTCTATCAGAATTACCGGAGATTTCCATTTTGGAAGCAATAATAGGAGACAAATGAGGATACACCTCGATTTGGTAAGAGCTGGACCCTGCGCATCCACTGACTTTTAATTTTATGACTGCAGCAAATATACCAGTAATTGCACAAGCTCTCACATGATAAAATTAGAATACCTGTGCAAATTTTGAATATGGACTAATGTTTCAGTGACAACGAAAAAACCATTTAGGCACAAAAATGTATTCCACAGCAAAATGAATAACCTGCTTGGATATAAAATACATTGAACTGCTAAACAAATTGAATTATGGGAATTGTAGTTGTTACAACACACAGGCATGTGACATTGGCTTTAAAAATCACATGGAGCATGGCAGAATTGTTTCACCTGTGATCAAGGCACTTTCCGCCGAAACGCACCAGAAATAAGTGAAAAATCGACCACTGCAGTCTGTGTCAGTTATAATAAATGCTGCAAAGTTCAGATCTGGGCTGTGGAACTTTTTTCATTTTGAGGATTCAAGTACGGGAATCTCTGTCTCCCGCATCCAAGGCCGCCCTGCAGAGTTGGGAGCCCCCATCAATGGAGTTTTGTGTGGAGTATTAATTTGGGGGCATGCCTCACTTGCTTCCTTATGGTCTATTGGAATTACCGGAGATTTCCGATTTGGAAGCAAGAAAGGGACACAAATGAGGATACACCTCGATTTGGTAAGAGCTGGACCCTGCGCATCCATGGACTTTTAATGTAATGACTGCAGCAAATATACCAGTAACTGCACAAGCTCTAGCATGATAAAATTAGAATACCTGTGCAAATTTTGAATATGGACTAATGTTGCAGTGACAATGAAAACGCCATTTAGCTACAAAAATGTATTCCACAGTGAAATGAATAACCCACTTGGATATAAAAGACATTGTACTACTAAACAAATTGAATTATGGGAATTGTAGTTGATACAACACACAGGCACGTGACATTGGCTTTAGAAATCACATGGAGCATGGCAGAATTGTTTCACCTGTGATCAAGGTACTTTCCGCGTCAGAAATAAGTGAACAATCGACCGCTGCAGTCTGTGTCAGTTATAATAAATGCTGCAAAGTTCAGATCTGGGCTGTGGAACTTTTTTCATGTTGATATATATAACTTTGACAAAGGTTGGGACCAGCCGAAACGCATCAGTACGGACACGGTGATGAAAATATGATAAAATAAAAAGATTGATGACTTGCCCACCTCTGCTCTTTCCTATGAAAGAAGTTACCCCCAAATGGATTCCATACACCCAGCGGTTCAGTGCCGTCATACAGCTGCATAGACTCCCTCAACCAGGCTAATGAGTTCAGAGACATGGACACACAGTACCAAGGAGGCTGCTTTTTTTTCACCAGAGACCAAAGGAGGCCCAACAAGGTCCATCTACAAATGCACATGAGGGGAGTAGTGCATGCCCATTTCCTGTACCAGCACTTGTTTTTTGTTGACCTTTGTGTGACCCACATTGGTCCTTTATCAGAAATACACTAGCCTCGATCTGATGTGACATCAGCAAAAGAAGATGTTGAGCTGGTGACCCAGTTCGCTAACACATTTGGGTATTGAGATAGCCAAGTTTCAAGATAATGGCAAAACCTGAACTGAGAGACAATGGGCCAGATTTACAAAGATGCCAGGCAACACGGCACAGCACATAAAATTGCTGTGCTGCGTTGATGACACGGAGAGGGCCCTCACCCTAGCGCCGCCATATAATAAGACAGCTGTGCGTCAGACACACTTTTGCACATAGTGCAAGGGTATCTGCATGAGTTCAGTATAGGTTTTGTACTGGAAGCGTACCATAACAATACAAAATACAATGCTTAGACTAACTTTAAAACTTTTCTTACTTTAGGTGTGCTGTACAGTGTAGCATACATGCAAAGTTGGAAAACAAAAGCAGAAATAAGTATTTCTCTTTTTAACGCCTACTTTGAATTGAAGTTAATTTTTTGGTGCAAAACCGTGTCTACTATTGTTAGTAGATGGGGTTTTGCATCAAAAAGCACAGGTGGTAGCACAGGAGTGCCCATGTACCATCCATGTAACGCCCCCTCTGCTGCAGAGTAACGCGAAGCAGTGCTTTGCGCTGTTTTGCATTTATTTTTTTAAAACTTTCTGGCAAAAGCAAATCCAATAAAAAGCATTTTGGACGCGTTTGTGTCACTTTTCAGATGCAAACCCAGCACTGGTTTGTAAATCTGGCCCAAACTATGGGGCCGGATCACAGAACTAATCTGAGACAAAATCCTAAACATACTACTTTTGGTATTCACAGAAGGCACTTACGATTTTTGGCATTTACAGAATGCACTTAAGACTACTAACTTTAAGTCCGCAATCGGGTCGGAATTTCCGCACTCGGGCTGGAATTTCCGCACCCGGAGTGGAAATCCCGCATTTGTGCCGGAATTTCCGCTCCCGGGCGGAATTTCCGCACCCGGAGTGGAAATCCCGCATTTGTGCCGGAATTTCCGCTCCCGGGTGGAATTTCCACTCCCGGCCCGGAAACTCTGCTTCTGGGCCAGAATACCTACATTTGGGCCTGATGATCATTTCAAGTGCCTACCATCCCCCACCATGCTGCAGCTGAAGTCAATTAACACTAACTGCAAGACCAGCACCACAAACCATATAAAAGCAGCACACATTCAAGGAACAGGTTTGGCCACAGAGAGTTCCTGTTTTCATTCGCTGTTCATCGCTAGAGGAAAATGTACCAAATGAGGAGGAAGAAGACCTTCACTACTGAGGAGACCACCATGATTGTGGAGTTCATTGTGAGGTATCACAAACGCCTATATGGTCTCCCACCTTACTGCACCAGTGGCACACAGAAGGCAGCTCTATGGCAGCATTTAGCCACTGCTGTCACAGCATTGGGGGAGGAGAGGCGCACAGTCCAGGGCATCAAGAAGAAGTGGCAGGACGAAAAGGCGCGGGTGAAGGAGAAATATTCCAGGATCAAGTTGAACAAGATTCTCCCTGCACCACAATCTGGAACACGCCTTCGCCTCACCCCACTTGAGGAGGATGTCCTCACTACAATCCACCCCCACATGCTCCATGGGCTGCCTCTGAGTGATGTCCGCAACGTGGTACCAGGTAAATGGGATGACAAGAATAAGTATATGAAAAGATTGTCTGTGTTGCACTGCCATTGTGAGTAAGGAAGTTGTCCAAAGTTTATATAAAAATATAGTCAGTCAGAGGCTCATGTGTTTCCCTCTGTATGTTGCACCACAAGTCCCAGAATCCTTTGTATTAGAAATGGCAAATCCCTTGCCCACTACTTAAAACATGGGCCCAGTACTGCTGCCGTATATACCTAACACTGTTAAGTAGCAATTGACAAAGTGCCCCTTCCACTTATTGAGATGCAGATGGGTCAGTCAAGGACGTAATGGGGTGGGGGTTACGGTGCAGAGGAAAATCAACTGACAACGGAATAGGGAAAATAAATACAAATTATCCAAAAAGTAACTCACCTTGTGCCTGCCAAAATCACAAAGCAGAAGGTGAGAGAATCCTTATTTCAAAACATTTTATTCACATATTCCGTTGTCTATTTCCCACCCTGCCACACAATAACATCACCAACGCCCCACTGCTCCTACCTGCACCGGCCGTGGCAGTAGTTCACAATTCTGTTAGCATGCATAAGATATGAGGACATGTCTGACAAGTTACACATGTACATTTTCCATTTGGTGACTTTTCTCTCTTCTCACCTATTGACACATTCAGCCAGAGTACAGACAACCACAGTAGCAGAGGTCACTGCATCTTCTGGGAGGAAACCACATCATCCAGAGCAACGCATACCACCCTCACTAACTAGTAAGTCAAACTGGTCAGGAGATGGTCAAAATGCAAACATTGTCAGCAGACAACAGAGGGACATATAGGGCCCTAATCTCAAAGGTAACAGGAGAGGAAAAACTAGCTTTACAACTATTGGAATTCTTAAAGGACATTTACCTTTAGCAAATTACATTTGTGAATAGCGAAAGACAAAATATAATATATCTAGGCTCATCATACCTTTGTGATTTGGGAACATTACATGTATTCCACCAACAGTTCCAGAACTGGGAACTCAATCCTGGAATCGAGTGCCACAACAAGTCAAAAAGGAGTCCCCACTATATTGTAATTGTTTTTGTAGAGTAAATCAAGAAATCCAATGTAAACAAATATGACAATGATGAACAAGAAGTGAGATACAATTGTCAGGAGTATTGAGAATGCATCCACTGTCCAACTTAGAATGTTTTTTCTATACATGAAATTGTCCAGTCCACCTAGCTAGTTATATATGTTTTCATTGGATGGCATGTTTTTTGGCCATTAACAAAACATGATAGTGGACCTTAATTCAGGATTTGTAGTCGTGTCATTTTGATAGACGTTGTTTCTAGGCAGTGGGGCCATTATAAGTTAAATGTGTGATCACTCATGATATTTAGTGCTACACACTTCTGCAATGGTAGTGCCCACAACTGCTTGTGCTTATCCTTTGTGCCTGAAATTGAGTGCATCACATGTGGCAGCAGAAATGTAAAGTTGCAAACACACTTATCATTGTAGGTCCAATGATGTCCTCCCAGATTACAACACCCACATTGACTTCTGCTACAAGGTTGGCTGTGACATCTGGTCAGGGACCACACACTGGGCAGGTGCTGGGCCATGGTAAGTAAACCCAAGAATAATGTACCTGAATGCTCATGAAATGTGCCTTTAATCTCCACTGTATGTTGTATGTGTTGTACAACACTGTTGTCCTGCATCACAATATGCTTACACATGGCATTTAACCACATACCAGACCACACCATGGTGGGTACTGAAAGGATGACTGACACAAAATGTATGCCAAGTGAGTGCAGAATGGACATAAAATACTACATAGTGTCATATGAAGTGTCCTACAAACAACTGGATTGTAATTCAATGATATTAATACTCTCTTGCAAAATATCAATGGTAAAATCATATTGAAATTGTTGTGGATGAGGCTCACACTGATGCCAGTTGGGTTCTTTTGAGATGGGTGTATGGGCTGCTAAGGTGAATCTTCAGGAAGTGAATTTTTCAAATAACTTGGCTGAAAAGCACAACGCAAATCCAGTGTAGGCGGCAACCATCAAAGCTTCTCAACTTACCCACAATGTGGGATCCTAGTCAAATGCTGCATTCTGCTTGCCTCCTCTTCTACTGTATTCACCTACATAAGTGAGTGGTTGACATATGAGGTTAGGATGTCTGCTGTACAAGACATCATCCGTTGTCAGCTAAGTACTACCATGATGTTGGAAATGGAGTATGGGAACAGAGGACACTCAAAGCATGGACACAACAAATGTGTGATCTCTCATACCAAAAAGAGCTTTGTGACTTCATGGGTAGGGAAGCACAAATGAGCCACATTATGTACCTGACTATTGCACATCTCACACATGAACTCTGCAATGCAATGTTTGAACTGATGTGCAAATGTGAAACTGGTCAGCCTAGTGATGTACACTCCTTTCGACTTGTCAACAGACAACATTATACTCATGAAACATGTTAGTCTTAATGGTGAAGGTGTAATCAATGTAATGCGGAGGAGTCCTGATCATTTATCCCCTTCCTTGAAATATCAGTAACCTTCTCATACAAGTTTGTCTGTTGATGTGTCATCTCATTGATGTCAGTGCTGTGTGGAGGTAACAGCTGACAACTGCTGCATGTGAGCAGGGGCCCACTTTCAAAGTCCATGAGGTAAACATGCTGCACATTGGCCATGAATATCCTGTCAATGGTCATTGAGAATGACATGTACATGTTAGCTCATAGCTACCATCTGGTGTACTGAAATATGGACATGTATGTCTCATCACTGCTGCTGACAGGATGACACCAGTGCAGCGTACAACACCATCCCGGGGAATGCATGACATCCTGGCTGCTGCAGTGAAACCGTCTCGCACCTGTCCATCAGGTAATTGTGGCGTCAAGTGCTTCCCTATCATAGATTACAAAACCATGACAAATATCAAAATCCCCTTCCACATAGAATCTGCAGTTCGTTGTTTACAAAGTTACATGCATGTTATAAGTGTCACATGTGCCTGTTTGTAAATTAGTAATGCAGATCAATGAGTATGGTGTCACTTCCCTCTACAGCTGCTGGATCGGGGACGGCTTTGTCAACAAAACCTATGAGGAGCATGGTTCAGCAGTTGACATCAAGGGGGATCGCAAAGGGACAGAAAGCTGTGGCTGGAGCTGGTGAGTTTGCTTGTGCAATGTACATCTCCGTTTAACACCTCAGTGCTATGGTGTGAGCTGTCACTTGTAGGGGTACCCAAACCAGGTCACATGTACGTCATCTGTTGATGCAAAGTACAGTTAATCCAACCCTTGTTTTGCACCACATCTTATGCTAGGTCAATTACTTATCCGGTTGCAACCTCTGTGTTCCAGGGGATGATGACGATGAGGAGGACGGACCTTCCACCAGTGTTGGGCGACGGGCAATCAGAGGGGAAAATCCACTGCTCCTCCAAGCACTTATGTTGGTTGCAAGTACTGCGAAAGAGGAGGAGGAGGAGGAGAAAGTACCTGAGGAGGCTGAAGGATTGGAAGATGATGGTGACTATATGTCCATCCTCTCCGGGGATGACGATTCTGATGCCATGGACAGAAATGTTCCTACATCGCCCAAATTTTGCAAGGAATCACACCCTCCACCCAGCAAAGTGCCTCAGCCTCCTCCAAAACAAAAGATTGCCTGTCCCCAGCAGGGAGCTAACCAGCCACAGCTCACACGCACCCCAACACAGACATCACTCCCTCACAGCCCTCACATTCATGACAGACATGGTGGTTCCCCTACATACTCCTCCCTATACAGTGTATCCCAGGCATCCTCTCCACCATCTGGGGGAAGTACCAACCCTGTTGTGGTGCAGGTTTCCCCTGGGCACCATTCTCCTGTCCACATGCTTCCACCTGCCCCCCCCCTGCCATTGGACCTGCCGGTCTCATCCATGGCCGACCCCTGCAGAGAGGGCCTGCACCAGACTATGGTGGCCAGTGGGAGCAAGACTTCTTCCAACAGCAGGCAGATGTGAGGCAGGACATTTGTGCCACAGGGGCTACCCTGTCAGACATGTCTGAGGCCCTGAAGGACATGCTCCAAATCCCTCAGGTGGTGGACAGACTGACCCATGTTTTGAATAGGATGGATAGATCTTGGCAAGACATGTCCAAGAATATCAGCAACATAATATCCATCCAAAGGGAAGAGAGTTTAAGACACCATGCCTTGGCCATGAAGATGATGGAGGGCATGGTGAAAGTGATCCAAAGTCTCCCTTCACGGTCAACGCAGGGAGGGGAGCCATCACATCTGCCTGCAGCACATCACACCCACACACCTGTACCACCAACTGCACAGGACCACAGCAAGGGTGCACACCCTCAACCACGCCCTGAACAGGCACTCCCACAACCTGCACAACCACCACAACCCCCTGAACAGGCACTCCCACCACCTGCACAACCAGCCCCTGTCCACACACAAACACCAACTGTACATACACCATCTGCCCCTGCACATGAACTTCACCCTGTACAGGCACATGCACAACACCCACCTACACGTAGGCGGCAACCCAGACATGATCCCTCACAGCGATCCTCACCTCTGAAATTGCGAAGTCGCAAGCACGATCCCCATTGACAACATCCCAAAAACGAATTGACCACTGTGAATATGTGTAAATAAAAAGTAATTATCTTCACAAGTCAAGACTCTGTTGCGTATCATGTCCTGATAGGCAAATGTATACCAATTTTGGTGGCCTAGATATGTGAGGATGTATGTGTGTGTGTGACACATGTACCTGTGTAACCCCATCATTGCAACAAGCCATAATGTGCAGAGCAGATGACTCACAAAATACATGTCCATATTTTGTACAAAACATTCACAATGAAGTTAAACAAGTTAAAGAAAGTAGGATTCAAAAATAGATTGTATGTAAATTGAAGTGTGTTATTTGAAAGACAACAATAGTCCGTTTGGAAGAGAGAAAGGAAAACAAATGAAGTTCTTAATACAGAAGGAGAAGGGAACTTGGATTGGGGCGGAGCAACAAAAATATAACACGTCAAGGAGCGTCAGGGGAACCAGTCTATTTACAAGGGAAAAGTAAATAATTGTCCACAAAGAAAATTCTGTCCAACATGTCAAGTGTCCTTCTGGTCATTCTCTAGTACCACAATGTCCAGATCCTCCGAGTCCGATGCGGGCACATGGCTGGCCGGTGCAGGAACAGGCACCACATGGGGTCGGGACACACGAGGAGTACGAGGGGAAACAGTGTGGTGCAACGGACAGGGGGAGACATTGACGGGGTGTGGGATGAAGGTTGGGAAACAAAAGACGACATGGCTGCAGCCAGGGAATTGACACTGGCAGTGAGGGTGGCCAGAGCTCCGGCAATTTCCTCTTGCATCATGCATATCTCCAGACACATCTGTAGCATGATGCGAGAGGACATGTCTGGCTGACCCTCACATACCCACATCAAGTCCTCTGGGACAGCCACAGAAGGAATAACACAGGGAGGGGTTTGGGTTGAACATGAGGGGTGTGGTGCCTCAGGTTCGGAGCCAATGTTGGTGTCAACCTGGCAGCCACGATGAGGGGGACAGGTTGCAGGGGATGCAGCTGGAGGCCCCGATGGAATGGGGGCCTCTAGAGTTAGGGAGGGGGTGATGGCAGGCCCAGGTTGGGTAGTGGCCTGCCCCGGGGACACCTCGACAAAACTAACTGGTGAATGGTCAGGGGGAGAGTAGCTCTCGACCCCCCCGGCCAGAGGTGTCCAGTTCTCCCCCCCAATTTAATGCCCACAGCCGCCACCCAGTCCGTAGCACCAGAGTTGTCTTCCTGGTCAGTCAGGATGGGCGCAATCCCCCTGCCTCCTGATGTTGAGGGTCCCGCCTCATCCTCTTCTTCCTCACTTGTTGAAAGAGGTCGTAGCCCCCGGTGCACCAAAGATGTCCTGCTCCGAACCGTGTCCTGCTGTTGTTCCATTTGGCCAGCTGAGCCCAATGAAATGTAAGAAAAATCATGATGTAATGGTTGTACACGTCAGGACAAGACACATACCTAGATGAGCCAAGGTCAGACTTTGTTCTCCTCTGATCACACTATACAGTTGTCAGTGTTTATGAGCTTGCATTACGTGTATGTTCACTGTCATCTCCTGATTTGAGTCTGACATGGACATCTCACGAGATTTTTGGTGGCTTACACAACTGTACTGGCCAACCCTCAACTTTGGCATTCTTGTGATCTGTGTGTCCTGTCACTGCTACATGGGCAGGTTCCAAACCCAGTCTACAAAAGGAGATCAGAGAGAGTCCAGATGGTTTTGAGAGGGGCCTGTGATATGGAGTCTCAGCACTTTTACTTCTGGACAAATGTTATCCTCTGTGTAGCATTGTATGGGACAAGACAAATGCCGATAGTGGGTCACACATCCACATAGTGTCTGGGCTATTCGGTTTGCTGAGTTGTGAGTCTAACCTTTTGATATTCCCTCACAAAAGCTGACAATCCAGTGCCACATTTTGGCTTCGGTGACTGATAAGGTAGTGCTGTGCACTGGTGAACAGTAGTGGGTCGTTGTTACAGCTACCTGTACATGAAAAATGGCATACAAGCCACTGAGGGTAAGACGTGTGTCTGTGGACACACTTGGCAAAATTGGAAACACTTAAGAGTGAGGCAAGGATCTCAAAGTCTGTCTTGACTCTATGGCACATGATGATCTGCCTCAATCAGAACCCCAACTCAACAAATGCAATGCAAGTCACAGCATCCAATACCCATTGGCCTCTCATACACACACTGGACAGTGTCTGTACCATTCCTCACACAATGCACACATCAGTTATGATTCCCTTGGTTCACTGTTAGTGGTGATGGCAGTGCAACTTCAGTACAAATGCACGTGTGTGGCTCAATTCCCCAGTTGTCATGAAGAAACTACAACTCCCAAAATGCACTCTGCCCTGTACAGTCAATATGCTACAGTGAGCCTTTTGCTTCATGATGACTGCTGCATAGACACAGAATAGGTAAATGGAGGCATGGGACACACAATGGTACAGCTCTGTCTTCACTCACATCATACTTCCAGACACATATTGCATATAATGCACTTACCAGGTCTCTGCTGCTCATGCTCCTCCAGCTGAGCATTGGGTCAGATGAGCTGCACGCAGGACCCTCCTGTACAGTGGGGAGAGGCGAGGACAATGCACATGGTGCTGGGAAGACTGGCCCAGTAGCTCCTCAGCCTTGTGCCAGGCCCAGCGTTTTAGGTCCTCCCAGCGCTTGCGGCATGCCCTCGCATTCCTGGTGTGAACGCCCACTGCACTGCAGCGCTCACCAATGTCGGCCCATAGTCTGGCCCGCGCTGCATTGCTCAGCTGGTACTCTGGCCCCCATATAGCTGAGGATATTTGGACAGCACCCCCTCAGCCAAAATGTCTAATTCCCTTTCAGTGAAAGGGGGTGCTTTCTCCTCATAACCCTCAGCCATTTTGGGGGAAATAAGGTTGAAAAGAGCAGGAGGATGGCAGAGGATCTGATCTGTGAGAGATGATGACTCAGAATGAACACAAAATGGCTGTCAACAACTTTCTGTGATGTATTTCCTGTCTCCCACTCCTGTATATCATTTCCTGTATAAAATAATGTGTTCCGGTTCAATTTCTGAGATTACGGCCCGAAAATGTAATTTCCGGTTCCGGAGCGTCGGGTCCGCATGTGCGGCGCACGCTCCGGAACCGGAAGTACGTTCTCGAGCATATCCGAGATTGAACCGGACTCATTATTTCATACAGGAAGTGAGAGACAGGAAATACATCACAGGAAGTAGTTGACCGCCATTTTGTATTCATTCTGATTTATCCACAATCACAGATCAAATCCACTGCCATCCTGCTGTTCTGTAGCAGAGAAACCTGAAATGACAGTGCAAGAGAAAATCATAGACATGTAACAAAAGACCATTTAATGACATTTTGGCTCAGACAAGGGGGGGACTGACACAACATCAAACCCCAGTTTAGTTTTCTCCTTCTTTGCATCATGGTACATGTAGTCCATATTTAGTGCTCAACACAAGAGTTGTGTGTTGTGTTACGGAAAATTGGGGGGAAGCAGTGCTGTGTATCCCAGACACATAGTGCCAGATTCACCCATAACATTGTCACTCATGTTGTGGGCCCATCATTTGTGGGGGAGTCAAATCTGTTGAGGGCAAAGACTCTGAGAATGCAATAGTTACGCCCTTTTGTGATTAAGAAACCCATCTTCATAAGGTCCGGGAAGGTCTCTCAGAACATGTAAATGTTTTCCTCTGCGTCAATAGATTCCTTAGGGACATCCACTACACTGATCGCTGACATGGGCACATGACCTGGTATACAGTCAATATTTTGACTCATGTCAACAGCTGTGGTTTACATGCAGTTAGGGTGGCTTGCAAAGTAGTCTAAGGATGGAAGTTTTGGACAGAGTCATAATTATCCAACTTTCATCATTGACAACACACTGCAAACCACATTTTGTCCATGACACAACAGGTTGCTCATGTGAAAAACGTGGCAACCAGCTGATCATGGACTTGCATACCCTGACCTCGGTTATGTGCAATGGCCCGGGTTCCCGGATTCAGAGTTAGCCGAGGTACAAGAGGTATGTGTAAGCCATGCGTTAAAGCTATGTTGTGCAAAAAACAGGCTAATATGATCTTGCACACGAATTCAGGGGAGTACATCAGCACACCCCCTGTACGGTCAAGACATCTGAATCGCGACTTCAACAGACCAAAAGTGCACTCTATGATGGCTCGAGTTCGTATGTGTTCCCTATTGTACCTACGCTGAGGTTTAGTGGTTGCACATCTGTAAGGGGTGAGGAGTTGTGGGGAGAGTGCATACCCAGCGTCGCCTGAGGAGGGAAGAAAGGGCAATTGGTTACATTTCCCTCTTTGATTTACACAGGACATGATCTATACTTTGGTACATGCAGTGTCTGTTGAGACCGTGTATGTTGCTTTATGATTCTTATTGTACAATAGTTGTTAATGTAAGGTGGCATTCATACATTTCATTTACACATATCCCTCATTTTCAGTGCTTGGTACTTACCCAGTATCCACATGTTGCCAAATTCTCCCGCAGCCATCCGCTGGGCAAGAGGTGACATGCGGAATACAAAGCTGTCATGGGTAATGCCTGGAAACACTGCATGCACATCAATGAATTTCCCACTGGCATCACAGACAGCTTGCACATTGATGGAATGCCATCGGTGTCTGTTGCAGAAGATGTGTGCAATGCAGCAGGGTGGCTGAAGGGCCACATGGGTACAATCAATTGCACCCAGCACACGTGGGAAGCGAGCAATGAAATATAAATCTCTAGCTGCCCTTTGTCTCATGGCCAGTGTATGGGGCATTCGTATGTGGTGGTGGGCTCTTGCAGTGATGCATCTCAGTACCTGATGCAAGCACAGCGACTGGCTTGCCTGGGAAATGCCCACAAGGTCACTGAGACCCTTTGGAATGACCCAGTGGCAAAGAAATGGAGAGCAGAAAGGATCTTGAGATAGGATGGAATGGCATGGGAGCTGCAGGTCACAGAGTCAAGTTCCTGCTCCCACTCACATACCATCTCCAAGATGACTACTGGAGGGAAACGGTATCTGGCCCTGACATCTTGGCTGGACATCCCAAATAGGTTGATCCTTTGTCTGAAGATCCTCTCTACTCTCCTCCTCCTTCTCAAGTCTTCTTGCTGCATGGCAAGGGGCAGAGCAACAAACACATTCAGCGACATGCTGAAAGAGTTTGTGTGTGTCTGCTCTGCATTCATACATGCTGCAGGGCTGGGATTGGCTGCAGTGTGTCAGCTGATGCATGGTGGGGGATGGTAGGCACTTGGACAGGTGTTTACCCTTGAGGAAAATGATCAACGGCCAGAGTGTGGGTATTCCGGCCCGAGAGCAGCGTGTCCGGGACGGGACCGGAAATTCCGGCCCGGGAGTGGAAATTCCGGCACAAATGCGGGATTTGTGCTCCGGGTGCGGAAATTCTGGCCCGAGTGCGGAAATTCCGGCCCGATTGCGGATGTAAAGTTAGTAGTAGTAAGTGCATTCTATGAATACCAAAAATCGTAAGTGCCTTCTGTGAATACCAAAAGTAGTAAGTTTAGGATTTTGTCTCAGATTAGTTCTGTGAAACGGCCCCAGGGTTTTCTGAACCCCATACTTCTTTGCTGCAAATAAGGAAACTCTCGATTTTGAGAAGCTAGAATCTGTTTTTCTTTCCTTACTGATTGCTTATTGTGTTTTTAGCATAAATTTCTGAAAGACTGCAAATTAGAATGTTCTGTTTTGGCAGGAGGATAGCGAGTTCTTAAAATAACCACAGTGTTTAAGATGGTATTTCTTTTGTGAGGTTTGTTACTTTATCCATTTGTGTGAATCCATTGCTTTTTTCTGTATGTATATTTGTATACCTAAGGTGCTATTAAAATGTTCTCCTTATTATAATAAAATGACATTTTTGACTGGACATTCCATCTCTATTGAAACTGTGGTATGTATATATTTTTGCTGTGTTTGTATAGCACAATCCTAAATGAAACGCAGCAGAGTGCAGGTCAGGGTCAGCGCTAAAGAAACAGTCAACAAGTGCTTGGAGACATGCAAGGTCCCAGAAGCGCAGTGGTCTGTTAATTCACCATTGTCAGAGAGTGAGTCATTGATCTGGGAAGGTTGTACCTTTACCAAATTAAGAAACACACACTCCTTAGGTCTCAATACAGTTCTCAGTGAAACTCTGATATACCCATTGTAGCTGTGGCACGAGCAGCAGGCAATTCTCCAGAGAAATGTATGTTAAGTTCAATCAGTAACAACAAATTTAAAGTAAACAACACAATAAAATGCCGAATCAATTTAGGAATATAGAGAAAAACTGAATAAGCAAACGGACCCTGCAACAATCAAAAGTGGATAAGGAGAACAGGAGAGATGAATTCCTACAGTTTTAGGATGAAAGGTTCATAGAAACTGCCAAGCACAAATGTAAGATTATAAGGCTAGTGATGACCAGGAACTAGGTGTGATTTCAGGCCGACTACGATAGCACTAAGTTCACTTAGACCCAGCAGGTCACACAAGTCAAGCTTTTTATCTTGGGATTTAGTCTACTTTTTAAACTTCAAAGTCTTACAGCGAGGCAAACCTAAAGCTGAAGTTGAAAACATCGTTGTTGACTACCCGCTGAAGCAGAAGAATTTGGTTCCAAGAGCGCAAAGCAGAACAAAATTGAATTTCATAGGCTCTGAGGTCACCTCACTGCTGGGATAAATGTGCTTTCTCTCTCTGGTTCAAGGTTTTAACTTTAGACTTACAGACTGTTTTGGTTCTTAGTATCTCCCAGTGTGGCAAAATGGGAAGCTGTAGCTGGCGAAGGATCCCCAAGGTCTGATGTCCACCTTACCACTAGGTCTCACTGAACTCTTTTTAAGCATCACAAAAAAGTCAGGTCAGTACAAGCCTGTTTTTCTTCACTGCAGAGGATGCACTCTCCCTGGGGAAGCCTCAGGCCCTTTTCATGGTTCTCTGGAGGTGGAAAGAATGAGTAAGTCCCACTTTTCTCCAACTGTTATAAAACATCCCCTTCTTACTCCTGCAGTCTTCCTAGGCGATAGGTCTCCCCCTCTTAAAAGCTTCTCCAGAGCTGAGTCCTCATTGGTTAGCTGGCCCTCTTGGAGTCAGGAGTCCTTTTGATTTGTGTGGCCCCGAACAGTCCAACAAGAGATCAACCATGTGACCCTGAGGATCAATTCCAAATTATAGGTGCCAGCAAGAGTCCATGGAACATCTTCCTCCAGCAGTAAGGCAGAGTCTTCTATTTTAAAAATATTTTCTCCTCAGATTCAGTCTCAAGGTCTGGGCACAAAGAGTGTTTCTCTAGTTTCTTTCTTGATGGCCCAAAGCAAGTCTAAATCCTACCAGTAGCGAATACGGCAGCCTATACACACTTAAACACACATATAAGATGTCAAATGTATCTATCTATCTACCTATCTATCTATCTATCTATCTACCTATCTATCTACCTATCTATCTATCTATCTATCTATCTATCTATTTACATATATGCATATATATGTATGTATGTATATATATATATCCACAGTATCTCGCTAGTTCTTCTGCCCCATTCGGCGGCGGGCTCACAGCGAGGTAGCGAACCTCCAAACATAGTCCATTGTTTCCTATTTTCAAAAACACAAATGCCGAGCCCAATTCCTTTCAGCGTGAAATTAATTTATTCCAGGGCGTTTTCGCTGTATGGAATAAATTAATTTAAATTTAATTTAAATTAATTTCACGCTGAAAGGAATTGGGCTCGGCATTTATTTTTTCGAAAATAAGAAACAATGGACTATATATACATATATATATATATGTAACCAAAAACGCCCAGAAGCTTGAGGCCGCACACAGCTGCAGGTGAGTTACAAACTCCATTTGAACCAAGCAGGCAGCTTAACATCCCTTTGAAGTCCATGGCCTGACGCGTTTCGATGCCGCTGTTTGCATCTCCTCAGAGGCCGTGTCAGCGGAGGTGATTTATGGCTGCCGCATTTCCCCTGCGTGTTTGTGGTTAGTGAGCTATCAGTGCTCCTCCCTTGGTGGAAGTTCATTTTCAAATGCACGCTGGGATATGAGGTCTCATTTTGCCAAATAACGCCCTCTGGTGGGTTACCTCCGCTGCAGCTAATTATGGACGATTATTCTCGGCCCTCCATTGAGCCTTGGATGATACTCTGCCGGCTTCATTAAAGGTACCCTGCAGCTTCGGAAAGAGGAATCTTCCTCTCCCCTAGTCCCGTTGGTTGCGGGCAGTGCGATCCCTCTGCGGCCTGGAACCGCCGCATAATATGTAACCAAAAACGCCCAGAAGCTTGAGGCCGCACACAGCTGCAGGTGAGTTACAAACTCCATTTGAACCAAGCAGGCAGCTTAACATCCCTTTGAAGTCCATGGCCTGACGCGTTTCGATGCCGCTGTTTGCATCTCCTCAGAGGCCGTGTCAGCGGAGGTGATTTATGGCTGCCGCATTTCCCCTGCGTGTTTGTGGTTAGTGAGCTATCAGTGCTCCTCCCTTGGTGGAAGTTCATTTTCAAATGCACGCTGGGATATGGTGGGTTACCTCCGCTGCAGCTAATTATGGCCTCAAGCTTCTGGGCGTTTTTGGTTACATATATATATATATATATATATATATATATATATATATATATATATATATATATATATATATATATTCCTCTTTGATGGCCCTTCTCGGGGCCGTACACGAGCGCACACTGAGGGATTATATTCTTCTTATTTTATTAAAGCCACACAAAAAAACACACCCGACAGACGCGTTTCAGCTACACGCCTTCGTCAATGTCGGTAGGGTAAACATTACTCTTTCTTTTTAAAATAAAATCATCGACATAGAAAGGGAAGAGCAGTTCATCCGGGTTGTATGTAGAAAGCAACAAGGGGTTATTGTAATTCATAGCAGATCCTAGGTTCAAACAGCGGCCATCTTAAGATGTCTTATAAACCATATAATTTAACAGCTAAATCATAGGACCTGCTGTTCAATATTTACATTTGTTTGCTAAACATCCATTCTGTTCAGCCTATTTACAACTATTTACACCATGTATAACTAATTTTATACAATCTAGCCATGAATGGTACAATGGATATTGTGAGTTTCATATAACTCCTTAATTTGTGTTAGCGAAACTACAGATTGAAGGAGGGCGCTAGAGGGCGCACGGCAAGATGGCCGCACCCGAGTGAGGCTCTGCCCGGCGGCGCCGTAATCCGACCATAATCCGACCTATAGACAGACTATCCTGCGAGGTGACGGAGAGTGCCTGACTGGCGAGGGGCTCCCGAACCTGATACCACGCCTGGGTCAGCCCGAGACGGGTGGACAAGTAATAAATCGGCGGCAGCGGAGACGGCCGCGAACAATCTCAAGATGGCGGCGCCAGGGGTGCTCTGAGGCCCGGAGCTCCGATCGGCGACCTGTGCGACTGCCGAGGCGGGGGACCAGCGGTGCTGGGCTTAGCTGGTGGCGGGGCCCCATACTACCGCCGCTGAGGACCACGGGAGGCTGCGGACTCGAACACCGGCGGCAGCGGAGATCGCGGCGGGCACTGGGCTCCCCGGAGCCGAGGGTGGTGAGTGGGGCGCGGCCTGCTGCGGGCCGGCGACTGTGGAGGCGGGTGCGGGCCCGCCGGTGGATCGCGCCCTGCGGGCTGCTGTGAGGCTCTGGGGTGGTACTGGTGGCCCCAACTCCACCTGTGGGACTGCTCTCTGGACATTGCGAGAGGGGGAAAAATTACTGGACGCAGGCCCCAGTGCTGGGGGGAGCTGCGGGGGACACGGCCAACACCTACCTCCTTTAGATCCTGCTGAGGATGCGTAGACTGTACTGACCCACGCTGACTACATCTTGGCTGCAGCCCCAGGGGGAAACACACTAGAACCGATTGCACCGGGAGTGCATTTAGTGGTGGGGGCCGCAGCGCCGCACAAGCTACCACAACCGAGCTGGGAAGTTGAACAGCGACCGGAGAGCGGCGGCACTGGCATGACGGCGATGGACCGTTCTAGGCGCTATTAATAGGTGGAGGGGCGACTGGTGCGGTGGCCTTTGAATCTCCGCGGCGGTGCCGGCGGTGCATGTGCCGTCCGTGATCATCCAGGGCTGGTCACACTTGGAGGGCGGCCCGGGGGGCCGTGGGCCGGCTAGCGAGGGCGGACCTGCCGTGAGACAACACTCCACCCACCTGTGGACTTTGGTGTAGGCCTCTGCCCGGCTCCTGCTGGGGACCAATTTTTGCACTAGACTCCTCGAGCACCCCGTGCTAAGTTAAACTACGAGGCGCCATGGGTAAAACGGACAAAACGCAACCCCGTCTTACGTTTGAGGCGCGTAAATCCGCCAAGGTGTCACAGAAGGCCGCCTCGGACTCTGAGGCAGATGTGACAGAGGGGGCTCCCTCGGGCCTTGAAACCACGCTCTTGGCAATGCAACGAAGCCTCCAATCGATAGAGGGCACAATGGCAGCAGTTAACAACCGGCTGGACCACATGTCATCCCAGTTGGAGAAGCAGAGTGCCCGCATGGGGGAAGTGGAGCAGAGAGTCTCGGCCGCTGAGGACGGACTGAGTGACGTCGCGGGGAAAGCCCTAAATATGGAAAAGGTCCTATCAGTTATCCAGGCCAAGAACGAGGACTTGGAGGCCCGCTCACGGCGCAACAACATTCGCCTTATTGGCCTGCCGGAGTCCACCAATGTAGGCCGGATGGAGACATTCATGGAAACGTTGCTTTCGGACATATTTGGCAGGGAACAGCTCTCCCCCATGTTCATCGTGGAGCGGGCGCACCGCTCGCTGGCTGCTCGCCCGGCGCCTGCGGCTCCCCCGCGGCCCATTATTGCACGAGTCCTAAATTACAGGGACCGCGATGTGATACTGCGCCTGGCACGTGAGAAGGGCAACATTGACTATCAAGGGAATCGGCTCTCCTTCTTCCCAGACTTCACGGTGGCAGTCCAGGCGGCAAGACGGGAGTTTGCCGATGTAAAAAAGTTCCTCAGGTCCGAGGAGGTCCCATATGCTATGCTCTACCCGGCCCGCTTGAAGATAGGACCTGACGGGGACTCTCAGATCTTTAATAACCCTAAGGCGGCTCTCGAACATGCCAAAAGTCTCAAGCGACGACGACGCGATACTAATCAGCAGTCGGACACGGAGGAACACTAAGCCCTAGGGGTGCATTTCTGGTCATATTGGGGTGTTGAGCTCGTTCAGTTGATTTGTAGGGGCTATTTGTTGAACATGTCCATCTTGCCTTGGAGTATTCCCCTGTCTGGGTAGCCGCTGCCTGGGCTTACGGCATTATCTATGTTACTCTTGTGGACTTGGCCTTTGTGTACTGGTGTCTGTAGGTACGGATCCACTCCCTGCGCAGCCACCTCCTACTAGTTGGGAGGGCAGTTGCACTCTAGCGCCCCACATGGGTACACCCCAACTGAGGTTTTCACCTTCGTTTGATGGGATGGGGTGGGGGGATGGAAGGGACGGCTTTAGCAAGTTGGGGATGCTGAAGTGGGTGGGGGGAGGGGGAACTGAGGGGGGCACCCTCTGGCACGGTATGTTGTGTATTATATTGTTTGTTATTTCACTTCTTACTTGCACTAGACCTTCCAGGGTTTTGAAATATTTCATTGTTCTGTTGGCTTACCATCCACTGACCAGATGAGTGGCAATTTGCGGCTTTTAACTTGGAATGTCCGAGGACTTAACTCTCCAAAAAGATCAGGGCAGTGTTTGCTTACTTAGAAAGAATGACTATCCACATCGCCTTCTTACAAGAAACTCATTTAACGAATGTATCCGATAAAAAGGTGGGGATGAGATGGGCTGGACACCGGGTGGCCTCTTCCTATTCTAGTTATGCCCGAGGGGTGCTGATCTTGATAAAAAAGGGGATACACTTTCAGGCTCTCCGATCTGAGACAGACGACCAGGGGCGAGTGGCAATAGTGCATGGGTTGTTGGATGGGACGAGTGTCCTCTTTGTGAATGTGTATGGGCAGAATGTTGATGACCCGGCTTTCTTTGCGGATGTTTGGCGTCGCATCTCTGGGTTCCCAGATGTGGAAATTATATGGGGGGGGGATTTTAATGTATGCCTGGATATGGATGCGGACCGTATGGGTAGCGAGGGGGCATGACCTAAACAGGCGGCGGAGGCTCTGCGTGGTATAATGGAGGCTGGATGCTTGAGAGATGTCTGGCGACTACAACACCCTGGCACGCGGGAGAGTACGTTTGTGTCGGCGGTACACAGGACCTGGTCCCGCTTGGACCTATGGCTGGTCACTGAGGCTGCATGCACTTGGGCGACAGGGGTGCGTCACCTGGCTCGGACACTGTCTGATCACTCTCCGGTGCTTATAGACCTGTGTGTGCCGACCTACGGGAGACCACCTTTCCAGTGGCGACTACAGCCATCTTCCCTGACTGACCCGGTATTCAGGGCCGCGGTAGGAGAGGCGATCCGCAATTTCTTCCGGGAGAATGCGGGCTCTGTGGATAGCGCCGGGACTATGTGGGAGGCCTTCAAGGTTACTATCAGGGGAGTCTGCATGGGGGCACAGGCCGGGGTGCTGCGCGATCTGCGGCGCAGGATCCAGACACTGGCGGACGAGATCTCTAAGCTAGAAAGGGCATACGATGCGGATCCAATACCCGACACTCTGTCCAAGATTCGCGCCTTAGTCACGGAACATAATGACACCGCGGACCAGGAAATAAAACACAAGTCTAGGCGCAGCACTGCTAGATACTACGGTGAGGGGTCGGCCTAGTCGCTCGCTGGCTCGGAAGCTGACCGCACCTCGGAGCCAACCATACATCACTGAGATGCAGGACGTGGCGGGCGTGGCCCGCTCGGCACGGCAGCCATTAGCGAGACCATACTCGACTATTATACTGCCCTCTATAGTAACAATGATACGGCTCAGGCGGCAGACGTTGACGCGTACTTGGGGGATGTGGCGTTGGGCTGGCTGGCCTCAAGTCATCGGGATCATCTTACCCAGCCCTTCGACGAGGAGGATGTGAAGGTGGCCATTATGTCCCTCCCCACAGGCAAGGCTGCCGGGTTGGACGGGCTCCCGAGCGAATTTTATAAGGCATTCGCTGATGAGTTGGCCCCTAGACTTCTTGAAGTCTATGCGGAAGCCTACGATACGGGCCATCTCCCACCTTCGTTGCGGGAGGCTCTCCTGGTCATGCTCCTGAAACCCGACAAAGAACCCAACCGCTGTGATTCTTATAGACCCCTCTCAATGCTTAATATTGACACCAAGATACTAGCAAAAATTATCGCTCTGCGTCTGCAGCCGCTGGTTCCCCTACTGGTGCTCCCGGACCAGTCAGGCTTTGTACCCGCGAGATCTACGGTGCTTAATCTGCGTACTGTCTTCGCTACCTTACACTATTTTGATGCCGACTTCCAGGCCGTGGCAGTGTTGCTTGACGCCACGAAAGCGTTCGACTCCCTCTCCTGGGTATACATGTTTTCCGTCCTCACCAGAATGGGTGTCCCTCCCTTCTTTTTGCAGTGGATCAGGGTCCTTTACTCTGCACCGGCGGCTAGGGTTCGCGTGAACGGCTGGGTGTCCTCGGAGTTCTCCATCGGAAGGGGCACGAGGCAGGGGTGCCCCCTGTCACCGATGCTTTTCGCCCTGGCGCTGGAGCCTCTGGCATGCAAACTGCGCCAGCTCCATGCCTCTGCGGCGTTGCGTTTCAGGCTGCGACCACTGGTTGTCTCGCTATATGCGGACGATATGCTGCTGTATGTCCGTGAGCCTGCGACATATCTCCCGGCCTTGCTGCGAGAATATGTCCGGTTCGAGGGCTTTTCTGGCCTGGGGATAAACTGGGCCAAGTCGTCGGTCTTTCCCCTGACGGCAGGGACCTGCGAGTTTGAAATGGACTTTCCTTTGACCTGGACTCAGGAACCAGTCAAATATCTTGGGATTTGGCTTCACAGGGATCCGGCGCAGGTAATCTCTATGAACTATGGGCGTACAATCTCTCAACTTACTGAGCGAGCGGCGCGGTGGGCCCGTCTGCCGCTTTCACTGGCGGACCGTATAGCAGTCATTAAAATGGTTATATTGCCTAAACTACTATATTTATTTGTGAATATCCCTATCCGCCTGAATGTTTCTCTCTTTAAGTCTTTGCAGACGGCCCTGTTGTCGTTTGTCTGGGGGGGCAAGAGGCCTCGCTGTAGCTGGGATACCTTGGTTCAACCCTTCGACCGCGGTGGTTTTGAAGCTCCCGATATGCGCCTTTACTACCTCTGTGCTCAAGCGCAGTTTGCGCATTATTGGTTCTATCCGCAGCGTCTCCTGCCCCATACTGCGATAGAGGCGGATGCGATTCTCCCGCTCCCATTAGTGGCTGCGGCTCTCTCGGGTGGGACTGGGGGTCCCCGGGCGGAGATCAACCCGGTCCAGTGTACGGCTTGGGCTTGGCGGGCGTTGGCGCATCGTGCGACACTAACATACTTGTACGCCCCCAAGTTGCCGATAGCGGCGCACCCCGGCATATCTGCACTGCAGGAGCGCCTGGCGCGGACCACGTTGCAAGCAGTCGGGATTACCCAGATGGGGGACTTCTACAATCAGGGCCGATTCCATTCGTTGCGGGACGTGCAGGCGAACCGGCCTCACGATATTATGCTGGGTTTCACGTACGTGCGGGTTCGTCAGGCCGTCCGGGATGTTTACCCTGGTTTCCCCGAGGAGCCCCAGACGCTGCGGGCACTGCAGGCGGGGCTCGCGGGTGCGACCCGTCAGGGGCTGATTACTAAACTCTATAATTCATCTCTTCGTGAGCGGGAGGCGGTGGCACATCCGTCCTTTGCTAGATGGAACACGGCCCTGGGGGAGCCTGTCGGAGGATCACTGGTACTATTGCTGCAAACTGACTGGGCGACTGACGGCCAACTGTAACCTGCGTATTATACATTTTAAATTTCTGCACCAGCTTTATTATACCCCTGTACAATTGCGAAGATTTGGATTGCGAGATGATGACCGATGTGTGCGCTGTGGACAAGCAGATGCGGACTTTTTACATCTGTCATGGGTGTGTCCAGGGATAGCTGCCTATTGGGCTCGGGTGACGGCTGTGCTCACGGATATTGTATTGGAGAGAGTGCAATGTATGCCTGAGATGTGTCTGTTGGGCAATGTGGCATCCCTGAAGCCGTGCAATAGAAGACTGGTTGCAGTGGCCACACTTATGGCTAAGCGGGCTGTGGCGCAGTGCTGGGGCGCAAAGGGATTGCCCACGGTTCGTAAGTGGCTTAGGGATCTATCCTACTGCAGGGAGCAATTAGAAATCTATGCGGAGAAGCTGCCTGAGTCGTCCCGCCCCAAGGATATATGGGCCCCGCTCACTCTATATCTAGCGAGTCACCCTGACTTCTAAACTGATCTATCCTTTGAGACTCGTGAACGGAGGTGTCCTGCCTCATTAATCCTCGGATTTCTGTCTTATCCTTATAGATGAGTCTAGTGAAAGCCAAACTGCTCTCGATCTATTCGTCATGTCGTTACTGTGCCAGAGGGGGAGGGAGGTGGGGGGGGTTTCTTTTTCGCCTTGTTCCTATTATATGCTTGGTTAATATTATTGTCTTTTTTCCATCTGGATGCTGTGGGAGGTAATATACTGCAGATATTTATCCGACTGTTCCTTCCTCCGCGACGCGGCCGGCCCTAAGTGGCTGTGGGCGGCTTGCTGGGTATCCGTTCTATTTTTCTTCTGTAATGCACAGTCGCGCACTCCATGGCCGGCCCCTTTGGGGGATGTAGGCATAGTGCTGCATTCTGCAATGCTTCCCTGTTTACCTTCAATAAAGGTTTTCAAAAAAAAAAAAAAAAAAAAAGAAACTACAGATTGAAGATTTACCATTCCTGTTATTATGCCCTGAATGGGCATATTTTCATAAATACTTCCATCAAAAATTCAATATATCACAGTCCATCAACATTTTGGTGTACCGTAAATTATACAGTGGCTTAGAATTTAATTCATGTTACATAAGCATCTCCCAATTAATAACCCCCATATGTGCAAGTGTGATTTCAGTGCAAAGTGCTTCCTATCTTCCATATGATACATATTTACAAAGCTTCCTTTACTAACTTCAAGGAATATGAATCCATAATTCTTCCTCATTGTTCAAGCCTGCCGGACTTTTCGTTTGCAGTTCAATTATATATTTCGATTCCAACCTCCTAAGTTTCCTTACTCTGTCCCCACCCCTTTCATCTTTGGGGACCTGATCAATACAGAAAAACTTTAAGAGGATTTATGATGATTTTGGAAGTGGCGGGGCACTGGATACGTGGCATCCCGGTTCTTTATAGCACGCATGTGCTCAAGAACCCTTTTTTTAGTAGGGTGGATGGTGCTCCCCACATAGCTTAGCTCGCATGGGCAGGTCAGACAATATACTGCAAAATCAGTGTTGCAGTTCATTAGTTTATTGATTTTCCTTTTTGTTATTCTGCCCGGGATGTTAAACTCCTTAACCTTTTTGCAATTTTTGCACACCTTACAATTCATGCATGGATAGAACCCTGACACAGTATCTTTCCTTTTGGGATTTTTAGAAAAGTGGCTCCTCACTAGTTGGTCTTTCAGGGCCGAACCCCTCCTGTAGGTTATCAGGGGGTTCCTCGGTATATGTGGCCCTATAATAATGTCTGATTTCAAAATCTTCCAATTCCTCCGAAAGATTTGAAAAATCTCTGAGGACTGGGCTGAATATTCAGTTATCATCCTTATTTCTCCTTTCTTCTCCTGTACCTGTCCTGAGGTTTCTCTTTCTCCTAGTATCAGATTCTTTCTTTCTAGTTGTTCTGCTTTTCTTTCCGCTCCCCTCAACACTCGTTCCCTTAGTCTATTGAATGCATCCGTTTTAGATTTCAAGAATTCTTTATGTGTTGTACAGT
Source organism: Calotriton arnoldi (assembly GCA_963921515.1). Taxonomy (NCBI): domain Eukaryota; kingdom Metazoa; phylum Chordata; class Amphibia; order Caudata; family Salamandridae; genus Calotriton; species Calotriton arnoldi. The sequence continues at coordinate 378,681 of CAWUFW010010641.1, read as the reverse complement.
TTCACTTGATTCTCACAAGTTCACCATATGGAACACCACTGATTACACTATTGGGATGGAAACTATCCGCATGTAGCGTGATGTTTCCAGCCGTAGGCTTCCGATAGAGTGTGAATTATAATATTCATGAACATCAGAATGTACTGTAGGTCACCAAAATGATAAAAAAAGATCGAACTTACTTTAAACTCTTCTATGACCTAAAATAGCTGAATCATGACACATTTGCATTACATTCATTTTTAATTCCCTTGAAGTCAAAATAATTTTTGGGCTGAAAAATAATTCATTATGTCATGTCAATGGAGGTTTCAGATAAGACTTTTCCAATTTCTTAGGACCCATTTGTTCTTGGAGCTCTTTAAACTCTTTCCAAAACAGACCGAATAATTCCAATCACATGATGAGGAAATATTAAGGGCTGATTAAAACTAAGCAACATTTCTGGATAACGACGTGACAAAGCATTAGCCAACAAATTCTCTGAGCCAGGAATATAAATTATCACAAAATCATACTGAGCAAAGTGAAATGCTCATCTGGCTTAAAAACTATTCTTAGATTTTACATTTTGCTTGAATTGTAATGTCATATTATCAGTACAAATTTCAAATGGTTCTTTAGTGCCCATCATAAAATGTCTCAATTTATTACAAGCCCTCATCAGGGCGAACAATTCTCTTTCGAGGACACAATGATTCCGTTCATTTTCTGACAATACACAGAAAACAGGATGTTCTCGTTTATCACTTTTCTGAACAACATAGCCTCTGCTGAACGTTCAGTCTCAAGAATTAACTTTTTTGAAGTATCAGTTTAATGCAATATAGGAGTGTGAGTAAACAATCTCCTAAAGACATTGAAATCTCTCTGGTCTTGAAAATGAAACTGAACTTCAGAATCTCTTTCTTCTGATCTCCGGTAATATCACTCTTAAAATCTGAAAGATTCTTTACACTTTGAGGATAAAAATTTGCAAAACCTAGGCAAATGGTAGGAGATGGCCATTGTACCATAACAGCTACTTTCTTTGAATCCACAGATGAACCAGAAGCATTTAATTTGAATCCAATATACTCAGGGGCAGATTTGCGTGTCAGGCAGAGAGCATAAATGTGTCATAACTTCTAAAATATGACGCATTACTGCTATCTTCCTGAGCTGGCGCACTGAGTGCTGCCTAGTGCCAGCACAGACACCCTTGTGCCATGGTGCAAGGGTACCTGCGTTACAGGCAGGATTGTTTTTTTGCAGGATGGGACACCTTCCTGCACAAAAAGAAAACTTTGAGACATTTTCCTCTTTTTGATGATCCGGCAGGACATGCCTCTCATGAATAAGCCCCCTAGTGTTGCCTTGTGTGCTGCACATGTAAAAAGAGGAAATAATGAGGAGAAATAAATATATCTCTGCTCGTTACACCTCTGTTGGGATGGCATTCTGATGCAATCCCAGGTTTACTAACCTTAATCAATCTGGAATTGCATCAAAAGCATGGGTGGATGCATGGGAACTCCCTGGATTCACCCATGGAATGCCTTCCCAACCCTGAGTACGAAAGGCAGTGATTTGCAGTACCATGCGTTACTCTTGACATACTAAGCCATGCAGAGCCACACAAGGTGGCTTTGCGTGGCTTGGAAAATCACACTAAGGGGCTTGCGTTGCCTTGTGTCACCTTCCGTGATGCAAGGGCAATACAAGCCCTTTGTAACTCTGGCCTACATCCCCCTCCTTTCTAATTCCCATTTTTCTGTTTTTCAAGTCAAAGGATGCATTTGAAGCCTGGACAACACTACAAACACTCACTCTTCAGGTTTCATAGGAGTCTTTGAAAACATCTCACTATGGGTCAAGTACACCTGTACAAAATGATTTTGTTCATCAGGAAAAAAATGTAATCCACAAATTGTTGGAAAGTAGCAGGAACATTACATAACTAGAAATGCATTAATCAATACTTGAAATTCCTAAATAGGTGCGGAAAGCAGTTTCCACCTATTACCTCCTTTAATGCAAAAAATATTATAAGCACCTCACAAGTCAAGTTTAGTGAATATCTTTGTTCATAGTACCCATTCAAATATGTCTTTAGAAAAGCGAGGAGATAGCTGTCTTTAATTGGAATTTGATTTAATCCTCAATGATCAATAGAAGGCCTGAGGCCTTTGTTCTTCTTCGGAACAAAACCAAACACGACCTGCCTGGAAACGGTGATCAGAGATTCATTCCATTTTACAAATTAGCCTGTAAATAGGCCTTATGGATCTCTTTCTCATATTGCGACAGAGAATATACATGCCCAAATGATACCATCTAGCGAGGTTGAATTGGTAACGCATAATAATGCTCCAAAAGAGTTGAAGGGATGAGACCTCATTAGCAGCAAAGACTCCAGTATAGATACAATTGGGGAGAGGATGTGGTCTAACGGCTAGGGCGGTCAATCTCAAATTTGGGAAACCAGATTCGAGTCTCGGCAATGATGCTCAACATCCTGTGATTCTGCTCAAATCACTTAATCGCCCTGTGCCTAACAAAAATGAATGTGTCCTTGTGTAAAGCAACTGGTGCTCATGTAAAGCGCTTTGATACCTGATACCTTCGGGTTAAGTTCGCGCTATATAAAACGCAGGGAAAAAAAAATATGATACAGAAGATGCTCCAAGGATATATTAGTCACAATTAAATTTGAAGTTGCAGCAGAACATTCATTAGCAGTGGGGGACTAGTAACTTCCAGATGCATAACTATGATCATAGAACAATAGTAATGATAATAATTTCGTTTTGGAACTGCAAATCCAATATGGACTGTGCTATTTCAGCCAAGGAATTCCTAAAGTCATGGCATACTTAGGTGATACTATAATAACAAAAGATAGGCCTTCTAAATGATCTCCATAAGACCCATGTAAATGTGAAGACGCCTCCTTTACTGGTCCTGAAGCTAATACGTAGACATTGTGGGGCCTATTAGGATGACGGGCGGACTTTTGTCCGCCCGCCACCCTAGCGGTGCTGGGACCGGCCGCCAGTAGTGCGGCGGTCCCGCACAGGCGATTAGGATGCCACCGCCACCGTGGCGGTGGCATCCTCCATTCCCAGCATTGTGGCGGGCGGTGCGCACAGCTCCGCCCGCCACAATGCTGGGAATGCACTGTGTGCATCGTCATGCACAAGGTGACAGGCACCGCGAGGTGCCTGCCACCATGTCCATGACAATGCAGGGGGGTACCATAGGTTCCCCTCCATGTGCACCCTCCACCCCCCCAACATCTTGGGGGCCCGCAACGGGCCCCCGAAAGCGGAATCCGCCTGGCTTTCCATGGCGGAGTCACCGCCATGGAAAGCCCTGCACCGCCGACCATCGTAATATGGATGGCGGTGCCTGCAAGGCACTGCCACCATATTGCAGGCCTTTTCCGCCCGGTAGGCAATCGGGCCAATTGCCTACCGGCGGAAAACCGGCAGACGGTCTTTCCGTCCGCCTGGGTCCCCACCGCCATCGTAATATGGCGGTGGAGAAATGTGCAGCGGGCGGTGGAAAATAGCGGGCGGATCGCCACCGCCATACGGGCGGTGGCGATCCGCCCGCTATCCTAATGACCCCCTAACTGTCTGTACCTTCACAGATACCTTCTTCAATGACTTAGGAATTTTGGGTATGATTCCTAAGGGTAATGTACATTTTTGAGCAATTTACACACTTGAGTAACTTTGCTGCTTTTGCCCTTTCACAAAATCCCACGATAAATACCTTCTAAAAACCAGTAGTAAGTCCAGCACTACACATGGCCAACTATAGGTACTGCAACCACCTACCATAGAAAGTATTGGAGTTGAAATAAAAGCCCATAGGAAATTATGTTAAAATATATTTTTTTAAATAGTAAAAATATGAATGAATATAATTTATTGTTAAAAAATATAAAAATAGTACATATTTATTATTTATTAATAAAAAATTGTAATACCCTGTTCAAATAAAACAAATAATGTAACAATAATCTCCAGCCCAACCACAAAGTCTCACTATGGTAAAGTATAGGGAAAAGTTAAAAAAAATTATTTAACTAAAAAATAATTATATACCTTTTCACTTTTCCCTATACTTTACCATAGAGAGACTCAGCAGTGGAAACTGAGATCTTCATATGGTAAACCATAGGGAAAAATAAAAAGTATATTTAACTTGAATTTTTTTAAATATTTTACATTACGTATAATGTGAATTTCTTTTTATGTGTGGAGACTCCACACTCATAAAGATACTACTCATAAATCCCTTTGTGAATAGCAAAACATCAATGAGGTCTTAATGTCGAAGGCAAGGGGCAGTGTTATGCACCATGTGGGCTTGCAGGGAGAGGTTGGAAGGCTCTATCTAGGGGGGTATCTAGCATGCAGTTAAAATACCCCCAATGAGCCAGGGGATGTGGAGCCATTGCACTAGGTGTCAGGATAATGTGACAATGGATGAGGAGTGTTTTGTGCTTGAGGCATAAATATTGCCCAGCACAACAGGAGCACAGTTGAGGTAGCCATGTAGCAGAACATAATGGCCATCCATGTCTAGTATGGTAGGTAATGAATTGAAGAAACCCCAGGTCGATCCCATACCAATGGCCTTTGTGCAGTAATTAGTGGAAAAACATGTCCCTGCCAGCACTTTTGCAATAGTTGTGCATCTAGAGTCAGCAGGTGCATCCCCTGCAAGAGTGATATGTGCGCCCCAGTGCTCTTTAAATAGGAATTAATGTAGTAGCATCTGCTGGCTGTACACATACATCTAATATTCCAGGTGATCAGTTGTAGGATGTTGGTGCATGGGTTTTAGCCTTTGCAGCCATGCATGGGTGTGGGAAGGTGAGCGTTGCCGGCATCCCTCAGGGGTGGGGAAGAGACGATCTGACATGCCTAACTGCTATTTGATTGTGGGACTGCTGTGGGGTGTCTGAAACAAAAAAGAAACTGGAAATGACAGAATAGTGAGGGGCTGGGAGCAATGGCTACCCATTAAAAGAAGAAAAAGTGAGGGCCAGATTTATCATTATTTGAAGCAGCGCAATGCAGCAAGACAACTTGCTTCTCTGCGCTGTGTCAAATGGAGAGACAGGAATGCACCATATTTACCAACATATGGTGCATTCTTCTCTCTATCTGCGCTGGTGCACTGTGTGCTGCCTAACGCCAAAGCAGGCACCCTTGCACCTTGGTGCAAGGGTGCCTTCATTGAAGGCAAGATTGTTTTTGTGAATGTAGGGACACCTTCCTGCACAAAAACACTCCTTTGAGGTGTTTTCCTTTTTCTGAGCGTGCTGAAGTCTGCAGCACACTTCGGAAGAGGAAATAATGACTTAGAGCAGGCCATCTGCAGTTTGTGGGGTAACAATCTGGTGGCCACTGCAGGCTTAAAGCAGATATGTGTAATGAAGCAGAGTCAGTGTTGCTAGATAGATCTGTGTTAGGAGTCCACCTAGTTGGCATAATATCGGATACTTACAGCAGATTGACAACTCTCCGGTGCTTGGCTCCCTAAGCAAGTCATTGCACCCCAGACTGAGACTGTGGTGAACTGCTTTGGATTGTTTCACATGTGTTTATGATGCAGTCATTCCCATCCGCCACCTAAGGGTATAAGAGCAGTAGCAGAGAATTGTTCAACCCAGTGCCATGCACTTTTGGTGTCCTTGAAATATGTGATTTGTTCATGACAGTGATGCTAAGTTTTGCTGGAAACATCCGGGAGTATGTCAGGCCCAGCTCCCTCAGCTTCCACTTAACTCAGTTGAAGGATGCTCCTAGGTGCTGAGCTGCTACCCAGTAATACGGAAAGAGCATGATGTAGTGATTATTGACAGTCAGTTGACCAGTCTTGCGAGACTCTGATAAGCCAGCATCATGATCTTTGTAATGAAGGAGCTTGGTCTCGGTGCAGAGCCCGGGGGAGCACTGTGCCCCAGAACCCGGTGGGCCTTTTCAGTAGAGAACAACGTGGTGATTACTTGCAGTGGCATAAAACTTTTCTCCATGTTTCCAAATAGGCCTGCATCCTGGCCCTAAGAGCCCTCAGGAAGGCCCACAATCTGGTGATTGCTCCCCTGAGAGTGGCCCCCTGCGTCTTCAGCTTGGCCCTCCAAATAGCGCACCCGATCCATCAGTGTCTGTTTGGGTTGTCTTGCATTCGCCCTGGGCTTGGGACATTTGCTCAGTAAGTGTGCGTTGGTCTTCTCGAAGGAGAGATCCCTCTATGAATACCTCATCAATTCTTTTTTCAAGGCAGACACTGGATTGTTCATTTGCCGCTAATATGGAACCAATTTTGTCCATTGTCATTTGCCGAGACAATGGGTCAGAGGAGCCAATTGACGATGGTGAAGGCATAGGACATTGGGGTTCTTGCAGCGTCTGAAGAAGGATAGTAGCACTGTTTCGCCCATGTCCATGTGGGGCTCCACTTCTCGATCTGGATACTCTCTGCACATAAGGACACTGCTGGTAGTGCTTCAGAAATGGACCGCTTAAGGGGTAATGCTGTGCACCCAATTCTGGCACACTGCAATCTACCACAGCACAGGCAGTCTGCTTTAGTTAGTAATCAGCAGGACACAGCACTGAGTGTCCCGGAAAAGACAGTATCCCATCTAAGGAGAGGGAGTAGGCCTCTGGGGTTTTTCCAGATGCATTCCCACAGGTAAGGGAAGGTGCATGATCACTTAGAAGCTGCCAGCCATATCCCCTTATATAGAGGTTGAGCAGAGGGCATAATGAGAGAAACTCTGCAAGAGTGAGCAAAGTTATTGTGCCACTGGGTGACAACACAATTTCTAGTGTTACCCCTTCAGTGGAAGTAGCTCCTGATTAATTGTGATCCAGCATGTGAGATAAAAGGTGGATCAGTGGCACCAACTGTGGAGGCCCATGAAGGTCTGACAAAGTGAAGCCATGCACAGTGTTGCCATCAATCAATCAATTAATATGGATTTGTATAGCATGACTAATCACCCGTGAGGGTATCCAGGAGCTGAGAGCGTTGCTGCAGCGAGGCTCAGTTGAACAGCCAGGTCTTGAGTCCTTTTCTGAATTCCTGCGGAGAGGATGAGGTCTGGAGGTGAGGTGGGAGGTAGCGCGCTCTAGGACCTTGAACTGAGGAAGAAGATTGAGCATCCTCCACTGTTGCTTCGGCAGATGCGAGGGGTGTGGGGTAAGGAGGAGGGAGATGGAGCGCAGGTGTCTGAAGGAAAGGTGGAAGTTCAGGTGGTTGTTGATGTATGCTGGTCCATGGTTGTGGAGGGCTTTGAAGGTGTGGCTCAACATCTTGAACTGGCATTTCCTCTGAGTGGGGAGCCAGTGGTACTTCAGGAGGTGAGGGGTGATGAGGGTCCTTTTGGGGAGGTCTAGGATGAGTCTGGCCGATGAGTTCTGTATGGTTTGCAGTCTCTTGAGTAGGTGCGAGGTGATTCCTACGTGGAGTGCATTGCCATAGTCCAGATTACTGGTGACAAGGACTTGTGTGACAGTCCGTCTGGTGTCGATGGAGACCCACTTGAAGATCTTGTAGAGCATGCGAAGGGTGAGGAAGCAGGTGGACAATACTGCGTTGATCTGTCCTTTCATGGTGAGCTTACTGTCCAGGATGATGCCATGGTTGCAGGAGTGGTTGGTCTGAGTGGGTGAGGGTCCTAGTGTAGGAGGCGACATTCCATGGGGACGTATTGTTTTCAAAGGTCAGCACTTCTGCCTTGTTTGTGTTTGTGTTTAGTTTTAGGCAGTTGTCTCTCATCCAGTCGGTAATGCTCGTCATGCACATGTGGAAGTTGGTCAGCATGGCAGATGGGTCTTCTGTTAGCGAGAGGATGAGCTGTGTATTGTCAGCATAGGATATGATGTTCAGTCCATGCGATCTGATGATGTTGGCCAAGGGAGTCAAGTAGGTGTTGAGCAGGGTATGGCTGAGGGCCACACCTTGAGGGATGCCGCAAATGGTGTTCTTGGGTTCCGAGGTGAAGGGGGAAGGCGAATTCTCTGGGTTCTTCTGGTGCGGAAGGAGGCAATCCACTTGAGGGCGTCTCCTTGGATTCCAATGTTGTGAAGCCTTTTGATCAGGGTGTGGTGTGATACTGTGTCAAACGCCGCTGAGAGGTTGAGGAGGATCAGGGCCACTGCTTTTCCTTGGTCAAGGAGGGATCAGATGTCATCTGTGGCTGCAATCAGGGCAGTTTTGGTGCAGAATTCAGATTGAGAAGTGTCCAGAAGATTGCTGCTCTCCAGGTGTTCTGTGAGTTGCTGGTTAATGGCTTTCTTAAGGACTTTGGCTGGAAAGGGCAGCAGAGAGATGGGGGCGGTAGCTCTTGAGTTCGTTGGGGTCGGCGGATGGTTTCTTGAGTAGGGGCTTCACTTCTGCATATTACCATTCTTCGGGGAAAGTGGCTGTGGTGATGGATCCATTGGCAGTGAGCTCGCTGTTGATCGTCTTACTCCCAAGGTTGAAGTTGTGGTGGGTTTAGGGGTCCGTGGGTAGTCCTGAGTGAATGGAGTTCATGATGGCTGTGGTGTCTTGCATGGTGAGCTGGTCCCAGGTGGTGAGCAGGTGGTCGTGTTCCTCATTCGTTTGGGGTAAGATGGCTGAGGTTGTTGGTGGGTTGGGGTTCCAAGTTTCTGTAGATGGTGGTGGTTTTTTCCTGGAAGAAGTCCACCAGGGTGATGCAGAGTTCTTGGGAAGAGTGATGACATTTCTGGTGACTGAGGGCCTGGAGAACTGTCTGACAATGTTGAAGAGTTCTTTGATGTGGTTGGAGCTTGTTTCAATGCGGTCGGCCAGGGCGCTTTTTTTGGCTTTTTAAGGAGTTGGTTGTATTGGTTGAGGGCTGCTTTGAATGTGGCTCAGTCCTTGGGCTCCATACTAGTGTGCTATTTCCTTTCGAGTCGTTCACAGGTGCGGTTTTCACGGTTCTTAGTACCATAGCGCACCAACTGGCTTGCTTGGAGGAGCTCTTGAGCTTGGTGGGTCTGCTGGGGAGACTCTGTCAGCACAGTCTGTGAACCAGGTGGAGAAGTTCTTGACCAGCTGTTCTAGGTTGGTTGCGGTGTGTGGGCAGGAGGTATTGAGGGCGTCGGTCCATTGGCTCTCTGAGACTTTGTTCCAATCATCAATTGATTGGAATCAATGACATCATTTCAAATGTTACAGTGGTGTTATCAATGATGTCATAGAACATGACATGAGTAATATAATATGGAAGGTAATTAGCTGTGCATGGTTAGGCCACGAGTTGTACTTATTTTAGGGACAAGTTATACTTACGTGAGATAACTATAAGTGGTGAGTTTCAGTGGTTTTGTTAAAAATGGTATGTTTTTACTGACATTTTCACCTGACTATAAAGTCCCTTTAGCCTTTGTTTTTTCAATGAATTTCTAAGGTTTTTATAATGTAAAGTACCATATTTCAATCTCCATGTCAGGCTGCACTGCTGCCAGGCGTCAGACCAAGGGGCTGCTAGCTTATCAGAGTCAGCCCACTCCGTAACTATAGCTTCTCCTTCGTTCCAAACTTCTCAAACAAGTGCCAGCATGCTAGAGATTAATGTTTCATTATTTTATTTAGTCTGCAGTTACACGTTTCAGCGACGTCTCGCAGCCTTGCTCACAATGCAGGGTGGCATTTTGAAAAGCTTTATAAACTGCACTCCTGATAAAGACAATGAAGAAAATGAAAGACATATTTATTGAAACATTACATCTTAAGATACCATAAGGAAAAGAATTGCAATTCATTGCATTTGAACGTAACAGAAATTACATTGAAACTTAGCAAAAATGATACTGTTCGTTCCAGTGTGATACTATCATTACAAATATAAACTAAAGGAAATACTCACTCTGTCTTTTAAATAAAATAAATTGCATCTGAATAGAGCAAATTTAGCACTCTTTGACATTTTGGTATTCACCCCAACGCACAGAGCACTTATGCCTTCAGAACATTTAATTAATACACCTCTCCTCACTTTGCTAACATTCACATGTATAAATCAAACAATTCACCTGCACACTAGGCCTGGGCATTGAACTAAATCAATCAATCAGGGAATTGTAAGCGCGCTACTCACCCGTGAGGGTCTCAAGGCGCTGAGGGGGGGGGTCCGCAGATCTGTTTAGCCGAAGAGCCAGGTCTTGAGGGTCTTCCTGAAGGTGTTCAGGGAGGAGGTGCGTCTGATGTCTGCCGGTAACTCATTCCAAGTCTTGGCTGCAATGTGAGAGAAGGATCTTCCGCCTGCTCTGCCTCTGTAGATGCGCGGGGTTTCGGCCAGTGCGAGGTTGGAAGATCGGAGGTTTCTTTTCGGTACGTGGAAGTTGATTCTGTCGTTGAGGTGCTGTCCCATGCAGAAGGGGTGGTACCGAGGACGAGGACTTCTGTCTTCTCGGCGTTGAGCTTCAGGCAGCTGTTGGTCATCCAGACTGCGATGTCTTGGATTCCTTTCTGGAAGTTGAGTTTGGCAGTGGTGGGGTCTTTGGTGAGGGAGAGGATGAGCTGGGTGTCGTCGGCGTAGGATACGATGTTGAGGCCGTGTTGTCGGATGATGGCTGCGAGGGGGGCCATGTAGATGTTGAAGAGGGTGGGGCTCAGTGATGAACCCTGTGGGACTCCGCAGGTGATTTTCGTGGGGTCGGAGAGGAAGGGTGGGAGTCTGATCCTTTGGCTTCTTCTGGTGAGGAATGATTGGATCCAGTCCAGGGCTGTTCCTTGTATGCCTGTGTCGTGTTGTCTGGCGACTAGTGTGCGGTGGGAGACGGTGTCGAAGGCCGCTGATAGGTCGAGTAGGATGAGGGCTGCGGAGTGGCCTTGGTTCAGGAGGGTGCGGATGTCGTCTGGGGCAGCGAGTAGGGTGGTGTCTGTGCTGTGGTTGCTTCGGAATCCGGATTGGGATGGGTCGAGGACGGCGTTCTCTTCAATGAATCGCGTCAGTTTCCTGTTGACTGTTTTCTCTGCAACTTTGGCTGCGAAGGGGAGGAGCGAGATGGGCCGATAGTTCTTGAGGTCGGTGGGGTCAGCTGTGGGCTTCTTGAGCAGGGGTCTGACTTCTGCGCGCTTCCAGTCATCTGGGAAGGTGCCTGTTTTGAAGGTGGTGTTGATGGTGCATTGTAGTTCGGTGCGATGGCGGGCGCGGCTCTGTGGTAGATGTGAGGGGGGCAGGGGTCAGTGGGGGCCCCCGAGTGGATGCTTTTCATGGTCGAGGCGGTGTCTTCGGCTGTGATCGGTGTCCAGTTGGAGATGGTGGGCTGGCTGGTGTTTCTGGGGGGCGGGGGGCCATCTGTGGCGCCTGGTGGATGGTCGATAAAGTTGTCGTAGAGGTTTTTGATTTTGAGGTGTAAATAGGTTCCAAGCTTGTCGCAGAGGTCTTGGGATGGGGTGATGTCTGTGGCTTTGCTGCGTGGGTTGGTGAATTCTTGAATGACACTGAAAAGTTCCTTGGAGTTGGTGGAGTTGGCCAGGATTTTGTTGTGGATGAAGTTCCTCTTGGTGGCTCTGATCTGGTTGTGGTAGTCCGTCATGGCGTCCTTGTAGGTGGTGTGGTTTTCGGTTGTCTTGGTGTTTCTCCAGTTCTTCTCCAGGTGTCTGCAGGTGCGTCTGGCTTCTTGGAGAGCGGTGGTGAACCAGGCGGCTTTCCTGGGGCATTGTCTGTCGGGGTTGCGTAGCGGGGCGAGCTCGTCTGCGCAGTTGGAGATCAAGGTGTGGAGTTCTCTGGCTGCGTCGTTTGCGTCAGGTGCCCAGGTGTGGTTGTCTCGGGTGAGGGTGGAGTTAAGTTGCTCGTCGGTAACCTTGCTCCAGTTCCTTCGAGGTGGGCGTGGGGCTGGTTTGGGTGCCTTGGGTTTGTTGATGGCGAAGTGTACGCAGTGGTGGTCGGTCCATGTCGGCTGCGTTCTGTGGCTGAATTGGACGCTGTTTCCTGCTGCGAAGATGGGGTCGAGGGTGTGTCCTGCTCTGTGGGTCGGTGTGTTGACGAGTTGTTTAAGTCCGATGCTGGCGAGGTTGTCACAAAGGATAGTGGAGTTGGGGTCGCTGGGGTTGTCGAGGTGGAAGTTCAGGTCTCCAATGAGTATGTAGTTTGTTGAGGCGATGGCGTGGAGTGCGATGAAGTTGGTGATGGTGGTGGCGAAGGGTGTTCGGGGGCCGGGGGGTCTGTAGATGAGGGTTCCTCGGAGTGTGGCTTTGGGGGTGGTCTGGATCTGGAAGTGCAGGTGTTCGGCGGAGGGGAAGGTTTTGCTGGAGGTGGTGAGGCGGAGGGTGCTCTTGTGGGTGATGGTGAGGACCCCTCCTGGGTGGTTGGGGCAGTCTTTCCTCTGGATCTTATATCCGTCTGGGATGGCGGTGCTGATGTCGGGGGCGGAGGATGCGTTGGTCCAGGTCTCTGTGAAGAAGGCGATGTCAGGCGAGAGAGAGTCAGTAGGTTCTAGATTTCCATGGCGTGTTTGTGTACGGAGCGTATGTTGAGGAGGATGCATTTTAGCGTGTCACCGGTGCTGGCGTCGGCGGTGTTGGAGGCTGGGGTGGGGGTGAGGGTCTGGCGGCAGTGGAGGCAGGAGAACTGGCTGTGGGTCATGTTCGGCGAGGCCTGTTGGCATTCTCTAAGTCTTCCAGGGTTGAGTGCGAGGAGGGTGGTGGTGTCGTAGCGGTGGGTAGTGGGAGGTCCAGGGTTCCTGGTGCTGGCCGCGGTCGGGTCACGGACGGGCGCAGACGGGCTAGCCTTTGGCACGCCCGCTGCGCGCAGCCACCATTAAGTAGGGAGGTGGGAGCGAGGAGAGGCTGGGAGGTGGGAGCAGGGGAATTCTGGGGGGGAATTCCAGGAGGGAATTCCGGGGGGAGGGGCCGCAGAGGCAGCAGTGGCGAAAGGAACAGGCAGGCACGAGAAAATAAAAACAGTGGTGGAATTAGAGCAAGACACAGATGGGCACAATACCAGTGGCACAACAGGGAAAAATTAAGAAAAAAAACCGGCTGAGAAAGGTTACGGTGGTGAACTCCGCTTCGCGGAGTTTTCTGCACTAGTTTGCGAACGCGAGCTGCTGCTCGGGTAGAATTTCTACCCGAGCTACAGAAAGACCAGCGTGAACAGCAGTTCGCACTACACTCCGCCACTTGCGTAACTTGGTGGAGTTTTTTTGTAACTTCGCGAAGTTCCGCGTAGCAAAACTATGTGAACTACGCCCAGGCTTACTGCACACACAAAAAAGCCACACTTAAATGCGAGGTATTACGGCACTATTTGATGGTATATCTCTTGGTGTTACACAAGACATTTAATCATGATGATTTCTCTCTTTGTGTCTCCCTGTGAGACAATATAATTTTGCATAACTCAATGTTGTCACTGTCTATTGAAACATATTATTACAATTTATCACTTTAACCTTTGTTTTTTTGGTGAAATTCTATGGTTATTTTAACATGAACTTAGATGTCCATTGCCATGTGTGGCATGGGGTTGGGTGCAGGGCCTGGCCACTGGCCACACCCTTTGCCCAACCCCTACCGGTTCCCCTAACCCCCATCCGACCCCCATGGGTGCCCAAACCCTGGCCATACACAGCTTTTGGCCGTGAGCAGCGTGGGCACACTTTTTCATGTAACAATAGAAAAGGTGTCATTTTAAGTAAGGTATGCCTACTGGCTTTATCAATAAAGGGTGCCATTTTAACTATGTCATACTAACTGGCTTTGTCAAAGGGTCAGAACACCAAAATTTAAAAAGAGGCTAGTCTTTTGACGTTATCAAGGGGTCAGCACATTGCCATATGCAGATCAGATGTATTGGCTTTGTCAAAATGTCACCAATAACTATAATCAAATGTATATATTATAAATTCACACATTTAAAAAAAATAATTAAACATGTCCTTGAGTATTTAAAAAAAAATGTTTTTCACATCATAAAGTGCAGCAATGGAACCAACCACAAGAAATCCCTGCACCCAGCTGAAGAGCACCTAGCCCCAGTTCAGAGTGTTTTAGAAAACATATGGTAAGCTTGCCTGAGGCAATGGAGTCAATGACCTAGGAGACTTGCTGTGTTTTCTTTATTTTGCTGAAGAGCTGCTGCACTTCCTGCAGCCCTCCACAAAATTATAAAAAATGCTTGGTAGTCCTCCTGCCCCTTCTAGGGCCACTACCATGATCAAAATATGTTACTAAAAAGGCCCTGCAGGGAATCATGGGGCACTCCTTGCACAGACTAGTGAATGATAAATGGGTTACTCTTGCCACCCATTTATTCTTTTTTTAAATATTTTTTTATGGGCGTCCCGGTGCCCAGCCAGGGCAACCACAACATGGACAATGTTGGGGGCGAAGGTGACAACCTCAAGGCCACTGCAGCCTCTGCCGGCTCTCAGCCAGCACTGCTGTGGCTGACGGCGGAGATCGTCCATTTTTCTTTTTACTGTGGGTGCACCTTTTTATTGGGGGCTGTGGATAGATTTTTAGCCCTGAGAGTCCCAGTGCCGTTCCCGGGGCACACACATTTTTTTGTAATGTTGGGGGCAGCAGGAGTATTTTTGCATGGTGATCAGTCCATATAATATCGTCCACCTGTGGGGGAAAGAAGCTCAGTATCTCCTCGTCCCAAACACAGCCGATGAGGATGCTCCTTTGATCTGGGCGGGGGGCCACTCAAGTTGTTCTATTAGGAACCTGGCCACTGGAAGCCCCTAGACGCTTCTCTCTTTGTCCCACCCATCCCACAAAATGAACTGGCTATGTTTATTGGGTGACAGGCCATTGACTCTCTGCCCACAGTATTGCTGTTTACTCTTGTTTGTTATTTATTTGTCTCTTGACTCCGAGATATTATTAGTAGACTTGGGTGGTAAACTCAGCTCCACCGGCAGTTTGCAGAGCTTTGCCACTCAACACTCCAATTGGAGTGCGGAGTTTGGCAAAAACTCCACCACCCGTTGCGTAGCGGGGTTTACTGGTGCCAGCCCACCCCTACCCTGTACATGTCTGTGAAAAGCGGATAATGCAGCATGTGGGAATGTGTCCACGGTGCCACTCCTTTCATTTCATTGAGATCAAAGGCAGAGCGTCTGTTCTGAGCGCTCATGGATGAGGTGTATGGATTTGTGAGGGGGGAATCTTATCTCACAGATAACCCTGGAGTCAGCGAGGACCAAGAGGAGAGGCGTGCCAGGTGGGAGCACTGTCCACACTTCACTCATAATTGGAGCCAATCTTCTATCTCTGGAATAGGCAGAGAAATAACACCTACTGGAGCCTGCATTGTGCAGGAAGATATAATGAGGCCCGCCCTGAGGTCCTGCGCTCGCTACCATGTCTCCAAACGCGGGGATAAGCAAGCAATGTCAATAAATCTTTTCAAGTCCATAATATACAGCTCTTC
Organism: Calotriton arnoldi; assembly: GCA_963921515.1. NCBI lineage: Eukaryota > Metazoa > Chordata > Amphibia > Caudata > Salamandridae > Calotriton > Calotriton arnoldi. The sequence goes on along the minus strand of CAWUFW010010641.1, from coordinate 363,278 downwards.
TGCCCCCTCCATCCCTGAAATGTGGTACGCTGTTGTCTGACACATTCGTCTCCTTCACCTTCAGGGATATACAGTGCCTGAGTGCATTTTTTAAACTTTAAAACCAAGGAGGAAGAGTACGTGTGGGAGGGAAAGGCCGAACCTCAAGTGTGTTGTTTAAGTTCCAAGGACAGCTCTTAATTTTCTTTCCTCACCCTTCTCCTGTGACCTCACCCTGCAGCAGAAGAGGGCAGGGGAGGGACCGGGAGTGGTGCAAGAGAGAGAGAGGACTTGATTTGAAAACAAGTTTCAGTAGCGTGAAGATGATACCCATTCCAAGCCCTTGCCCATCACCTAGGGACCCCCTGTTGTAATTTGGCAGCATTTAAGTTAAGCATTAGCTGAAGACAGCCTGTATTTAGAGGCTAAATTGTCCGCTTTGTGGAATCCATTTTGTATTTCTGGCAGCCATTTTGGCTGCCATGTGCTACCATGTGCTCGCCATGTGCTCTGTCCTACCTTCCTGTTAACTGCTCTTGAAATCTGCCTAGAGACAAGTTATATTTAGTTCCTCTTGCTTTGCACATGCTCAGTTGAGCTTGCAGCTGTTCCGAGTTTATAAATGTCAGGATGTGTCTACTAAAAGTAGAAACTGTTAGCTCCACCCACTTGTCGACTGTGCATTCTCTGTATGACCTTATATGTGCCTAAAACCAGCATTTGTGTTAGTACCGCCTTCATTTGAGCCCCTGTGTGGGTATAAAAGGACCAGGATCCTTCCATTCAGTGTGCTACTTCATGCATTACTGAAGGGTGATGTGCGAATGTTAGCTCCACCTCATGAGGTTTAATAAACTCTGTCTTTTCTATTCCAGTTTCTATTGCCAACTTCTTCCTAAGTGTCTGAGGACTCTGTGCAGAGAAGGGAGAACTCCTAAGCACTGGTAGGCCTTGCTGAGGCTCACTACTACAAATTGGCGCTTCCAACGTGGGACTCATCAGCGACTCGGATGCCCGAAGGACTGGTCGCGACGAAGGATTGGAATCTCGCTTTTGGACGCGATCGCTGCCTAAGGAGACCTGAGTCTTGGCACCCACGGCGTTTTTCCTTTCTTTCTGATCTGACCATCCCGGCGGCGCCGGTCCTTGACTGAGATCTCTTCTGTTGATTCGCCGTGCAGTGACCATTTGGTCGATTTGAGAACTTGGCAGTTGGAACCTGGACACCATTTGATTGGTAAGAGCCGTTTTGCGGCACTTGCTGTTGGTTTGATGCCTTTGATTGGTAAGGTAGTTTTAGTAACACTTACTGTGGCTTTGTTTGTATGATTGGCCAATTTTGGAATCTGTTTTGTAATTATATATGTATTGCAATACATATAGGCAGGTAATGAGGAGAATTTTCTCTATTTAAAATTGTTTGAACAGCGCAACGTACGAAGAGTACCTTAAGCGCTACTTTGATTATAATACTGCATATTTTGCACTATTTTTTGGCATGCCTGTTTTCAGCACACTTCGTAGGATGTGTTGCTTTTGTAGTGGTACCAATTTGAGACTTGACGAAGCACAACCAGCCCCCCGGAGGGGACGCCTAATAGGGATATGTATATTAAGTATGGTATTTCTTCTATGATGTACTGCACGTTATGGAACAAATATACTAGTAAAGATCCTGAGTTGCGTTGGCCTATGTATGGGTCATTTGATTTGCGAAAAATTCAGTATGTGGAACAATGTATGTTTAAACGAAAGACTAGGCAAGATATGTTTGATTGTGTGCGAATGTGGGAGAAAGAAGTGCGTGAGCGAATGAAGCGTGAGCAAGCCTTGATTGACAAAGAACAGCGAAAGACCATTTATGCGAAAGCATTAGAGTTAAAAAACAAGGAGATGAAAGAAATTAAAGAGAGGGAAGATAGGGAACGCCATTTACAGGTAACTGGCCAATACGCTGTTAGGCAGCCCCTTTATCCTATCCTTAATAAACCGCAAGATGATTTCTTGTTATTAGATCGTTCTCCACCTCCGTATATTTTTTCTTCCGCTCCTCATGAGTCAGATGAGGACTCTTTTTCAGACCAGGACAAAGCTCGAGAAACTCGCTCCATGCTATCTGCTGAGCGTGCATCTGACATTAGATCTACTGCGCGTAAAGCCGTTCGTAGTACTACCACTGCCTCTGAACTTTTAGATAGTATAAAAGGATGGCAGGAAAGGGAGCAAATATATTTTACCGATACATTTGCTGCAGAGGTTATTGAACAATTTAGGAAGTATTCGGTAGAAATGGAGCCCGATGATGTAGCAACTGATTGTAAACAATTACGTGACGGTCTTTTTGTCTTCTCCCAGGTGGCTGATACGATCAGACGCTTGGTTAAACTGCGTGTTGAAGCAGCCCGTTTGCGAGAGGAGAAAAAGACAGCAGAAACAGCTGCACTAGCATCTCAGATCAGCATGGCACGAACTTCTACTCCTGAAACAGATAAGAATGTTGTAATTCATGTGAAACCCATGCGGGAAGCCGCGCCTTTATATGTTCCTCCTAAAGGAACGGGTACAGAGGATGATAAGACTTCTCTTAATGCGAAAGGGTACTTTATTTATAATTGGGTTTACACTCCTTGGAATAGAGCAGATGTTATGGCCCTTAAAAATGCATTGCCTGACCCGCGAAAGAATCCAGCAGCCTTTTATGAGGAAGTTGAGGGTGCAATCAGCTCTTGTACTATGACTTTGTCGGATATTGATTTGTTTTTTGGATTAATATTACCACCTGATATGTGGAGAACTGTGCGCAAGATAGATGATAATGCGACATTTGGAGCATTGTGGAAAGATTTAGAGCGGTTAGATGAAGATAGAGAACCTGCACAGAAACCGTGTCAGTTAATTTTAAATCTTCCGGCAGCTATATTAGTTAAGTTAAAGACGATCATTCCCCCTAAAAAGATAGATTGGACAGTGCTAGCGTCTTGCAAGCAAAAGGTAGATGAATCAGTTTCTGACTTCTTCACACGCTTTGAAGAAGCATTTCACGATTTTAGTGGCCAGTCATTGACAGATGACACGGGTAGGCATCTGTTTGTCGATAAATATGTCGCAAACCTTTTGCCAGGAATAGCTAGTCGCTTAAAGGCCAGTGAGAGTTCATGGACTACATCTTCTCCGGTTTCTCTTTTAACTATGGCCCAGTATTATGAGCGGCAAGAATTAGAAGCCAAAGGTAATGAGGACAAAAAGTCTAAAGAGTTGAAAACAAAGGTTATGTTGGCTCAAGCTTATGGTCCGCCTTCTAGAGATAATGATAGAGGTGGACGTGGATCTTATGGTTCGTCCTTTCCTTCCTCTGCCCGTTCGAATTTGTCTGTTGATCAGTGTGCGTACTGCAAAAAATTTGGACATTGGCTTTCTGATTGTCCAGTGCTGCGTGCTCAGCAGAATCTACGTGGTCGGGGACAAATGAGAAATCGTTCAGGATATCAAGGGCCTAGAGGAAGCGCGAATGATCGTGCTCGGTTTGATGCTAATACACGTGGGCAGAATGGGTTTAACACTTTTGATAGAAGGAACCAATATCAAATGTCTGACTATGCGCCCTCTGATTTTCAAGATTCTGCTTATGCATAGGATTGCCTAGGACGGGGTAAGGAATCAGTTGAAGTTCCAGTAGATCAGAGGGGTCCCTATGTTACAGCACATGTTTTGGGTTCTACTGATCAGTTTCTGGTTGATACAGGAGCTACTCGTAGCGCCTTGTCTAAACAATTGGTTCCAAGGGCTCCCCTGTCTGGCTTAACCATTACATCGATAGGTTTCGATGGAACACCTTCCCTTAGCCCATTGTCACAACCACTTGCATTTGATATTGATAAGTTTACTGCTCCATGTCCGTTTTTGCTTTCTCCAAACACACCAGACAATATTGTGGGTCTTGATATGCTTAAATATTTTAGGGCTACGATACGGTGTTCTCCGGAAGGAGTACGGGTTATTTTGAATGACAACTACCCTATGATTGAGAGATCTTGTATTGTTAAAGAGGACATTGCACTAGCCTCACTCCCTAGTACTTTGTGGGCTACTTCGGACACTGATGTAGGACAAATGGTTATTCCACCAGTACATATTAGTGTTAAGGAGGGCGCTTTATTGCCAAGACTGCCTCAGTATAAAATTTCTCGAGAAGGAGAAGAAGCACTCACACGTATTGTACATGATTTAATTAAGGTGGGGGTTGTGGAAGAAGTTCCTTACAATGTCTGCAATAGTCCGATTCTTCCCATTTTGAAAAAAGATACTGACACTAGGATCTATAGATTTATCATCGATTTGAGAGAAGTCAACAAGATTGTAGTACCACAGTACCCTGTAGTATCTGACATAACGACATTGCTTACCTTGGTCCCTCCAACAGCAACTACATTTTCTGTAATTGATCTGAAGAACGCTTTCTTCTCGATTCCTATTCATCCTGATAGCCGATATTTGTTCGGTTTCACTTTGAATAATAGATCATACAGATTCTGTAGAGTTCCTCAAGGCTATACTGAGAGTCCTAGTATTTACAGTCAAGCATTGAAGAGACAGCTTGATTCCTTTACCTTGTCTAAAGGAGTGGCTCTCATACAATATGTCGATGACATCTTGTTGGCAGCTGATACACCTGAGCAGTGTGAGAAATGCACTTTGTCTTTGCTTTCTTTTCTTGCTACACACCACCATAAAGTATCACGAAAGAAATTGCAATATTGTAGACCGAAGGTGACCTATTTAGGACACCTTCTGTCTAAGGAGGGCCGTGCACTGACACCAGATCGCATTCAAGCAATTTTAGACACCCCAGTACCTTCCACGCAGAAAGATGTCCGTGCATTCATTGGTCTGACTTCGTTTTGCAGGCAATGGATATTGGGTTTTTCACACATTGTTAAACCCTTGCTAGCACTTTTGACTAAAAACACTCCGATCCCCCTTCCATGGACAGATGAATGTCAAAATGCTTTTTGTCAGTTGAGACAAGCTCTTTGCTCTGCACCAGTGTTAGGCACACCAGATTACACGAAGGCTTTTACACTCTATGTACATGAGAAAGAAGGATGTGCATTGTCAGTTTTAGTACAGACACACGGGGACAAACAGCGTCCTTGCGCATACCTTTCTGCAGTTCTTGACCCTGTTGCTCGTGCATTACCTGGGTGCTTCCGTTCAGTTGCAGCGACGGCTGTGTCCATACGTCAGAGTGAAGGGATAGTTTTGTCACACAAACTGTTGCTGCTAGTACCCCATGCAGTAGATGCCCTTTTGAATCAGACTAAGACTCAGCACTTAACTAGTGCTCGTTTGACAGGATACGAATTGACACTGCTAGCTCCTCATATTCCCTTGAAGAGATGTGCGACACTGAACCCCGCCACTTTGTTGCCATATCCTGCGACTCAGTCTCAGTCAAAGGAGCCTCACGATTGTATATTCGTTACTGAGGAACAGACAAAGGGTCGCATCGATTTGCAAGATACGCCCCTTCCAGATGTAGATGGGGAACTGTGGGTTGATGGGTCCTGTTTGAAGTTACCAGATGGCACGACTTCAGCTGCTTATGCAATTACCACGCTTGAGACAGTAGTGGAAACAGCTCGCATACCTCAGAAGTCAGCTCAAGCAGCTGAACTAATAGCTTTGACACGAGCGTGTGAGCTTAGCACTGACTTGTGTGTGAACATTTACACGGATAGCCGCTATGCTTTTGGAGTGGTTCATGATTTTGGCCTACTCTGGAAGGAAAGAGGCTTTCTTACATCCCATGGGATGCAGATAATGCACGGAGAGTTAGTGCATAATCTCTTGACTGCACTTACATACCCAAAGAGAGTTGCTATTATGAAGTGTAGCGCACACAAGAAAGTGACTGACAAAATAGGACAAGGCAATGCCTTTGCAGACCGCGTAGCCCGTGAGACTGCGATGCAGCGAAGCACTACACCCATGTACGTAGTGAAATCACAAGCTGAGCGTTGGCATGATGCTAGAGAGGAAGTATTGGATATACAGAGATCTGCTTCTGTGGAAGAGCTTGAGCAATGGTCTAAAGAAGGAATATTAGATGATGAGGGTTGTTGGCGTAACAAAGAAATGAATAAGTGGAAATTGCCTGCGGCCTATTTACAACCTATGGTTCAAATGGCACATGGGCTGGCACATGTTGGAGCTCTAGCAATAACTAAATTGCTTACACAAGTTTGGGAGCATCCTGAAATTGCTAGCACAGCCAAAAGGGTAGTACAGTCCTGTTTGATCTGTTGGCAGTATAATCCTGGAAAAGGGACACAAACTCCTACAGGAGGGTTTGCTACACCAACCGCACCTTTTGAAGTTTTGCAGATGGATTACATCCAACTCGAACGCTGCAATAATCTGAAATATGTCCTAGTGGTGGTATGTGCCTTTAGCAAATGGATAGAGGCATACCCTACGAAGGATAATACTGCTCTCACCACAGCAAAGGTGCTTCTAAAGGAGTTTTTCCCTAGATACGGTGTTTGCAAACTTTTGTGGAGTGACAATGGACCTCATTTTATTGGGCAAGTTGTTGAGCATGTCCTGAAAGGATTAGGGATCAAACAGAAATTCCATACAGTTTTCCACCCGCAATCAACAGGATTGGTGGAAAGGTAGAACGCTACTTTAAAATCAAAGTTGGCGAAAATACTGGCTTCCACATCCCTAAAGTGGCCAGATGCACTACCTTTGGCATTACTATCCATAAGATCGGTGCCACATTCACGATCAGGTCTTACCCCCTATGAGGTGGTGTTTGGGAGACCGATGAACATTTGGGGAATTCCTAAGCCACGCCCCATACATGATGTTCCTTGTGTTCTGATGAATGATTATTTGGCACAGTTAACTGACAGTTTGATTTCTATTCATCAACAGGTTCGAGAAGCTCTTCCTGACAGATCTACAGGTGAGGCCCACGAACTCCGTCCTGGTGACCATGTAATGGTCAAGGTCTTCGACAGATCGAACAGCTTGGAGCCAAGGTGGCGAGGACCAGAGCAGGTGCTCCTTGCGACAAGGACAGCAGTTCGAGTGACAAACAGAAAGAATTGGATCCACAGCACACACTGCAAACGTGTGTCGCCTGCCTTGGTGGAACCTGCTGTGTTGACCGACCATCGAGAGATTCTGGAGACGGAGAAAGGCCAAGCTATCTCGCCTGACGAATCTGCGGAAGTCTTCCCGGACCACACGATCACTGGAGTATCCAGATATCAATTGAGACCGAGGAAAGAATCTGCAGTTTTGAAAAAGACTGGTTGAGCTACCGCCCTGGGTTAGTGAAACGGAGAGCCATTGTGGCAAGGGGAGGGGGATCAGCCCTGTATTAGTGTAGTGACACCCGCTTTGGCCCATGGTGAAGAAATCAGCGGCTGCCCAGGGAGAAGAGCTCCAACGACTGTTTTCAACAAGTTTTCAGAAAAATCAATCATTACTGCTGCTAAAATGACTAACAAAAGAGTCATTTGTGCTGTAGGGTTTGTTGTTGCTATGGTGGCTATGGCAGCAATTACATGGTACATCGAGAAGGTGGCTCCTGTTCGACAGCTTTTTGTTGCCACTACGCCAGTACCCGTGGAACACCACTACTTTACTCTTCCTTACCATGAGCAAAAGCATCGACAATCTTATCTAAACAATACTTTTATCCAGATGTTGCACCATACTCACAATGCTACAAATACTACCAACTGTTGGGTGTGTGGGATGATACCTGCACATCAAAAGAAAGGAGGAACACCTTTTATTCCTCTTCCATTTTCTCACAATGGTTCTTGTCAAGCTTGGTATGCGCTCTTGTTTGCATATGGAAAGCCTTCAGTAGGTGGGATTATTTTTCAACTTAATAAAGTATGTTATCAAAATAAAGAAGGTTATCCACAAGCCAAAGGGACTAAATGGGAATGGGAAGAGTATCAACCGGACAATATTTCAACACCATATGTTTTCACAAATGTGAGAATAATAAAGAACATTGGACCTTTTGTGATTTCTGTGACAAAAGCTAAAGCAGATTTGTGTATTTGTAGTGTTGGAAGAATTCCAGTGGGGAGGAGCGAGTGTACTGTAATCCTGACCATTGAAGGTGCCAATAAGAGCACTTTCACAGCCTCGCATAACACGTATTTTGTGTGTGGAAATAACGGATATTATCAATTACCTGTTGGGTGGTCAGGAATCTGTTATGTATCTTTTCTGTTGCCCCCTGTGTTTCTGGCACCTGCATTGTATCACCGTGATTTTAAACTGTACAATGACATTTCCAAAAACAGAAATAAGAGGACAATAAGTATGGATGAAGTTGACCAAACCGACACTACCCTACAACAATATGTTGATTTCAACTTGGGCTTATTTTTCTTTGTGGGTGCTGCATTAAACAGCAGGAAAATCCGACGACTAACTCGTGTTGTGGAAGCTGTTACCAATCAGACAGCTATGGCACTTGGGAACATTACAGAGGAACTACAGATTGCAAGGATTGTAGCACTCCAGAATAGGATGGTGCTAGACGTAATTTTGGCTGATCGAGGTGGTGCATGTCGCATCATCGGTAGCAGCTGTTGTGTATTCATACCAGATCACTCACCTTCAGTATATGACGCAATATCAAAATTGCATAAGATTGCTGCAGAAATTCATCCAGAGACTGGAACTTGGACTTTTGCTGGATGGTTTTGGACTCTTGTTTCTGCTTGGGGCTGGAAGCTACTGACTATCCTGTGTGTAATAATTACAATATTTTTTACATGCTGCGTATGTATCCAATGTGGTCCAATGCTTTGCTCCATTTGCATCTCTGCTTGTATACCTGCCAGAGGGAACATTGCTGAAACAAAGGCCCAACAAATGTTGAATAAAGAGGTGGCCGAAATAATGTTAATAGATGTACGGGATGAATATCTAGATTACCCCAGATAAACAAATGTCTTCAGCCAATGCTGAAAGGGTCGTCTGTTGTAATTTGGCAGCATTTAAGTTAAGCATTAGCTGAAGACAGCCTGTATTTAGAGGCTAAATTGTCCGCTTTGTGGAATCCATTTTGTATTTCTGGCAGCCATTTTGGCTGCCATGTGCTACCATGTGCTCGCCATGTGCTCTGTCCTACCTTCCTGTTAACTGCTCTTGAAATCTGCCTAGAGACAAGTTATATTTAGTTCCTCTTGCTTTGCACATGCTCAGTTGAGCTTGCAGCTGTTCCGAGTTTATAAATGTCAGGATGTGTCTACTAAAAGTAGAAACTGTTAGCTCCACCCACTTGTCGACTGTGCATTCTCTGTATGACCTTATATGTGCCTAAAACCAGCATTTGTGTTAGTACCGCCTTCATTTGAGCCCCTGTGTGGGTATAAAAGGACCAGGATCCTTCCATTCAGTGTGCTACTTCATGCATTACTGAAGGGTGATGTGCGAATGTTAGCTCCACCTCATGAGGTTTAATAAACTCTGTCTTTTCTATTCCAGTTTCTATTGCCAACTTCTTCCTAAGTGTCTGAGGACTCTGTGCAGAGAAGGGAGAACTCCTAAGCACTGGTAGGCCTTGCTGAGGCTCACTACTACAAATTGGCGCTTCCTACGGGGGACTCATCAGCGACTCGGATGCCCGAAGGACTGGTCGCGACGAAGGATTGGAATCTCGCTTTTGGACGCGATCGCTGCCTGAGGAGACCTGAGTCTTGGCACCCACGGCGTTTTTCCTTTCTTTCTGATCTGACCATCCCGGCGGCGCCGGTCCTTGACTGAGATCTCTTCTGTTGATTCGCCGTGCAGTGACCATTTGGTCGATTTGAGAACTTGGCAGTTGGAACCTGGACACCATTTGATTGGTAAGAGCCGTTTTGCGGCACTTGCTGTTGGTTTGATGCCTTTGATTGGTAAGGTAGTTTTAGTAACACTTACTGTGGCTTTGTTTGTATGATTGGCCAATTTTGGAATCTGTTTTGTAATTATATATGTATTGCAATACATATAGGCAGGTAATGAGGAGAATTTTCTCTATTTAAAATTGTTTGAACAGCGCAACGTACGAAGAGTACCTTAAGCGCTACTTTGATTATAATACTGCATATTTTGCACTATTTTTTGGCATGCCTGTTTTGAGCACACTTCGTAGGATGTGTTGCTTTTGTAGTGGTACCAATTTGAGACTTGACGAAGCACAACCAGCCCCCCCCGGAGGGGACGCCTAATAGGGATATGTATATTAAGTATGGTATTTCTTCTATAATGTACTGCACGTTATGGAACAAATATACTAGTAAAGATCCTGAGTTGCGTTGGCCTATGTATGGGTCATTTGATTTGCGAAAAATTCAGTATGTGGAACAATGTATGTTTAAACGAAAGACTAGGCAAGATATGTTTGATTGTGTGCGAATGTGGGAGAAAGAAGTGCGTGAGCGAATGAAGCGTGAGCAAGCCTTGATTGACAAAGAACAGCGAAAGACCATTTATGCGAAAGCATTAGAGTTAAAAAACAAGGAGATGAAAGAAATTAAAGAGAGGGAAGATAGGGAACGCCATTTACAGGTAACTGGCCAATACGCTGTTAGGCAGCCCCTTTATCCTATCCTTAATAAACCGCAAGATGATTTCTTGTTATTAGATCGTTCTCCACCTCCGTATATTTTTTCTTCCGCTCCTCATGAGTCAGATGAGGACTCTTTTTCAGACCAGGACAAAGCTCGAGAAACTCGCTCCATGCTATCTGCTGAGCGTGCATCTGACATTAGATCTACTGCGCGTAAAGCCGTTCGTAGTACTACCACTGCCTCTGAACTTTTAGATAGTATAAAAGGATGGCAGGAAAGGGAGCAAATATATTTTACCGATACATTTGCTGCAGAGGTTATTGAACAATTTAGGAAGTATTCGGTAGAAATGGAGCCCGATGATGTAGCAACTGATTGTAAACAATTACGTGACGGTCTTTTTGTCTTCTCCCAGGTGGCTGACACGATCAGACGCTTGGTTAAACTGCGTGTTGAAGCAGCCCGTTTGCGAGAGGAGAAAAAGACAGCAGAAACAGCTGCACTAGCATCTCAGATCAGCATGGCACGAACTTCTACTCCTGAAACAGATAAGAATGTTGTAATTCATGTGAAACCCATGCGGGAAGCCGCGCCTTTATATGTTCCTCCTAAAGGAACGGGTACAGAGGATGATAAGACTTCTCTTAATGCGAAAGGGTACTTTATTTATAATTGGGTTTACACTCCTTGGAATAGAGCAGATGTTATGGCCCTTAAAAATGCATTGCCTGACCCGCGAAAGAATCCAGCAGCCTTTTATGAGGAAGTTGAGGGTGCAATCAGCTCTTGTACTATGACTTTGTCGGATATTGATTTGTTTTTTGGATTAATATTACCACCTGATATGTGGAGAACTGTGCGCAAGATAGATGATAATGCGACATTTGGAGCATTGTGGAAAGATTTAGAGCGGTTAGATGAAGATAGAGAACCTGCACAGAAACCGTGTCAGTTAATTTTAAATCTTCCGGCAGCTATATTAGTTAAGTTAAAGACGATCATTCCCCCTAAAAAGATAGATTGGACAGTGCTAGCGTCTTGCAAGCAAAAGGTAGATGAATCAGTTTCTGACTTCTTCACACGCTTTGAAGAAGCATTTCACGATTTTAGTGGCCAGTCATTGACAGATGACACGGGTAGGCATCTGTTTGTCGATAAATATGTCGCAAACCTTTTGCCAGGAATAGCTAGTCGCTTAAAGGCCAGTGAGAGTTCATGGACTACATCTTCTCCGGTTTCTCTTTTAACTATGGCCCAGTATTATGAGCGGCAAGAATTAGAAGCCAAAGGTAATGAGGACAAAAAGTCTAAAGAGTTGAAAACAAAGGTTATGTTGGCTCAAGCTTATGGTCCGCCTTCTAGAGATAATGATAGAGGTGGACGTGGATCTTATGGTTCGTCCTTTCCTTCCTCTGCCCGTTCGAATTTGTCTGTTGATCAGTGTGCGTACTGCAAAAAATTTGGACATTGGCTTTCTGATTGTCCAGTGCTGCGTGCTCAGCAGAATCTACGTGGTCGGGGACAAATGAGAAATCGTTCAGGATATCAAGGGCCTAGAGGAAGCGCGAATGATCGTGCTCGGTTTGATGCTAATACACGTGGGCAGAATGGGTTTAACACTTTTGATAGAAGGAACCAATATCAAATGTCTGACTATGCGCCCTCTGATTTTCAAGATTCTGCTTATGCATAGGATTGCCTAGGACGGGGTAAGGAATCAGTTGAAGTTCCAGTAGATCAGAGGGGTCCCTATGTTACAGCACATGTTTTGGGTTCTACTGATCAGTTTCTGGTTGATACAGGAGCTACTCGTAGCGCCTTGTCTAAACAATTGGTTCCAAGGGCTCCCCTGTCTGGCTTAACCATTACATCGATAGGTTTCGATGGAACACCTTCCCTTAGCCCATTGTCACAACCACTTGCATTTGATATTGATAAGTTTACTGCTCCATGTCCGTTTTTGCTTTCTCCAAACACACCAGACAATATTGTGGGTCTTGATATGCTTAAATATTTTAGGGCTACGATACGGTGTTCTCCGGAAGGAGTACGGGTTATTTTGAATGACAACTACCCTATGATTGAGAGATCTTGTATTGTTAAAGAGGACATTGCACTAGCCTCACTCCCTAGTACTTTGTGGGCTACTTCGGACACTGATGTAGGACAAATGGTTATTCCACCAGTACATATTAGTGTTAAGGAGGGCGCTTTATTGCCAAGACTGCCTCAGTATAAAATTTCTCGAGAAGGAGAAGAAGCACTCACACGTATTGTACATGATTTAATTAAGGTGGGGGTTGTGGAAGAAGTTCCTTACAATGTCTGCAATAGTCCGATTCTTCCCATTTTGAAAAAAGATACTGACACTAGGATCTATAGATTTATCATCGATTTGAGAGAAGTCAACAAGATTGTAGTACCACAGTACCCTGTAGTATCTGACATAACGACATTGCTTACCTTGGTCCCTCCAACAGCAACTACATTTTCTGTAATTGATCTGAAGAACGCTTTCTTCTCGATTCCTATTCATCCTGATAGCCGATATTTGTTCGGTTTCACTTTGAATAATAGATCATACAGATTTTGTAGAGTTCCTCAAGGCTATACTGAGAGTCCTAGTATTTACAGTCAAGCATTGAAGAGACAGCTTGATTCCTTTACCTTGTCTAAAGGAGTGGCTCTCATACAATATGTCAATGACATCTTGTTGGCAGCTGATACACCTGAGCAGTGTGAGAAATGCACTTTGTCTTTGCTTTCTTTTCTTGCTACACACCACCATAAAGTATCACGAAAGAAATTGCAATATTGTAGACCGAAGGTGACCTATTTAGGACACCTTCTGTCTAAGGAGGGCCGTGCACTGACACCAGATCGCATTCAAGCAATTTTAGACACCCCAGTACCTTCCACGCAGAAAGATGTCCGTGCATTCATTGGTCTGACTTCGTTTTGCAGGCAATGGATATTGGGTTTTTCACACATTGTTAAACCCTTGCTAGCACTTTTGACTAAAAACACTCCGATCCCCCTTCCATGGACAGATGAATGTCAAAATGCTTTTTGTCAGTTGAGACAAGCTCTTTGCTCTGCACCAGTGTTAGGCACACCAGATTACACGAAGGCTTTTACACTCTATGTACATGAGAAAGAAGGATGTGCATTGTCAGTTTTAGTACAGACACACAGGGACAAACAGCGTCCTTGCGCATACCTTTCTGCAGTTCTTGACCCTGTTGCTCGTGCATTACCTGGGTGCTTCCGTTCAGTTGCAGCGACGGCTGTGTCCATACGTCAGAGTGAAGGGATAGTTTTGTCACACAAACTGTTGCTGCTAGTACCCCATGCAGTAGATGCCCTTTTGAATCAGACTAAGACTCACCACTTAACTTGTGCTCGTTTGACAGGATACGAATTGACACTGCTAGCACCTCATATTACCGTGAAGAGATGTGCGACACTGAACCCCGCCACTTTGTTGCCATATCCTGCGACTCAGTCTCAGTCAAAGGAGCCTCACGATTGTATATTCGTTACTGAGGAACAGACAAAGGGTCGCATCGATTTGCAAGATACGCCCCTTCCAGATGTAGATGGGGAACTGTGGGTTGATGGGTCCTGTTTGAAGTTACCAGATGGCACGACTTCAGCTGCTTATGCAATTACCACGCTTGAGACAGTAGTGGAAACAGCTCGCATACCTCAGAAGTCAGCTCAAGCAGCTGAACTAATAGCTTTGACACGAGCGTGTGAGCTTAGCACTGACTTGTGTGTGAACATTTACACGGATAGCCGCTATGCTTTTGGAGTGGTTCATGATTTTGGCCTACTCTGGAAGGAAAGAGGCTTTCTTACATCCCATGGGATGCAGATAATGCACGGAGAGTTAGTGCATAATCTCTTGACTGCACTTACATACCCAAAGAGAGTTGCTATTATGAAGTGTAGCGCACACAAGAAAGTGACTGACAAAATAGGACAAGGCAATGCCTTTGCAGACCGCGTAGCCCGTGAGACTGCGATGCAGCGAAGCACTACACCCATGTACGTAGTGAAATCACAAGCTGAGCGTTGGCATGATGCTAGAGAGGAAGTATTGGATATACAGAGATCTGCTTCTGTGGAAGAGCTTGAGCAATGGTCTAAAGAAGGAATATTAGATGATGAGGGTTGTTGGCGTAACAAAGAAATGAATAAGTGGAAATTGCCTGCGGCCTATTTACAACCTATGGTTCAAATGGCACATGGGCTGGCACATGTTGGAGCTCTAGCAATAACTAAATTGCTTACACAAGTTTGGGAGCATCCTGAAATTGCTAGCACAGCCAAAAGGGTAGTACAGTCCTGTTTGATCTGTTGGCAGTATAATCCTGGAAAAGGGACACGAACTCCTACAGGAGGGTTTGCTACACCAACCGCACCTTTTGAAGTTTTGCAGATGGATTACATCCAACTCGAACGCTGCAATAATCTGAAATATGTCCTAGTGGTGGTATGTGCCTTTAGCAAATGGATAGAGGCATACCCTACGAAGGATAATACTGCTCTCACCACAGCAAAGGTGCTTCTAAAGGAGTTTTTCCCTAGATACGGTGTTTGCAAACTTTTGTGGAGTGACAATGGACCTCATTTTATTGGGCAAGTTGTTGAGCATGTCCTGAAAGGATTAGGGATCAAACAGAAATTCCATACAGTTTTCCACCCGCAATCAACAGGATTGGTGGAAAGGTATAACGCTACTTTAAAATCAAAGTTGGCAAAAATACTGGCTTCCACGTCCCTAAAGTGGCCAGATGCACTACCTTTGGCATTACTATCCATAAGATCGGTGCCACATTCACGATCAGGTCTTACCCCCTATGAGGTGGTGTTTGGGAGACCGATGAACATTTGGGGAATTCCTAAGCCACGCCCCATACATGATGTTCCTTGTGTTCTGATGAATGATTATTTGGCACAGTTAACTGACAGTTTGATTTCTATTCATCAACAGGTTCGAGAAGCTCTTCCTGACAGATCTACAGGTGAGGCCCACGAACTCCGTCCTGGTGACCATGTAATGGTCAAGGTCTTCGACAGATCGAACAGCTTGGAGCCAAGGTGGCGAGGACCAGAGCAGGTGCTCCTTGCGACAAGGACAGCAGTTCGAGTGACAAACAGAAAGAATTGGATCCACAGCACACACTGCAAACGTGTGTCGCCTGCCTTTGTGGAACCTGCTGTGTTGACCGACCATCGAGAGATTCTGGAGACGGAGAAAGGCCAAGCTATCTCGCCTGACGAATCTGCGGAAGTCTTCCCGGACCACACGATCACTGGAGTATCCAGATATCAATTGAGACCGAGGAAAGAATCTGCAGTTTTGAAAAAGACTGGTTGAGCTACCGCCCTGGGTTAGTGAAACGGAGAGCCATTGTGGCAAGGGGAGGGGGATCAGCCCTGTATTAGTGTAGTGACACCCGCTTTGGCCCATGGTGAAGAAATCAGCGGCTGCCCAGGGAGAAGAGCTCCAACGACTGTTTTCAACAAGTTTTCAGAAAAATCAATCATTACTGCTGCTAAAATGACTAACAAAAGAGTCATTTGTGCTGTAGGGTTTGTTGTTGCTATGGTGGCTATGGCAGCAATTACATGGTACATCGAGAAGGTGGCTCCTGTTCGACAGCTTTTTGTTGCCACTACGCCAGTACCCGTGGAACACCACTACTTTACTCTTCCTTACCATGAGCAAAAGCATCGACAATCTTATCTAAACAATACTTTTATCCAGATGTTGCACCATACTCACAATGCTACAAATACTACCAACTGTTGGGTGTGTGGGATGATACCTGCACATCAAAAGAAAGGAGGAACACCTTTTATTCCTCTTCCATTTTCTCACAATGGTTCTTGTCAAGCTTGGTATGCGCTCTTGTTTGCATATGGAAAGCCTTCAGTAGGTGGGATTATTTTTCAACTTAATAAAGTATGTTATCAAAATAAAGAAGGTTATCCACAAGCCAAAGGGACTAAATGGGAATGGGAAGAGTATCAACCGGACAATATTTCAACACCATATGTTTTCACAAATGTGAGAATAATAAAGAACATTGGACCTTTTGTGATTTCTGTGACAAAAGCTAAAGCAGATTTGTGTATTTGTAGTGTTGGAAGAATTCCAGTGGGGAGGAGCGAGTGTACTGTAATCCTGACCATTGAAGGTGCCAATAAGAGCACTTTCACAGCCTCGCATAACACGTATTTTGTGTGTGGAAATAACGGATATTATCAATTACCTGTTGGGTGGTCAGGAATCTGTTATGTATCTTTTCTGTTGCCCCCTGTGTTTCTGGCACCTGCATTGTATCACCGTGATTTTAAACTGTACAATGACATTTCCAAAAACAGAAATAAGAGGACAATAAGTATGGATGAAGTTGACCAAACCGACACTACCCTACAACAATATGTTGATTTCAACTTGGGCTTATTTTTCTTTGTGGGTGCTGCATTAAACAGCAGGAAAATCCGACGACTAACTCGTGTTGTGGAAGCTGTTACCAATCAGACAGCTATGGCACTTGGGAACATTACAGAGGAACTACAGATTGCAAGGATTGTAGCACTCCAGAATAGGATGGTGCTAGACGTAATTTTGGCTGATCGAGGTGGTGCATGTCGCATCATCGGTAGCAGCTGTTGTGTATTCATACCAGATCACTCACCTTCAGTATATGACGCAATATCAAAATTGCATAAGATTGCTGCAGAAATTCATCCAGAGACTGGAACTTGGACTTTTGCTGGATGGTTTTGGACTCTTGTTTCTGCTTGGGGCTGGAAGCTACTGACTATCCTGTGTGTAATAATTACAATATTTTTTACATGCTGCGTATGTATCCAATGTGGTCCAATGCTTTGCTCCATTTGCATCTCTGCTTGTATACCTGCCAGAGGGAACATTGCTGAAACAAAGGCCCAACAAATGTTGAATAAAGAGGTGGCCGAAATAATGTTAATAGATGTACGGGATGAATATCTAGATTACCCCAGATAAACGAATGTCTTCAGCCAATGCTGAAAGGGTCGTCTGTTGTAATTTGGCAGCATTTAAGTTAAGCATTAGCTGAAGACAGCCTGTATTTAGAGGCTAAATTGTCCGCTTTGTGGAATCCATTTTGTATTTCTGGCAGCCATTTTGGCTGCCATGTGCTACCATGTGCTCGCCATGTGCTCTGTCCTACCTTCCTGTTAACTGCTCTTGAAATCTGCCTAGAGACAAGTTATATTTAGTTCCTCTTGCTTTGCACATGCTCAGTTGAGCTTGCAGCTGTTCCGAGTTTATAAATGTCAGGATGTGTCTACTAAAAGTAGAAACTGTTAGCTCCACCCACTTGTCGACTGTGCATTCTCTGTATGACCTTATATGTGCCTAAAACCAGCATTTGTGTTAGTACCGCCTTCATTTGAGCCCCTGTGTGGGTATAAAAGGACCAGGATCCTTCCATTCAGTGTGCTACTTCATGCATTACTGAAGGGTGATGTGCGAATGTTAGCTCCACCTCATGAGGTTTAATAAACTCTGTCTTTTCTATTCCAGTTTCTATTGCCAACTTCTTCCTAAGTGTCTGAGGACTCTGTGCAGAGAAGGGAGAACTCCTAAGCACTGGTAGGCCTTGCTGAGGCTCACTACTACACCCCCCCAAGCGCAGACTGGACACCAGGGAAGCACGGTAGGTTTAGTAGCATCTGGCAGGGATTCAGATGCTCCTTATTGGGAGAGGGGTGCACTGGGTCAAAGGGATGTCAGCTGTTGCTGACTTATGTAAGCTATTCTTCGGGCTGTCGCTTGAAGATCTCCATTGCTCATAACAGGAAAGTATGGCACTGCTTCCAGTGTGCATTATCTGCAATCAGCCCTGCTTGGCTCTGGAATATTGTGCAATGGTTCCACCCCTGCTCCGGTCTAGATTGAGTGTGTAGGGCATGCTGTGTTGAATAAAGGATAGATAGACAGGGCTGCAAGTCCACTGGGGGTATGTTGCCAAGTGCATGCTAGCAGGATGCTGATCCAGTATTTCATGCAACTCCAAGGGGGGTGGAAGGGAAGAGCGAAAGAGACAGAGGCTTTCTCGACAGTAGAAGAGTTGGGAAGGGCATCACCAAATGTGACACCAAAGAGAAGAGGGGCTAATGAGAGGGAACTGCGACAATGAGCTCGACGTGCTCGACGTCCTTGTCAGAGGAATGAGATGTTTGGTGAGGCCCTGGGTGGGTGATATGAGATAAAGCGTTCCCATGTTCAGACCAGGACCAAAATTCTGCTCATCGTGGAACTCCGCAGAATATAACAGAGTTTTAACATAACTCCACAGAATTCTGCAGAATAGAACTGCGCAAGTTCCACCCACCGCTAATTATTGGCCAAGTCCCCACTTCGCTGCCTTCTTGATGAGCTTCCTTCCTATCCCGCACCTCCTCCTCCTGATCTGAGCCGTGCAGAAAAGTGGGAAAAGTGGGACGGGATCTTCACCCTGAATCAACGACACCCCAGTATTATAGGTTATTATCTTGGAATATCTGTGGCAGGCACAACCCCGGCCAAATCCTACTGCATTCACACATTTCTTGAATGAAGGTATTGTCACAGGAGATGGACCCGGAGGGCAGATTTGTCCTCCTTGAAACATGCCTGAACGGCAACCCCATCCTGAGGGGAAGCATGTTTGCCCCTAACATAGAGCAATCTCAGCTTCTACAGAAATTGTCCCTCAGTCAAACTAACTTGGAAACACATCCCATGGTTCCTCGTAGGGGACTTTAACACAGTATTGGACCCTATTCCTGGATCGGTCTCACAAGCCATTCCCCACAAACCCTACGGTTACCGCTGCCTGTTTATTTTAATTTTGCTTTTTCTTTCTCACGATTGCTTTGTTTAGTTTAAAGTTACCAGTATGTCACCCGAGTTCAAGGGAGCTTGAACCGGTGATCGGGGTTGCTGGACCCCGGTTTGCCTTCTCATTTGACCAATCACTGTTCATAGCCAGTGCTAACTCGCACTGCTGCTATTGGCTAAGAACCCGGCCATGCCCCATGCTGGAACTCAAATTCATGCACAGACTGCATCCGCACAGCGGATGCATAGCTTGTCTAACTGGAATAGTTTTCTAGTGATCTACTGCTGACTGTTTTTTTTTCCTTGCATGCCGACAGCCGTCGGACTTTTAATGGAGATGCGTGGCTCCAAATCTGCGTCGTGTTTATTTTAATTTCTTGGTTTTTTTCTTTCTCACAATTGCTTTGCTTAGTTTTAAGTTACCAGTAGGTCACCGGAGTTCAAGGAAGCTTGAACCAGTGATCAGGGTTGCTGGACCCAAGTTTGCCTTCTCACTTGCCCTATCACTTTTCACAGCCAGCGCTGAATCGCACTGCTGCTATTGGCCACACCCCACACTGAAACTCAAATTCATGCATAGACCGCATCCACACAGTGCACCAAAGGCAGGCCCATCTGTGCCTGTCCGTGGCCAGACAGCAGCCAGCGCCAGAACCCCTGGCCAATTTTTTTGTTATTTCAGAGACCGACTGCTACAGCTGGTGCCTGGAGGTAAGGACTCTGCTTGTAAGATTTTTAATTTTAATTTGATGGATTCTATATATGGTTGCTCTAACTGTAGGCTCTCTTGCTCACTTGAAGGAGTTTGTGGGGAATCTGCGATACAACATAAGTACAAAATCTTTCAATATCTGGACAAACATAGCCCAGATATCTGTTTTTTAACAGAAACTTGGGCTGGTAAATCATCTGGCCCGGATATAGCAGAGGCTCTTCCACCAGGATATGTAGAATTTAGATTGGACAGGGCGGAGAAATGGGGGAGGGGGCTGGCTATTATTTATTAAAATAACTTTGATATTAAATGTGAACCGTTTGAATTAGCAGAGGCTCTCAGGTTTAATCCCAAACTGGATGACCAAACTAGGACTCATGGCATCTTGGTCTATCGACCACCAGGCCCGAAATAAAATTCTCAGAAGCTATATGTGAGCTGCAAGACAACTGTATTCAGCTCACAAATTTTACCATTTTAGGAGACTTTAATTTTCACTTGCATGAGGTTAACAAGAACAATGTATGGCAAGTAAGTGACAATATGTCTAATCTAGGTCTCAAGCTATTTATCACCGCTCCAATGCACAGTGCTGGACAAACTTTAGATGCAATTTTTTCCAACTTCACAGGACTTTCAATTGATAGTTCTCTACCTATCACATGGTCAGATCACTTGCTGATCAATTTTACTCTTCATGCCTTTTCTTCCAAGGGAAAGAGGATCAGTTAAAAAATTCTAAGACTGGCATAAATTGGACAGACATGAGTTTGCGGGGATTCTGGACTCATCCCCCCTGGATACGAGCGGGGAGGTTAATGCATCAGCAGACAAATTCACCACCTGAATTGAGGAAGCAGCAATAGTGCTGTCTCCTATTAAACAGGTTAGAAGCCATAAAGGTCTTCCTACAGCAGGATGGAATTCCCCCTGACTTAAGTAGCTAAAGAGCCTTTGCAGAAAACAAGAAAAAAGATGGAGTATTAGTTACCTAGGGGCTGAGAAAGCAAAATATAAGAAGCTTCTATCAGAATATAAATCTGAAGTAATAGGTGCAAAAAAAAAATTCTTTACAGAGAAGATTAAAACTTCCAGTAATTCCCCAAAGGAATTATTGAAAACAGTCAAACTGCTCTCCTGTCCTCCAGATGCAAGTTTTTAGTTTCCTACTCAAATTTTTTGCGATAATTTAACAGAATTCTTTAAGAATGAGGTGGAGGATGTTTATCAGGTTATTCTATGTTGGAAAACAGGAAAACACTCTACGTCTGAGCACTATGTTCCCCACTGACAACACTCCAACCTTAAGAAAGTTCTCTCCCTGAGAACTGATGAGATGGTTCAGATGATAAAACCCACCAAATCTGGGGCTCCAACAGACCCCTGCCCAGTTACTATCTTTCACAACATGGCCTAAAGCTTGGCCCCTACACTTACCATCCTATTGTATAATATCCTGACCTCAGGTGTTTTTCCCACAAACTGGAAAAGAGTTTCAGTCTTTCCTTTATTAAAGAAAGATTCCCTGGACCGTAGTATGCTGAAGAACTACCACCCTATAGCCAGACTCCCACTTCCAGCTAAAATTCTTGAGGCCTGTTCCAACGTTTTGGACCAGAACGAGATCCTGAATGGCTCACAATTAGGCTTCAGGAAGTACCATAGCACCGAATCGGCCCTATTGGCAGTAATGGAGGAAATCCATGGGATAATGGACTCAGGGGGCAAGGCTGTGGTGATCCTTTTTAGCCTGTCTGCAACCTTTGACACTATAAGTTATAAAGTTCTGACACAGCGGCTTATGCAGATAGGTGTTAGGGATAAAGCATTTGGTCTCCTGGCCTCGTTTTTGAGTGACAGAAAGCAATCTGTCACTTGTGGAGATTTTATCTCCAATACTTTCTCTCTGCATTGTGGGGTTCCACAGGCATCATCATTAAGCCCAACACTGTTTAACATCTATGTTGCCCCATTGGTTGAACTGATCATAGCTTTCGGTTTCAATACAGTATCATATGCAGATGATACGCAACTTGTAATCTCCATTCACACCAACGTGGAGGAAGTAGCCATGAGATTCAGAAACTGCATGCCAGACATTGTCAACTGGATAGATAGATGGGGGCAGATTTACGTTAAACTAACGCAGCACGGTGCAGCAAGTCATTTTGCTGCGCCGTGCTGCGTTAGTCTGGAAAGCACAGGGATGCAACATATTTACAAGAATATGTCGCATCTCTGTGCTTCCCCCTGCGCTGGCGCACAAACTGCTGCCATGCGCCGGCGCAGGCACCCTTGCACCATGGTGCAAGGATGCCTGCGTCGTGGGAGATTGTTTTTGTGCAGGAAGGGCACCTTCCTGCACAAAAACAATCACTACAGGCATTTTCCTCTTCCAATGCGTGCTGTAGAATGCAGCACGCATTGAAAGAGGAAAAAACGAGGAGAAATTAAAACATTTCTCCTCATTGCGCCTCGCTACGCCACCTCTAGGGTGGCGTAGCATACTGACGCATCTCCAGAGTTACAATTTCACGTAATTCTGGAGTTGAGTCCTGTTCCATGAGTGTTGCGTGGGAACACCCACTGCAACACCCATGGAACGCCCCTTCACCGCACAGTGCTGCGTGTGAAGGGGCCGTATTTACAAGGAGAGGAAAAGTCACGCAGGGTGGCTTTTCCTCTCCTTGTAAATATAGAGGAGCCCCCTGCGCCACCAGTACGTCACGAAAAGTGACGTACTGGTGGCGCAGGGGGCTTGTAAATCTGCCCCTCAGTGTCTGAAGTTGAACTCCAATAAGATGGAGTTGCTCCTTTTTGGGGCAGACTCGTCTTTTTGGAATTCATCATGGTGGACTGCTAAACTTGGCCCACTTCCTGCCCCTGTCTCCAAAGTAAGATATCTTGTAGTACTCTTCGATTCAAAACTCACCTTTAAGGATCAGACAAACCAGCTGATTTCTTCCTGTTTCGATCGGCTGAAAATTCTGAAAAAAGTGCTACCTTTTATTTTGCCAGGCCTTCAGACAACTGTTGTGGTGTCCATTATTCCATTATACTTTCACATTTAGACTATTGCATTGCCATTTATCTAGGCATGCAACAAGAACTGTTAACAAAGATTCAGAGACAGCAAAAAGTAGCCACACGGCTGCTGAAAAATTTGAAGAAAAATTAATTGGTTGCTAAGGTGCTCAACGAGCTACATTGGTTGCCAATTAAGAGCAGGGTGGCTTTTAAAGCACTCTGCATTGCGCACAAGGCCTTACATGGTAAGGGCACAGTCTACTTTAGGGTAAAAATGTCTTTGCACATTACCAAAAGAAACTTACGCTCCACACATTCTAAAACTATGGAAGTTCCCAAGATTCTTAAAGCCTCCTGGGAAAGTAAAAGTTTTGGTCACACCTCTTCCATTTTTGGAACCAAATGCCTTTTTATCTAAGATCACAGGCGTATCTGATGACTTTTAGAAAGCATTTAAAAACCTGGCTTTTTTCATCGACGGTGTAAACTTCTCCTGTATTGTTCTGTGGTCTTTGTCCAGTTGGCAAGAAGTGCGGACACAACACCAAGACACCTTAGGGTATACGCCACGCTTTATAAATATAAATCAAATCAAATCAAATCTGGTGATGGAGCCACTGGCAGCCAGGGTGTGAGCCATGGGGAGAGGTGGGGAATTCACCTACCTTACGGCCCCCATGCAATTTCATTGTAGGCAGATTACGTCCTCTTATACTTGAAGGATGTCCCCTCTTATGTCATGTCCATAGCCTCCCTCTTGACTACATTTGGATTGGTATCAGGACTCATCGTCAGTTGTGATAAATGATGCCTGGGGCAGCACCATGGAGAGTCGACCTGGGGAGTGGCCCCATTTGTCGGGAACCCTCCTCAGTCCATTGCCTGGGGATTCAGATATTCCATGAACAGACCTACTTGATGAAAATGTTGGGGTAGCAGTCACCTCTATTAGGTCATACCTGTCTTTCTGGCTGTCCCTTCCTATGTCAGTTGCGGGCCGCATAGCTATCGCCAAAATTGTGATACTCCCCAGTCTCCTTTATTACTTTGTCAATCTTCCAGTGATTCTTCCTCGATCCTTCTTCCGCCTTGGAGAACTCTGTGGCTTAAATCATGAAGACAAGTGACCCTAGATAAGCTCCAAGTTTCATCAGATCTGGGAGGATCTGGGGCCTCCTAATTTTAAGTATTATTTCTTGGAAGCTCACTTATGGGTATTTATGGGAGACCACGTAAACATAAAACTGTGGATGCTTCCTGGATCCAGCCCTCATCCTAGCTAAGAGTATGGTCACAATGCACTGGAAACTCCCAGCCCCACCTAGCCCAGAACAATGGCAGAGCACATTCATCTGTTGGGTGAAAGCCGAGTTGTGGCTTTACACCTAGAGGAGGCCAGTGTATTGCATCGCTGCCCGATGGCCTTACTCTTCCAATTGGTTGATGCACCCTCTAGACTTTTCCTCTGACTCTGCAATTGCGAATCCCCATCCCCCCACCCCAAGGTGCAGGGTGCATCCTCCCCCCCCAGGGATCCTAGACCAGATCCACATCCCCAACCTGACTCCTAGCCTGCACTCAGGACGCACGTGACTGACATAAATCGGAAATCCTCCCCCCACTTATCGCCTATTGATGGACCTATTTCTTACTATCCTCCATGCCACCCATCACCCCTCTTCTCCCAGGCCCCCCCACCACAAACTACGAGTGGACAGAGAGTCTATGTTGCTCGTTGATTTTTTTCGGGGAGTTGAAATACATGAGCAGAACACCAGCTGTGTAAAGAATTGCTTGCACACCTCATTGCTACTTACATGCTTATGCTGTATTCATGCAAAAAAACTTAATGAATAAACGTGCTACAAAAAAAGGTAGCAACATTATACTTCGAATGCTAAGTGAACAGAAGACTTTTGAGCAGTCTAACGAGATTGAAGAATTGTTTTATTATGACATGAGAGATGTAATCTCTTTATATAATGCCATATTAAATGGTCTGTACTTATATTCGCATGCCAATAAAATATCCTACAAAAACACATATGCTACGGTCTTTTAAGTAAAACTGAACATAATTTTACCTTTGCTTTTTACTAGGAGTTTGTGTTCTTATTTATCATATTTAGCATATGATGTTTCATTGATGTCACCTTTTGTTAATGACTTCGGCTGTGCGCATGCCCTCTGCCTAACTTGCTCTGTGGGCTAAGCCATGGTCTTCAGCCACGTGAAACAGGGGTTGGCGGCAGGGGCGTAGCTTGGTCAATAGGATTGGGGGGGCAGCTTCAGATTTTCCGACAATCACGCCCGCATATAATGTCAAAATACATAATAGGACGAATGCTGAGTGATAGGTGTAGTAAGTGAGAGAAAACACTATGGGGCATATTACTAAGGTCCGGCGATAATTATCGCTCAGCGCGCTTAGTGCGAGGATAATTATCGCCTGACTATCACTGAGATAGCGTGCTATCAGCAACGCTCATCTCAACAGTGATAAAATTCTATCACTGAGATAGCGTGCTATCAGCAACGCTCATCTCAACAGTGATAAAATTGCAAGCGCTAACTGCCAAATGTGCGATTATCGCTGGAAATCCAGCGATAATCACACAACTTTTGGCGATAGCTTGCTGATAGGGCAGGACAGACTCAGCCATGATATCCACCTTCCATTGGATATCATGGCTAAGTCATACTGAGAGCAGGCGTTAGAAAAGTAGCGCTAACCGCGGTTAGCGCTACTTTTCTAATCGCTCTGCATGTTCGCCTGCAGCTTGATAATAGGAGAAATGTCGGTTAGCGACATTTCTCCTGTTATCCTGGGAAGGAACGCCCACTTTGCATCTCATTAGAGATGCAGAGCAAGGCGTGGGGAAAACGGGTGCTAACATGCGTTAATGCATGTTAGCACCCGCCTTGGTAATAGGGCGGTAATATTATCTCCGCTTTTTTGGCTCTTAAAGCCAAAAAAGCGGGGATAATGGCCCTTGCTAATATGCCCCAGAATTTTGCAAAATAACCAACATATTTGAAGACTTTCAAGGCAAAGAGGGAGAGAGTGTGTGTGCTTTTTTTGTCTGCCTTTATGTAACAATTCCTTGTGAAATCCGAAAGACACCTGACCATACCCGACTGAAAGCACATGTGCCCAACTATTTACCTGAATGTACATTTATTAGGGGGGTGTAGCACCCCAAACATCCCCCAGCCACCCCCAAAGCTACGCCCCTGATGGTCAGAGCCTATGTTTAGTCAGTGGTGCTCAGTGGGGAGGGCTGCAGAGCTGGTCTCCCTTCAGGTCTGAACCTAACCCATTGAGGTCGGCCCCATGGCCAGGCCCTGCTCTCTCTGGGCGGACACACCCCGCTTATACCTGTGTGGAGTGGGTTTGCAATATATACATTTATCAAACTCTAAATCGGCGGCCTGATTCACAAACATTTCACTTTGGAAAATAGCATAAACGGTGCACGCACATGATGTGTCTAAATGACAGGATTTTTTGACCCCTCTATCAAGAGACACATTTTTCATTGACATAAATATGTTTATTTTTATCATAGAGTGATATAAATATACGTACTGCATAAAAAAGCAGTTCTTTTCAAACATTGTGGGATTGAGTAAAGTAAGAGTTTTACGGCTAAAACAGGAAAAAATATTGTGGGCAATAATCTAAAAATGTCATATTTTAAGAACAGCGCATAACCATAATTAAATTATTTATAGCTTTTTTATTTTCTCAGTGTGACCTACTGTGCCGACAACCGCTTAAAATAGGCTCTTCCTGGTATTCGATGACATTAAATGTGTATAACTAGGGGATTAATGCTTATGAAAGAGGAGCGTGGTAGCTATAACAACATATTCAATTGCAGCTACTTGTAGCTTTGACGTATTTTTTCATGACTTTGTCCACAGAGAAAGAACATATTTTACAGAGTGAAAGAGTGTTTTTGGTAACTGAAATGTATGTAATGCTCTAGGTGCAACACAAAAAAAGACGACTGCAATGTAGAAATTTGAAAAAGGAACTTATCATTTTATTGGTAAGCTTTAAGCAATACTCCAAAGCATTAGTAGAAACACTAATGAGTGGTTCCAATCAAAGAACAGAGCTACTTTCATTTTTTTCCAAATCTTAAACTCTCAGCCTGGCATTGTGAAGGCTCTTTGTAGTCCTTATCGTGCAGGACTCTGAACAATGAATGAATTAAAGCGGATTTGTAGAGCACAGAGTAGGCCAGGGCGCCCTGGTGTTCTAGATGCAGGCTACATGAAGGGAGGAAATAGACAAAGAGAAAAAGGAGGGGGGAAGGAGAGAGTGGTCAGGGGGTATGAAAAAGCAAAGTTTTGAGTGGCTCACAGAAAGAGTTGTGATCTGTCGAGCTTCTTCGTTATAACAGGAGTCAGCTCTATAGTTTCATCAATAGATAGGAGACTGCTCCCCATTCCTCCCCTCTAGTTCGGTTGATTTTAGGGGGTTCAGGCAGAAGTGCGGAGAAGGATGTAAGCTGTCAGGCTTGCTGACAGGTTGAAATATTTTTCCAAATATAATGTTGGCCCTTGTTATTTATATCTTTATGAGTCAGACAATACTTTGAACATGATGATTTTCTTCATACGCAGCCAGGGGAATAGTTAGATGTTCAGAGCCTGAGGACAGGCTAGGCACTTTCAGGACAAAATCTGGCCGCTATATATCGCCCCAGCTGGAGTTGATGAATGAGGGCCCGAGAAATGCCTGAGAATAGTGCATTGCAACAATGATAAACTGAAAATGTGCCATAATCCAATGAGTGTTTAAAGCGTATCTGATACTGGAACGAAATGAAAAATAATAACGATTACAAGGATATACATTTTGATCAAGGATTAAACAATGAGGGGCATATTAGAAAGACCGGCGATAAAATTATCGGGCTTGCTAATATGCGTTATAGAATTCCAATAGAAGCCCAGGTTAGATGTGCAGGACATCTAACCTGGGCTTCTATTGGAATTCTATAACGCATATTAGCATCTCCTGCCTCCATATCTTTTTCCACAGTGCCTGTGTGTGCAGTTTACTACCACTTCGATTTAGCATTTAAAACTACTTGCCAAGCATTAATTTCTCCTTTTATTACATATAAGTCATCCCTAAGGTAGGCTCTAAGTAACCCTAAGGGTGGGGTGCTATGTAAGCAAAAGGTAGGACATGTACTTTCATGCTTTGCATGTTGTGGTAGTGGCAAATAGCCTATTTCGTTTTTCACTACAGTGAGGCCTATCCCTCTCATAGGCTGGATTGGGAATACCTTAATACAAGGTGTAATTCCTGATCAGAGAAGAGTAGCTTTTTTCATGTTTCATATGTTTGTAATGGTAATGAGAAATCCTCCTTACAGGTGAAGTTGAATTTAACATTATTGTTTAAGAAATGCCTCTTTTAGAAAATGGACATTTTTCTGTGCTTAGAACTGTGTTTGCTTTGCAGCCTGTCTCCAATACATGTCTGGGTGGGGTGACAGCTACACTTTGTGCATTCCCTCTAGACAGCCACAAACACCAGTCATCGAGGCTCATCTGCATTCTGAGCACTCATCTGCATTCATCTGCATTCTGATGGGTTTTCCTGGGCAGGCAGGGAGGAATGTGAGGGGCTGACACACTTCAATAGGTAGCATCCTGCCCACACACAAAGCACTTATCTGCACCCCATAGATATCCTGGCAGACAGGACTGGGTTAAGAGGGATCCTTGTGCACTTCAGAGAGCTGCTTTGAAGTCATCCCCTACATAAAAGGCACTTTTGGGTATAAGTACTGGGTCTCTGACCCCATCAAAATAGACACTTCTGGATCTTGAAATAAACCTCTGTCAGAAGGACTGCTGTGCTGCTTAAAGGACTCAACTGGACTGCTTTTCTGGAAGGATTGCTTTTCTGCTTGTTGCCCTGCTGCCTGCTGCTCCCTGACTCTGCTGAAGGAGATCTGGACACTGCTTCCCTCCAAGTGATCTTCAAGGGCTTACTGGCTTGCCTACTGTTTTCTAAAGTCTCAGACTTCCTGCAGTTCTGCTGGTGCTGCTGGACTCTGCCTTTGGTGAGTTCTACCCTTGCCTGAGGAGCCCTCTCCAAGTTCTGGGCCTCAGAAGTGGGTTCTAGCCCTGTTTTGCTAGAAAACCGACGCATTGTCATCTTTGCAATGATCAGCCCCGACGCATTGCACTTCGACGATAACGCAGAGGCTGTTCGAAGACAGCGGCTCTACATCCTGCGCAGCCAGACAATGACACATTGACTTCACTTCAGAGAAGCTCGACAATGAAGCAGTGACCCGACTGCGTGGAAAATATCGACGCATCATGCCCTCAGCGTCAACGCTTTGCATCATCCAAGGTACTTTCTCAGGAGGTCCTGCGTGGGTCCTGTAGCCAGCCTGCCCTTAATCGCAGTCGTCCTGAGCTTTGGATTTGCACCTGTCCCTCGAGTCCTCAAGTAACATTTGGACCACTAGTGACATCTAAGCACTATTTGTGCATTTAATCTTTAAAAACTCATATCTTGACTTCTACTAATTGGATTTTTGTTGTTTTGGTGTTATGTTGCACAGATTCATATTTTGTGGTGTATTCATTGTGAGGCTGTGTGTGTGTTGCACAAATACTTTAAACATTGCCTCTTTAGATAAGCTGACTGCTCTCTGCCAAGTTACCAGAGGGTGAGCACAGGTTATCTTTTAGTGTGTATCTAGCTTACCCTAACTAGAGTGGTGGTTCCTGCCTGGCCTGGGTGCATACCTCAGTCAACCAGGAACCCCATTTATTACATATGTCCACTGTTTTTTCAGAATTGTACACTACATAAAAGTATTAGTTACCAGTGGCACTGTGGGAAAATACCCCTTTTGCATAGTCATTCCCTATTTTCGGTGAATTGTCTTGTTGGTTTTTATACTCCACACACTAGAGCAATGGGGTCCAGTGCCCAGTATATGTGCTGTGACCTCTAAAACATGTAGAAATTGGCTAATCCCTGATTGCCATAGTTTACCTTTAAAAAAGATCAAACTATATGGTGTAGAAATATACCCATAGCATTAAAAGTTAAATGTCACCTGCGGACTGCAGCACTAATTGTGCCATCTTCTCGTGTAACAAAAGAAAACATGGCTTCAGTCCTACTATGAGAGCCTGACTACTGCAGTGTAAAACCTGCGGTGTGACCTATTCAAATTTTTCCTTTTAACAGGAGGAATCCTCCATTTTAAATATTAGTAAGTCAGCTCTCTGTAAGCCTTGTAGCCCACAAGGTATGGTGCATGGTATTTAAAAGTAGTACATGTACATTGACAAGACCCTAAAGGCTAAGTTCACTGTAACAGTCCTAGCTGTCTCATGTAGAAATCCAGAGCACAGATTAAAATACTAATACTGACATCTCGGTAATGCAACAAGCTGAAAAAATAATGAAAACAACATTTTTAATAGTCGATCCAAATCCAAATCAATAGTGAAATTAGATGTTTAATGAACATTAAGGAAAAGTAGCTTTTACAAACTTATCATTTACCTTCCTGAACTTGTCAGAAGGATAATTAGCATAATCCTTTTCCAGATCCCATTCTGTGTTAAAGCCTGAGAATAGATGTGAAAGAGGTGTGAAATGCTTCTGAGGAGCAAATAATAGGCCAGCAAGAATGAGCAGAGACAACTCATTTGAACACTACGCTATATTCAGGATGGAGCTGCGGGCATTGTGATGACACCACACTGGCAAATCCTGCTTCACTGCCTGATGAGTCACATGTTGGGGCATACCTGAAATGGAGAGCACAGGAGGACAAGACAATTCTTGTGTATATCCTTTCTGGTTCACGAAAATCCTGCTTTGTCCTACCAGACATCTGACTCTGGGTTTGCTATATGTAAAGTACCTGCTTTCAAACTGGATTTTAGTGTTAGATGTGGGAAAGCACTGCAGGTGGAGTGGGAGGCGTTTAAGGTGGTTGTACGGGGCCATTGCATGACTCAGGCGTGTGGGGCACACAAGGAGATTAACCGGGAACTTCTGGACTTGGAATGGACTATCCGCAGACTGAATAATTTACAGGGCATGGACGACGCGGCCCAGGTGTCCCTAAAAGACGCGCGGGCACGATATAACGATGCACTGGGCAGGTTGAGGTGTTACAGTTATAAGGATTACCTAGATAAAGTGCAAAGGGAGGAAAGGAGGGTGGGTCGACTGTTAGCACGACTAATTAAACCTGAGTTGGGGGGAGCGCCTGTCACGCGGCTTGGCTTAGACGCGTGTGACGTAGTGCACGACCCTGATACCAATAATGACTCTTTCTTAATATATTATGAGGGGTTGTACGAGGCCCCGACTGCGGCCCCCTTACCGGATATACGACACTTCCTGGCCCCTCTGCAGCTCCGCACGTTGGAGGCAGATGCACAAGATGACCTGGGGGGCCCGATCACTGTGCAGGAAGTCAAGGCTGCCATAGTGGCGCTGGCACCCGGTAAGACGCCCGGGCCTGATGGCCTTCCGGCCGAGTTCTATCAGTGGTTCACCGATACGCTGACACCACATCTTGTTGTGTTGTATGCGGAGGCATACGAGGGAGGGGGGGTTTGCCTGACTCCACCCAGTCGGCACTTGTGATTCCGCTCCCTAAACCCAAGACATTTTAGCGCAAGTGAGGGATTATCGACCTCTCTCCATGCTTAACCTAGAGTTTAAGATCCTGAGCAAGGTGTTGGCCGGTAGGCTGCTCCTGCACATGAAGTCCCTGATCTACCCGGACCAAAACGGGTTTATCCCCTCTCGTAGCACCTCTTATAATCTCCGCAGGCTCTACTCCATATTCTACCATGCGTATGCACCAGCTCTCCAGCAGGCAGCGGTTTTATCTGTCGACCTGGAGAAGGCGTTCCATACGGTAAGCTGGGAGTACCTTTTTGAGGTGATGCACCGCATTGGCTTGGGGGATGAGTGGGTGCTGTGGGTAGGGCTTCTCTATGCCATGCCCACTGTGAGAGTCAAGACGGGACGAACCATATCCAGACTGTATAAGATTTCCCGGGGGTCCCGGCAGGGGTGCCCACTTTCCCCACTCCTATTTGCCCTGGCCGTGGAACTACTGGCGGAGCGGTTTCGACTGGGTGGGAGAGGGCTGAGACTGACCTTGGGCGGGCGACGCCACCACATCTCTCTATATGCAGATGACTTGTTGCTGTACCTCACGGAGGCAGTTGAGGGGGCCGCTGAGACTCTACGAATCCTGGGCGACTTTGCTCTCCTTTCGGGCCTTAAGGTCAATAAACCAAGACCTATTTGTTTCCCATAGCTGGGCCTCTACCCAGACCGGAGGCACTGCCAGCCGACACCCTCTGGGCACAGCGTACCTTTAAATACTTGGGCATACATATTTTTCATGACCTAGATGATTTGAAGGATGGGAATCTGGGGAGGATGTTGCGTTCCCTTCGCTCTTGTGTTCAGTTCTGGAGCACGTTGCAACTGCCCATCATGGCCCGGATTACACTGTCCAAAATGGTTATGCTACCCCGGCTGCTATACTTTTCCATGAATCTCCCGGTTTTGATGCCAAGAAGCTGGTTTCGACCTCTACACGCACTCCTGCTGCATCTGGTTTGGGGTGATGGGCGCCCGAGGGTGTCCTTGCAAATCCTACAGTGCCCTATGTCGGAGGGAGGACTTGGGGTGCCGAATTTTGAATTTTATATGTTGGCCGCCCAGCTACAATGGTTGGCACAGTGGGTGGAGGGAGTGAACGAGGAGGGAACGTGCCTGGCGGACCTGGCATCGAGTCGCGGGCTGGTAACGGCGAAGCTCCTACTACCGGCTACATCCACCCCTTACTGCTCCCTGCTACAGCGCACGGCCTTCCAGACATGGAGACAATGTTGTGGTGGAAGGAAACAACCTGCAAAGTACTCACCTATGATACCTCTGGTGGGGCTCCCACACGGGGACCCTCAATCTATATTCAAGGGTGCCCAGCTGGCCAGATGGTCGGAGGCCGGACTGGATAATGTTGGGGACTGCTACTTAGATAAGGCACTGATCCCTATCGCGGACCTGGTGGATGATAGTGGGCTCCCCCCGGGTCAGTTCCTGCACTACGAAGCGTTGACACGCACGTTTGCGCACTTATGGGGCTCTGGGAGGGAGTAACCTGATACGCACCCTGTCCTCCATGCTTTATTCACTCTTGGTACCGCGGGACACCTGGTGAAATGGCTTTATGCCACATTAGTGGAGGCTTCCACCGGCCCCCTAGACGTACTGCGGGCGCGTTGGGACAAGATTGGGGGCAGAGTCCTTACCGACTCAAAGTGGCGTAAAGTTTTGCGATATTCGGGGACGGTCTCCAGGAACACCCGACTAAAATATATCCAATTTAACTACACACACATGACCTATATGACGCCGCACCGACTTAACGTGACATATGGAGGGGAGGTACGACAGTGTCCTAGATGCGCCCACCCGGATGCTGACTTTGGCCACATTACTTGGGATTGCCAATGGGTGCGCCCTTACTGGGAGGCGGTGTTGGTCAAGATCAAAGATGTGCTTGATAGGGAGTTGGCCTTAACAATTCAGACGTGCCTGCTGGGTCTTTTCCCCAGGCCACCTAAGCGCAAAGTTGGGAATCATTTGATAGATCTTGCGCTGGGCCTTGCTAAGCGCAAGTTAACGATGGAGTGGAAATCCCCAAGGGGACCACGGGTTGCAGCCTGGAACAGGGATGTCATTGCATGGGCGGGGGCAGAGGGCAGAGCGTTGGCATGGGAGGAGGCCAGGGGAGTGAGAATGCACCTGATTGCTGAGCAATGGAAATAAGCAATAGCTGAATGGGAGAAACCAGCGGGATCTGGCAGTGAGGGGGGAGAGTCGGATCACGAATCAAAAATAGATGCAGAGGCACAAGTCGTTCAACCAGGGCCTCTGGGACACCAGGGGTTTGATCCATGGGGAGGGGCGTGCATGGGATTGAGATGCCCTGGGAGTGTCTGGCTCGATGCAGGAGGGATCCTAGTTGTGGGGGGGCCCCCCTACCGGACCCTCTCATGGGTTGGTTATGCTTTCAACCCCATTAGATGTCAGTGCTCCGACATATCCACACCACTCCTCTGCACAAGTCACTCGTTCTTTCTTTTCTTTTTCCTTTTTCTTCCTCTCCCCCTTTTTTTGGGTTTGTACATTGTTAATGGCATAAAGTGATTACAATTATAAATACGTATGCATAAGATGGGCCGATATTGGACGACTCTCCATATAATTGCCACGATATACCTGTCTTTGTGGAGCAAGTACCCATGAATGTAGACAGAAATGGATGATGTAAATTGTTTTTGTTTTCCCCTTATCCTTTGTGTACTTAAAGTGTCGATTTATATAAAATGCCAATAAAAATATCTTTAAAAAAAAAAAGATGTGGGAAAGCACTGGTAATTTTTCTATGCCACCCCAAACACTCAAAGTCCATGTTCAGTGTGGCCGGAGACTTTTACCATCTGAAAAATGCCCTAGCGCGTTTCATTTTGACCATGTTTGCAGGAAAACAGGAAGTACTGAAAAAGTGAAAAGGATTACCCCCAGGAATTATTACCCCAGTGGTTAGGGAGTGCCCAGGAGTTGTCCTCACCTGCTGGCTGTTGCCAAGCATGAATGTGGCATCCTGTGACACACCATCAGAACACTGCTGTACTTTGAAACGATAACAGGCGAACTGAAGCTGCTGCACCTTGCATCTTTTACCTGCAAGAAGGTCTTGAGCATGTTGGACCCCCTTCCACTTGAACTCCATTGAAAGAAAGATTTCCAAAGATCATAATACTCAATCCCCTGGTTGGCTCCAGGGACATAAAATTGAAGTAGGAATTCCTGTGAAGATTCCCAGCTGACCATTGGCAACTGGACCTGCAATGGACTTTGCTGTTGCACTCTGCCTGACAGTCTGTAAGTGTTTCGCCTGATATCCAGGGGGCATCAGAAGTGTATTTCCTGTGGTTGTTTGAGTTCTAACAGAGGTTTTGGGGACTTTTTCAAAGCTTTTGCTCTAGAGCTTCAAGGGGACTGTGATAAATATCCGACTACCAGTTTCATGCTGTTGGATTGAATTTTAGGTTTGTACTACGTGGAGAAGAGGTTTTCCACAGAAAAACAGCAAGGTCCCTTTCAGATTGGGACTTAGAGAACCCTACTTCCAGGCCCTAGCGGACCAATGTACTTGGTGTATCTGACCACACTTCATTGTTGTTAGTCTCAAACTGTGCCTAGGCCTTAGACTACCACGACCATTGACTACCATTAGCACTTTGTGTTTTTTGG
The DNA here is from genome assembly GCA_963921515.1 of Calotriton arnoldi. NCBI lineage: Eukaryota > Metazoa > Chordata > Amphibia > Caudata > Salamandridae > Calotriton > Calotriton arnoldi. The sequence goes on along the minus strand of CAWUFW010010641.1, from coordinate 327,717 downwards.
TTCTATTTTCACTTAAATCTTTTAAAAAATCATATCTTTTGCTATAAAATAGAGAAGTTATTGTGTTTTCAACATTTTAACTATTTTGGTACTTCTAAATGCTTTACACTTTTCCTTAAATTATGCCTGTCTGTTGTGTGCCATCTGTGCCAGTAGTTATGCTCAAGTTTAAATTACCCTTTGACTTGACCTAACAAGTTAGTGACTTTATTACTTGTGGTGGACTACTATCTACCCCAAAAAATAATTTACATTCTCTCACCTCCTTAATCATATCTGGGATAGATTGCAAAAATATTAACCTTCAAGTTTTCCTTAAAGACATACCTAAAGATTTTTGTATGAATAGACCTGCAAAAAATTGCTAATGTGAGCGACGAGCTTCCCAAGTTGTGTAACAATCTTTTATTTGGGCACTGATGGTGCATGCAGAATATTGGTCCCTGGTTGGAATAACATATCCGCACCCTGTTTATTTGTCATTTTTCCACATTTAACATGTACTGGATATACCTTGCAATGAGTTATTTTCTGTATTTTTGTCTCTGATTTATTACCAGACAAACATAGTGATTCATACTATGCTTTTGCATTCATAGAAACATGGTAGTTGCTTCCTATTAATTTCTGAGGGGCATTCACACCATATTGGTTATGAGTGATAGAATATTACTATATTTCTGAGGGCCCTGATTTTAATTTGTAGTATATCGGTTGGATGTCACTGTCCTGAAGAGACACATGGTTTAGCTCCATTTGAGTCAAAACGTCAACATACCCACGGGGTAATCATGTTCACATATATTTAAATGTTGATACATTGATGTTGATGGTGTGAATTTTTTGTAAATATCTTGTGTTATTCCGATGTGTATATGCATTTATGTAAACATATTTTCTGCACCAAGCACTTTATGCAGCTTGTGGCTCCTGCACAGTTTGTGTTCAACTCATGATGTCATGATGCTGTGGAAATAATATATCACGTTGGCTTTATAGTCTGGTCCTGAACTTGCATTTATTGAGACACTACCACACCCATAGAGGATCTGGTACCAGTGGTGTGGTAGATCGCTGGAAGAAATTTGACCCACAAGACCATTGTGTATATTTTTAGAAGTTGACCTGGGTTCCATACTGGGTTTATTGGTTGGTCCTTGTGTTTTGTGAATACTAATAGAAAGGGGTCACTTGCTTTCTATGCTGTTGCAGTGTGGCATTAGAAATGAGACACTACTACTCCTTTTGTAATGCAAAATGCTGCAACGCATATGGGTGCATCTATATTGTTCATGGCATGAGTTGAGATGAAAGTGTCCCCTAAATGGTGAACAGGCATTTTCCCTTGCCCTGAGTGCCCAAATCCATTTGAAACTGGAAAGATGACTATAATTTTGGTTTTGGCCTCACTCTAACCTAACATGTGCACAGAGGTATACGTTTGTCCATGGCAATATGAGGTTAACGACCTGTCCTGTAACCTAGAGGGATGTAGTGAGCATGCCTTCATAGAGACATTAAACTACTGTTCCTGCCTAGGTTAATCATGTAAGGCAGTGGTGTTGGCAATTTTGTGATTTATAGAGCTTGACCAGAATTAGTTCTCTGTGCTAGGGAGAGTGTGGTCTACCTACCCTTCCTGTGTAAAGATCTACCGTTAAGTGAAAATCAGAACCTTATGCTGATGTCCCATATACATGTCAAGTGTGTGTGTGTACAGTGAGGGTGTGTTGCCTCGGTGGTAATAGGACTCTATGTGTGTGTCTGAGTACTAAAGCCAGCTGGATCCATATTGGATGCCATAGTATGGCATTGCACTAGATGGAGGAGAACAGTTTCTCAAGACATTGAAAGCTTATTAACTGGCTCCCTATGGTTGGAGGTCAGTGATCCAGACACTAAAGTGTGGAGAATAGAGAGAGGGCTAACTTTTGAATTTCCATGAAGACTTTGCTATCAAGGCTCAGCCGATGAAATTTTCCAGAGCACTGCCATTTGGTTGATGCTTGGGGTGGAGGGGCAACAGTAGTTTCTTTTGTTCTAGGTGAGTACATTTCTAGGTCAGGCCTGCACTTTTGTCTGTTGCTGATTACTGCTTCAAGAACACTGATGTCAGCAAGGTGCAGAGAACTCAGACTTCCGTGTACCCATATTTTGGCCACTTCTTGTTTGGTACCAGACCCATTGCTGCCTTTTGTGAGAAGCAGCAACTTACAGGCTGTGCCTAGAAAGCAGATTGTAAATGACATTTAGAATAGAACTAACCCAAAACTATTCTGAAGCATGAGAGAGTGGCTCAACATCCCTTGGCTGGATAATGTGTATAAAAGTGGTATCAAAACGACCCCACTTTGTTCCTAATTCAGGTTCTTCATGAGCACCAAAGAGAGTGTTTTGCAGAGTATTCGAAGGGCTGCTGTGTGATCAAGCCTACTGTCTGCATAACAGCAAGTCTCCCAGAGGTTAGGGAACACTGCCTCAAGAATGTACTTTTCCTGGAGGAGCTGATGGTTGGTTTAGAGCATAGAAGTAAGCTTTCCTACTAAGGAGGGGTCGTCAAAAAGGAGAACCCCAGCATGTTTCTAGTGAGAGGAAAACACAGAGAGAGCAGACTACTTGAGACAGTAAAGCCAGGAGTGATCCATGCTGTGAGTCGGACTCTTGGTTTCTCTTCCCAGTTCTTGCTGAAAACTGCAATCAAAAGACTGCACAACCTTGACAATAATCATGCCTGCCTGTTAGTTCCTGTGGACAGGTGATCTGTTGCTGCTACCTCCAATGAAGGAAGAAGTTACATCACCACCCAGGTAGAGCCAGACAGCATAGTTTGGGCCTCATTTACAAAGCCCCTAGTGGCACTTTGCGTGGCTTTTCATGGCCTTGTAAATATGTGCACTTTTCATGCAGAACACTGCGTGAAAGGGGCGTTCCATGGGTGTTGCTGTGGCTGTTCACACGCAAAATTCATGGAATCTGAAGCATTCCCAGATTTATGAGGAATTGTAAACCAGGGAATGCGTCAGATTCTAACGACACCTCAGGGGTCTCGTATGGGAGGCACAATGAGTAGGAATATCCTTATTTTTCCTCGTTTTTCTTCTTTCTATGTGTGCTGCATTCTGCATCACACATAGAAAGAGGAAAACACCTCTTTTAAGTGTTATTGTGCAGGAAGGTGTCCCTTCCTGCTCAAAAACAATCATCCCTACAACAAAGACACCTTACACCATGGCACAAGGGTGCCTGCATTGGTGCATGTCAGCCCATTGTGTGCCAGTGCAAGGGAAAAGGACAGGAATGTGCCATATCTGATAGATATGGTGCATTCCTGCCCTTTTCTTTTGTCACAAGGCAGCACAGCAAGGTTCCGTGTGGCACTGCCCTGCGCCAAAACCTCGTAAAAGAGGCCTCGAGTCTTCAACTGCTAAGGACATATCCTTCTTGACCAATAAGCCTGATGGAGGTCACAATGTTCTTTCTGCGGGGACTTGTCAGCACCTGGCCAGTGGAGGCCCACTACTGCAGTAGATGCAGTTACTGCCATGACAGTACCTGCTGTGCTGCATTTGTCGAATTAATCGTTTTCCGAAGGAAGGCCAACACACACTCAAAAGAAATAGGGCTGCACTCACCCTTGCCCCCCGCATCCACTGCGGAACCAACAAACAGGTAATGTGAGCCTACTCCTGCAATCAGAACATTGACACTGAAACATGTGCCAAAAGCTAAATTTTAAGAACTTAAGACTTTCCTGCTCACATCAAATACAAGGGTAAGAATGACTGAACTAACTGCGCATTTGAACCTTTGATGTCAGCATAAACTAATATGCACCTATGCCTAATTCATGCCTCTGCCACAAAATACTAGGAACTGTAATTGATATGGTAGCCCAGATGGGTTAGAGTACTGGAAAGGGATGTGTTGCACCCTTAGGAGACCGTAACCATGAGTATCACCCTGTATACACTAGCTGAATGTTATTGTCTAGATTTAGTTGTGCGGTATGATTAAAAGTGCTTTTGCTTACATGACGATAAGCATTCGATAGGACATTACGTTATTGTGCCTTTTGATTGACGGTTAAGTTATGAGCTCTTGCCTCCCACACTACCTCCCTGAGAAGCCTATGACTGCTTACCGTCACTACCCTGAGAGTCATGTGCGGGAAGACTTGTACTTGGTCCATTTTGCGGGGCCAGAATAGGATGAACCCCAGGATACAAGTGGAGAATGGTCCCAAACTTAATGGCTAGGGCACAGTGGCTACAGTTTGCCCTGTGGTCTCATGAACATGGTCTGACAGCATGTCCTTTCATTTATAATGGGATGATTCAACACAAGCGCTGGAAGCTCAAACATTTAGTTACTAAGTTACCTTCGCCACTTACATGTTTCCAAATGGAGCATTCCTTATTGCAGAAGATGCTTTGATGACTTTGCACTGCCCTTCCTGAATTTAATTTACAGATACTCCTAGGGCTGTTCTACTAATGGTGTGATGAAGATTGCTGCAGGCGGGGTTGAGTCCCTGAGTGCAGTACCATCGTTGCAGACACTAGGGACTTCTCAGTAGAAAGGCTAAAGCCTGAATCTCAAGTGGGCTGCACAATTTCGACCCCTGATAAAATGCTTGCTCATGTACAGATTGGAACTTCACGTAATGCAGGGTTTATTGCTCAGGTATTTATCAGGTGTGATAAACTCCACATTATGGCAATTTTGTCCAGGTGCATTTCAGCAGTTCAAACCTGATAAAATTCACTGTGAAGAAAAATGTCCGGTAATTATTGGGACTTGTGGAATTCGATACGAGTGGCACTTAATTCTACAAGTTATATCACATTTCTGATTTTACACTAGGAATAAGAGGTACATGTTGGCCCCAGTAAAAACCTCACCAACAAAATAGATTTTTAACCTGTCCAGTAAATACTTCGGACCTCATTTATGGGTTTTTTGCCGTAGGGCAGCAAGCAGTCTCTACTGCTGCGCTGCCCTACGGCAAAAGAAAAGGGCAGGAATGCATTCCTGTCCTTTTCCCCTGTGCGGGCGCATAATGGGCTGCTGTGCGCCAATGCAGGCACCTTTGCACCATGGTGCAAGGGTGCCTGCATTGCGGGGATGATTATTTTTATGCAGGAAGGGACCTTTTGTGAAAAATTAACCACGTACTCAGTATTAAACAAGGGGAGTTTTATTTTTGTAAACATGATACTGTTTTTCTGATTCAGTGGTGATTAGGGGGCGCTGGGGATCACATCACTGTTTATTTTCGGAGGGTGGAGAGAGAGAGTCATGTGATGGGAGTGAGCACAGGTGAGAGAGAAACGTTTGATTTAAAAACAGAAAGGTTGGGAGAGCGAGGATTTCAACATGGCGTTTTGCACAAGGCGGTTTTACGGTTCGAAACAACAGCATATTGATTACAGGTACAAACTGGGGTGTTGGGGAGAGTAAGATATGCGGTATTACCGAACAGTTGCATGACAATGTTATGGATTATTAGATCTGGAGAGGGATTGTAGAGACATCGAACGTAAAGTAGGTGGAGGATATTGAGGTTGAACGCAAGGGAATGGGTTGGTGGTAAGGAGTGGTTATTTGTTTAGAAATATGTTGGATTATGATTTGGGGAAGTAGGTATAATGTGTTTGGGTGTTTAATTACAGTTACACATAAATAATATGGGGTTGACATATATGCATTTTTTAATAATTGTAGATACCCCTGAAGAAGGTCGAGATAAAGACCGAAATGCATTGGGTGAAGCAATGTAATGGATCAATGGAGTTTCCTTACGTGCCTGTGGATAGGCCCGGATGGGCAATCCGAGAGTGATTAAAATGCGTGAAAATTGGAACTTCATTTTCTATGACGTGACAGACAAAACATGAACAGAATATTGAAATAATTTGGATGAACTTTTGTTTAATACTGAGTACGTGGTTAATTTTTCACAAATGTGCATTGGGCTGTGCAACTCCTTGACATGTAAACTACGTGTCACAACTTCTTAATTTTAAATAATGACATTATATTTTAATTTCATAAAAGCTTTTAGGAATGTAATGCTTGTTTATGCAGTGTTGATTTCCGTGCATTCCAGATGTAAAGTATAAAATGCAAATGAAACAAATGTATTCTCTAGATAGAAATATGAAACTATCCCAAAAAAAACAAAAAAGTTTCGCTTAATTAGAAAGTAAGAAGCCCCTTAAGCTATTTTTCACCTTTGCTAGCATTGCCAGCAATATCCTCTACCATTGCTAAAACGTATGTCACAAATAAACATATCTTCATGACTACCGTGCAGTTCGAATTATTTCCCGACACAGCCTTCCAGCCATTGCAGAGATTACTGTACTCCAATTGCTTCAAAAGATGTTGCAATAGGGAGCTTTTGTGACTTTGTTATTTACGATCAATTCGCTTTCCACAAAAAAGCAAGTGAAAAGACAGATGTCAACAGGAGAAAACAGTTTTATGTTTCCCTGCAGTGGTCTCATCATGGCTATCCCACAATTCTATTTTTAATTCATAAAGATAGTTTAAAAGAATCATTTAGCACAATTTAATGCCATCACATTTCCAGGCTGCTCTACACATGCCGGTTAGATTGATGATAAAGAAAAGCTGGTTTTTGTAAAAACATTTCATTTACTGTCAAAGAAACCCCTAAACATTTTTAAAAAGGAACCTTGCTGGCAGATCGATGAGGAATACAAAGTCACTTGGAAAAACAAACAGTGATGGGGAGTATGCTTGAATTAATCTCAGCCACTGTAATTGCAATGGCTAAATTCCAGTCCATAGATTTTTCTCTCTGTTTAGAATTGCATTGCATCTTTCATACAGTGCTTACTACCCGTTTGTGTGCCATTCAAGTGCTTGCCTGCATGGCCAGCAAGCAGGAGCGTAAAGGGTGTGTTGTCTATGTTTTTATTCTTATGTGCGTGATGACCACCGAGTTACAGTTATGTATTACGGGACACAGCACTTAGCAGTGTATTGGTGGGTGCAGAATTGTGTCACTCCAGGCAGGGTGCAAATCAACTTTGGTTCTGCTCCTAAACATTGCTGAACTTGGCCCTCTCTGTAGGGTCACCTCCCAAAAATTTTGCTTTCACTCCTATCTTTTGCTGGATTTGTTTTTGTTGGCCTTAGGACTCGGCTAACTAGTGCTAAAGTGCTTGTACTAACTCCCCTAAACATGGTAACATTGGCTTACACCTGATTGGCATAATTAATTTACTTATATGTCACTTATAGAGTGGCATACCATATACCCAGGGCCTGTAAAGTAAATGCTACTTGCGGGCCTGCAGCACTTATTGTGCCACCCACTTAGGTAGCCCATTAAAGCATATCCCAGGCCTGCCATTGCACCCTGAATGCAGTTTTAAACTGTCAGTTAGACTTGGCAATATAACCCCCTTGTCAAGCCTTAAACTCCCCATTATTTGCAATTACATATGTCACCTTTATGATCAGCCCCAGGTAGCCCATAGGGCAGGGTGCATTGCAATTAAAGGTTAGACATGTACTTTTAGGTTTTAAATGCTCTGGTAGTGAAATACTTCTAAATTTGTTTTTCACTACTATGAGGCCTACGTGTCCCCTGGGATAACATTGGGTTGTCTCATTAGATTTAATAAGTGTTAACTTTTGACTGGGGACAGAATGCATTTCATGTTTGATATCTATGATGTTGGTTGAGGGGGTGTGTGAGCCCTTCTCAAGCAACAGCCACAATCCTTGTCAGGGTGAACCACAAAAAGTCACTAATTTAAGTAGTGCTTAACCCTCTGGTAGCTTGGTACAAAAGTAGCCAGGCTTAATTTGGAGGCAATGTGGAAGTTAATAATGCTGCACACAAACCGTAATCAAGTGAAAACACAATGCAAGAAAAATGTACACCAATTTAGAATAATAGAGTATCATTTAATAATTTATTTGACACAAAAATGACAAAAATCCAATCAATATTAAAAGAGATATGCAATTTTAACAGTCTAGCTTAAAGTAGCACTCAAAATCATATATCACCAAATGAGGATATCTTGTCACCCTAGACGGGGACAAAGTCACAAGTTCAGGTTGACCGAGATGGAGAACAGTCTGGGCACAGGACCAAGTTTGGGCTGCTTAGGATTTTACCTTATGTCCTTAGTGTGCGGTCTTCATGCCATTGCTGTGCGAGGCTTCTCTTCCTCGAGCATCGGTTCTGATGAGGAGTTGTGAGGGCTATGATATGAGGTCCTCTGTCGAGTTACATCACACTGTATCAGGTCCCATGAAGAGCTGCAATGTGCCACAATGCGAGGTCCTGTGTGCGAATTGCGTTGCACTGCACAGATTCTGATGAACTGGCAGTTTTACGTCAAGGATTTGTGTCTCTAGGTGTTGATTACACTGAGGTTGGCAGTTGTTTCGCAAGGCTTAGCGGGTCTTCATGTTGCTTCGTGCTGGATTTAGTGGAAACTTTACTTAAGCCAGGAGGAGATGTCTCTGATACCATCCAAGGGCCCAGGACCTGGAGAGGCACCACTTGGAGATCAAAAACTCACTCCAGCAGAGGCCAGCAGGCCTCAGGCAGATCCAGTTGCACGTCCAGGCGGGTCCAGTACAACAGGTCAGCTGGGCAGTCGCAGGGATGCCTCTGGAGCTTGTTATCTCTCTGTAGCTCAAAACAGGAGGCAGGTAACTGACCCTTGAAGTCACTTCCGAGAGCCTGGGATGAAGATAGCAGGTTCAGACTTCCTTTTCAGAAAGCAGAGCAGGCCTCAAGCAGCAGGGTAGTGCTTCTGAAAGCAGGACAGTCCTTCTTCTGTAGTGTCCACAGGTCCAGGAGTGTACTGAAGATTTGGTCTGAGGGTCCATTATTTATGCCTGGTGCCCTCTTTGAAGTGGGAGAAGCTTCTAAAGCCCCCACCAACAGATGTGTCTGGAATTTCCTTCCTCCCTGCCCTGGCCCATATTATCTGGGGTCACAATAGACTAGTGTGAAACCCTTTGTGAGTGTGCTGATGCAGCCCCTTTTCAAGTGGAAGTGTGGTAGGTTGCAGCTCGGCCCTCATTCTGCAAGAGATGGCCCATTCTGCCAACACCTAGTCCTTCTATTGTGTGGCTGTCTGGGAGGAACACACAAAGGCCAACTTCCACTCACACCTAGGCATGTGACCCAGGAGCAGTCACCAAATGGTCAGGACAAGAAAATGGCAACTTTCAATAAAGGTGGCATTTCAGATTTGCGACTTAAAATCCGGACTTTACCATTAAAAAGGGTTTTAAATTACAATTCTTTAAAGACCAAACTCAACATTCCTAGACTCCTGATTATACGTTATCACTTAATAAATTTAATAATGGAGCCCAATGTTATTTTATGGGAGGGATAGGCCTTGCACTAGTGAAAAATGAATTTAAGAGTTTTAACTATCAGGACATGTAAAACGTAAAGGTACGTGTCCATCTTTTTAAATTCCCTGCACCCTGTCATATGGACAGTTTATGGCCTACTCTTAGGGGCCGACTATGATGTCGTTAGGAAGGGCTCCGGTTGGGATTCGATATCGTTGAATCCGATTCGGAACCCCTGTTTCCGACTGAATCGGTCAGTTTTCCCACCGACCGATTACAAAGCAAGGAAGCCGTCTGGGCTGTCCGACTCGGTCCCGAATGGGATTCAGGCAGCCCGTGTCATTCGAATCCGACTCGTACAGCCCAATGGAGTCTGTTTTCAAACGAGCGAGCATGATTACCGATTCGGAAAGCCGTTCCGAATCGGTTTGCCCGAGATGAAATGGATTTCGGAATCGGTCTTTGGGTGGCCGTTGCGGGCCCCCCTTCACCCGGAGGCGTCCGAATGTGTCCCATTGGGTTATCCAAGAGAACCCTCTTCACAACCATGCACAATGTGGCAGGCACCATGGGTGCCCGCCACAGGGTGCAAGGTTTTCCCCAACTACCCCTTTTTTCATGGGAGCCTGTGTTCTCATTCAGGACACAGGCTCCCATTGAAGTCAATGCGAGTCCAACCAAACCGAGTCCGTAAGCATCCGGACACATCGTAATCGGTCTGTAGTACTCCCAGAATACGAATCGTTCAGAAAGCATTCCTAACCCGATTTGGTGGGAATGCTTTCCTAACAACATTGTAATCGGGCCCTAAGAGTGAGTTATATGTGTTAAAAAGGTTTAGGCCTGGCAGACGGTTTATTTTGCCAGGTCCAAGTGTAAGTTTAAAACTGTACCCACAAGCTGCAATGGCAGGCTTGAGACAAGTATCAAAAGGCTACTTAAGTGGGTGGCTCAATTAGTAGTGTAGGCCCACTAGAAGCATTTAATTACCAGGCCCTTAGTACCTGTAGTACCACTTGACTAGGGACTTATAAGTACATTAAATGTGCCAATTGGGTGTTAGCCAACTTACCATGTTTAGAGGCGAGAGCACAAGCACTTTAGCACAGGTTAGCAGTGGTAAAGTGCACAGAGTCCTAAGGCCCAAACAAATGGGTTCAGGAACAGGAGATGGTAAGGCAAAAAGTTTGGGGATCGCCCTGCAGAGAGGGCCAACTATATTCATATGATGAGTCTTCTGCGTAGAGTTTTCCCACTTCTCCCACTCTCTGTGCGAAACACCCTGGTTCAGCCACTGGTGATCAGCTGCTTGGACTATTGTAATGCTCTTTTCGCCTCTGCTAGTGAGTCTCTCCTTAACAAACTCCAAGTGGTCCAGAACACAGCGTCCTACCTAGTCCAAAATATGCCAGCCGGAACTGCCTCTCTCCCCCTCTTGCGCTCACTCCATTGGCTTCCTATGTTCAAGAGAATTACATTCAAGATCTGTTGTATAGTTCACAAATCCCAGAATGTCAGAGGCCCTAGTTATCTGACACACAAACTCATTCTGTACCTGACGAGCAGATCTTTGCGATCCAGGGAGAAATCTCTTTTCATTATACCTCGTTTTAGGAAAACACACTTCGGGGGTAAAGCATTCTCTTACCTGGCCCCCCTTTATTGGAATCATTTACCCTCTCACCTTTGATAGTGCACTGATCACCTTCACTTTAGAAAGCTTCTCAAAACTGAGCTTTCCAGAGACTAATACGGCCTGGCTGCGGTTCACAGTAGCGCAGAGATACCCCTTCAGGGTGATTCATGCACTTTATAAATTATATTAACATAACATAACAAGTCCAACAGCTGTTATGCACACTCTTGGCTAATTTAAAAAAAAAAAAAAACTTTCTATATTTGAAACTCAAGAATCTCTTTACCAGTAGTCGATTAAATTTCATTGCTGCCTCAAATGTTGATTCCTACATGTTATTTACTGCGTTTGCTTTCATTCTCCTTATTAAACTGCAATCTTTTTAGTAACATTGCTGGGGCCTTTTGAGTTCTTATTTCTCTATTGCATGTTTTCGTTCATCATTGAACTTGAGCCGAATACATTTCTCTGACTTAAGCCTTTTGGTTTCAGCTTCGGATTTAAGGGTGAGCTATGGATTCCTCATTGAAATCAGTTTGCCTTCGGGGGTCTGGTAATTTGAACCTTGTGAGAGCTCAGTCACAGTTCATTCACATGGACCTCATATGCAGGTTGTGGGTGGGAGACCAAGTGAATGGGATGTGAAGGCACCCACCTCACTACCTAAATTAGGCCCACCCCATTTTGCAAGAGTTCCTGACAGGTCAGAATGGATGTTTCATTGAAAGTGCTTCTTCTGACTTGACGGAAGTATTTTTGACAATTCATGAGATAGACCTGGGTATTATCTGTGAATAAGTGGTGCCCAGTGTTATAAGCCAGCATGACAAGACTCAGTGACGCCATGTATGTGCTTAAATTGTTTCACACATATAGCACATGCTACCATTTGTCAAGCTCCAATTTAATGGTACTCGTTTTATCAACCTCAGAAGGAGAAAGGGTGAGTGAACACCTTCAGATTTGAACCTATAATGTTCAGATGTTTGACAGATCTCCACAATAGATGCATTTGCCCACTGAGCTTTTTTACTGTCTAACTATTTAGTGAGAGAACTCAACCCTGCACAACCACATAAGAATCTGCAGTTCGTAGAGGTAGTTTTGGAGAGGAACGAGCTCACATTGGATTACTGAAACTTATTGGGTAACAAATTGACGCAGGTAAAGGCAGTCCCTCTCACTCTGGCCCACCATGGCCAGGTGTCAAGCAGCATTTAGCGTTTGGTAATATCAAATACTCCAGAAAGGTTCAGTGGTGTACAGAACAGCAGCATACATTAGTGTGGTGTGATTGCCCTTCAATAATGTCTTATTAACTAGTCATTTTCATGTATTCAACCATGATTTATAATCTTTATGCAGCAGAAAAGTGGTAACTCTACTAATATGGCCACAAATACATTGGAGACAATTGACATCCCTATCTAGTGTATCTGCATTTGGCAAATGGTTGTACAATAGCATCATTAATATGGGTTTGGTAAAGGCGTCACTAAATGTGTTTTCGCAAACAACATCATCCAATTGTTTCTGGAACAGAGGAGGTCTTTGTTCAATGTAGTAGGAATGTTATTAACTACTAAAGCATGCCAGGAGATGAAGCCAGAAGTGTTACATACGTTTGGTTGAATTCAGTGCCTTGACTATTAGGGTCCAATAATTGACAATGATCATGGAGCCAATAGTGCAACTCACCTCATCGAGCTTCAGTTCTATATCTAGAATGCCCTGATGTTCTGCAGTCAGTCCTGCCAGTGAGGCCTAGCATGAAGGCATATCAGTATCTGATTCTACAATGTGGCACAGAGATGTACAATATTTTGTACTACGAGACAAATACAATCCCGTATATCACCATGTAATGTTGCAATACGGTCTTGTTTACAAGGAACCACTTACTAAGTGTTACTCTCAGTTCTCTTTTATACTAGCTAAACTTACCTCATGACCTCATCAAACTGGCACACTTCATACCTGCGATAGAACAGATCAACATCACCTGTCACAGTCTAATGATACACAGGTTTTTCTCTCGGGTAAAGAGCAAGTATTGTTTTCTTCTGGATTTTGTAAATAGAACAGGTTTGGAGCATGAAGCTCTCAGTCCTTAAAGTCTATCTGATAGTTAACACATAACTCCATATCCACCCATCAGGAAGATGGCTAAAATATTGCATTTGAAGGTTCCTGTTTTTTCAGAATGGTGAAAGCTGACTGGAGATTGAGTTCCAAGTATTCACAGATAGATTTCCAAAACATCACTGAGTTAAAACAGTTGTTTACCTCCCCTCACCCCTTCCCCCCTCTCCCTGCTAGCACAGAATAAAATCTCAGAGATTGCGGCTTAATTAAAAAAGTAGCATTTGTAAAAGCGGCAGTAAGAAAATTAAAAATAATAGGTCCAGCAAATACAAAACAATACAAACAATCAATTACGCTAACCAAAATAAAGTATTCTGTCAACAGCAGAGGCCCCACCCAGCTCGACAGAGAGAAATCCTTAAAACTGTTGATGAGTTTTGCTGCCCAGAGTATTTCAACTGCTGCTCCTTCCAACGTAACAGAACTTCAAAAGCTCCTCAATAACATTATCTCTTTTTGTATAGAAAATATATATTTTACTATTCAATGGCAGCTAAATGGAAAAATAATTCTGCTACTGTCCATAAATCACAACTGCCTTCTGCTGTTGAAGTTGTTAACGTTGAAGACATTTTCTCTCCCGTTTCATCAATTATCTCAGAGTGAATAACTTCGGGTAATCCACCACACCTAATATTCAGGTTCACCTTAACATCACATGTCCATTTGAGGGGCAGTCGCACCTTTATGGTAGCGCAGATTTGCTGCTTCGAAGCAGTTAATGCACTATCTTTGGGAGGGAAAGTACCCATCACTCTCAAGCAGATAGAATTGACTCTGCCAAGTAGAAAAACACCTGTAGATCAGGAGCGTTCATTTTCTGCCACCTGAGGCGTGTGCAGTACTTCCTTCATTCTCCTTTAAATGGTCAGCTGCTCTCTGGGCCTCGTTCAAGTATGAAATCATATTCAGGACAACCCATCAGCTCCAAGTCAGGCCTACTGCATAGATAAATCGGAGGAGTATTCTATTTTTTCTTCTTTCTTTTCTTTTTTACATTTTGAGACATTAATCAAGTCAAAGAGCACAAGCGTAGTGACCTGCTGTTCACTGTTCTAGTTGTTGTCTGTGCCAGCCACTCCCCGAGGGCTGACTTACACTCCACCCCACACCCATCCACCACATGCGTCAGAGGACATGTGAACCTGGTAATAAAAGGGGCCGGACGAACGCGTCTGTGTCCTTACTTTTTATGCATGGGGGCCTCGGACCCCACAGTATTACACAGTATTACATTGGCGACAAGCGGGTTGGACCCACGTGAGGGGGTGAGAGCAGCCCGTGTCGAGGGCACCCCCTTCTAACAGGCGTAGGAAGGGCCTGACTGCCCGCAGGGCATGGAAAAGCCGAGAGAGGGGAGGAGGTGATCGGGAGCCCACCCCTCACCTGAAGTGCCTGCAAGTGCAAGGCAGCACCCAACAGAGTGAACGAAGGCAGAACTGAAGAGGGAGCAGAGTGGGAGCCCACACCACAAAAAAAGAGCCTGCTGAGTTGTAGGCATGAGGTGAGACCGGGAAGAAGTGAGGCTAGGGGTGCCAGAAAGTGAAAGGCCCTGCGGGCCCGAGTGGGACAATCACCCAAGAAGGAGAACGCCACGCACAGTAGGCTGCCGTCTCAGGGTGAGTGGCCTGGCGTGTGTCACTGTGTGCTACAGGCTGATGATTACCTGCCTGGCGAATGTGATTGCCAGCACAGAAAAAGCAGCTTGTTGAGGCAGGCTCTGTGGCAAAACAGGGACGTCTTGAGGGCGAGCCGTGGCACTCGGCAGGGGCGATGACCCAGCCGGCGAAGGAACCGCATGGCTGCTATTGTGCCTGGGGGCAGAAGCGCCCTGCAGCGTGAGGGAGTGGCCAGCAACACAAAAGAAAAGGAAAGCGCCCGTGAGATGCCCGTTGCAGTGTGAGTGAGGCACCAGCAGCAGACGTGGGGAAGCTGCGGCAGAGTGGAACCGGCACGCAGCCGGTGAAGAAGAGGCGGGTGGATTAGGTGCCCGTGCGAGGAGATGCCCTGTGATGAGAAACACAGAGAAGAAGTGCCAAGTGCGCGGCCGTACCTGGTGGCCGGCACGGCTGAAGTGAGTGGGAGGGCCGCTGCAGAGCACGATGCAGCGTGAGGGCCCCGCCTACAATGGAAAAAGAGCACACACTTACCAGGACAGTGGGAGCGTGCCCGCTGCATGAGCAGTCCCGAGGAGGTGCTGCAGCTGAGTGAGCACAGCCTGCAGTCCGCGTGGCGGAAGCGGTGGCAGCTCACCGAGTGACCGTTGTGAAACTGCGGTGGACGTGCGGGAATTGAATGCCAAGGGGAGCAAGAGGCTCTGCAGCGTCTGCGCTGTGGGAGCCCCGGTGATATGGCAAAGCTGCCTTGGATACGCGGCAGCCCCGCAGAGACCTGTCACCCTGCTAGCGAAGACTTGCGGTGTGGAGGGCCCAGCCACCACCGAGCCTCAATTGCCATGGGTAAAAGAGGCCCGCAGCATCAGCTAAGCTGCGAGGGCCTAGGAAGATTGCAGCACTGCCACCTAGTTGCTGTTTGATGGGACTGCACACAAAAAAATAATACCAATAAAGAGAAGGCATAGTGAGGGACTGCCAAGGCTGCCCAGGGGGGCCATGTAGGGGACCCTCCAACAGGGCGGCCGCTTTAGTGCCACAGGAAGGCACAGAAGTCTGCAGACTAGGCTCCCTGGGCTAGGGACCAGGGGGTCTGCTGGCCGCGTCACTTCCGGCCGTGGGAGGGGGACAGGGGTACATAAGCCTTCCCCTGCCCACTGGACGGCCTCTTGACCGCTACCCGTCTCGCTGTTTGCCAGCCTCGTTGTCTGTGCTGTTACCAGCCCTCAGGAACCACTTGCTTGGTGAGTTACATCCTCCCCCCCAGCCCCCCCTAGGCCAGGGGTGCCTGCCCGGCCTCGCCTCGGCAGCGGCACCCGCACCGGGGGGGGAGGACAGCTCCTCGAGGGCTAGGGTAACTGCGGCGAATCCGGGGGGTCCTGCTGGCTACAGACGGGGTGGCCCGGGTTCCGCATCCCCAGGCACGCTGTGTCCCACATGCCCTGGGTACGGGTATCTCACCCTGAGAGGCCGTTGTCCCGGAGTTTCTCCCCCCGACCCGCCACATTTCTGCTGCCACCATATGTCAGCAAAGATCGGGCTCGTAGGGGCTGCGCCCTGGCCTGGGTCGGGGTTGGGGCATCGGTGTTGAGTCCTCACTTCCCCGGGCTCCGCGTCTTCCTCCCACTCTCCACCCAGACTTACTAATGCGGTGGAGGCAGCCTTCCCGAGTCACGGTGGGTTCCTTTTCCGCCAGCCACGCGGTCTGCCTCGTCACTGATCTTTAGTAAGGGTGTTGGGACAAATAAACGTGGATCTGCACCAGTGGCCTGGCCTACTGAATGAGGCACGGGTCTCCTATGCCAGGGACTGGGAGTCCGAGTCCCGTCTGGGGGCAGTTGTGCGTGTCTAATGTGGTGATTCTGGGCAAATCACTAAATCAGGGTAAAGTGGCTGACTCTTGGTGGGTACGGAGCACCGGCACCCCAGGCATGTCGTCAAGCCCCTGCAGCACAGGGGAGGGGGAGTGTACCTTTTTGGGCCCATCAACCCCCCCTTTTAGGGGCGCCCATTCAGGTCAACTTAGCTGTGAGATATGGGAGGGGCCCTCATCACGTTCAGCAGCGGGCCCCATCTATTGGCAGTGAGCCACTGATGTTGCTATGTTGCAGGCCTTGCCAGCGAAGTCATGCCACGCTCAATTTCTGGCACTACACCCATGCCTTACATTGTCGCCCTCCTGAACAGTTCAGCAATATGCGGTGATGCCCCGGCCCTTTGACCGCTACCCGTCTCGCTGTTTGCACGTCGTTTGTTTCCTCGTGGTCACTCTATTCAGAGGCTTTGGTCTGGCATCGGCGGCATGGGAATGGCATCTATGTGCGTCGTGCCTCTTTATTTGCGGTGAGTCGGGACCCCTGCCTCCCCGTGTTGGGGGACAGCCCCATGGATGCCAGGTGTTTGGGTAAGGGTCACGACATGCGGGCGTCCAGCTCATCGCGATCTGGGCGGATGGCTCTCGCCCCGGAGGTGTGGGTTCGAGAGGCCCCGAACCAAAGGGTATAATTTCGGCGAGTTCACGGGCGCACTTCCTTGTGTTGGAAAGTATTGGTGTTTTGACCCAAGCAACGCAGGCGGTCATCTTCATTGCTTGGGGACGACTGCCCACGGGACACGCTGCTGGTGCGTTGCGTCTCCGGGGGTCCGGTGGTGGTTTTGCGGGAGCGCAGAGTAGCTAGTTGGAAATTTTGGCATGTATGCTTATGTAAGCAAGGAAAACGGTCACCCTTCGCCTAGTTTGTTAGCATTATCAGCTTAATTTGTTTGCAAGTGGGCCTTAAGCCTCGTTGCCACTGCTCCTGTGTGGGGATGTAGCTCAGTGGAGAGCTCGTGCTTCGCATGTATGAGACCCCGGGTTCTCCCCCCGGCATCTCGCGGAGGGGCTTCAGTTCTTGGTGGCAGTATTGATTGTGATGCCCCAGGCTCGGAACACACCTTCTGGCACTTCCGGTGTCCTTCAGGACCAGACAGGCACTCAGCTTCACCTCCGCTATGTCGGGATTCAAGGAAGCGCGGCGCAGTAATGCCCCATACAGGATGTTTTGTCTGTTTTGATGCTTTTATATATATATATGTATATACTAATAAGGCCCCTTGACTGCGAGGGCAGACAGAGCACGGAGCAGGGCCCCCGACTATTGCTCGCGGGAGAGGAATATCAGGGCTGCGGCGGCCAGTGCCGACAGACTCTCCTGCCTGATCACGTTGAGTTGCAGGCCGCGCGTCCCCATGTTGGCACCTGGGAAACCGGGATGCATCGGCATGGATACTGAGCTGACCGAGAGCGATTGGGCGCCCCAGCTACCGATATACAGCCCGCCTGCTTTACCCGTTCAGCTCCAAGCACCCGGAGCGCATCCCCCCGCAACCTGCAGCAGGATCACCGGGTGCGGCATAGGCCGCGACGGGTTGGCACCATGCTTCATGTTAGCTGCCCTGGTCGTGCGGCATAGGCCGCGACTGGTTGGCACCATGCCCCAGGTTAGCTGCCCTGGTCGCTCCGGTGCGGTTTGGGTTATGTTTTTAACCCCTGATTTTTAACCCCTTGTCTTCAACAAGGTTGCCGATTTTGGGAGCCCGTCCCAGGGGAAGAGTCCAAGTTTGTGAGCCCCTGCCGCCCCTCGGTGCCCTGTTGCCCTGTTGGCTCACCCGGTTGCAGTTGGGGCAGGGAACTGGGTCCATCTGATGTCCTCCCTCATGGGCGGAGGGCAGCGAAGGGCTCACGCGTGCTCAATGGTGCGCGCAGGCAGCACCGATTGAGTTGCGGCGGGCCGGACGTGGCAAACCCTAGGCAGGGGCGCTCCGCAAGGGTGCTGGGCATCTTTGCTGCACGAGGCAATTAGAGGATCAGTTTGCCGGGCGCAGCGATGCTTTCACAGCGGGAGCGCTGCTCGATCCCTTTACTGGAGCTCGCTGTCGACGCTCCAGGGTTTTCCGCTGCGTTCAGTGAGGGCTGTTTCTTTCTTGACCAAGACGGTAGGGGCGGTGGTCTGCTGCACCTACCAGGGGTGCTCCAAGTGGCATGTGCTCAAGGGTGGTGCGGAATTTTAGGAATGGCATTCATGTATCGCAAGCGTGCAGCGGCTGCGGAGAAGCTTGTCCCTCCAGACAGGGCCGCCAGCGCCACAGGGGGACTCCGCATGGCAGCTGCTTTAGGGACTTTCTCGCGGGGGATGTTACCTGCAATGCTGGCAGGTCGAATTTGAGGGGGATTCAGAGGTGAAAGATGCCACCGCCCCATGTCGCCTACGTTTGGTTCGATCCTCGCGGCATTTGTACAGCCGGTGCATGTCGAGAAGCTGTATGCACAGGGCCTTGGTTTCCCTGGTGGCTGGGGTGTTTGGCGGCGGCATGTTCGTGGGTCCCTAGACAATTGTGAGACGCATGAATGAGGGATGGTGGCGAAGGCCTATACACCAACCCTCGGGTAGGGTGTTCAATTCCTGAGGTCATAGGGTGCCACGCGCTCCGCCATGATGGCAGGTTTTCAGTGCAGCGTCACTTAGGACTACGTTACTGATCCTGAGGGTGATACCGCTGTTGCTTTACAAAGAATCGGGGCGTGTTATTAGTGGGCATCTAAATGTGATCAAAATGGGACTGTTATAGGGGTACTTAACTGCTTGGTCAACAAGGTCCTGGGACCACCGGGAGTGAGGCATGTGCCCTCTCTCTGTCTTACTGGATGAATGCTGCCACTAATAGCAGATGGAAAACAGGGCGGTTTGGCACAGCCCGGCGAGTATGTTTTCTTTCTCACCCTGGGTTGAGACATGTGGCCAGGACATTGTTTGAGGACTTTGGACCTCTATTTTATTGCCGTGGTCAAATGGGTGTAATTACGATATCAATATGTCTCCCTCATCTTCATTGTTTGATTTTGCTCTCTAGAAAGTGTCATTCAATGGCTTTTAAATGTCACTCGTAGTGGCACTGAAATAATGAAAATGTCAAACATAGCAATCTGAAACCTTGGCAGCCATGGAGGTTGGCGGCTAGCACTCGGTTGGCTATGCAACTAGCAATAATTCTGGCTTATTTATCTTTGCAACCAATAAGCATTGACTAAGCCAATAGATGGGCTTGTGGTAGGTGTATTGCTCCTTTGGTAGTAATATAGGGATGCAATGACATAACGGCAAAATACCAGGCAAGGGCAAGGCACAGCCTTCTTCCCTGCCTTGCGGAGTGTTTATAATGTATGCAGCTGCCCCTCCCCAAGCCTGAGACATGAGACGCGGCACTCTTATAGAAGGAAGCTTGGGGGTGGGGGGGTTTAAGTTTATGCCTAGGAAATAAAGGGAGGTCCGTACAAATGGTGTAGTCCATCAGTGTCATTAAGCAACTCTGAGTGACTGCCGCCAACTGGGATTCACACCTGTGCTCTGGTTGGCAGAATATAGCGATTACATGTTTTAGGACACAGCACATATGCATTTTCTTATTAGTAGTAAAGTGGACTGACTAGTGCATAGGGGATTGCACGTTGTTTCAAGGTTTCCCATGGGGGCAAACAGGCCTGGTTTGCAGTTATGGGATAGGCTAAAGGAGGACTTTTACTAGGGTGTCAGCAATGGCCCACATGCAACAGGCGCGCACTGGAGCAACTCAGCGACAAAGCTGTAAGGGTGGAGTGGGAGACAGATTAACCTCCAACAATTGCAGTCTAGATCTTGCACAGTCTCATGATTCAGTACTGTAGCGATTTGCAATGTCTCTCTAGGAAGCAATATCGGTTGCTTATTTGCCTATGCAACTATTAACCTTTGACAAAGGCAATGTTAGGACTGGCGAGGGGTCCAAAGGCTACAGGTTGTTTAATTAAAGGAAAACTGGACAGAAGGGCCAGAACTGTGTGGCACACTAGACTAGGAAAAGATTACAGCTTACTGTTTGCACCCAATACCTAAGAGAGACCCATCGCCTAGGCCAGAATCACAGGGCCAGCGGGTGGCTTGACGACGGTTAGGGCAGTCAATTGTGGACCCGAATTGACATTACTTGGTGGCATTTTGCCCACAGCCAACCTAGCAGCTTTGCACATGCACACACGAGGGTCCCTACTTTGTGTCAGTAATTTAAGGCCCGGGGCTAGGTGCACTGGCAAGCTTTTGTTCCCTTATACAGTATTTATTATGTGGTTAAACTGGTACTCAGGTGGGGATACCTTCGGCAGTATTTTCATGCCGGAACGTACGTAGTGAGGAAGTAATAGTGTCCTAAGTTGCGCAACATGACATACTTTTGCATAGGGAGCTTGTTAAAAGTTTCATTTCATATAACAGTGCCAGGCTAACGGGGACGACCTGGGCAAGAAACAAACTTGAGCGGTTACTCCACACTGTTGGTTAGAAGGGATGTTGTCAAGAGCAGAACTCAAACTAATTAGCCTTAACACATCGTGGCAGGCATGCGCCAAGAGATGGGTCTTCTGATACATCTATACCTGGTTTAGCATCCTGGGACGGAGTGGCTGCGTGACACTCCGGTGCGGAGGTGGTCAGCCGGTTGGCAGACTTTCTAGATGTGGGTTTCTAGCTCGGCATGTCCTAGTAAGGGTTCAGGTACCAGAAGTCGGCCCTGGGATACAATTTCACAGGCCTGTGGAGCGGCAGAACTGAAAGGGGCTTGCGTCAACCTCTTGGTCAGAAGGTCAGATCCTGGTAGGTCCACTGAGCATTTCATCCTTCTGAGGACGTTAAAACAAGTACCGTAGAGGAACAATAGCATGTTATGTAGCGCCAAGATACCATGGGGGAACGTATTCTCAATTACAGTCAGTAACGGAAATTGTAAAGGAATTTTGGGAAGGTACCGGGCTCACACAACAGTGTAGCAAGCGAGAGACTTTGCGGTAAAACTCTCCCGTCTTATAGCCTTGGCAGCCAGGCAGGTTGTGGGAGTTGTCATCCAACAAGTGTGCTACGGTTCAACATTTGGGGAAACCCTGGGTAGGGCACACATGGGCTACAAAGTATTAAAGAACATTTGACATTCCCAAGATTCTAGAAAGGGCAGGTATTTATACATATGGTTCCCCTTCTGTTCCCTCTGTCTTGCTTACTCCCTGGTGTACTAGCAGAAGTTTGGGAGGGCAAGACCTGTTGGGGGGGTGGATTTGTATTTCAAGGACGTTACCATTAGCACATCATGTCTCAGGATAGTGGTGAGACAGTCTAAAACTGATCAGGCAAGAGAAGGGGGAGTAGTCCTGTTACAGGGGATGGGGGACGCTAGGTATTGCCCTTTGCTCTGGGGCAAGGCTTATCTGGCCCTCCGCCCGGGGATTGCAGGGTACTTCCTGGTGCAGGAGGACGGGCCTCCGGTTACAAAGTTTCAAGTAGACCACATCATGCAGGCATGCTTACAATTGTCAGGACAGACAAGGGGAGACAAGAGATTCAGCAGCCACTCCTTCAGGATTGGGGCGGCAACCACAGCCTTCCTATCAGGGACGCCGCCAGAGCGAATTAAGCAGATAGGGCGCTGGGAGTCGCAATGCTACAAACGATATATAAGGCCTTGAGCTGAAGGATATGGCGAGAGGACTCTTAGGTACCATGTTGCAACCGACAGTCAGGTGCTTAAAGGTGTACGGTCTTGGCCCGGATTGACAAATGATGTTGCAGTATTGTGGTTTTGTTGTGCAATTGTAGATTATGAAAACTATAAACGTTACAATAAGTATGGTTTTCAAACACAACATCTCTTTATTTACCAGGAACCAAGGTCTGGGTAATTGGCCATTCAAGTATCGTTAGAGTGGCACAGTGGTCTGAGATAAGGAAGTGGCGACATGGCTTCTCCGCCACAGAGATAACGTGGCTAGGTTACCCAGGTATGCGCTGGAACGAGCTGATGAGGAAGCTGCAGCAGAGACTTGGGGGAGGGATCGGTCCACCTCATATTCTGGTCATACACTTGGGAGGGAATGACCTGACGACTCTGGGGAGGAGAGTACTGCTACAAGACATGAGGAACATCATGTGTCAGTTGAGTAATCAGCTTGGGGCATGTGAACTGTGGTGGTCTGAAATGTTACCTCGCCCAGTTTGGCAAGGAGCCCGATCTCGAGACGCCATTGAGATATCACGTAGGAGAGTGAACAGCGCCAGGCGTAAATTCACGGAGCAAAGGGGATTTGGCTTCATCAGGCATGGTTTTCTTCATGCCAAGTCTACTGGATGCTGGGAAGTGGATGGGATTCACCTCTCAAGGGTAGGCATGGACTTAATTTTGCTGGACCTTGGGGAGGCCTTGGAAGCAACAGGCTATAGGTAGGAATATCTGCCTTGGTGGGGGGGCCCTGGTGGTGACGGTGGCCACCCCCAGAGCTGTGGAGGAGTTACAGGGCGATCCAGAGTCTGCAAGGTACAGAAGGGTACTATATTGCAGCAGCACAACAAGGGTGCTAAGCCAAGGATACCCAGGGATGTCTTAGCGTGTCCCCTGGAAGAACTACAGCGCCCCGTTAGTCCTACGGGCGGTTGTGGGTCAGAGCAACCGGGGGCTGCCTGGAACGCTCCGCCCACCTGTTGGGGGGCGTGAGTAAGGGAGTGGACTGGCGGTCCACTGATGGGAGAGGTGGCCTCTCCCAATAATTGGTAACCACCGGTTGGCAACGGCCACGGTGCAATTTGGCTCATCAGACGGGCAGGCGGCATAGGGGCTGGCCTGCCCTGGGATCGCCCGTAAGATAACCCACCATGTTGGCATATTGGTTATGAAAATAAACCTGCAGCAAATTTCTCCACTAAAAAGGTGTCGTGTGGTTTATTTATGTATGTCACTGTATGAGATCTGAGTGTTGCCGATATTGGCACAATGCCAAGGCTGCCCAGGGGGGCCACGTAGGGGACCCTCCAACAGGGCGGCCGCCTTAGTGCCACAGGAAGGCACAGAAGTCTGCAGACTAGGCTCCCTGGGCTAGGGACCAGGGGGTCTGCTGGCCACGTCACTTCTGGCCGTGGGAGGGGGACAGGGGTACATAAGCCTTCCCCTGCCCGCTGGACGGTCTCTTGACTGCTACCCGTCTCGCTGTTTCCCACCCTACCGCTTACCCTGCGGACGGCCAAAGGGTAGTACGGGGAGGGGAAGAATCTAACTTATTGTTTTGTGTTGCAGGAGGAGTTACAGGGCGATCCAGAGTCTGCAAGGTACAGAAGGGTACTATATTGCAGCAGCACAACAAGGGTGCTAGGCCAAGGATACCCAGGGATGTCTTAGCATGTCCCCTGGAAGAACTACGGCGCCCCGTTAGTCCTACGGGCGGTTGTGGGTCTGAGCAACCAGGGGCTGCCTGGAACGCTCCGCCCACCTGTTAGGGGGCGTGAGTAAGGGAGTGGACTGGCGGTCCACTGATGGGAGAGGTGGCCTCTCCCAATAATTGGTAACCACCGGTTGGCGATGGCAACGGTGCAATTTGGCTCATCAGACGGGCAGGCGGCATAGGGGCTGGCCTGCCCTGGGATCGCCCGTAAGATAACCCACCATGTTGGCATATTGGTTATGCAAATAAACCTGCAGCAAATTTCTCCACTAAAAAGGTGTTGTGTGGTTTATTTATGTATGTCACTGTATGAGATCTGAGTGTTGCCGATATTGGCACTAAGCGTCTGTGCAACTGGGCACTGCAGCTGGAAGTGATAGGAGACATGAGACAAGGGGCTGAACCACTGAGCTTCGGGATGTCTTAAGACAGCTGGGCTAGAGCAAGTGCAAGCCTCCACAGCACTTTGGAATGCCGAGTGAGGCCGCTCCTTCCAATTGCGGCACTGCTCTCATGCTGCATGAGAGCTGCGCCAGTATTGGTCAATGGAGTTTCCTGGTGGCTGGGCTGCAATTGAAGAAAGAAGAGGTCCGGTGCGGAGGTCTCAGTAAGTGTTTAATTTTTCATTCGCGCTCATGCACACCTGCCCTTCCCCCCATAGACTCCAGCCACCACTGTATAAAAAGCGGCTAGCATGTTGTTGGCAGTACAAAATCATCTTCTAATATTAGTGGCATGTTAGTTTGAAATCAGTAAACGACCAAAATTCACACTGATTGTGAACTAGAATCTACATTTGAATGTTAGGGCTTCAAATGTAGCATAAATGAAATAGATATTTTAATCATATGGGAATAATTTATATTTCAGGGCTGTTCCTAAACCTATGGTATCGATTGAAATGCGAGGTGGAAAGATAACTTTAAAGTAAGTGTGATCCCTTTGTCTACAAACAGGCTTCAGTTATTACCAGTTTGTCTATGGTCATCATTATGAGATCCCTGCAATTCATGATTCGACTAAAAAGTGTAATGCCTATTTACAAAGGTATTGAGGTGATAGAGCTAGATTTCTCAAATTAAGCATTGCTTTATTTTTATGTATCAGACAGACTGCATTTAAAATGGCACACACATTTTGGTGCAAGTGAAGACACATGGCACATGCCTAGTCAAATGTTTTTGTAAAAGTGGCACTTTTGGTGCATGCAAAAGTGAAAAACATAAAATGAGGCTTGTTCATAAATGCTTTCAGTCTGAAATGCTTGTGCTGAATTAACATGTGTTTTGGCAGTGTAGAGAAAACTTGTGCTTTCAGTGGCCTCTTTAGCTTTGAATCATGGAATGTGTTCTCTCTTCCCAGTTTCCTTTCCCTTATAATCTACACTCCCTGTTCCTGTCTCAAGAGACTTTGGCTTTGTTGCATAGTTAGACAATACATATTCAGTTCATAACACATCTTTTTATAATGTGTATTAATTAACCATGCACCATAACTACACGGGGGCAAAGCATTTTGCATGAAAAGCTATCTAAAACATTAGAGCATGTTGCTATGAGTATGTATTAACTGTGTGCGCTATCAAAATTTACACTAGTGCATGTTTTATGCTATGTTGTACATTGCACATTTTTGCATGTTGTGCACAAATAATAAGAAAAGCTGCTTTAAACTTATAGCTTTTGCTAGGTTATCATTTATACAGGGTATTAGTATGGGTGAGGAAAAACATAATGGGATTTATTTAATAAATTAATACTATTTTTGTGTTTGTTTTGATTATGGGCCCACCATTAAATGGCTGCCTAAGAATCCAGCATGGCTGAGAATCGTGCTGAGATGCATGTGCAGATTATACCAGCTACATACTGCCAAGTGCCTCAAGTGAAGTCCTGGTTCAAGGCCACCATGAACTCTACATTCTTGTTACCCTGCCAATGTACCAGTGTTTGTGGAATGTGTCCTTCCTGCGTGCGATATGACAGGAAGGAGGAAATAGACTGAAACATTTTTCCTAGTAAATGTTGCTAAAACATATAATTGTATTAATCATTCTTTTGTTAGAACTGGTGTGGGTTGGATTTGCCAATGAGAACAGGATGGTGAGACCCTCGTCATCTAAGCTATCCAATCAGGGTGCAAGCTTTACTGAAAATTGCAACCTTATTAGTATAGTCAGCCAAGAATTAGAGTATAAATATGACCTCTTTAGGGGCTTTGTTTTTTTTTTTTTTTAGAGGCTTTAGAAGCTTTTGCGGGTGCAGTCTGAGAGCAGATTGCGTCGGATGAGAGATAGAGGGAGGTGGGGGGCATAGGCTAGCCTTGCACGTCATATTTTTGGCAAGGTAGATCACATTCCTCTGTGGTCTGTGAAGGAGTGGCCTTTTCAGGAGCAGCGTCTCTCTGTGAACACAGAGAGGACAGATGAGCAGACCAGGGCAGAGAGTGGAGCTGGATAGAACAGGATTAGATTTTGATGCTAAAACTTTTAAGTTCATGCTTTGACTAATTAATTAGTTTTTGAAAAGATTTGTCTTATGCATTTATTTCTCTTTATGGGAGATTTTTGCCAATTATTAATTATTGATTAGCCTTGCATAATTCACTCTTGAATTATATTTCCTGAACTCTTTAAAGAACTCTGATTGACATTTGATTCCTCATTCTCTTCCTTTATGGAATGTTTTTGTATGCAACCTATAATATGTTTTGTATTAATTCTATTTTTCCTATTTTCAATTCTGTAACCTGATTGATATTTGACTAATGAATAAAGGGTCAGAGAACTTTAACTTTTAACTAGAAAATAAAACCCTTTAAAATACTCACAACTCTCTTTATTGGCTTAAATATTAATTGCATTTTTGATTTTTCATGTTTATGTAAATCTCCTGATGGTAATATACAGTGGCAAGGGTCCAGTACCTTTGCAGCGGTAAATTAGAAGGCAAATGAGGTTTTGCATTGAGAAATTACCATGAAATTACCGCTGCATCAGTTTCTGGTAGCAAAAGGAAGGTTATTATCAATTAGTTTGGTGATTAAGGATTATTAATATCACCATCAACTATTTGACTAATGGTCCATTGACCTTAGGAGGAGAGTTGATCTGTGAAAATTAGTTCTAGAAAATAATTGCCCAAGTTAGATAAATGTCCAAGTCCTGATTTCTGACTCCAATGCTCAGAACCTGAAGACTGGCAAAGCAGTACTGAAAGGTGATGCAAGAAGGCGATTGCTGGAGTGGTGTGAGTATCAATAGGGTTGTGAAATGTTGTTAATGTGCTAGGATGTATTTTTGAAGTGTTGAAAAAAGTAAGGGTTTTGACTGTTGGTAAAATTTTGCTCATTTTGAATTGATGGTTTTATTGATTATATTGGTAATTTCATAGGACAGGATTTATTGGTTATTAATTACATGTTTTAACTCTTCATGTTAAGTAAGTTAGTGTCTTGTTCTATGTTGTCTGGAAAAACAGGTATGTACACCTGTGGAAATTCCCGGGAAAGGAATAGCGGGTGGTAAATGGAAGCCACACTGCAGTGAGGTTACTCGTCTGTTGGAATAACACTGAGAAGCTAGGTAGGGCTGGCAGTGTTAAATTAGGGACTATTTTCTGTGTAAAAGTGAGAGTGATTGATAGCAAAAGAGTTCGCTGGTGAAACTTTGGTGTTATATCACCTAGAAAGGGTAACACCAAAGGAGTAGCAGGTTCTTCTGAGCTTGAGTGAAGGGTAAGCGGAAGGGATTTACTCGCAGTGTTTGAAGAGTAAACAGAAGTTCTTACTTTGTGAAGAGTAAGCGGAATGTGTTACTCGCCTTGAAAAGAAATCTATCCTTTATTTAGTGGAACAGACAGAGTAGCGAATGTTTTTATGTTGTTACTAACAGAATTTTGATTAAGAAAACTCAGAAAAAATGATTGCAGTAAGATTTAGTGGAGGGTCAGTAGTAGGAGTTAAACTGACTGAAATTGAAACTGACAGCATTGGAGAAAAAAATTGCATTGAACTATTGCAGAAATGAAAATGTTTGAAGGTTTAAAGAAACTGTTGAGAGGTAAAGTGAAAAATTCGTTTTTAATTGGTGATGCTCCTGAAGGAACACCCGTGCATTTTATGTCTACCAATTTGGGACAAAATTCATGTATGTGGGTTCACCAATGGTGCAAGATTACTGAAAAAGAAGGTCCTTTGAGGTTTCCAAAAGATGGTACTTTTGAATTGCAGATTATTGACAAATTAAGGGAAGTGTTATGTGAAATAAAGACACCATCTAGAGCTGCACAATTTGAGGCCTTAAGCATGTGGGAAAAGACAGCAAGAGACAAAGCAAGTGAGGATAAAAAGGTAAAGCACCAGATGCAGGAGAAGGGAATTAATGATGCTAAAAAGCTTCAAATAAATAGTGATTCAGGGGATGAAATAATGGATGCATTGTTAACTGAGTGTCCGCCACTTTATGTGGTTCCCATTAAAAATAGTGTACCAGTAAGTACTACAGTGGCTACTGCTTCTCTTAAACAGAGAGAAACACAGATTGAGAGAATTGTGCAGACATTTTAGATTGACCCACTACCTGTTGATTCAGCACTGACAGTGATATCTCCAGGTGTTACTGCTTTAAATGTGACTGATTCAGTCCAGATATCACAAACTACAGATGCACAGGCAATGCCTAGAACAATTGTGACTGTCCCAATTAATATGGCCCCTACTCAAAAGGTTCAAAGAGCTGCAGAAGGAGTGAGTATGGCAGGGTTTATTTCAGAAACTCAGAATTCACAGATTATTGAACAGAAATTACCCCAGACAGTCCAAGCACTGAAAGGTGGGGGAGAAATAGTCTTTACAACACCAATAGCCCAGGGAAAAATGAATATATTTGAAGATGGGATTTTTCAAACCTGCTCTGAGGAAGCAGCAGTGATTAAAAAGATAGAGAGCATGGGGGAACATATTAACCCAGACCCTGAAAAAGAGAGACAGCATGAAGAAATTAACA
This sequence comes from Calotriton arnoldi, assembly GCA_963921515.1. Lineage (NCBI taxonomy): Eukaryota > Metazoa > Chordata > Amphibia > Caudata > Salamandridae > Calotriton > Calotriton arnoldi. The sequence goes on along the minus strand of CAWUFW010010641.1, from coordinate 298,687 downwards.
GTCCCTGCTGTTCAAATCATGAAAATGTGAACCAGTGTCAGGAAAAAGAATTAATTTCCCTGAGTAAGGAAACAGCTACATGTGTACTAACTACACATGAGAGACCGACTGATTTGGCTCAAAAATTTATGAAATTAATGTTTCAGGAAGTTTTCAATTTCAGAAAAGTTTCAGGGTACTTATGAATGATGAGGCAAATGAGACCATGCATTCTTTAGGAATGCATTTGCACCTTGCAGAAATAATAAAATATAATTTCAAATGCAATGGGTTTTAGAAATTAGGAGACAAGTGGGCAAGAAAACATGAGAAGGAAAAGAAACCACCAGACCTTGTTAGGGAAAATATTAAACAGGATGAGGGAGAAGCTTTTGCTTACTCATTGAGAGAAAAGGTGGGAGAAGTGCATGTTCATGTGCCACGGAACAAAAGTGAACTTGCAGCATTTCTGAACACATTCCCACAATTGAGAGACAAACTTATGCTGTGGTACCCACAAGTTGATGGATTTGTTGAAATTTTAAAAGAGTTGTGCATTAATTTGGAAATGTTCTTTGACATTGCCATGCAGACTGAATTGTGGTTAGAACTAAAGTTGTTGTGCAAAGGTCAGGTGAGGAGACAATGAAAAAGGTTTGCATGAATGCACCATCATTTTCTGTTGTTATGGAGAAACCGTAGCAGTGATTACTTTCCTGAAGGGCAGAGTGCCAGCAAAGGATGTTGATTGGGTACAGATTAAAAGAACACAAGATGGAAGTAAAGGTGTTTTGGTCTGTGCAAATTCAGGTATGGATGTTGTACTGCTGGAAAAGGTGTCCTTTTGCCATCTTTATAACAGCTTTGAGCATTGGAAGAAGAAATTTAAATTTAAACATGATGCAGCAGTTGGATATGTGCAAAAACAGAGAGAAATGCAGGTGCAAGATGTGTCAGCCAAGCAAATGCAAATGTCAGTTCAGAAACAGGTACCAATGGCAGGAATTTTTCAAGCACAGATGCTCCCACAAAATATGGAAAATGCTAAAATTACTTTAAATAAGTTGTCCAGAGCAAATGTGAATTCTTTCCAGAAACAAAATCAGAACCCAGTTCAACGGGTTGCTGTATTTGAAAATGAGAGTTTTAACCCTAACAATTCTGAATTTACCAAGTCCATTGTGAAAGTAGTGGAAGATCCAGACATAATTGTAGGAATTTTAAAAGGAGAAATTACAAACCCAGTTTTAGAAGAATTTGCACCCAAAATAGGCCCATTTGAGGAAAATTGCCAAGTTGTTGTTTGTGACTCAGGCCTGGCAGGAAAACAATTATTTTACAAATTAAACAGCACAGATTACTGTACACAAGATGATGTTAATTTTCAGATTCCTGATGAGTATGTACATTTTAAAATGGCCCAACAAGAGACAGCTGTAGCATTGTTTTCAGAAAAGACAGTTGAAAAATTACCTTCTGATTGGAAAGAAATAATAAACACAGAAGTAAGGGAGTTCACAGAGAAAGATGTCAGATTAATAAAATGTGCAGAACATGTCTTATTTAAATTAGAACCAGATGACATGTATTCAAGAACACCATCAGTTGCAGAAATGTTACCAATAATTGGAGATAAACTGAGTAAAAGATTTTTCATGGAATTGATTGGAAGTTTATGTAACTTTCTGATCACAGGTTCACAGAAACTAAATGAAAAGAACAGATTAGTGCAGGAGATTAATAGCATAACTTTTCCATGTTGTCCTGTGGTACCGAATCCAGCCAATATATTTTTTCACATCCCATGTGCTGAAGAATGGCTTACTGTTATTGATTTTTGCCAAGTTCATGTCACAGTGCCATTGCATGAGAATAGTCAGGAGTACTGTCAAAAAGAAAATGAATGTCTGGGACACATAATTGGAAAGGGAGGTAGAAAGGTGTCACCAGAGAGAGTGGAAATAATTCACCAGATGAATCCACCTCAAATTCAGAAAGAAGTCAGGACATTTTTGGGAATGGTTGGCTGCTGTAGAGAGTGGTTACCAAACCTTTCCCTAGTGGCTAAGCCTTTACTGAGGCTGACATACAAGGATGTGTCTGATCCGCTTCCATTGGACAACAATTGCACCAAAGCATTCCTAGAGTTGAAAGAGAAAAAGTGTCGCGCCCCGGCACTAGGAATGCAAGTTTATTTAAAAGAAAATGCCCCAATTTGCAGTGAGAGGGAGGGCTGCGCTCTCTCAGTGCCTGTTCAAAAACATGAATGTGTTCAAGGGTCTGTGATGTATTTCCCAATGACCTTTGATCCCAACATCAATGAAACTGAATATGAGTGTCTAGATGTCATGAAAATATGCATAAAGCCAAGATCAGACTTTAAGGATGAACGTCTGATTCAGCCCAACAATGTCCATTTTGTAGATGGCCCATATTTGAAAGGTAATAATGACACATTAAGAGCAGCACATGCTGTGCTTCCTATAAATTATGTTGTCAAAGCTTCATGGCTTTCAGTAGTTACCTCAGCCCAAAATTCGAAATTGATTGCCCTTACCATAACATGCAGTATATCTGCTCAAATGGGAGTCACTGTTGTCATGGGAGAGAGAATTGCTAATTCAGTTGCACAAAATTGTGTTCTGTTAGCATATACATTCAATGGAATCTTCACAGGTGAATTAATAGAGGCTCAAGAAATTGTTTCAGAAGCAGAACAACAGGGTTGTATCAGAACTGTTTTTGAAAAAAGTGACAACTTCATAGTAGCAAATGTATTATTGCAAAAACTGATGCCCAGGTACAGATTGCCAGTTTCTCTGAAATCAGATCATAATGAGGTTTCAAAGATGATGAGTGCAGAACAACAGATTGGACAAAGATTCGATTGTAGCCATCAGCCTGAAGTTTCAAGCATAATAAAGCAACACAAAGACAGCACAGAGTTACACTTTGCAAAAGACTGTGTTTCAGCATCACCAAAGTGGCTTGAAAATGAACATGCAAATGCACTTGTGAAAAACACAGATGAAAAGACTAGCCATTGCTGTGAAGGTCTGGCTGATGTGGAGCGTGCAGTTTCTCACCAGATTGCAGCTGCTACACAAGATCTGCATAATGGATGGTGCAACAACTTTGATCTGAGAGATGCTGTGAAATGGAAAGGCCTGTTCCAAATGATCCTGGCAAAGACTGTTGTGAAATGTGGTGGCCTTCCAAATTGGGTGTATGCCTCTCACACACGTATGGTCCTGTGTCCCCCTGATAAAACAGCTCCTCTTCAAGAAGAGATGCCAGCAGTGGTCAAAAGTCCACAGAAGAGGGTCAGTCAAGCTGTAAGGGAACACACAGAGTCTGAAGCAGCACTAGAGAAAACTGAAGTGGCACTGGAAAGGCAAAAAGTGGAAACTGACTCAGATGAAAGCGGTGTCCAAAGGGTGAAAGAGTCAGATGCAGCCTCTGAAGAAGAAATTAGTGCTGTGGGCCTACGAGTGGAGGTAGGAAAAAGCTGGCTGAAAGGGTATCCAAAACGTCTGGAGTGGTCCTTTGAAAAATCATTTGCACCCATAGCTGAAACATCTGAATCTGATCAAAGTGAAAATAAAAGTGAAAGGCTTGGATTGAAAAAGTGCAAAGAATTGATGGTGCTCTGTCAGAGTTTCTCAGCACCTGAGTGGTCAAAATGCATGGACAAAGTACAGAATGCCACTTTGAATGAACTGTAAGAGCCACACTGATGGCAAGCTGGTGACAAAGAGAAAAAGAAAGGCTGAAACAATAACTGAGAATTGTCAAGAGCTGAAGAGAAAAGAATCTTTGAATAATGAAAGAAAAAGAAGAAAAGAAGAAAAGAAAATAGAAAAGAGAACTGTCCTGTTGAATTTTCCTTTTATTATTTTAGTTACTTATTTTAGAGAAGACTAACAGTTCCAAGAAACTACTTACAGAACTCTGCACTAAACTTTGAGCTTGGCTATATATGATCTGATTACAGACAAGACTTGTGTTTGCCTTAGAAATAGAGGTAAAAATTGTTATATGCTCAGCTTTTGCAATAAAAATGTCACTTGTGAAAATAAATAAATGTGATGATCTACAAATCATTTGAGGTATCATGATTTGTTATCATCAAAGGGGAGTTGATAGAGCTAGATTTCTCAAATTAAGCATTGCTTTATTTTTATGTTTCAGACAGACTGCATTTAAAATGGCACACACATTTTGGTGCAAGTGAAGACACATGGCACATGCCTAGTCAAAAGTTTTTGTAACAGTGGCACTTTTGGTGCATGCAGTGAAAAACATAAAATGAGGCTTGTTCATAAAGGCTTTCGGTCTGAAATGCTTGTGCTGAATTAACATGTGTTTTTGCAGTGTAGAGAAAACTTGTGCTTTCAGTGGCCTCTTTAGCTTTGAATCATGGAATGTGTTCTCTCTTCCCAGTTTCCTTTCCCTTATAATCTACACTCCCTGTTCTAGTCTCAAGAGACTTTGGCTTTGTTGCATATTTAGACAATACATATTCAGTTCATAACACATCTTTTTATAATGTGTATTAATTAACCATGCACCATCACTACACGGGGGCAAAGCATTTTGCATGAAAAGCTATCTAAAACATTAGAGCATGTTGCTATGAGTATGTATTAACTGTGTGCGCTATCAAAATTTACACTAGTGCATGTTTTATGCTATGTTGTACATTGCACATTTTTGCATGTTGTGCACAAATAATAAGAAAAGCTGCTTTAAACTTATAGCTTTTGCTAGGTTATCATTTATACAGGGTATTAGTATGGGTGAGGAAAAACATAATGGGATTTATTTCATAAATTAATACTATTTTTGTGTTTGTTTTGATTATGGGCCCACCATTAAATGGCTGCCTAAGAATCCAGCAAGGCTGAGAATCGTGCTGAGACGCATGCGCAGATTATACCAGCTACATACTGCCAAGTGCCTCAAGTGAAGACCTGGTTCAAGGCCACCATGAACTCTACATTCTTGTTACCCTGCCAATGTACCAGTGTTTGTGGAATGTGTCCTTCCTGCGTGCGATATGACAGGAAGGAGGAAATAGACTGAAACATTTTTCCTACTAAATGTTGCTAAAACATATAATTGTATTAATCATTCTTTTGTTAGAACTGGTGTGGGTTGGATTTGCCAATGAGAACAGGATGGTGAGACCCTCGTCATCTAAGCTATCCAATCAGGGTGCAAGCTTTACTGAAAATTGCAACCTTATTAGTATAGTCAGCCAAGAATTAGAGTATAAATATGACCTCTTTCAGGGCTTTGGTGTTTTTTTTTTTTAGAGGCTTTAGAAGCTTTTGCGGGTGCAGTCTGAGAGCAGATTGCTTCGGATGAGAGATAGAGGGAGGTGGGGGCATAGGCTAGCCTTGCACGTCATATTTTTGGCAAGGTAGATCACATTCCTCTGTGGTCTGTGAAGGAGGGGCCTTTTCAGGAGCAGCGTCTCTCTGTGAACACAGAGAGGACAGATGAGCAGACCAGGGCAGAGAGTGGAGCTGGATAGAACAGGATTAGATTTTGATGCTAAAACTTTTAAGTTCATGCTTTGACTAATTAATTAGTTTTTGAAAAGATTTGTCTTATGCATTTATTTCTCTTTATGGGAGATTTTTGCCAATTATTAATTATTGATTAGCCTTGCATAATTCACTCTTGAATTATATTTCCTGAACTCTTTAAAGAACTCTGATTGACATTTGATTCCTCATTCTCTTCCTTTATGGAATGTTTTTGTATGCAACCTATAATATGTTTTGTATTAATTCTATTTTTCCTATTTTCAATTCTGTAACCTGATTGATATTTGACTAATGAATAAAGGGTCAGAGAACTTTAACTTTTAACTAGAAAATAAAACCCTTTAAAATACTCACAACTCTCTTTATTGGCTTAAATATTAATTGCATTTTTGATTTTTCATGTTTATGTAAATCTCCTGATGGTAATATACAGTGGCAAGGGTCCAGTACCTTTGCAGCGGTAAATTAGAAGGTAAATGAGGTTTTGCATTGAGAAATTACCGTGAAATTACCGCTGCATCAGTGGAGTACATAAAAACACAGTTCTATTTGACGTGCTTTTAAATGCCTTTTTGAATTAGTTCCAAAACACCTAAAAACAAAATAAAATTTTAATATTCAGGAAATATTTAAGTACAGTTACTACAATTAGAAAGGACTGTGTCTACTTTGCACTTCTGCTAATAGAGAGTTGTTTTTTTGTGTCTGATTCACAAACTCTTGTACGAGCATAAAAAAGTACTGCAGTTGTACGTTTTTACATTTTCCAAAATTTCTTTGTGACTCGGCTCCAATATTTCGATCTAAGTCACGAATTACAAAGGGTGAAGGAATACTGCTTTCCTGGTAATTTCTGTAGACATTTCACCATATAAAATCTGGGGAAATTTTGTGGTGGGACTAAGCCCAAAAATGTGAAATTGACACATTTTTATTTATTTTCAGTTTATTATATCAACCCAGATGTGAGTTCAAGAGTACAGTAACACATTTCATGATAAAAGTGCAGAAACCTAGATCATCGAGTGGCTAGAGGTACACATATTATATATATCATGTAGTGAGCAAAAGTAGTATATGCAGAAACAGGTACATTTAAATGCATGTTTAATGAGTTAGGTCTGATCAATTAATTTATCAGGGTAGTTTCCATGTTTTCTAAGCAGGAGTTATTTCAAATCCGATTTAAATTGAGCAAAAGATGAAGTGTTCCTTAAACTGGTGGGGAAGTGAGATCGAGATTTTGGAGCATTCCCTGAGAAGGCATGTTTCGGTGTGGAATATTTCTTGAACTTTGGCAGATTAAGAAGTAGAGATACATTACCTCTTAGATTTTAAGTCCATCAGAAAGAATACATATGGAGCCGAGATGTGGGGAGGGTTTAAGTGAATGGCCTTGTAAGTGATGTAGTCTTGTAAGTGCTTATAGCCTGCAGAGCTATCCAGTCTAATGAGGCGAGAATAGGAACAATATGGCTGAATGTTCGCTTGCCAGCAAGGAGTTGGGTAGCAGAATGCAGTACAGCTTTCAGAGGTGTAAGGTTAGATTTGAATAGAGGGGTGAGCAGCTAGTTACGACATTTGATTTTAGCAATGGCCTGTGCTTGCACTAGAAATTAGAGGTCTGATCCAAGAATACATTGTCTCATGTTTCTTAATAGCTTAAAGTGGTACTTTTTGCAGATTCCTTTATGTGTGGGTTTAGGTTGAGCTGGGAGTCACGAAGACACCTAAGGATTTTGCGAGGTGATCATTTTGAGGTAGATGCCTCCATCATTTAAGGTCTTGATCCAGTCTGTTGGTAATTCCTTGTTGGATTAGAGGGAGAGGATAAGGAATTCAGTTTTAAGTGTTTTAGTTTTTTAGTTTAAGCTTCATGTTATTCATCCAACATTGGATATCAAAGAGACAACTGATTATTCTTGGAAGACAGTTATGACAATCGATTTGCATACAGATTTGAGTATCATTGATGTACTGATGGAATGAGACACAATTTTTCTGCAGTTAAGTTCTGAAGGGCTCTGTATAATGATTACAAATTATGGGGGAGGACATAGCTTTGGGGCACTCCAAATGATGATGGGGTAAGTTTAGAAGTGGAGTTGCCCACTCAGACTTGGTGGCATCGATTTAAAGATATGATCTGAACCTATTTAGAACAGTGCCTCAAAGGCCATGCATTGCCGAAGGATGGTTGATAGGGTGTCATGGTCAATTGTTTCAAATGCTGAAGAGAGATTTAATAAGATGAGGAGACAGTTTTTACTTTGATTGAAGAGTTTGAGGAAGTCGTTCATTATCCGGAGGAGACAAGTTTCAGTATTGCAGCCTGCTTTAAAACCTGATTGATAGGTTGCTATAAGTCGACTTTTGTTAATGTGGTCATTTAGTTGTGAGGCTATCCAATTTCCAAGCACAATTGATAAAATGGGAGGCCAGTTATAGGTCTGAAGTTTTCTGTCTTTGAGGGGTCCGCTCCCACTTTTGTTTAGAAGAAGCCTTAAAAGTAGATTTTGAAGATAGTCAGGAATAGATCCATGTTTGAGGGAAGCATTTACACATATTAACCATCTTGTAGCGATGGTGTACCTCAATTATTTATCCTTGGTATCAGTGATGGGGTCATTGACATAGTATGATAGTCTTCTGTCAGAGATGATTTTTTTCAAGGTTTTGTGGAGAGACATAGTTAAAGGTGATCCAGAGGGATTCGAGTTTTGTTGGGAAAAAAATTTGCATTGGCTCAGTTGTGGTAAGAGAGTTGTCACTATCTTTCTTAAGACTAATTGCATTATGTAGGAAACAAAATAAGCAGATTCATCACAACTGGATACTTCTGGTTGGTAAATAGGAGTAGAAGACTGTTTTAGTATGCGAAAGGCTAATTTGGAGCATTGTCAAGTATATTTTTGAGGTGGGTATATTTGTTTGTTTGTAGCACCTTTTTGAAGACTGTTTCTGGCCTCTCTGACAGATGCAAGATTGTTGGGTATATACTAATTCTGAGTAACATCTGGTGACTTTTTCGAGTTTTTTTTTTTGGATCGGAGCAAGACAATGAGTGTCCCTGTGTATCTTGTTTTAGTCTTGTACCAGGATTGAATGGTCATTCTCTTTGGAGTTCAGGGAAATTAGTGAGATTAGTGATTCACTGAAGGTTGTTGTATTGATATTGTTTAGAGTGCTATGGCGTATGTCAGTTCTAACTCTCCTGAAATCAGGAGGAGGATGGTGGAGATTGAAGTCAAAGGGTAGGAGTAAGTGGCCTGAACAGTTTCAGGGCCAGACTCAAGAGGGTGTCTATGATGGTTTTATTTGTCTATGTTTTATTGACATTGGAGTCCTGAAGAACTTGGTGATCATTAAGAAAGGCTTGAAGCAGGGCAGTCAATTTGTTTTTTAAATCATTCTAGGGATTATTAAAACCACTTTTTTAAATGCCTCTTTCTGCATGAACATCACAATTTGTTTGACTTATGGTGTTGGTGTTTAGACTTTGCCAACGTGGACCTTGGATATCAGGCCCAGTGCTTGTGCTTTGACCCATTAAACCTTGTTGAATTGGTTAAATACCACAATTTGCACATTTGAGTACCCATAAGTCCCTAGTATATGATATCCACTGTACCCAGTGCTTGTAAGGTAAATGTCACTAGTGGACAGCAGCACCTATTGTGCCACCAGTAAAGTGACAATACAAAGCCTGTCTTCAGGCCTGCCCCTGCAGCCTGAGTGTGCATTTTTAAAACTGCAAATTCGAGGGTGCATGGCATTTAAGAGTAGGATGTTGGTACTTAGATTTTACATGCCATGGCCATGAAAAATCTCAAAAGTTGTTTTTGACTGTGGTAAGGCTGGCCCTCCCATGGAAAAAACTTGGTTACATTACATCCCTGTAATGCACAACTTCAGTTTGGAAATAGCAAGAACAATGATTCAAGCACTCAAAATAATAGTAATTTAAAATCCAATGTATGAAAAATCCGGATTTTAAATTGCTATTTCAAAAATGCCACTTTTAGAAATCTGGCATTTTCCTGCCTAAGGCAAATGTGCGTTTCTGCCAGTGTTAAGTGTCACCCAACTGTTAATGGCTGTTCTGGAGTGAGATATGTATTGCTCCTGGACAGTCGACAAACGGCTTGGGTGTGGGAAGATGCTTTCCCCCTGACAGGCTGGTCATCTGATCTGCACCTAGGTACCCAGTTACAGTTCTGAAGGTGCCTATCCTGTCATGAGCAGATGTAACTCACACCTACAACCTGCCTTCTTCATTGTTCCCCTGCGGAGGCATATATTTTTGCCTCAGATTTACAATTTCTCGTAAATCTGGGGCAGTGTCAAAATGCCATGGATGCTGCTGGGAATACCCCCAGAAACACCCATTGCACTCCCCTCTATCGCAGAAAACTGCATTAAAGGGGTCAATATTTACGAGGCAGCATTAAGCCAAAAAATTGGCTTACTGCTGCCTCATAAATATGGAGCAGGCTTCTGCGACACGGAACATCACAAAAAGAGACGTTCCAACGGCGCGCGGGGCCTCATAAATGAGGCCCTCATTACCTCCTTGAGAACACAGCTGGACCTGTGGAAGACAAAAGAAGGACTGCACCTTTTGTTTGACCTGTGGATAGATACTCTAGGGGATGAACCTGCTCCACTTGTACCAGGGACAGAAAGGGGACTCCAAGGTCTAGTTGGCTAGCATCCTGTTAAGCTCCAGAAACACAGAAGCTGCAAGAAACCCAAATCTCTGCTGAGTCCTGCTGACAAGTTCTAACTGTATTTGCCATAACCCCCAAAAGAACCGTGACCTCTGACTGGTGTTAGTTAGCGTGTACTCTCTGCCCCTCCAAACTGCAAGATTGGATACTTAGAAACTTTTTTTGAACTTTTTACCAAAAGAAATAGATAGTACCTTGAGACAGTCACTGAGTCACAGCTGCTGATGTCGGATTACCGGTGGGATTCAGCTTGCCGGTTTGCTCCACTGAAAGAATCTCGACTTCCAGAAAAGCTTATAGGACTTCACCAAGACAAACTCAGAGCAGCACCATGTTGTAACTACACCTTTCTGGGCCCAGACTTCAACTTTGCCTGCTTAGGGCATGCTCAGTGTTAATGTCAAGAGACTTGAACATCCCAACTGAGCTAAGGCTCCCACCGAGATTGTGCACTTCAGCCAGCCACTGTTACCGAGACCCTCTTCAGGTCTACCCTGCTGTCTGACCCACCAACAACCCTGTCGTTGAGGACTTTTCTATTTATCTTCAGAAAAATGACTACGTCAGAAACTAAACTTTCCACCGGTATGAACCTGGTCCCTGTATCCAACCGGTGCACCATCGCGGTCGACCTTAACTTTTGACTTTGACCCAGTCTAGTGCAACCAGATACCTCCAGTTGGCGCTTTGCACTTTTTGGCGCTAGAATTACCAAGAACTTTGGAAAATTAAATCTCTGGTTCACTCCTAATTTTTGTCATCCTGTCCATTAAATTTTACTCTATTTCTATAAATTGGAGTGGGGTTTTTATTAGGTCTGGGTGAAGTTCCCAGAGTTTTGCTACACAGAATCCGCAGAGTGGCCCAAACACTCAATGAGACTCCGTGGAATTCCACAGGCAGAGCTGCTCAATGTGCCTGTTTGCACTAGGTTTTTGATGTTTGGCAATGCGACGCACATTCTCGTGCTTGAAATCGAGCACGATCAGGACCACATGGTTACCATGGGCGCAGCCCTTTTGTTTTCTGTATTGTTCTATACATAGTGCTGGGGCCTGTTTTTGAATCCACCCATAATCTTTTCAATATTCCCCCTATCTGACTCATCCACCCCTATTTTCTTTTATTGTATCAGTGTGTGTTTTTGTGTTTATGTTTTTTCCGTTTTTGTAATTTTTGGGTGTTTTTTGTGACTTTTTGTACTTTGTTTGGTTTTCCCTTTAAGTCTTTATTTTTTTTCCTTTCTTCCTTCTCCCATTTCATCTTTTTCTTTTTTGGACCACCCAGTGCCATGGCAGAGCAGGGTGCGAGAGGGAGTGGTGGCACCAAAGCAGTTGTTAGCCGCACACCTTGCTTTCATCGGCGCTGCTAAGGGGTGCAGCCCTGCTCCATTTTCTCAGAGGTGGAGGTAGCTGCACTGTTTTTTAGCAGAGCCACCTCCCCTCTATGCTGGCAGCAAGCAACAGGCTTGGCAGTGGGTACGGCCTGTGGGAGCTACAGCTGCTGTGGGGAAGGGTGCGCCGGTGTGTGCATTGGAACCTTGGGGTCCAGTGCACCCAGCAGAAGTTGATGCACTGGTAGGTCAACATCCTGGATAGGGAACAGAACCTGCTCGCCCTGCTGGGCGTGGAGGTTGCAGGGCTTGGTGAGTAACTATTTATTTGTTGTGTTCTTTTTATGCTAATATTTGTTTCCCAAATAGCATGCTGCTCACACTCAGAGGTAAGTTTAGTTTACGTTACAAATATTATGTGATTTAGCCAGGTGCTACACGCTACCTAATCATACTTGTTGGTACTAGCTTGGGCTGATAATTTAAGAATTCAAGAAGACTCCTCTGTCCTGTCACTAAGATAGTGGTATTAGTAGTAATATCAGTGAGTTAGCATTCTCTGTGCCTTTCTTTAAGTAGCCCCAAGCAATCTCCCAGTGACGTATAGTATGCATCTGTGCATTTAAAAAAGTGAGAATAATTTGGCCCGGTAAAGGGGGTTGAGATTGAGAATCTGCTGAGAAGCAAAGATCATTTGTTGCAATGCATTAGTAGTTCCAAAATGTAGTTTCAGAAATTTGGAATAGGGCTTATGTTTAGGAAATTAGGAATAGGTCAACTCAAAACTAGTAGTGGTATAGGAGATCTGATATAGAAAAGTACAATGTTACTGTGTGTGCCTTTGCTTGTTAAAATATTTTTGGGGAAATTATTAACTGTACCACCATTAATCTTTCTTATTTTATCTCCTTTATATCTTACATCAGCATCCAGGGGCAAGAAGAGGGCTAGCAGCATGGAGGCGGGTTAGGGAGATGGGGGTGCCACCACCAACACCGCAGCTACGAGCGATGCTGATGGATCTGCTGGCCCCAGTAAGTCCTCCTGTTAATATTATTATTATTTTCCTAACTTTTACCGCTCCACATTTAGAATAATCTTTCCTTTTTACTGTGCTTGTCTCCTAATTCTTTTTTCTAACTCCTCTACATCCTACTTCTATCTAATTGTTTTTAAATTCTTGTTATCCTTGTATTATCCTAGTTATTTTCTATATTTCAAGCTTCTGTAGTTGAATTACTCCTGTCTGTACTAGTCTGTCTGTAGCGTCCTTTCTTCTGCTTACTCAATAGGCTTTCCCTCTCCCCTTATATATCTTGTGAACTGGTACTGTAAGACTAAGAGAACCAATTTTTGAACAGGTACTCTACTGTGAAGATTGCCTGCTCAAGCCAGGTATTCTTATTCAACCCGTGTGCATTGAAAAGGCTTTCTTTTTTTTGCTTATGCTCAAACAGTAAAACTAGAGAGTGGCCATGGTCATGGGTGGATCCCCCACCCCCAATGTTGTCTATGTATTCATTTATACAGTAGTAGTATAGCAGCAGTTTCGATGACAGTGCAGCATGGCTGGAAATTAGTATGAGGACGGTTGCATTGCATTTGCCAACCAAGACCATATGTCCTTCTTTGACCAAATATTATTCTTCCCCTTCATTGCGCGCCAATGACTCAAGAGTCCGCATAGCTCTGCCACTCCATTACAAAACGTTTTTGGTTGGCTTGACTGCCTGGCCTCAACAACAAAAAGGAGCACCAAGGGGAAAGAAGTCAGGTTGCCCCCCACTCAACAATACATCTCAAGAAAAACCTGACCTACTGAGAACAGTATCTTATAATTCAAAGGACCAGGGATATATGTTACCCTTACAGGACAGTACAAATGTTACTTGCCTGTGTGTCCCACTGTTCAAAATTTATATTAAACATCGTCATGTACCACAATTTACAACAACCTTATAAAATTAAAAATTATATCACCACACAACCTTGTGAAAAAAATGTGAGAAAGATTGGAAAGCACCTCACGTTAGTAACACCAAAGGGGGGCTGCTGGCATATGTTTACCAGTATGCCCACACTATCATCACCGGTAGCTTTCCAATTTGGAAAAAAAAGATGAAAGTAAAGAGTTTCCTCAAACTGAGGAATCAGTGAAATAATGAGTGATAAAGACAGCACTAACAGTGCGAGAGTCACTGAGTGCCCACCAGGTCCCACAAACAACAGAAAGAGGAGATGCAATCCTCGATTAAAAAGAGGTACCGCTTACTTGCGCAGGTTATTTATTCAATGCAGTAAGTGTCCTCACATAAAAACGGCATCTATTTGGCCATTCACAACAATCTAGGCCAACATGTTTCATTGCCTACTATTATTCCGGCAACTTCATCAGGGCTAGTATGGGACCCTGCAACACCTTGCTTGTTGATCACTCATGCCTGTGGTAACATGACGAAAAAAGAACATATTTACGGCGACAGTGTGTCAAGTGAAAACAAAAACAGAGAATCTAGGCACCTCTGACATGGAGATTTAGAGAAACTCTCTCCTGAAATGTATATAGCCATGTTAATATACAATTACCCAGTGGCTGCTGTAGTCCTTCGTACCTGCACGCCACCATCAGGGACTACTCGCTAATTAGTCGCGGTCCCTCTCGTAACTGCTTATGTCAGTTTCACCTAGAATCATAATAAATCATATGTTAAAAATTCCTCGTTACTACACTTAATTTCCCTTAAATATAGTATCCTCAAGTGCCTGCACTTCCTGAAGTGAATGTAATGCGCCGCTATCTGGTCATTTACAACGGCATTGCAGAATCACCTTTACTGCAGAAAACACCTTTACTAACACAAACCTTCAATTCTCGTATAGGCTAGAAACCACCTCCCTTCTATCATGCCCGACCTCTCACATGGCAATTTTTCACAGACCCCCTTCCCTCTTACCGCATCTGCGGTGTCTGGTTTTCCTCGGTGCTCCGTCCCGCTCGTCAATAACGAGACGCGAGCGTTTGTTTTTAAGAACCACACGGGGAACACCCCCGGAAGTACAACGCCCGGATGTAAACGCTGAATGATTAGAAACAGCTTCTTCGTGTACCGCGGCGGCCATTTATAAAGTTCCGCGAGTACTTTATACCTACATAAAAATGTCAATGATTTCGATTATAAAATTTACAGAACCCACCTAATAATTCCTGAGCCACATATATATTCTTTTCAGTGTATAGGGGCATTTTTAGTGGTTTTACTTAATACACAGTCCCGTTCACTAAGGCCGGGACATGATTATTTAGATTTCAAGAAGCACAGGAGAAACAACCCCGACAGTGTAGAACCCAGATGTTATTTGTGGGCAATTCAAAAAAGGGTCACAGATGTCGGTAGGGGCATTTCTAGAAACACATAGGTTCTTTTCAATATAGTGAAAATATAGTCAACATCGCCCACTGAACAGCCACACTCCCCTATCCTCAACAATCAATTTGGTATGTGACGAAAACAAAGATGGTTTTATACTTGGTTGCAATCTTTATCACTCTTTGTCAAATCCGATGAATAGTAATGCACACTAATAATATTTGCCCAATTATTATTTCAGGGACCCCTCATACACCCTCGTAGCTAGTGGGTTACTAAGAAACATTGGAATGTCATAGATGGAAAAAGACAATACTCTGAGGCAAAATATATCTACCACTATTGATATGTAGATATCTGAGTAAACTCAAATTGTCGATCAACTAAAACAGCTCAATCACCCTCCGGTTTAACTGATCAATTATCTCATTAATGTTCTGCCTTTCATCAGTGATACTCAGTTATGAATTTATCTCGAAGAGTTATCTACTCACTTTATTCCATTCAATGGATTCATTTAAACCATGGCTATCAACCTTCTCGGTAAAAATCCATCTTGCCTCCTTTCTCGCCAAAATCTCTTCAATATTACATGCGTTGCCGGGGGGGTGTGGCTTAGCCGGCTGCAAGATGGCCGCACTTTAAGTGGGCTCTGCCGGCCAAGCCAAACATCCGCAAGAATCCTGCAGACTACTGCCCTAAATCTGCCCGGTATACTGCAATTCTGACTCATCTCGTCTTGGGGCGTCACTCTGTGCAACTTCTGGCCCCCGGCGACGCATAGGAGCCGAGATCTGCAGCCCGATCAACACGCTGAGTCCAGGCCCTGCCGGCGGCGAGGCCCGGCCCTCCTACCTCGTTGTTGCTTCAGCCTCTTGTGCCTGTGGGTCGACCGAGGGACTGCGGGGGACCCCGGACTGCTGAACCTGGTGAGTGCCGCTGCCGCTGGGGTCTTTCTTGGCAGGATTGGGGGCGCGTGTGCTGCACCACCCGGCCCAGGCCTTCCCGCGGCATGGACGCCATTTCCATCAACCTCTGGCGCCTGCTACGGCGGCCCTTTGTGCCCGGGTCGGGCGACGGCGTGCTCCCCGCGACTCCCCGCCGCGCTTGACTCCAGGCTGGCGCGTCCTCCCGGCTCCCCCCGCGGGCCTGCTTGGGTCGCCTCATGCCCTCGATCCTCCTTGCGGCCTCCTCCTGCCTGCTTTCCGCCACACCGCCCTGGCCCCCACGCGGCCGCACCGGCTCCTGCTCGACTGGGCTGTCTGGCTCTGGGCTCAACTCACCGCAACCACCAGCCCGAGGATCCTCACCCTGCAGCATGCCTTGTGGTTGCTCTGACCTCACAGCTTGCCCTGCACCGGCTGGCACGTTCTCCTGCGCGGGGCCCTCGGCCCCTGGACTGCTGACCTTGGCCTTGGCGCTTTCCTGCACACCGCCCAGCCGCAACTGTTTCTGGTGCCCTCCGGACATCTGGCCCCGTTCTCCCACGGCACTTACTGTCTCTGCGGGGGATTCTGCGACGGTGCCGGGGGTGTGCGTACCGCACAGCGGGGCCTTCTGCTTCTCACTTCTGCAGGGGTATCCCCCGCCACCTCTCAGCTGGCTGGCCTGCGGCGTTGGCCCCGTGCTGGCGGCCGCCAGCCCCCCTTGGCTTCTTGCGACATTGCCCCCGCAACTGTGCTGTCCGACCACGCTGGCCGCACCCTGAGGACTACACCTGTGGCCCGCTGCATTTGGCGCCATCTAGCTCTTGCACCCCCTGTAGAAATAAAAACCTTCTTAGGGGTTCACTGATACATCTGGTCCTTAAGACCAACAAAGAAGAGATTGGCACAGAAGCTGTAATATCAAAAAAACATGTTTTATTAACCTCAGATGAGGGAGATTGCATCTTACGGTACCCGCAGGCCACTGTAGGAGGCATTCTAATGAGTGCAGAGAACAGGGTCCTTATATATGCATTTGTTATATAGTCAGCATAAAATCAAGGGGAGGTCCTAGCACATACAAGCATGCTTATTGACTAATATGGGCATACAAAATTTGCTTGCTCCACAAAGTGGGAGGGGAGACTAAACTGCTTACATGAGTAAGAATAGCTTGACAGTTGTATACTAGGAGCAGGTGCATTCTACCAGCTAGGCCTCTCTGAGCATGTGCAAGACTCTGGAAGAAGGAGAAAGCACATGGCGAGCACATGGCTAACTAAAATGGCTGCCAAGTACAAAATGGCTTTCAGCTCATGCTAACAGCGATTCCTGCAATCTTTAACAGACGATCCTTTTAGCATGAGCTAAAGACATTGCCATGATCTAGTAGAGACATAGAAAATATTTTGCACATTTTCTTCTCATAAATTCATCAATATCCTATGCTAGGTGGGCATTTACATTCTAAACATTTCATTAAGCAGGTATATACAAGGTATAAGCAGGAGTACAAAGTGAACAGAGCATTGGGTCATACAGGTAGCAAGAGAGAATAATGACTATTATCTCAAACAGAAATCTCAATATTTTCCAATCCTAAGCAGAAAGCAAATACCAAAACCATCTAGTCTAATTTTAAGTTTCAGGGCTCTGATGTATTTCAATGACTATTAATGTCAATTTCAAAATAGCCAACAGCACATACCTAATAAAAACATTTTCAATAGACTTTCTCAGTATTTTATGAGGGCTGAATTATCAATAAATATACTTAAGAAAAGAGTAAAGTAACATGCTCAGATGAACTTTTCTCGTGCAGAATAAACATTACTCTTAAAAAATATTAAAGCAATCAGACATATTATTACAAAAAACAATTGTGGCTCCGGTGGACCAGGAGGACCACACAAGACCATAGGAATTAGGACAAGGAGCCGCAAAGGGCTGCTCCTCCTCAAAAATGGGACGACCAAAGGGGTACATTACTAACAAAAAAAAGAGTCCTTGGGAAAGTTCTAGTACAACCACCAGCCAGAGGGGAGTCTTCTCCCTGTGTCCGTTTGAGCCTCACAGGCAGGCTCTTGTTGTTCCCACGGTGGAGCTGCACAACTCGCAACTCAAGAATCACGGAGAAGGAAAAGTCTTTCTTTCAGGATAGGGCAATCACCCCCCAGGGCAAATACCCTCAATGATCCTATCCAGTGTCTCAGGCAGTGCACCAGTTTTCTTCACTTTAATCTAACAGGCACCAAGGGCATAGCACCTGTACCCTAAACTCAAGTCCTTCCCTAACTCCTGTATTTGCACCTCTGGCGCACTGCTCTTTTGTTGGGGCACAAATTGTACCCAGTGTGCTCGGGCATCTCTTGATCAACAAACAAAGGCGTAGACTTGCATTCACTTTGGACCAGGACTAAGAGGCCTGATGCTAGGATCTCTGAAGCAACCCTTGTTTCAAAGGGGGTCACCTCAAGCAAAAGCCTCCTTGCCGTCCTTGTCGTTCTGTGACTCTCTCAGCTGGGCATCAAAAACTGGATCCACACAAAGATTTCTCCATCCTGATTTGTAACCCCGTCTTTCGCCCAAGACAGTGGCAGGGGTACACACTTCACGTCCCAGTGCTTCCGCCTTCACTGAGGTCCTAGTTGCCAGCAACGCCTATGCTGGTTACCTTCACTTTGGCTTCAAGCTGCAGTGGCGCTGACTCCCAGGCTGGATCTGATGTCCGGGCCTCTCTGGCAATGGTTGTAAGGCAGCAAATATCTATTGGTGGACAGAACAAGAGGTCTTTAGACAAGGCACAGAAATAATCTAACAACAGAGAGGATAGTCTCAGAATACTCTCTTAGTCCTGGGGCGCCCCATACATTAGCAAGGCACCCAAGAACCACTTCATCTATCTGAGAGTAGAAAACCCTGGA
Source organism: Calotriton arnoldi (assembly GCA_963921515.1). NCBI lineage: Eukaryota > Metazoa > Chordata > Amphibia > Caudata > Salamandridae > Calotriton > Calotriton arnoldi. The sequence goes on along the minus strand of CAWUFW010010641.1, from coordinate 279,872 downwards.
CCTATTGGCAAGTATAAAAGGAACGTTTTGGTGAACTGACAAGAGTAATACATCACCCAATCCCAAGCAGCCAAGGAAGTCTGTGTTCATTTACTAAATTCTGAGGAAAAAGAAAAACAATACAGACATACTCCAAATACTTACATTGGTGTATTCCTATATTACTAATCTGAAGAACCCTCAAGAAAAAGGAAATGTTCTACACTTTTATTCATAGATTTTACATTACTTGTACAGGACTGCAGACACTTGTAAAATAATTTCTCTTACAGGTTATGCTTAGGACCATGCTCTCATGTTATAGGTGCAGCAGGAAAATCTAAAACTGCTAATCTAACAGGGATTCTTATTGCAAAAAGAACTAAACTTCAACATAGTGGGTACTTTTTCTCCAGCAGAACATGTTATGACAAACAAATTCCTATAAAACAATATTTTCCTTCAAAATGTTTGCTAAGGATCACATGAGCGTCTTTCCTGCATTGTACTTTTCACGATCTGGACTATGCAACATCATTTTCAAAAGGAAAAAAAACCTATCTCCAGCTCTAATAAGGGCTGTCAGCTTATTTACAGAGACTAGCTAATAAAAGACTAGCAATGCCCTTGCAAAACTGTATAGAACATGAGAATAACATAAACAATAATAGTGTTGCCACCTGAGATTTTTGAACAGAAACCCCCACTATACAATTTTCCTTAAAGATCAAATAAGGGAACATCAATCTGTTCTACTCATTCTTTCATACAGGATGGGCAGTAACATAGCTTATGTGTTTCATGTTTTTATTAATTCTAACAATTTTAAAACAGTATTACAGAATAGCCAATTGTAATTGTAATTGTAAGTAGCATTTATATAGCGCAGCTGTCACCCAACGGGCATCCTGGCGCTGGGATTACCTAAATCATTGTGCAGCTATAAAACTATGAATCATCATGCGCCAATCTCTCAAGGCTATTCTTTTGGAAAGAGCCTGGTTTTTAGCTTTTTTCTAAACTGCAGTTAGTCATCAGTCTGTCTGAGTTCACTTGGTAGTTCATTCCATAGCCTTGCGGCTGCATAGCCAAATGATCTACCTCCTAGTCAGGTTTTCTTGACTCGTGGGGTACATACTAGGTGGGCTGCCAAGGAACGAAGACTTCTAGCTGGGGAGTACCAAGTAAACATTCTCTGTAATGGTTTAGGCCCCATTTTGTGTGCCGCCTTATGAACAATGCAAAGTGCCTTAACTGTCACATGGCCATTTCCTAGACAGCTTTAGACAGACTCAAAAAAAGTGAGAAAAAGAAGAGAGAAAACATAATTTTGCCTACCCTTAATTTGTAGAGGAGCTAGCCTCCTTCCCCCATTTTGACAGTAGGAAAACCTGAAACAGGTTTTACTTCTGTCAACACTTTCAACCCCTATTTGTAGCAACTAGGCACAAACAAACTTGTAGGAGATATCTTAGAAAGTGGCTATTCTCTGATTCAGTCTAACACAATGCAAATTGAGTTAACTTTAAACCAATTTCTACAGCAATTGTACTAGATTAACATGAGGGCGCATGAATGCAAACTAAAATCCATTTCCTCCTTATCGTAGCCCCTACACAGTATTCTTTAAACTAAAACCATTATTTTATATACCTGGCAGATCAATGTTCAACTGAGGGTTGTCTTCCTTTCGTGGCATAGGACTGCGCAAAACGTGTGTTTGCCAAAAATAGGAAGCAAAGCTTCTCTTCCTCTCTTTGCGCTATCATCTCGTCTTTCAAAAAATCTTTCGAAGGTCGAAGTGTTCCAGCAAACATTACCCTTCACTCTGCTAAGTTGCTAAATACAGAACTCCGACCTTTGACCCGTTCAGCAGCTGCTCATTTTTGTGTGCAAGGCTTGCCATGCGGTTTTGTAATGCAAAGCAACTCTGGAGAATCACAGCGAAAAGCAGTCCTATACTTATTTTCATTTATGTACAGTGGTGTGCAATCTAGTAATGCAGAGGCAGCTGTTTATTTTATACTTGCATATGTATACTTTTATTGAAGCCTAAGAGCACGTTAAAACTGCCTTGAGTGGTAGAACTGCTTGTAAAATTGTGAATTTAGCTCAATTTCGACTTTGGTGGTAGGGGCACTTAAAAATGAATATCCTACAATATTTTTGCATAATAGGAACCCCCAGAGTGTTCTCTAGATAGCCCAGGAATGGGAAATCAGAAATGCATAAGATATACCCTTATAAAAACAAGTTTTGTACGGCTGGGTAAAGTGACATTTCACATTTAAGTTCCCTTTTTCTCGGTACAGCACTGCTTAAATTCAACTTTGATGCTAGAAATTCACAGTATGATGATTAGGCTTTATAAAGATGAAAAAACGAATTTAAAGCATTTGTGTTTAACAATATATTTTTTCCCATATAATAATAATTATTTTTTATCAATAAAACCAACCATTTTAATGATTCCACATTGGAAAAGCAAGCTTCATTCGTAGCCTATCATATTTAAACACATTCATTCATAACCCTAAGCACAGAAGCCTTACTTGAAACAGGAAAAGTCTGCGCCACTTTTAATGGACAGTTATCATTTAACATCGGAACCACAGATATACTTATGTAAAGAAGGCATTAAGAAAGGAAATCCCTACTTTCAATTTTGTTCTCTGTTATCCAAAATAATGAAACTGGTTTTTAGAAACTTTTAAAATAGGGCAGGCCCTTATACCAGGTTTACACTGACTTAAAATATCGCTGACACAGCATTCCTGTCTGTGGCCGTGAGCAGGAATAGCCATATGCTATTTATGCAGCTGTTGTGTGTCAGCAGGCGTCGAATTTGCACGCCTTTCTCAGGAAAAAACCCTTTTATTATTTGAAATACCCTGACAGAGTTAAATCCCCATTTGCTGTGTCAAACGGTTTCTTTTTAGTTAGTTAGTTTAAACACAGCTGTCGGAAAGCTTTTTTCTCGGGTGCTGAAAGAAAGGCATGTCACAGTCTATTTAAAAACTGAGGCATTTAAATGCAGTCAAATCTATCTTTCTATAATGTGTATTTAGTTCAGCAACAACCAAATTCACTCAAATGATGTGCATGCCTTTTAATGTCTAATACAATATTTAAAGAAAAGGCTGTAACATTGTGTATTTAAGTCTATTGATTACAAAACACACAATTTCGTTTTTCTACCTCTCTGTATGAGGCCTATTTTAATCCTATTGAATACGAATTCTAATTTTATGTTTAGCATTGTGGCAAGTTGCACACATGTATAGTGTCTTACTCTGTCAATTTAATAGTAACATGCAGCTGTTTAGCATATGTTACATAATTTATTTCTGGATTTTTATTTAATATGTAAGTAACTAAATGACATTTTGCATAACAGAATAATGACAGCAAAAAAAACATAAACAAACTCATTGAGCTCATTCAGACAGTTACAGAAGGACACAACACAGCGCGCTTAAAGCCAGCCATTCGTACACAGAGTACTCACACAAATATTACCAATGTCAAACCAAAAACCCCACATAGACATTGAAACACATATTTAACCCACAAATCAATACTTAGGACAGCTTACAAAGTGTACGCAAGACCAACCTATTTGTAAATACTAATTGTAAGTCATATTTACAAGAAGAGCTCTCAAAAGTAGCCCAAAAAACTGTTCCATGGTCAAATTCGCCAGTTTTGGCTGGTAGAACACTCAAAAAGCGCTCTGCATATCACCACTTATGAATGTTACTAAGTGCGCAGATCCGGATCCGTTTTATGTACATATTTAGTTCCATGGGGTACTTAGTCACCAAGGAAGAAATATCTTTTTACTATACCTAAACCTATTTAGGTATCCCCTCTGAGGGGAGTCAACTAAGTACTTACTAAATCCATATCGGTACCTCCAAGACAGCAACACTTTCAACAAAGTGTGCTGGTAACAGGCATGCCAAAAATATTATAGCATATATAATATTATACTCCAAGTGACACTTAACACAATGTGTGCCGTTCAAGTTTTCAAAATTAGAGAAAAATCTCCTCATTACCTGCCTATATGAATTGCAATGCATATATAATTACAAAACAAATTCCAAAATTGGCCAATCATACAAACAAAGCCACAGTAAGTGTTACTAAAACTACCTTACCAATCAAAGGCATCAAACCAACAGCAAGTGCCGCAAAACGGCTCTTACCAATCAAATGGTGTCCAGGTTCCAACTGCCAAGTTCTGAGTGACCTAACGGTCGTTTTAAAATACTCACGCCAAAGAAGTTCTCAGTCGGGAGCGGCAAACACTTGGAGGATCAGATCAGGAAGACCAGAAATATACTGGGCTGGAAGACAAAACAATCTCCGTGCGCAGGGTACCTCCTCAGTAGATTCCTGTCCTGTACTCCTCAGTAGATTCCTGTCTTCCTTCAAGACCACTCCCTTGGATAGCCGCTGCACCGATGAGTCCCACTTTCGGGCGCCATTTGTAGAAATAAAAACCTTCTTAGGGGTTCACTGATACATCTGGTCCTTAAGACCAACAAAGAAGAGATTGGCACAGAAGCTGTAATATCAAAAAAACATGTTTTATTAACCTCAGATGAGGGAGATTGCATCTTACGGTACCCGCAGGCCACTGTAGGAGGCATTCTAATGAGTGCAGAGAACAGGGTCCTTATATATGCATTTGTTATATAGTCAGCATAAAATCAAGGGGAGGTCCTAGCACATACAAGCATGCTTATTGACTAATATGGGCATACAAAATTTGCTTGCTCCACAAAGTGGGAGGGGAGACTAAACTGCTTACATGAGTAAGAATAGCTTGACAGTTGTATACTAGGAGCAGGTGCATTCTACCAGCTAGGCCTCTCTGAGCATGTGCAAGACTCTGGAAGAAGGAGAAAGCACATGGCGAGCACATGGCTAACTAAAATGGCTGCCAAGTACAAAATGGCTTTCAGCTCATGCTAACAGCGATTCCTGCAATCTTTAACACCCCAACGCACCTTCACGGGCCTCGCGCTGGCATCGCGCCGCCTCTACTGCTGCCTTCAACTGGGCCCTCTGTACTTTCTGAGCATTTGCTATATTTCAAAGCTCGTAGTGGCGCGGCCTCCTTGGGACTCCGCCATGGCTGCGGTGATTGCCTTTGCCATTCCGCCATTCTGCCAGCCCAGTGTGCACACCCTGTGTCAAGTCCTGCCACCTCACCTGATCTGGGCCGGCCGACAACCCAGGATTGCATATAATATTTTGACCCTTCCTATGTCGCGCGGTGGTCTTGGTGCCCCCGACCTCAAACTCTATGCCCTCAGCGCCCAGGCCAGCTTTCTTCACTTCTGGTTTCATCCCACTCCGTTTCAGCCCCACATCGCGGTCGAGGCTGACCTGGCCGCCCCGTGGCAGCTCACTACCGCTTTATTTGTCCCGGCGCGGCCTCCGCGTGCTGAGATCGATACGGTTGAGACCCTGCGCTGGGCGTGGGACAGGCTCCGGAAAATCTCAGGTTCAGACATGCTTTCTGCGGCTGCGATGCCCATCGCTCATCACCAGGCTTTTCCTTCTCTTCAATCTTCAGGGATGGTGAAACACGCCACTCGTCTTGGGCTTTCCACTGTGTCCGATCTCTACCCTGGGAACACATTCTATACACTTGCTGTTGACTCTGGCCCTATGGACACTTTGCTTTTTTATCAGCTTTGGGCGGTCTGTAAGAAGCTTCACCCCTCGTTCCCCCAGCCTCCTCCCTCGATGGCCACTCTCAATCTTCTCTACACGTCCCCCTCCCTAAAGAAATTGGTCACCAAAATCTACGCCCTCACGCTGGCGGCTTCTTCCATCTCCACTGACAGGGCGCGCGTGGCGTGGGAGGAGGACCTAGGTATCGAAATTTCCCAGGCCAATTGGCTGTATTGTTGCACTCAGATTAAACGCCTCTCCCCTAACCATCGTCTGTGACTTATCCACTTTAAGTATCTACACAGGCTCTACCGGACCCCTGCACAGCTGCACAGGATGGGACTCATGGCCAATGACAGATGCCTGCACTGCTCTGTGCCTGCGGCTGACTTCTCCCACCTCGCCTGGCTGTGCCCCAGGGTCTCCGCTTACTGGCGTGAGGTCTGCGCTATAATTTCTAAGATCACCTCCTCTTCGGTCCAACCCGATCCTCTGCCTTGCCTTTTGGGCTTCGTCAAATTCTGTCCAGATGCCTCCCGTAGATTGATTGCTATGCTACTCGTCCTCGCGCGGCGCAGGGTCTCCATGTGTTGGGGTCGCAGGCCCGCACCGAAGGTGGCCCTTTGGCTGGAGGATGCTTCCTGTTGCCAGACTCTCCTGTCCGAATTCTGGGACCTAATGCCTGCCAGATCCTGTCCACCTGATATTTGGGGACCGCTTATCTTCTACCTCCTGAGTCACACTTCCCAGCACCCAGCAACCTCTCCCGCGCTCCCCGCCGGCGCTCCGCCCGTGGCGGCCGCCGGTGAAGGTCAATGAGTCTCCTCCTCACTGTTCCCCCTTTCCCCCTGACTCTCAGGGCCCGATTCTGATGCGGGTTGGAAAAGCTTCCCGACCGATGGCCTGATTCTGATGCGGTTAGGAAGGCCTCCTAACGGCATTTGCTCCTTCCAAATCGCATCGGGAACGTGTCTTCCCGACCGAGGGCCCAATTCTGATGCGGTTAGGAACAAATGTTCCCATTGAAGTCAATGGGAGTTCAACCAAATCGTATCTGGAAACATCCAGATGCATCCTACTCTGCCGGTTGGACTTTCCCGATCCCAGTGGGTTGGAAACCATTTCCCAACCGATACGGTCGGGAAGCTTTTCCAACCCGCATCAGAATCGGGCCCTCAGTGTCTCCCCCTTTTCACACATGGTGCCTTTTATGGTGATTCCTCCTTATTGTTTTGGTGTTTCCCCAACTTATTTCATTGATATTGCTTTTTGTGGTATATGTATGTGGTAACCTTCGCTATTCTATGTCGTATTGTAGTGCATATTATTTTGTCATGGTGCAATTCTGTAACTTTGCTGTGTTTAATCCTCAATAAAGGTTTTTGAAAATTAAAAATATATATATATATATATTACATGCGTTGCCAACAACCCTCTCAAGAACGGTCCACTTTAGATCTCGAAAGTGATGGCCCTCTTCCCTGAAGTGTTGGACAAGCCTAGTAGTGAGTTTTCCTGCTTTAAACGTGCTAAGATGTTCCTGCATACGGATCTTAACATTCCGTGATGTAAGGCCAATATAGTGCAGACCACACTGACATGTAAGCCTATAAATTACATGGGTCCTATTACAGTTGGTGAATTTGTTCAAATGCCACATCTTTCCATTTGTCAACAACACACTTTTTGCTGATTCGGTGAGCTCACAAACTGAACAACACCCACAGGGATAATGTCCTGCTGGCAATGTCGAATCTTATTTCTTAGGAAGGGGGCATGTATGGACCAACTTATCTTTTAAATTGGGAGCCCTTTTGAACGCAAACCTAGACTAGACTGCCTGGCCAACAAACAAAAATGACCACTGTGATATTTTTGATAGAGGACACTGCAACCGAACTGTAGTGATGTATTCTGATTGGATTTTGTCACAAAAATAATAAGAGGAGGCGTATCTGCCATCTAAAATATGTAATGTTTTTTCTAGCTGCACAGATCAGTGCTGTGGCCAGCGGAGCAGACGCGGTGGCAGCCAAAGAGGGAGTTCCAGCAGCGACAGGGGCGGGCGGTGGCAAGTCACATTGTTTGCTTATTGATATTTACTAGTATACTAACTGCAAGGGCATTGTGAACCCTCCACTTTAGAAGCTGCAGCGAGATTGAATTAATGGCCTCTTCTATCTGCAGCTCAGCAGACAAAAGCTCATAATGAAGGCTAAAAGTAATGGTTTTATGAAAAATGGGAAAAAAGGATGAAAGGAGAAAGGATGGGTAAAATGTTATATGAGTGAAAGGATGCATGGGTGAGTGGAGGTGAAAGGCTGCATAGGTGGGTGATGGGAATAGGATGCATGGGTGGATGAAGGATGGGTGAAAGGGTTTATGGATGAAAGGATGCCTGTCTCTGTGGGTGAAACAGATGATGGGTGAAAGGAATTCTCCTTGGGTGGGTTAAAGCAGGATGGGTGAAAGGGTGAATGGGTGAAAGGATGCGTGGGTGGATAAATGGATGTATTGGTGAATGGATGGTTGAGAGCAGTGGATAGGTGAATTAACAAATGGATGGATTTTTTTCAATAGTGATTGACTGGATGAAAGAATGTAAAGCTTAAATGGTGGGTAGCAAAGGGTGAAGAATACTAGAACAATGAAATGATGAATGGATAATTGCTTGGATGAAGAAACAAGGGACTTTTTCTGGAGAGGGGCGTGCACACCTACTTCACTTGTTTGGAATGGTTTTATCAAAGCTGTGGTTCAACATGGGGGGGCTTTTCTGTCTACTCCCTTGACTCACTGTATTTGATCAGCAAAGGAGATATGTATCCAACCCATCACATCCTTTCAGATGGTATTCCGCCAGTGCCACCCATGACCTAAATGCTGCATGGTTCAATTCTGCACTGTAGTATTGGCTGTGCAATGTTCTTCTGCTTCAGATAATCCGACAGTTTTCAGTGCTTGGCAAAGTGAAAACAAAGTGTGTTTCCCTTCCCTCCCAGTGCCCGCTCAGTCACTTTGCAGTACTTCTCTTCTTTATTCTTTCCTAAGTTCTGTCCCAGCCTGCCCAAAATATTGAAAAATCTATTTTTGGGATATGCCACATTTTTCTTGCCATGTGATTTATATATATTCAGATTTACTCTTGTTCAGATTTTTCCCTTTCAACATTTGTCAACTACAGTGACTGATTAAGCCAAAGCTTAGGCATATGATGATGATCAGTGACACCCCACTAGTATTCTATAGTAAAACGTCTACTTACCCAACCTAATACTTCTAACTTACCCTGCAGTCAAGTAAGTTAAGTTTATTTTCCTCACTGCCAAGTAAATGTATATGTTAGAAATAATTATAAATTGTGGTGGAGGGCGAGGCCAGGAAATAAAGTGGGACTAAGTGCCTTGAGTTTTGGGGATGGGATAGTTTGTGGTGAACGTGCCAAATACAGTCTATATGTCCCTTTCCTTAATCCTTTCCCTTTACTGCAGCGCATCATTTTTCCCGCCGTCTACTTATGGCAGACAGGATAGCCTCATTTTATACCTGACGGGTGTGACATTGTATCATTATTATTCATATGCATTGTATGATTAAAATTGAAAGGCATTTTGGAGAAGAGCAGGGCCACTGGGATAAGATAATTGTCCATTACAGCTGCCCCGGCTGCAGACTGCAGAGTAGCAAAGCAGCAACTACCGACGCACTAGCTAGCATGCCTCCATTAATTTAGCACAACAAGAATACTTGTATCCATAGTGCATAATATCTTACTCATTATTGAGAGGTAATTTATTTTTATTTTTCCAAACATCAGGATGTTGGTGGCAGTCACCCCACCATCGGCCCCAACAGGTCTGGCCTCCACATTAGGATGTAGCGGGCCAAAGCATCTGGCAGAGAGACCGCGCGCCGCACATTCAACGGGCTCAAGGAGCCCGCCGGACCATCAGAGGGACAGTAATCCCTACAATAGTGGCAGTGCCTACTTTTTCCACCTGCCCTTTCAAGGCGGTCCCCCCACCATGACAAGGCAGGTGAAAATGACTTTGGGGCCCCTAGAGGCCCCCCTTCCCCCCTGGCCCTCAGCAATCGAGTCTAACATCCCTACACCGTGTGGCAGGCACCGATGGTGTCTGTCACAAGGTGTAGAGATGTTTCAAAACATGCCTCTTAGCAGTGAGGCTTGTGCTGCAGCCCTTTTTGGGGCCGCAGTAGAAGCCTCAATGCTAAGAGGCAGGTTTCCGACCACCTCCACTGCAGTCAGATCGTAATTTGCCGACTCCCTGTCGGCTGGTCCCGTTCCCGAACATCCGACTGCCATCATAATCAGCCCATAAGTGTCTGTTTATTTGTTTACTAGGAAATCCTTTAAAAGAAAGCAAAAATCAGGTGTGCTGTTATTCTGCCTTAATTCTTTTCAGCCTGTTTCAGCCTTATGTGAGGCCTGTGTGGATAAAAAAAATGGCTGTGACTCTAATCACATCAAATTCGAATGGCCCTAGGGAACCGGCAATGTACTGCTACTGTACTACTATATACTTTTAAAGAAGTGCTTTGCACAGAGCGTTGTTTACAATTTGTCTTATTTCTTTCTTGATATAGCTACTCCTGCTGGTTGACCACCTACTAGGCATGAGATAGAAGCCTGTCAGTGGCAGCAGAGGCTGGAGGCCATACGGGCTGAATTTCAGAGCCTTGTGGCCCTTGAGGAGAAGGAGGAGGCAGCTGCTGCTGCCCGGGGCCCCTGCCAGCCGCCCGCACCTTCAGCCTCCTGGCAAGAACAACGCCATTGCCACCCGCAGTTGGCAGCTGTCTGTCACACTACCACTGCTGCCCCCCCTTGAAATCAGACTGCCTTTTCCAGTACATTGTCATGCTGAGATTGGTGTGCATTGAAAGCAGACACGCACGTATGGAGGGGTACCTCAAACAGCTTCTGGCCCACATGTAGTATAGTGCCCTCTTCTTTAGCCTCTTTTTTAATATTTGTTTTGATGGGAAGGGACTGGTTGTTGGTGGAGAGGGTGGGAACAATGGGAGTTGGGACCGGGATTGTTTCTTTAACTTTTTCGTTGGACATTGGTTGGAGAGAGGGGTGGGCCTGTTGTGGGTGAAAGGTATGGGTTTTATTATTGAAAAGGGAAATAAATATTTATCTTACTTTATGCATGCCTCAAATCTTTTTTTAGGTGTTTTACTTTGCACCACTGTCTTTTAGAGCAGCCTGTTTTTTAAACCTGTTAAAAAAAGTGTATACTATTTAGTTATATGGTACCCTTGTCCTACTACCCTCTGTAACTATATTGACCTCTAGGTGGGGGGGATTGCCATTGCCTATATTACAACTATGCTCCATAGTTCTCTTACCTCAATAGATGAAGCGAGGGCTGCTACCTCTTCCAGTGTGCTTACTGCAGGGTTTCCCAAGGTGCCCTCTTACGCTGGTAGTAGTAGTAGCAGGCTAGCACACTAACATGGAAGGAATAAGAAGCGAGGTCTCACTCCCATCTAGGTGAACTCCAACTGTAGGATTAATCAAAGTATAATCCATCACAGGCAATTAGATTGAAAGAAAATACAGAGTTAGTGAGTTATTATTTTATTATAACATCATAATAACTTTAGAAAGACTGAGACCATACTACCACCATGACACAGCAAAGAAGACCTGATGTAACAAAACCTAGCAATAGTAACTTCTTATGAGCACTGGAGAGCTAGTTTTTTATGTTTACATTTCTTTATTGATTTTCAGCATAACAATAATACAGTACACGCATTTAAGTGCTGCTATAAGTCCCGTCTAAGTGGGATAGCATAAATAAGAAAGGAGAAAAACAGAACAAAAAGGGGAACATTTCCCTCCCCCAACCCCCCTTCTTTCTGAGGCATGGAAATCTGTGCTATTTGCCTAGGGTCTCAGTCCCCGGTCTCGCTGGTGGTGTCCCAAGAATCGTATGCCCACTAAGGTTCCCGAACAGTAGGCTGCGTATCTGGGGGAGGGGGAGACCTAAATAACCCCATAACATTACAAACAAAACATAACAAGAACAGGTGAACCGAGTAATAGTCCTGGGTGGTAAACCCCATGAGTGAGCGTCAGTAGGACCCATTCCGCCCCCTGTCCCGCCCGGGCCCCTTCTATCAGAAGGACCAGTAGTGCTATAACTCAATTCCTCAGGATTCAAGGCCAATCCCACCCAGCGTAATCATGCAGCTTCTCAATCTGGGTTGACAGTGTCTTCTCCCAGTGAAGCAATGACCGCCTTCCGCTCTCTGGCGATAGTCTCCAGGTCCGGCCGGGGGCGGAGTGATGTTCAACCCACTCTCTGCCATCTTTCCGCTCTCGGGGGTCTGTTCTTGGTGTCGGCCTGCGTGGGATCGCTCTGGTCATCCTCCAGTAAGTTCAGCAGCTGTTTGGCCTCCTGCAACGATCGGAAGTGTTGTGTCGTGCCGTCCCATTTAAAGAATAACCTGAAAGGGTGACCCCAAGAATAGGGGACCTCGGTGGAGCGCAAGTGAGCTGTGATCGGCCTAAACTCTCTCCTCTTTTGCAGTGTGGAGGCTGCTAAGTCCTGAAATAAGAGGAGCCAGGAGCCCCGGAACTCGATGGATCGCTTGTCCCGGGCCTCTCGGAGAATTCATTCCTTGTGCTGAAAATCGTGGATGCACGTAAGTATGTCTGCCGGGGGGACTGGGGCCGCTCTCCTCGGGCCCACCCTGTGTGTCCGATCTAACTTGATCTGCTGGTCCGGCAGGGCTCCCAGAATGCAGGGGAAGAGATCCTCAACATATGTCTCGGGTATCTGACCCCTCCGCCCCATGAGGGACCGTCCGAATTCGTATGTTGTTATGGCGGGAGCGGTTTTCATGATCCTCCGTATGCGCCTGAAGGTCCAGGTGCTTGTCCCTCAGACGAAGGACCTCCTGTTGATGCTGGTCTATCTCCTCATCCCTGGTGGAGGCCTGTGTCTCTAGCGTGTCCACTCTTTCTCCCAGTGTGTCCAGGTCCCTTCGAACCTCCCTAATCTCTTGGGCTAGTTCATTTTTCATAGTGTGCAAATCATCCTTCAGGGAGGCGAACAAAGTTTCAAGGAAGGAGCATGTCATGGGGGTCTCCGCGTCTCCTGCTTCTGGGCCCATGGAGCTCCCTGGCGCGGAGGGGGCCCCGTCTGTGTTGGTCGTGTTAGATTTGAGGAGGAGATCTTTAACAGAACGTTCCTTCTTGGTTTTATTTGATGCCATTTCCAAACTGCTCTTCGTCTTCTAAGCACGTCCGTGCCTTGCTGTTTTCTATGGTGCAGTCCCCTGGCTAACACTATATCCCTCTGTAAAGTGTGTCGCGTCTCCTAGCTCTCCGCCCCGACCGATACTCCCTCGGGGTGCACCAAGTCTGGGTGTAGGTCTCCAGTGCCCTCTCCGCTTCCAGGACCCTCAGCTCAGTTCAGACTGCCAGCGAGTGGCCAGGCCCCAGCAATCCCGTTCACAAAGGTGGGCACCAGTTCAGCCGGAATCCGGTTCGGGCTGTTTCTCTTAGGGCCAGTACCAAACCCACCAGTCCAATTCAAGCTCCGGCCTCTCAGCCGCCACCGGTCCAAGTCGGGCGTTATAAGCTATTTGGGTCCGATCGACCCCAATCGTAACCAAATTACCAGAACCAGGGGAGGCCACCCCCAGAACAGTCCTATGTTTCAGGGCCAGGCCAGGGGGACAGTCCTCACTCCCCCGTGCTTCCTCCCTCCGCCTGCTCAGCCTGGTTCTGTTCGCTCAGTCCCGGAGGCCTGGCTTGTCTCTTATTCTTTATATCAGGAGCCAGGAGACCTCCGCAGCTGGCAAGATGTGTCCTCCGCCTCTCCCCCTACAGCACTGCCCTTCTCTTCCAGGGATGGGGGGGAAATTCAGCCTGCTTCTCGCGGCCTGGTATCCCTCGCAATCTAGACTCAAGCCGGCCGCACTGCCTCGGGTCAGCCTCTTCTGCACCACGGGCCCATGAGTCCAAGGTAGCCGATCTCGGTCCCAGCCGGGTCCAGGCCAGCCAGTCACCGCTCAGGAGAGGACACTGCGTCAGAAGGCCAAGCACCAGCCGTCTCACTGGGATGCTCACACAGCTCCGGCCGGAGCCTCTCACAGGAGCCGGGCGGCGGCCACGCCTTTATTTCCAGCCGTCGATCTCTTCTCAACCTGACTCTGCAGGTCCTCCAGGTCACTGCCAGTACAGCCGGAATCTTCAGCGCAGTTACATGTAGTAGGGCTGCCGCGAGGGGAAGGAACAGCACACACCCTCCCCTCGTGCTTGATCGTAGTCTCTCGGACCAGCTGCCGGCTGCAAATCTCCAGGCCTCGTAGGCCTCCTGCTCCCAAACTAGGAGACGAGCACCATCTACCAGGGACGCTGCATTGCGGCTTCCCCACCCCACGACACCGCCGCTCGTACCTCCTAGGTGTCCACTAGGGTGTGGGGGAAAGGCTAGGTCCACCTCCTCCAGCCCAAGCATTTCTCACCGCTTGGGCTCACGATCTTCCCCTCCACCTCCTGGTCGTCGGCAGTGTGCTCCAGGCCCGCAGAACTTTTGTGGGTGGCCCCAGTCCGCCGGTACCCAACCAGCTCACCCCAAGCCGGGGGGGGGGGTTGCCCGGCCCCGAGACCGCACACCACAAGGCATGGCCCAACAATAGCTCTACGCTGCCTGGGGCTGTCCGCGGTGAAAGATCGGCAGCAAAACCCCTTTCCCCGCGGCCGTCTCGAGCCGGGTTTGGCTCTACGGGCTCCCAGAGGTGTTTTCGGTTGGGGGGATAAGGCCACGGGGCTTCGCCGGGTCTGCTGCTCAACGCTATGTTGGTGGGGCCCAGTTGGCAGGACGGAGCGACGAGGAGGCATGTCCTACTCAGTCGCCATCTTGGCCACGCCCCAGAGAGCTAGTTTTTTAAATGAAAGTACTACTAAACTTACAAAATCTTCGAGTCAGAAGGAGTTGAGTCAGAGTCAGAACAGAACAAGGTTAAGTGTTTACCCAAAACAACACAAGTTCTGAATGATGATGTTGACGAAATATGTTCTTCTATATCTAAAATATGGATCACTTTTATACATGGGTGGGTAAAATAAAATGGAACCAGTGTGAGTGTAATAGAAGATCCCGCAGAGAGTTGGTGTCACTTTCACCACATCCGCCCTACCAAGTGCGAGATCTATATATGGTGTAATTAAGTCCCACCTCAATAAATCACGCAGCCTGGGGGTAGAGATTTAGACATTTAATGAATGGATCCAAAGAAGAAAATTGGGCAATAAGGCTATAAGACAATCGCATCAGTATATTATCAATATTATCAGTAACACAATCAGAAAACGCTCAACTGTTTGTGATCCTACTGCCCATGAAACACCACATACAAAAACTTGATTAACATAAGACAGGAGCATTGTTATATTTAACAAGCATTATTCTTCAAAGTTGAAAAAGATACTATTTTATTCTCATCTCTTCAATTTCTTTTACAATATTTCCATCATCAGCAGTATTTACAAAATGTCCATACAATCCAAACTGAATATACGGGAATCACAATTAGTAAAACAATGGAGTCACGTATTCTTGATGAAACATTTCTTAAATTATTTCTATTCTTTTGAAGATACGGATAATTATTCAGCCCAGCCAATGCGTTTTATTCAAACCAACTTCATCAGGGCTGAAAACTTTAAAACATGTCCAAAAATTGGTATAATAAAATACAAATCATCACACCTAAGTCATAATACACCTTTTTCTACAAAATAGACAAGTGAATAAAACAAAGAGCAAGTGCATATCCAAACACTGTGACTCCATTGTAAGAAAAAAGAGCATAATATATGTTTACACCAAATCAGATATCACTATTTACAACTGTTGTAAGTCTGTATTTACATCAGCGATCCGGATTCCAATACAATTTGTACATTCAGATATTATATACAACAACCAATTTTTTAACAATAAGACAGTCATTTCAAAAAGTGATCACCTATATTGTTCAACAGAAAAAATATACCTCTATGGTACCTAGGGACTCACTTGTAATTTTTCATCAAAATCCTAGTATATCTTCAATAGAACTGCCCTGCGCTGCACATAAAAAACCTCAGACGGTAGTCTATGAGGAAACATAAATAATAATCTGCAATGTTAACTCCATAGATCATGTTGGTCTCCTAAGTAAATATGTCTATATAGCCTAGTTACTTACATCAAAATCTATCTTTATACCCCTCAGTGTGTGTGTAGTTCAGAATGTATAATTTTAGTATAATTTTAGTCCTCCTTCATCACAAGGGAAATTATCTCCTCCCTAGGATCTAAGGATGAAAAATAAAAAATATAACCTATATCATAGTTCTTTTAAGTTTCCTTGCATTATTATAGATTGGCAGTTCACACAAACTCCAACTAAAAAAATAAATCAGCATGCATAGTTATTAAAATGCTACCGTTTAACAATTCCTCTCGCTCAAGGACCCTTATCCTCCAAAGGGACCCAATATCATGGGCACTTACTAGTATTTTCCATTTCGTGGATCAGGCAGCACCCTCCATCTTCCAAAGTCAGGATATGAATGACACAAAAAATCACTATCGCTATTTAAACAAATTTCTTAACCAATAAGAATTCATGTTGCATTTCCCCCAATTGCGTTCTACTATACTTCCCAAAGCTTATGTGGTAACATGTTCTCACACTGGTCCGCCCAACACTTCAGCCAATCATTTTCTTTATTGCAACGTTTCAAACCAAGTACTATATAAATAGTCCAATCAACACCTTGCTCTCGTGGTCATCTTGGCCAGACATTATGAACAGACTCATTATAAGCGTATTAAACATTGTCAAATATAAAAAAAACGATATATTTTCTGTATTTTGTCGTTTTGTTAATCAATTCCCAATTGTTTTTTCAGCACATTTCTTAACCAATAGAAATCCTTGTTGGACTCCCTCCAATTACACGCTGCCTTATGTCCCAAGTCCTACGCGTTAACATGTTCTCACTCCGGTCCGTCCGGCATGCTATCTAATCATATTCTTTATCTAGTCACTCCAACTCGGGGCTAAATATACCGTCCAATCAGGACTCTACTTCCATGTTAGTTCTGATGAACCCCCACAGAACCGAAAAAAGTCAAATACCATCCAATATTTGAAAAAAAGGAATACTCCCTATACTTTGCCATATTGCTAGTCCACTCCGAGAGCCGTAGTGCCTGCATTAAAAAGGGGCAATATGCATTCTTTTTCATTCACATATTCCTTCGACCAATACCCACATAGTATTTACTTCCTTGGCCAATCATATCAATCTATTCATTTTCACCTTAATCTGTCAACTCAATTGATATTTGGAGAAAACGAAATATCCACATCTTACCAAACCATCTCTCTGGTTTACCGTACTCCAAGCGGGTCTAGTTTTCAAAAGGGAAGAGATACTATCTTACAGAATTGACAAACCATGATCCTATTTAGCTTACTTACACTGTATATTAGCCATGGTTTTACTGGGCAGTTTCTGAGGGACCCCGTGAAACTTTGCATCATCCAACGTCAACAAGAGTTTAAATAGATCAATTTCAATGTATTAACCCTTCACTATTGGTTGGATCACTACCCCAATAGAAACACTGTATTCTCTTCTATGATCAGTCGGCCATCACCTCTCCATTATTCTTTCCAATAAAACTACAGGTATAGTGATATACTACTGTGGATACCTACATCTGTGTGGATCCTAGTTTCTACACCTCCCTATTTGTCAGATCATATCCCAATGGGAACACACTAATCTCCTATTGTAGTAAATCAGCTCACGCCTATCTTTCATCTTTCCAAATAAAGCAAAAAACAATAGTGAAAGGGTTATCTGGTGTAGTTTTCAGATGAGCTCCTACCCGGCTCTATTGTGTACAGCCACTCAGCTCGCACTTAGATGAATCCCATCTTGCAAGGATCAGTATATCATACCTGCACTGGAATACCAAGCATTAGATGGATCAGAAATTTCTGAACTGAACCAAAAAACAAAAGGCACAATCCAGTACCTAAATAAAGAAAGTAATTAAACTCATTTTCCATAATCAATCCTAAATGCACTGACCTCAAACGACTGATCCATTTTGTCTCCTCTTGTCGTAATTTCAGAATCCAATCACCTCCCCTTTCACCTTTGTCCACTCTTTGGATGCTGTTAAACTTGAAACTACGATTACTTGGATGGTTATCTTTTAAGTGTTGTGCTAATGGAGATCGTACATCATTGTTACTGACCGATCTACGATGTTCTTGGATTCTTAACTTTAACTGTCTTTTAGTACTTCCCACATATATCTTGGAACAGCTACATATTATGATGTATACAACAAAGCATGTATTACAATTCATAAACAATTTGATGTCATGAGTAGTACCAGTGTTATGTCTAAACTTTTTCGCTTTGTTCAGGCCAAAACTAAAGACTATACAATTTCCACATATGAAAACACCCGTTGGTTGTGGTGGTAACCAGTTTTTAGTCAAGGGACTGGCAGGTTTCAGGTAATTTCTCATGATTTTATCCTTAATGGTCGGGCCCTTTCTATATGTAACTCTAGGTCTGTCTGATATAATGTCTGTAAATCGTGTGACACCCCTTAGAAGAGACCAATTTTTACAAAGCATTTTGTAGATGAAAGAATGGTCCTGACTGTAAGTAGAAACAAAACTTAGGGGCATATTAGCAACGATTTGCGATTGTTTTTTTTATCGCCGGCTATTGCTGGATTTCATCGCCGAGATAGCGCATTATTAGCAACACTTATCTCCAAGGTGATACAAAATCCAGCGATAGCGGCGAAATGCGAGAATATCGCAGGAAATCCTGCGATAAAACACCAGCGATAGGGGAATCCTTGATGATAGGCCATGGTGGACTTAGCCTCACAATTCACCTCCCATTGAGAAAATAGGTAAGTCAAGTTTTTAGCAGGTGTTAAATTCCAGCGATAATTGCGGTTAGCGCAACTTTTTTTATCGCTTTGCGGGCATTGATAATAGGGGGAAGTTGTGTTTGCGACTGTTTGCAGTTGCTTTTAGTTGGGAACGCCTACTTTGCATGTCATTAGCGATAATTATCGCTGACATGCAAAGTGGCAACAATACGGCCGCTATCGCCATTAAGCTGTCGCTAACAGCTTGCTAATAGGGGGATAAAAATATTGCTGCTTTATCAGCAAAAAGTGCCGCTAAAGTGGCGATACTGCCCTTGATAATATGCCCCATTGTTTTTCTGGCTGACTTGACTTAAGTTTCTTGACTAGAGTATCAAAACGTTGTATGTTCCGAACTCTTTTCTCAGCTTGATTGAAAATCTGCTCTCCATAACCTCTGATTTTCAATCTGTCCTTCAAATTGTGCATACAGATATTGAAATCTCTCTCTTCACTACAATTCCTTCTCATCCTAATCATCTCTCCATATGGATCCCACTTGTGACGCTGTAAGGGTGCGCAATGTCTGCTCTTTAGATGTTGTTAGTGGCAGTCACCTTTCGGTATAGTCTACTTTGAATGTTATGATCTGTGACATATAACTCAACATCAAGAAAATTGATAAGATTAGAATGATGACACATAGGAAACATAACATTAAAACCATTATTTTTGAGATATTTTGTGTTTTCATCCAGATCTTTATCACTTCCAGTCCATATAATCAGGATGTCTTCAATATAACGATGCATGCCTGGGCCAAAGGAGGCCCTCCACCACTCACCTGATTCTGCTGCTCCTGTTTCCTCTCTCGCTGGGGTGGGACTCGGTCCCCCAGCGCAAAGCAAACCAGTGCAGGGGGCGGGGCTAAGCACCGCCCACACCATAAAGGCGCCGGAACTCTCCTGCAGCGCGGGACATGCAAGGGTGCGCCCGGGCGGGCCCGCCTGCACCCGTCCTTGGCCGGATGAGGATGGGCTGGGCCCACCCTCTTTAGTCCTGCCGCTTGCCACAGTACAATTATGAACTCAGGAGTGTGCTGTTGAAGGGGAACACCAAAAGCAACGAAAAGAGATGGAAGATAAGACAGGTCTGTGCACAAACTCTTTTTCATTTTTCACCTTCCCTAAACCTGCTCCGTTATCACCTTACTTAGTGATTATTAGGCAATAAGACCTTAAACAATGGACAAACGTAAATCACAGCCACTGGTAAAAGGGGTCCAAAAATCTAATTCCTCCACTAAATCAATTACCAATTATTTAGCGAATGCCATGGGTATATTGAATAGTGAAATCAGTAATGCGGAAGAAATATTGGCCATTACAAAGACAGCTTCGCATAATGCTATGGACAAGGTGATTGAGAAAGAAATTGCAACAGAGCCAGTGAAGCCTCTAACTGTGAAAAAAACTGTGACACCCTGTGTTTTTAATAGCCCTCTGACGATTAGTGAGGACTCGCCACCCGGGGAGTTGTCTCCCCTCCAGCAAAGAAAATCTGTCAGTCGGCAGATACACTCCCTAGAATTTAAAAAAAGAGGAAGGTAACTATGGGAGGCAAAGAAAATAATGCTGAAATCAAGACACCCAGACCTAATACTAAAGGAAAATCGCTGAAGACCGCAAAAGCAACAGACTGCTCTTTAAAGAATGTACAGAATAGATTGACAATTTTAGAGGAATCTTTCAAAAAGGAACTGGGGGTCATAAATCTGGGATCTGTTTACTTGAGGAAACTGTTAAGGAAATATTAGATCATTTAAAATCATACACTGGGCAGCCTACTATAGGAGAAGCTATACAAAGCAATACTGATATATCTGCAGTCCCAGATACCGCCCCTATACAAAAATCGCCAGTCTTGCCCGCAAATGAAAACTACCAACAACATCAAAATACAAAACACCAGATGTCCCAGATATCTCTACATCTCCCGCCGGAATCTACGCCTTTCATAATCATATTGAGAAATGTACCCATCTTGAAGCCCAGTGTAATAGAAACTTGGTCTGAGCTCAAAAACAAGGTGATACACTGGTTGGCTAAACAATCATGCAGCACAAACTGCCTTGTTAGAGAAATTATAATGGTAAGAAGAGCCGGGTGGATAGACCCTTCGA
The DNA here is from genome assembly GCA_963921515.1 of Calotriton arnoldi. Lineage (NCBI taxonomy): Eukaryota > Metazoa > Chordata > Amphibia > Caudata > Salamandridae > Calotriton > Calotriton arnoldi. The sequence goes on along the minus strand of CAWUFW010010641.1, from coordinate 259,076 downwards.
GGAAAAGTAGCAAAGACGACTGTATTGTGGTCAATTTTCATGCCCCCTATGTGGTAAGAACCCTTCTCTCTGATCTTGCAAATAAATCTGGTGGCAGATCCTCTAACGGGAATATTTGAGCCGAGCTTCTGGGTTATTTTTATAGGCCAGAAATGTTCTTGGGTAAAATTGATACCCCCACACAAGCAGTATCTCAAGTTGGACAGAATGCTAACCGACACAATATGAACTCATTAAATAAACACCAGATTACAATCCCAACAATGAATCGGTTCCTCCCCCTAATCAACTAGGATGAACAGGACTGAAAACAGGAAGAGGTGGGAGGAAATGGTAGAAATCGTAGTGGTCCATATCATGTACACCTTCAAACACAGACCTCGGATATGGGTATTGTAACCTGGCAAAAGATAAATACAGAGGTACACCAGTCAGATCATGTTTTAAAGAACTCTGTTATGGGTATATTAACCCACCCAACGACAGAGTCTCCAAACTTGTCTATTGCTGTGCAGGATAAAGTACAAGACCTACAGAACACAGATCAGGGTACTTCAAACTGCCCAAATATGGAAAACTCCAAAGTAGTAATGAAGACCTGAAATATTGCAGGAATAAAAAACAAAGGATTAAATCCTGACTGGCTGGAGATCATCAGTCAAACACAACTAGTTCATTTACAAGAGACATGGTCATTAGAAGATTTTTATGTGGAGGGTTTTACTTCATTTTTAACCCTGGCAACTCCTGCAGGTGGGGGCGGGCCAAGGGAGGCTTGGCAGTACTAATATCTATAACGTCTTCATTGAAAGTATTAAGGTCCTATCTGCCCTCCTCCTATTTCCAACTTATCCATTTAATTACACAAGAAAAGGTTAATTTGGTTATGATTAATGTTTATAACAATATTTTTGATAAAACCAAAGTAACAGTTATAATGGATTTAAGTAGGGAAATTGAACTATTCCTAGCCCATATTAAGGACGATTATATTTTACTAAGGTTAGGAGATTTTAATATGAGTAAATGTTATAGACAGGGATTTGAAAGTTGTGGTTATGTTCAAACAAATGGTGAGGGTATGTTACACTTTTTGTATAACCCATACGGAGAAGCATTAAACAAATTAATCTACAAATATAGTTTGGTTCTCCTGGAACAATGTATTGGTGAAAACCAAATGTTAGTACCTACATATTATGGGAATGGTAGTGTTAGAATAGAAATGTTTACGTGGGCGCATTGCCTCATGTAAGTTAGCATTCGCTGCACCATTTTCTATTTAGACGCCATTTTGTATCATGACCGAAACCGATCCTTTGCTATTTCTGAGAAAAGGACTCTGTTAGGTTTCGTTTCTGCAATGTTGGGTTTTGCTTCACTAATGAATCGAATGTTCATATTAGTGCATACCTTTCTCACTAGATAGCAGCCCTCTCCCACTTGTCTGGTGGCGGGTGAAGGGTGAACCGACCTTGGGATTGTATTAGGTGGTGTGAGATATAAGAATCAAAACTTATTTTTTGTATTTTACTGTCCAGCTGCATCTCCCTGGAAAATTCCACTGTGGGCGTTTTTTCAGCCCAGTTGCGAGATGTACATAATGTATCTTTTGCTTGTCGATTTCAGTCCCTCTGCAGCACTCTTAGCAATTGGGCAGACTGGGCTCCGCTCTGAGTGTATCTAATAAACTTATTGGTTTGTATTCTCTACTGTCTGACCGAATCTTCATTTGGTATGGAAGGCTGAGAGGTGGTCATTAGTGACCCGGGTGACCCTAATCGGGCCACTTCCTTCAGTTGGCGCCCGAACAGCGACTCCTTTGGGTGATTGATCCATCCCCTTTCCTCAGATGGGGGGGAGGCCGAGGACATCGTCGGGTTGAACTGATGGCTCAGGGATCCCTGCACGAAGAGTCTTTGTTACTTGCAGCTGCCCTTTCTGTCCTGCCGGATGGTGCCTCGCCCAGTGGTCATCCCGACTGGAGTCCTAAATGGTGAAACCCTTGGATCTCACTGTACGGTCTGAAGAGTCGGCAGTGGAGAATTGGTTCGTTTGTGCTACTGATATCAGGTGAGTTTGTTTTGGTTCTTTGTGGATACGGTACCATTGTGGTTTGAGTTTGGTACGGTCTGTGGACCGTCTTTGATAACAGTGTTTGTAACTATTTTGCTAGGTAAAAGTAACTAACTTGTTTTCTTTTTAAAATTCTGAGCTTTAGTAAGATTTTGTATTCGTGTTGTCGTTGTTGTTTTGCAGATGCTCGATTGGAAGAGGCTCAGCCGGCGCCTCCTGAAGGCAGCCCTAATTTTAATAGTAAGATTTTGTATTCGTGTTGTCGTTGTTGTTTTGCAGATGCTCGATTGGAAGAGGCTCAGCCGGCACCTCCTGAAGGCAGCCCTAATTTTGATATGTACGTGAAACATGGTCTTGGCCCAATTATGTTTAGTACATTATGGCACAAATATACGAGGGACAATGCTGAGTTGCAGTGGCCTTTGACGGGCACTTTTGATGAACAAAAAAATTGGGTTTTTACAGGAGCAATTATTCAAGAAAGGAAGTAGACAGTCTATGTTTGATTCCCTCAGAACTTGGCAGAAGGAGGCTAGACAGAGACAGTTAAAAATGGATAGAGATGCATGGAAAGGGAAAATGCAAACGTCGACACAGAAAGCTGTGGCATATGATATAGAGAAACAAGAGTCTGGAATTGAATGTGAAGGTAGAAGATTTCGGTTGCATATTGATAAGTCTTATTTGACCAAAGAAGAGGACGATACCTTTGTAGAAGAGTTGTTATATACTCGACCCCCGCCTCCTTATGCCCCACAGAGGATATACCCCGCTGTTTCCTTACAGTTACAGCAGCCTGCTGCGTCTGCTTTGGCTGTACTCATATCTATGGCTGTTGTTTCGACGGCTTTGGCTACCGCACCCCCTGCTCCTTCTTTGTCCTCGCCATCTTTGGCAACTGTGACCCCCAGGACATATGCTATTTGGACTTCTATCTCTTCTGTTTCTTCTCCTCCGGTGCAGGCCCCAGCCACGATTGTCCCTGACACTTCTGCTGTTTCTCCTTCTATGGTTTTTCATCCTCCGATACCTATGCATGTTGAGACGCCAGTACGAGGGTTTGAGGACAGAGACTGGGCAAAATTCAAGGAGAGAATAGGCCCGCTAGTGCGATCTGGGGTGGGGGATGAAGATAAACAAGTAATAGCTGACCAGGCCGCGTGGTGGGCTCGCAGTGCAATCTATAGTGTGGAGAATGTTTAGGAAGTCATGCGAGATTTTGAACTCTTTATACAGCAACATGCCCTTAAGCATATGTCTGCCACGTTGATTAGTCTTTGGCAACAACATATTGGGACAGAAGCGCCTCACATTTTATTTGATATTAGAGATCGCGTATATGCTAGTGATTTGGAGCCAGGTCAGGTATTTGGGAATGTTATGAATTAGTTGACCATAGGGGGAGACTGCATGAGAGGAGCCCTGCTCAGGTATGCCAGCTTCCGATGAGGGAGGTGCATCCCATCTATCACCCAGAAATGTCTGAACTGACGGATCAGGGAGGTACTGTCACTAGACGTACCATGCCTGCCCGTTTTCAGGAGCAATGGGTTTATACTCTATGGAAAAGGAGTGAAGTTTTTGCCCTTAAGGCTCATTTACCTGATCCTAGGAAGAATCCTATAGCTTATTATAAAGAATTAACAGAGGCTGCCTCGTCTACTGTAATAACTCTTCGGATATTGAGATGTTCTTTGGTCTCCTTGTTCCGATTGATGTTTGGAGACAGGTTCATACTCCGGATCATATTGCGGAGTTGGTGGTATATGGGATGTGATTGAGGGATGGCATCAGGAAAGGAAGCCTGGTGATAAACCCCGAGCTAAGATACTTGCTTTGCCAGGTCGTATTATTACATATATGCATTCCCTTATTCCACCCAAGAAGGTAAGCTGGGACAAATTGACGGCTTGTCGACAGAAGAAGGATGAAAGTGTGTCTGATTTCTTTACTCTGTTTGAAGACACGTTTTTGGATTATAGTGGGCAGGATATATCTGTTGAAGGATGAGTTTGATTGTTTGTTGACAGATTTGTTTCGAACTTTCTCCCTGAAATTGTGACTCGTTTACAGGCGTCTGAGAGTACATGGTCCACTTCTTCCCCCTCTGGTATTTTGAACATGGCCCAGTACTATGAACATCGAGATCAGGAGGAAAAGGTTAGGACTGATAAGAAGCACAAGGATTTAAAGACAAAAGTGTTGTTGCAGCAAGCGTTTAGAGGAAATAATAGTTGGACGGGGTGGTCCTTCCAGACAACTTCCACGTACCAGTAGACAGTCTTCAACAACACCTTTAGGGCCAAATCAGTGTGCGTATTGTAAGGAGGAGGGTCATTGGCATAGCCAGTGCCCTGTGCTTTTACAGAAAGTTGCAGCTCCTAGAGGACGTGGTTCTGGTGGGAGAGGTCGTGGGACAGAGAGAGCTCAGAATGTTACGGTCTCACAGGGTCGATCTGATAATAATTATTTTGATGACCCTCGTGATGGCCAGTATTATCATGATGATTATGATATGGATGAGATGACAGGTATGTCCCATAGCTAGGACAGCCAGGGAGAGGGACTAGTTCAGATACCTGTAGATCAGTGTGGTCCTTATGCCACAGTGAAGTTGCAAGGTTCGACTAAGGAATTTTTGGTGGACACAGGTGCGACAAAGAGTTCTGTTTCTCGGCATATGGTCCCTGGGGCAGCCCTGTCTGGCCAGAATAATGTTTCGGTAGGTTTTTTAGGTGTACCGGTTGTAAGCCCCATTTCACGCCTTCTTGCATTAACTGTTGGTCCTTTTACTGTGGAATCTCCTTTTTTGTTGACATCTAATTGTGGTGAGAATTTGGTGGGTTTGGATTTGCTGAAGAAGTTGTATGCTACAATTTATTGCTCTCCTGCAGGTGTCTATATCACTATGGGTCCGGGTGTGAGTACTAAACAGTGTTTGTCTCAGGATGTACCCCTTGCAGCTGAATTTGCTGATGTCCCACCCACTCTGTGGGCTACAGGTGACACGGATGTAGAACTATTGCAGATTCCACCAGTTTCTATACAAGTCAAAGAGAATGTAATTTTTTCCACGTATTCCTCAATATAAGATACCTCAGGCAGGAGGATGAGCTCTTCTTCAGATTATTCAGGATTTGATACAAAAGCGAGTAGTTGAGGAAACATCTGGCAATATTTGCAATAGTCCTATTATTCCGATTCTTAAAAGGGCACCCTCAGGCTCCTCTCAGGACGCTGATGATGTTTATCATTTTGTGATTGATTTGCATGAGGTTAACAAAATAGTGGTTCCATAGTTCCCTGTGGTTCCGATTATTACTGCGCTCTTGACAATGATTCCTTCTACTGCTAAATTTTTCTCCGTTATTGATTTGAAAAATGCTTTTTTTAGTATTCCTATCCATCCAGACAGTAGGTATTTGTTTGGGTTCACACTGGCTGGTAGGAGCTTTAGATTCTGTTGTGCTCTTCAGGGCTATACAGAGAGTCCTAGTATTTATAGTCAAGCACTGAAAGCTCAGTTGAATTCTTTGTCGCTTCCCTCAGGTAATGTATTAGTGAGGTATGTTGATGGTCTTCTTATAGCTTCTGATACGGAACAGGGTTGTAGAGATAATACAGTTAAATTGTTGTTGCATTTGGCCCATCATGGACATAAGGTTTCCCTTTCTAAATTTCAGTATTGTCGACAGGAGGTCACCTACTTAGGTCACCTACTGTCGAAGGAGGGTAGGAGGTTGACCCCTGAGCACATCAGTCCTATTGTTAAAATGCCCATTCCACAAACTCAGAAAGATGTGCGTACTTTTATAGGTATCACTTCCTATTGCAGGCAGTGGATACCTAATTATTCGCTACTAATCAAACCTTTGCTTGCATTAACAACGAAAGAAGTGCATGAACCTTTGCATTGGACGCCCGAATGCCAGCAGTCTTTTGTGCAATTGAAAACTGTGCTTTGTTTGGCTCCAGTGCTTGGTACCCCTGATTACAACAAGCCGTTTGTGCTCTATATCCACGAGATGGCTGGTTGCGCACTTTCTGTCCTAACACAAACATTTGGGGATAAGCAACGGCCGTGTGCTTATTTCTCCCCTGTGCTTGATCCCGTCGCAAGGGCCCTCCCGAGTTGTCTTAGCACGGTCGCGGCTGTGGCCACTTCAATCAGACAATCGGCTGGACTCGTGCTTGATACTGACCTCACAGTTATGGTACCCCATGCTGTGGATACACTTTTGAACAACACAAAGACACAGCACCTCACCAGTGCACGTCTCACCGGCTATGAATTGACATTGTTTGCTAAACACATTACAATTAAAAGATGTGCTACTCTGACTCCAGCCACGTTACTACCCCTCCCTTCTGAGAGCGATGCAGTCGATACACATGATTGTATTTTCTGGACGGAAGAAGAGACGAAGGGACGGGTATACTTGACTGATGTTCCCTTATTTGACCCCGAAGGAGAACTATATGTCGATGGCTCTTGTTTTAAGTTACTAGATGGCACCACGACGGCGGCTTATGCTGTCACTACGTTGCGTACAGTAGTAGAGACATCACAGGTCCCCTATCAGTCGGCTCAAGCTGTGGAGTTCGTTGCTCTTATTCGAGCTTGTGAATTGAGCAAGGGACTGGTTGTCAACATCTATACTGACAGCCAGTTTGCTTTCGGAGAGATTTTTTGGAGAAGGAACAGCTTGCTACCCCACTGAATCTGTTACTAGTTTATGGACTGCATATTCATTATTGCTTGTAAATTATGCCTATACTCGTCCAACGCAATTTGCAGAAGTGAAGGGTGTCTTTGGTTTTGGCTATCCAGGACCTTGTTTGTATTACAGAAAGCCATTGGGAACGGGTTATCCAGGGTGTGACAACAACACATATTGTGACAATTTTTATAAGGAAGAACAGAATGTTAGGCTCGTGGGTTGGCATTACAAAGAATTGATAGTCACCTGGGAGGCTGGTTATTATCCTGCTTGTTGACCCATTGTGAATAGCACGGACACTTCCTTGTATAGTAATTGTTCTGGAATAGTGCTATACAAAAATACAATGCCCTTGGTGAACGACAAAGTACCTGAGTACCTTTGGAATGAACACTAGATATGCTGCAGTAGATTATGAAGGGCTGATTTATACACACCCGGGATTTCACTTTCTGTCTAATGGTACCTATTCTCATGGGTGCAAGTTACAAATTGTTATTTATCTTCTGATTATAAATGTTTTTACTTTGTACTTCTATGGTTTTATGCCTATAAACCGAATAAAGTTTTTTTAACTGAACTGCCTCCGTTGTATTACTAATTGTGATTCCCATATATTCTGGTTGGATTGTATGGACATATTGCAAATACTGCTGATGATGGAAATATTGTAAAAGAAATTGAAGAGATGATAATGAAATAGTATCTTTTTCAACTTTGAAGAATAATACTTGTTACATATAACAACGCTCCTGTCTTATGTTAATCAAGTTTGATGAATGGATGGTTAAGGGGATCTCGGGAAAGGTGTGCCAAAAACAAACACTACAGAATGACACAATATTCATCCAGGTGATGAGTAGCACCTCATCATCAATCTGTTGTGGAAGGAAATGAAGGAATGAGTAGGACATAGTTGAGTTAAATGCATTGCAAAAAGAAACAGTCCTTCAGTCCCTGAGACCCCAGTTATTCATATATCTAAATGTTCTGCCATCTAGGTTTGAAAAATAGTATACAAATTATGGATGAGTGCAATAGCTGCACATCTTCACATTTTACCTACAACGTGATGCCTCCACTGTGCGACACAGCACTATTTGGCTGTAGGCTGAGTAGTCATAGATGTGGTTTCACTGGCCCCATGGCAGTGGTAGTCTCTGGCATCCCTGGGAGAATCTGATGCAAAGTCAATGGGTGACTTTAATAACTTAGCACACGAGCACCTCTGGGAAGGTGCACCATTGTGCTACCTCAGTGTTTGCACACTATGCATAGTATGATCCATTAACTGGATGATCACATATGTACACTTAATTACACACATATGCCACATCTGCAAACAGTGTAAACTGGTCAACTCTACCCATCACACACAAAACAGCATGCACTGTCAATATGTACATGACCTGTACATCTCCAAACAGTACAAAACATAATGTAGAACGCTTGCGTAAAAAAATAAATGATGCTACACTACTCAACATGAAATATTTCTGCAGGCCGTGTAAGTAAAAAGTGACGCTTCCCTGCAGACGCACGATATTACCATTTTTTACATATTTAGTCCTTTAGTAAAATAGACGCATTTAGCGTTAGCATAATTTTTTTTTTTAAATGAGGCATAGGTTGAAAATGTGCAGCATCCACCAAGGAAGTGAAGTAATGGATTAAGGGAACTGATGTAATGGGTCCTGCATGCTGCAAAACAGGAACTGTGAACTTACTTTCACCTTATCAATAAGTCACGGTTTTACTGTCTGTGCTTGTGAGTGGTGATGTATTGATTGTATTGAAGAGTGGTTCTGGAGTTTGTGCAGTGTGTCTGCTGTCCCTGTTTTGTCCATTATGTCCTGTTGCTGACGGGTGTTTGTCTCTTGGGTTATCTCTGTCTCTTGGAGTATATTTGTTATAGGGGTATTAGGGTGTTTTCTTGGTATTTTTGGTTTCAGATTGTTGTTTGTGGGTGGGATAATGCCAGGGCATAGCTGTAGTCATCCCATGAACGCGCAGAAGTTAGTGGCATTCCTGTGGCTGATCTGCCATTATCTTCCAAACATGATAGCTAGTGGGGGCCATGTGATCAAGGGCTACCCTGTCAAAATCAGGAAGCAAAGATGTGAGAGCATACAGCAACAGCTGCAGCACGTCCATGGAGTGGACCGTGACATCCAGCAATTGAAATATCGCTGGGCAGATGTGGTTGGCAGGGAGTCTGACCTACTACAGTACGTGGGCATCGAAGTTGGTGGACCAACATGTAAGCACACATAATGTGTCTTTTCTCTTATGTTTCTCATGTACCCATTGATACATTTCTGAAACATTAAGAATGGCTCACAAGAATGTTTTGCTCTAATTAGCCATGCCGTTATACAAAATGTACAAATGCCATGCTTATAGTGCTAAAAGAACAATTGATGGACAGAATGTAGAACAATGCTATACATTCACCCCAGTACAGAAATCTGGGCCTAAATCCATCGGTTTTTGCTCCACATGCCATTCCAGTTTAAACCCAGCCATATGCAAATCAGTCTTGACCCTGCGCCCAATGGGAACAGTCCAGCCCGAACTGCCAGGCCAGGTCCTCGCTGGACTGGAAACAAGCATCCTAGGACCAGTTTCGGGGTTCCACCCCTCATCAGCCAGGATAGCTTGACTCCAGTGGCATGGAGAGCATGGGACCCACGTCTGGGCATACCCGTCCCACTCGGGGTGACAAATGCAAAAAGAACAATTGGTGGACAGAATGCAGAACAATGTCATACATTCACCCCCGTACAGCGATCTGGGCCTAAATCCATTGTTTTTTTGCTCCCCATGCCATTCCAGTTTGAACCCTGCCATATGCAAATCAGTCTTGACCCTTCGCCCAATGGGAACAGTCCAGCCCAAACTGCCAGGCCAGGTCCCTCCCTAGACTCGAAACAAGCATCCTAGGACCGGTTTCGGGGTTTCACCCATCATCAGTCAGGATAGCTTGACTCCAGTAGCATGGAGAGCACGGGACCCACGTCTGGACATACCCGTCCCACTCAGGGAGACAAATGCAAAAAGAACAATTGATGGACATATAGTGCTGGCACAATATGTGCACCAGTGCCATCTGTGACAGTGTGTGGCCCACACTATTTTCACTGTTACAGTAGGTTAATTATTGTTAATTATGAGATTTCAAGATGTTGATACCTGTTCCTAGTCAGCCTTTGAGTGACATATATCCTCATTGTTTCAATAGACATGAACCCTGATGAGCAGCACCAATTCAACAAACGTAAGGTGCACTTCCACCACGTAAAGTGGGTTGCCAAGGCATACAGGGCCATGAAGGGGTGTTATCAGTCAGAAAAGGCCCTGGGGCAGTGGTCTTTCTTTCCGATCGGCCCCACCAACCACCACAAGCGGAAGCCCAGCCACCCATTTACAATCAACTTCAGGTGGCCTCACAAACAGCCATCACCAGTCCCTCCACCAGCGGGCCTTCTCAACCACCGGCACCCACACCTCAGCCCACAGGATGGCCCTCATGATTTGAGATGGACATGAGGAAGGACATGTCTGACCTGAAGCTTCAAGTGGCAGTCCTCGAAAACAAGGTGGACCAGGCCTTATCTCTGCTTCAGGACATTAAGCAGGCAATTGGGCATGCCAAAAGATAACTGCCACAAGGACCCCTTTTGCCGTTCACCCTGCTTGACATGCAGACATTTTTTATAGGATTTTATAGATTAATTTAGGGTAGAGTAGTGTTAGTGATAGTGTAGTGATAGTGGTTTTAGGGGATTTTTAGGGGTGGGTTGGTCTGTTAGTGGGTAGGGCTACTTTGGGTTCGTTATTGGGTGTGGAGTTGATGTGTTTTATATGTATAGAAAAAAATTAAAACATTAAAAAAATTACCAAAACATTATATGATTGTTTAGGTTTCTATGTGTAGGTAGTTGATGTTTAGGTGTTGTTTCTGTTGTACTGTGTGAAAATATTACTTAAGGGGATGAGGGGTTTGATGTTTAAAATATAGTTCTAATTGTGTAGGGTAAGCTAAGTTAAGTTGAGGTAGTTTTAAATAGTAGCTAGGCTAAGTTAGTGTAGGATCAGTTAGGGTAGGTATTTAGCTTAGGGTAGATTGTAATTCCTATTTAAAGATTTATATTTCCATTAAATCTAATAGTTTGCTACATACAGGTGTACCTCATGATTTACTGTGCGGGAGTGAGCATGTGTGCTCAGATTAAGTTTTGTACTTTCATTTGTATTTGCTTGCAGTGTCTTAGCTATGGACAGGGGTCTGTCAGGCTGCCCATGACTTTCCATGATCTTACAATCAGACATTGTTGAGCAGTGGATGTGGCATTCATGGAGTAATGATGACACAGTGCTCATCATACAAGATCAATGTGCATGTTGCTAATGTAACATGCCTTGGAGGGATGTTGTGCTCTATGACATTGGCACAGTTAGTAGACATTTGGACTCATACACTGATACACTGATGGCTGCCCCGTAACCTCTCACACTTGCAGAGTGTACTTGTCAACCCAATGTTGTATGCTTACTAGTAACCATGGATGGACCCAACACTTGTGGGGTGACTGATCTCAACATTAACAATGACTACATGACACCAGTTGGACTAAATATTTTCAACCTTGTGTAAGCACTTACTATTCATCACACAAATGGTGTTTCCAATGTATGTTACACTCTCACTGCCCAGCATTGTCCCAGACTCCACAAACAAACGAATGTCCCTTGGTGTGAACCTTGTCCTGACTCATAGAGACACACAACACACAGGTTGTATTTATTGGTGCATTTATTTACAATTGCCAATGTTGTAGGAGATCAAAACTAAAGTTGATTGGACAACACCCCAAAGTGTGTTTAGAGCCAGTGGATGTCCAGACAAAGTCCACGTGGGGAGCATGTCATGGGACATGTTGAGGTGAGGAGTGCTTCAGTCAGGAGGATGACCGCAGTGTCATTAGGGAGGATAGGCTACATTCTCAGTCTACAATTGTTCAAGTTGAACAAGGTGAAGTCAAAAGGAGATCAATGACGGCAGAGTTTCCCTGGAATGTTGATAAGCACAGGGATAGGGAGAAACTGGGTATATGAAACAGATGAATGCTACCGGACACTTCTTTTTTGGAAAGGGGGACCATCCACATCTTCCTCCTCTGATGTGTGTGGTATCTCTTGTGAGGGTGGTGTTGTAGTTGCAACAGCTGAGAGAGGCACACACACATCAGGGGCGGAAGATGTGGATCCCATGCCTGCAGCTGCATTCATCTGTGCCAATAAATGAGACAGCACAACAGTAAGGAGGATCCGCTGGTTTTTCCACACAGCAGCAACTTTGCGGTGGTAGACAGCCATGGCAGCCATGTGAGAGTCCTGCTTCCACTCCTTGGTCTCCAAGATGGTTTAGATAGCTCCCAGCTCTCTGGCCACATTGCTGGTGCCACTTTGGCAGGGCACTTGTTGATGCCTCTGGCTCATTACACCAGCGATGTTATCCAGGGAGTGCTGGAGGCCTCAGAGTGTAGAGTAGGTGCCTCTTATGGCGCAAGTGTTGTCCCTATTGGGACTGAGGCACCCACAAACCCCCTCTTGGGTGGCCGCCATGGTCTCTATCCTCACCTCCACCTGATCTGCAAACTCCAGCTGGACTCCTACCGCAGTCCATTGGAAGGTAATGGTGGGGTCCTTGGAGTGCAGGGGAGTGGCTGTGGTGGGAGGTGGTACCTGTTGGTTTTTAGGTAAGGTATGTGAAGATGCCACAATGCTGCTGACCCTCCCTGGTTCCGGAAATGGTGTCCCAATGGAGTCCAGGAGCTCTTGGAGGGTGTCATGGTCGATGGTTGGTAGGTTGTTATCATCACCAGCATCCCTGATTTCGGGACAGGGTGCTGGCCAGGAGGTAAGGGCTCATCAATGAGATGGGAAAATGCTGTTGGTGATGTCTTCTACATGTTGACATGGCTTTAAGCAGTAGACAAACAAAGTGCATGACATGACATGGCACTTTTAGCTCCTCATTGATGTATAGGACAGCTGTTACACTAGGGTGTGGATGGCAGATAGCACTACATTTTATTTCAGATGACAGGACCTCAGCATTGTCACCAGTACCACTGTGTCCCCACTCTCAGTGGATGGGCCCTGCCCTAGAAGTCAGAATCTAATCACTGATGTTCATGACATCTCATCATGACCAGAATTGATCATCTGCAGGGTGTCAGACATCTATTTAATCCGGTCCATTATCCCTCTGGCTGTTTCAAAATAGGTTGTGGCAGCCAACTTACTCTCACACAGTGATGGGACCCTGTTCATACAATGACGCTCCAGTGCCTACGCCACATTCATAATGTGTGGCCATCTCAAATGGGCTGACATGGCAGGCTGGTATAGAGTGACATGTGCCAAGCATCACCCCAGATGGCAGTTTTGCTGCGAATGGTGACATGTACCTACTGTGGGGCATGTTCACATTGTAATAGCACAACACAGCACAGCACAGCACAGCAAGCACTTTATCTATGCAGCTCTGTGTCATTCCACATACACCAGACAGCACCACATTCACAAGGTTCAGGCGCACCCTATGTGTTTTCCCGCTGGCACAGATGATGACAGCCAAGCACCAACACATACAACCTTGTGCCATTGTTCAAGGATGCCTGTGTTGGTGCACAGCTGTTTTTTTTTGCAGCAGAGCAGGGGTGTGCACAGGGATGAGACATAATCCAGTAATACGGACGATCCATGCATTTGTGAAATGATGCATGCTGGAACTGCCAATATGTATGCATCAACGCCCTGCACCTTTTTACTTTAACAATGGCCCATGTTCCGCTGGTGTATATAGGTTGCATTCACCCCCACACCCAGTCATATATATGTTGATGAGAGGGGTTGAGGTGGTCCCTACCATGGCAGATGACACGTGTGGTCTGAGCCTGCATGCCAGGACAGCTGTGTGCCATATAAGTATGATGTAGGCGAGTATGGAAGTGACAATATACATGTTCCTATGTGTAGATACTACCCAAGGCCCACAGATCCCCCATCCCTCAGGTGTGTTGTTCATCTTGTGATTTACCAAATGTATGCTAGAATACTAGCCTAGGTTAATGTGCATGGGCCCAGGTGTGACAGAGGGGCATCTTTCATAGACATGTGGTGCAGCGCAGGGAACCATCTTGCTGCCCCAAAATGTGTGAATAAGATAGTGAAGGGTTGTGCTGTGTTTAGGACAGTACTGAATTTCAAACAAACAAATGCCTCAGAAACCATAAATTAGATTTTCTTTTTACCACATGAGTCCTTTTAATTAACTCTGGGCTTAAACTTCTTTTCTTTCTTTTTCTGTATACTTTTTACATTCAAGGTTCCTATCACCAAATATCTTTGAACATACCCTCGGTATTTTTTTTAACAAAAAGCAGTATTTACAATATTTACATCACTTACATATACTAAAACATTAATAACAGAAAGAATTTTTTTTCCCATGAACAAACATATATCTTTGCCATCAAGCACAATTATAAAGGTTCAGTCACTTCACATAGAGAAGGTTATTTTCAACTTAACTATTGTAGTCCTACTGGTTTGTGTATACTATTGGGACGTTTATCTTTTCGTCCTCAATTTGAACTATTCCCTAGGTCCTGCAGAGGTCAGAGACTCTTTACAAACTCCTATCTCGAGCTTGAGCTTTCCAACTCGAGATGCCTAACAATTGGCATGTTTTTGTCCTTGTTTGCTCTTAACCTCCTTATACATAATTGCCAACGCGTTTCGACCTTCGTGACGGGGGGACCAGCATCCTGGTCCCCCCGTCAGGTCGAAACCTAGGGAATAGTTCAAATTGAGGACGAAAAGATAAACGTCCCAATAGTATACACAAACCAGTAGGTCGATACATTCCTTAAACCCCTAGTGAGCGAAACTGTGAGCTTTATAAGAGATACAATGCAAGCCATTGTTTTATTGGAAGATCAACCCTTTGAGGAGGAACATGAACTATTAGTAACTTTAGATATAGTCAGCTTATACTTTAATATACCCCAAGAAGCAGGATTGGAAGCCCTCCAATTTTTCCTTGACAAACGTGTACGGCCTCACAACGTGCCGACATCGTTTATACTACAACTAGCTGAGATATGTCTTAAATACAACTTTTTCATCTTCAATGATAAGCAGTTTTTACAAGTTAAAGGGACCGCGATGGGGTGTCCTTTCACCCCAGAAATGGCCGTAATGTTTATGGCACTATTTGAGGACAAATGGATATACAGCAACAATCCCTACGACGGACATATCAAAAGTTGGCGTTGGTACATCGACGATGTGTTCATGGTATGGAGAGGCACAGTAGAAAATCTAAACGATTTTGCGATATGGTTGAATAATAGAAATCCAGACATCCAGTTCACCGTAAATTTCAGCAAAACAGAGATGAATTTCCTAGACCTCATGATTAAACATGAAGAGGGGTCTAGTATATGTAAGTGATGTAAGTATTGTAAATACTGCTCTTTGTTAAAAAAACACAGAGGGTATGTTCACAGATATTTGGTGATTGGAACCTTGAATGTAAAAAGTATACAGAAAAAGAAAGAAAAGAAGTTTAAGCCCAGAGTTAATTAAAAGGACTCATGTGGTAACAAGAAAATCTAATTTATGGTTTCTGAGGCATTTGTTTGTTTGAAATTCATTTTAATGATTCCAGCCTCGGAATTCCTTAATCGACTCACTCCCCTATTGTGTGTAGCTGTGTTTAGGACAGTACAGCGCATCCCTATGCTTCCTTTCTGCTGGTGCACCTTCAGCTGGGTAGAACCAACACAGGTAGCCTTGAACTATGGTACAGTGGTGCCTGCTTTGGTGTACGTCTGCTGTATGTGTCCCAGCACATGCAGTTAATACAGGAATGTGCTGTATCTTGTAGAAACAGCACATTGATGCTCTTTCAATTTGAGTTAGGCTATCAGGCTTGCACCCTTCCCTATGCCAACATGTGATCAAGATGCCCATGAGCCTTCCATTGATGTCATATCTAAGCATAAAGTAGCCAGGTGGCTACCGTTTGACCTGAGACTGTGTGGCAGAGCGCTGGGACATAGCTGCCTGGATTGCACAACACTGCATAGTTCTCCCAATTGTCCCTTGTTGGTACTTACCCTGTGGCTGATGTAGTTGGTCATAGTCAGCACTGTCCTGTCCCGCAACTCCAACCACCGACTGCTCAGAGATGACAGCAGACAACTGTTCCTCCAAGGCATCCTCTCCTCCTGGGGCCCTGGTCTACCACCTCTGGTCTGCAATGCTGCCTGTAGATTGGTTGCCAGTTTCTCCTTAGTTTTGCGCTTGGCATCGTGGCAGCACTTCTTACAGTCCGTCACTGTCCTCTTGACTTCAGCTACACAGTTCACTTTGTTCACTATGGATGGCCATATAGTCTTTTTCTTCCCCAATAACACTTTGGAGCTGATGAAGAGCTGGTGTTGGAGCTTCATCACCTCCGCGATCAAGGTCTCATTCTCCTCCTGACTGAACTTGCACTTCCTCCTCCACTTCCCCTTGGACATTGACTGGCCCCCCTGGCTGGTACTGAGGTTGGGGGGTTGTTGTCCTGTGCTGTGCTCATTCCTGGCTGCTCCATTCTGCATTCAGTTAAGTTAAACTTTTTTTTTCTTCTTAGTGGTGTTTTTGTGTTTTTTTTCCCGCTCTCAGACAAGTGATGCAGAAAAGCATGAATTTTCTTGCCGCTAATTGGCTGAGCATCACTTTTTGTACTGTAGCATGCATTTTTTTATCAACTTGACGCTCGTGCCAGCGTAATTTTTTTCCGCCACAAATCTATCCTAACGCCATGTATCGCTGTATTGTAAATATGACCCTAACATGACACTAGGATTTTTCATACAGCAGCGGTAAAGTTTTTTATGCTCCACTGCGGGAAAACAGCGGAGCGTAATTTTTGTATATTTATCCCTAGTCCACAGTGTGTACATGCCATTATCACAACCAGCATCTTACACTGCGCTCTCCCCTACATGGCTTTTCTGCTCAGCGAGGAGCAGGTCTGTGAGGGCAGATTATGTGCTTGATTTGAGCCGGTGGTTGCCAGTGGGGCCACCAGCACTTATTTTTGGCGACCATCAGTTATTTTTCACATCATACTTCTACCAGAGCAAGACAGGGAAAAACACACAAAGGGGAAAGACTGAGGAGGAGAAATGCGGAATACGTCATAAAGGGAGAAAGTAGGAACCTGCAAGAGAGATAAAGGGCAGGGGTGTCTCGCAGTGGATTAAAGATGCATGAGGTGGATTCGGCCGAGGACATTTAATAGCAAGGGCCGCAAGCGGGCAGAATCCATGAAACTTCACCCCAAGAAGTACTTTCTGACTTTAACTTTCATCACACTTTTTAAGAAATTAATTCGGAATAAAAAAGCTTAATATTTTTAATATATGAATGGATGGCATTAAGGTGCCATTCAGTAATCATTATGGAAAGAAAACTGTTTGAAAACCTCTATTAACAACTTTCTCACAATAAGCGTTCAAAATGTAACTTGGCTTCTATCTATGTAATGGACAGCATGGCTCATTGATTGCGGTACAAATGTGAGAACTCACATTATCAGGTACAACAAAGCAAATTACAACAAGCTAGCTTTATTATCTCCTGCTTGCATATTTCTTCAGAAGAGATGTTTAAATTTGAGGTAAAATGCATGCAGTTGTTCATTATGGATGTGTATTGACCATTTTCTACACTCATTTTCATGCAAATCATTTACATGCATGAGTAGGAAATCTGTGTTTCAGTATTTATAGATTAAGCACTTTGTCACCGGCACAAAGAGAATTCATTTTATTGAGCATTACAAGGCTTTTAATTTCTGTTTCCTGCAGAGAACATTTATGTTGCACAAATAAAGTGGTATCTATAGTTATGCCACGTTGAAACTGGACATAATGAAAATAACCCTATTGTTAAAATAAGACAAATAAACTAAGAACATCAATATGTTTGCTAAAATGTTATAATTACAACTCATGCAAATCATTTTTTTAAATTTGTTTTATTTCATTTTTTGCATTTTTTATACAGCGAATTATGACTTCGTAGAATCTCTTACAGGGCCTTATTATAAGTCTGGTGGTCCACGGACCTCCAGACTCACGGTGGCGGCCTCCCGCCAGCCGTGTTATGACTAGGGCAATCGGGCTGCCCTGGGACCACCGCAACCGCCGCAAGCACCAGGGAACCACTGTTCCCTGGCAGTTGCGCTGCATTCCTGAAGCCGCAATATGGACCTTATTATGAGTCTGGCGGTCTGTGGACTGCCAGCCTCACGGTGGAAGTCTCCTGACTGCCCTATTACGACTGGGGCGGTCCGCCACCCTGGGACCACTCCAACCGTCGCAACTGCCAATGAGCCACCGTTCCCTAGCGGTTGTGCAGTGGTCCTGAGGTCGCAATATGCTTCGGGGGGCTGCTGCGGCCCAAACAAGCATATTACAAGTTTCCCTCACTGCCTCACTTTTCATGGTGGTGTGACCCACAGGGCGCCCTGGTGCCTCATGCCATGTGGAAGCACACAGGGGGGCAAAACATGTGACACCAGACTGCTGCAGTCCATGCCGTGCAGGTACTGCCTTTGACGTTCCCATTGCGGTGCCTACAGGCACCGCCCTGGGAATGGCAAGAGAAAACTCCTGATCTGGCGGCGGTTCCTACACAGGTTTGGCGGGGTGTTCCTGTTCCCGTACAGCAAACTCATAATAAGGCTCATAGTCTTCATAAATCATACAGTTACCTTTCTTTTCTGTTTTCTTTCATAATAAGTTTGGTGTACCTACCATAATATTCCTGTATTCGAAATCATGTTGCCAAAATTTGATGCACTCTTAACCCAGTTGTAGTTACTACAGTATAAACATGTCCATGCATGGATGTGTTATCTCCTGCCCACACTGACGTAATTTCAATCCTCATTTTCAATCCGTATTTTCAGCATAGCAACCAGATATTTCTTGCCTTTTCCTGGGCCCTATTTTTGCTTGCTTTAGACAGTAGTAGCAAGCCTCTAAAATATGTACTGTACTTTGGAACTCCCTTTTTAAAATATTTAAATCTTCTATAAGTCTATTGTAAGTGGTGCTTAAAGTGCTTCTATAACACAGAAAATTAAATGTCATATGTGAGCTTCATTGTGTATTTTCACCACCCACATAGTTGACAAAGATAAGTGTCTACCAGGAGCACAACTGTCCTCTGTCTGGGCTGCAGTTTAAATTCACTGTAGTGGCACATAGCAGGTAAAAATGCATTTGCCATGTAGGAATATCCTAACTTAATACATTAGTAATCATACATCATTCCTAAAGTGTGCCTTGCCAGTCCACAGACCAACATGCTAATATATAAATATGGGATGCATGACAAATTGGAGTTAGCATGCCCTCACTGTGAAATAAAAGGCAAAAATGATTTTACTTAGTAGGCCTTGGTATGCTTCTTTTAAAAAAATAGATTGGATTAAAATCTTAGGACTGATTTAGAGTTTGGAGTAACCATAGTCTGAATTTAGACCCAGAAACCACCAAGTTGTTTTCTGTCAATGTATTAAAAGATTGACAGACAGTACCATCGAAATGATGGCACCATCTGTCAAACTTTTAATGTTCTTGATTTTCCCAAAACAAAATCCCAAAGCGGTATACAGGATTCGTTATTTTTTTTAAAACAAAGACTAATGGTCCCTACAACATGACAGTTTTCTCACATAGGGTGGGAGGTCATTTAAATGTTTTAATGTCCTTTACCACCATGGCTTTCATAGCAGTAAGGGAAAGTAAAAAATGGTCATTCGACCACCCACTTTAACTTGGGTTGGCAGTCGAATGGCCAAACCTCTGATGGCCCTTACTCCATCGGGCCGTTGGAGGTGTATGTGAACAATGGAGTTGTCTCAGTTGCTGAAATGCTTGAGCTTCACCCGCCTCTAAATGTCACGGGCGGAACTTCAGTTTGGTGGAGAAGTAGTTCCTGCTTGCTTTCTCAAATCTGATTTCATGGTGAAATCAAATTTTTGATCATTTAAGTAGAAAAGTGAATTTATCAAAAATATACTTTACGCTGACTGGATGAAAACCAGTTCTAATACTCATCAAAGCCCTAGCGCTGGAAATGACAGCCCTGGTTCAGAGGCCAATGGACTGTCTTTGGGCCCAGGAAGGGCCAATGAGCATTAACTACAAACCACTTACCAGGGATTATATGTCTGGGAGTGGACAGGAAAAGTTGCTACATAAAAGCCCATATTTAGTATTACCTCTTTTGACTTGGAGATGCCAAGTAGGGTTCATCCTATGCATTCCCAGCATCCTTCCGCACAGCCAGGCTTCAATTCTCGTAGGAGGGAAAACCAGTTTTGTCCCTGTTGGTTGGGAGGGCAGTGGCTTAAGAGCTACAGAAAGGGCTACCTGGTGGGAGCTGTGTTTTGCCATCTTGAAACAGGGGCTGCTGGGGGATTTAACATTAAGACAAAGAGGAAGTGCTGAAAAAGGAAGCGTAGAAACTGCAAGAAATTAGGTAGGATTCAGTGGTAGATTGCGTCCAATCACTGGCTAGTGCACAGGATAAATCTGCCACCTCCATCAACTTCTCAGATCATTCCTGGACCTGGGAAGACTCCATTTAAAGAAGAAGGCCTTGCTGGAAGAAAGATGACTCCTCACTCCTAATGCCTGATGGCACCCAGAATCTGAAATAGGCCTGGGTAAAAATTAAATTATTCTGGCTTCATTTGCATAATTTTTCTTTGTGCTTGTTATGTGAAATTCCCCAAATTATGCCATTAGCCTACTTTTCGTAATTACATGCCATTCACACTAAAAATATACTGTAAATGGCACCATTAATTATAAAAATTGACAGTGAATGCATGTGTACAGCAGAAGGCAAGTAGCTGTTGTTCTCAGTGCTTTGTTTAAATGCGTCCCCGATCCAAATATTGACTTGAGGATGCATTTTCCTCTAAAATATAGCACAAAATGACGGATTTGCATTTTTCATAATTACACTTTTCGTAATTAGAAATAATTGTATGTCATTTTATCATAATTTTGCAAAGCAATTTTGAATGAATGAATGAAAGGACTTGTAGAGCGCACGGATACTACGAGAGTGTCCTGATGCTAGGGCAGAGTCAGTAAGGAGGGTTGGAGGCATCTTATCCCTTAAACAGGTGCGTTTTCAATTGTTTGCTGAATAATTTTTATCCGGAATGCATCTGAGGGCCTAAGGAAACTCGTTCCAGAGTTTAGCTGCCATTAACTAGCAGGCAGAACCACCCATTTTCTTTCTATTGGTGAATGGAATGGCTAGTAAATGGGCCGACTGTGACTGTAGAACTCTTTTTTGGGGAGGTAGGGGGTCATCCTGTTAAGAAAATAACTTGGACCGGTCTTATGAAAGGCTAAGTGAGCAATTGTTAGTGCTTTAAAGGAGACTCTTGCCTTCACTTGGAGCCAGTGTAACTTGCTTCTGTATAGGGAGACTTAGGAATGTCTAGGAAGATTGAACAGCAGACCAACTGCCATGTTTTAAAACTACTGCAGCCTCTGTATAAGGTAATCTGGGATACCCAGATAGAGGACGTTGACATAGTCAAGTCCAGATAGGATCAAAGCCTGCACCACAGTCTTCTAGGATTTCCACAGCAGCAGTTTGAGGAACTTCCTTAGCATCCTATGGATTCAGCAGGAGGTTTTAACCACAGCAGACATCTGAGGTTTGAGGGATAGATTTGAGTCAATGAGAACCCCTAGGTTTCTAGTCAGTCTCAGCTGCGGGAGAAGGTTGGAGTGCACCTGACAAGCCGGGTAGTGGGTTGTTCCCAAATAGCAGAACCTCTGTTTTATCAGGGTTGCATTGCAGGGAGTTGGTCTCCAACCAACCCATCACAGCTGTGATACATGCCATGACCTCTGCCTCATGGTTGTAATAGGTCAGCAGGAGTTGCGTGTCATCGGCATAGGAGAATACCTGAATGCTGAAGGACTCAATTAGGTAAGCCAGTGGTGTCATATATACAATAAAAAGTGTGGAGCTCAGGACTGAGCCCTGAGGTACTCCATACTGAAGTGTTTTAGCTTCCAAGAAGTGGGGTTTGAGCCAGATTGTTTGTTTCTTGTCCTCCAGAAAGGAACTTAGCCAGGCCAAGGCCTTCCCTTCCACCCCAATGTGAGAGAGTTGGCGTAACAGGATATTGTGCGAAATCGTGTCAAAAGCCATAGAGAGGTCTAATAAAATTAGAATGGTGTTATGGCCTGCATCACGTGTGAATTTGATGGAATTGGTGATTTCCATGAGGGCCGCCTCAGTGCTGCAGTGAGCCCAAAAACCTGATTGTGAAGGATGTAGCAGATTGCAGTTTCCAGGAAGTGAGTTCATTAACCACTTACTAGTGTTTCGATGATCTTAGAGGTTCTGGGAAGCAGGGAAATTGGTCTGAAATTCGATAGCATTTTAGGGTTGCAATTGGGTTTTTTCAAAAGGGGGATGACGTTGGCCTCTTTCCAGAAAGGAGGTTCTACCACAGAGCACAAGGAGGTGGTGAAGAGATTGTGAAACGTGGGACATTGGCAATCCCCTAATTGTCTCCTAACTTGTGGGGGAAGAGGGTCCGCCAGTGAGCTTGATTTATTTTGGTGAAGAGGCTGTCTAGCTCTTCCATCGTTGGAGGGGTAAAAATCTCTAGTTTGTCCTGAGCCTGGGGTAGAACATTGTCTGCCTCAATTAGATGTTCGTTGGCTTGTGGTTTTGCGAGGTTGTCATGAATTTTTTAGATTTTGGCTTCAAAGAAGGTGCTCAATTGGGCATGTAAGGAGGCATTGGTCTCAAGTGGGGGAGCAGTGCTTTTAGGATCAGTGAAATTGGAGACAGTTTTGAAAGTATCCGTAGCATTAGAGTTGGCTTTCTCAATGATGTTAGAGTAAAAAAGTGCAGCGAGCTAATTTCAGGTTAGCCGCTTTGTATCGACTTTTATCAAGAGAATTGTAATGTTTTCACCATGCACGTTCTAGTCTTTTACTTTACTTTCTCTCATTTGTAAATTCACCAGTGAACCAGGAGGCTGATGGCTTAGGTCTGTGAGCCCTAACATTTGCTAGAGGGGCAGCTATAGAGGTGTCCTCCAAGAGTGAACTGTTCACACTAACATCATTAAACTTAATGTTGCCCTTTAATATGGGTTTGGTGGTAGCAAGAGGGTTTTTAGTAGAGGTATGTCCGCCTTGTGCCAGGCGCGATTCTTGTGGATGGGTGCCATTCTTCCTAAACATTTAGGAGGAGACCATGGCCAGGAAAAGGGTAGAATAAAATGGTCAGACCAAGGAAATTCTAATGGCGTGCCTGGTTCAAGTGAAGTGTTAGAAAAAATGGCATCTAATGTATGGCCTGCTTTGTGTGTGGGTCCTTTTAGTGATGAAGAGAGATCAACGTCTGCCAGTACATCGATAAGCCTGGATGCAGGATATCTGACAGATTCTCCAATTGGACATTGAAATCTCCCAAGATAGTAAAGCTAGCATAGTGAATGGTTTTGTGACTAGGTGCTTGAGCAATAGAATTAATGAAATCCCATGCTTACCCAGGGAGGCAATATATCAAAACTCCAGCAAAGGAGCATAGAGCAGAAGGCGATATGAAAAAGCCTAGGGCCTCCGCTCCTACCAGGTCTTCAATATGAAATATGGAGCATTTGATTGACTTTTTTTAAAGTAATAGCCACTCCTCCTTCCCTCCTACCTTCCCGATCTCAGTGGATGCAGGCATAGTGAGGGGAAGGACCAGTTGAAGACCAGGGCATGAATCCTTGTTTAGCCATGTTTCCGTCATGATGAGGACTTCTAATTGTTCCTCCTCAATCAGATTATAGATGTCTCTAATGTGTTTTGGAAGGGAGTGGACATTTATTAGTCCTGCTTTGATCATCTTTTGGGAGTTTGGCTTCTCCGTCTTGCTGCTGACATCTAAGTTTAGAGAGTGAAGTAGCGTCTTACAAGCGAGACAGCAGGCTGGCCCTTTACAGTCTGTCAGCCAGGGGTTATTGCACTGATTACTGCAGGGTCTCAGTTTATGTATTTCTGCTGTGGTGTAGATGATTGGGGGTCTTACCTCTGTACTAATACCAGCATGATGTATGGCTCTGTCTGGGGTCAGGATGCAGACGGGCACAGACGAGCTTGCCTTTGGTGTGGCGCCCAGTGGCGTGCTTGCTGGCATGTCCACAGCAAGTCAGTGCTGCTGCCATATATTTATAAAGCGATACCAAAGGGGATGATGGACGGAGCGTTTGAGCAAATCAAACACTCACCCCCAGTCAACTGATCTGGGTTTAATCCATCATCATTCTTTAGCTCACTCCACCACCCCAGTTCAGACATGGCCATATGCAAATCAGTCTGACCCTGTGCCTCATGGGAACAGTCCAGCCCGAACTGCCAAGCCATGTCTTCCCTGGACCGGAAACAAGCATCATGGGACCGGTTTCTGGCCATTCAGCCGTCATCAGCCAGGCTAGCTTGAATCCAGTGGCAAAGTGAGCAAGGGACCCACGTCTGGGCATACCCTGCCAACTTAGGGCGAACAAAGCGATACCAAAGGGGATGATGGACGGAGCGTTTGAGCAAATCAAACACTCACCCCCAGTCAACTGATCTGGGTTTAATCCATCATCATTCTTTAGCTCACTCCACCACCCCAGTTCAGACATGGTCATATGCAAATCAGTCTGACCCTGTGCCTCATGGGAACAGTCCAGCCCGAACTGCCAAGCCATGTCTTCCCTGAACCGGAAACAAGCATCCTGGGACCGGTTTCTGGCCATTTAGCCGTCATCAGCCAGGCTAGCTTGAATCCAGTGGCAAAGTGAGCAAGGGACCCACGTCTGGGCATACCCTGCCAACTTAGGGCGAACAAAGCGATACCAAAGGGGATGATGGACGGAGCGTTTGAGCAAATCAAACACTCACCCCCAGTCAACTGATCTGGGTTTAATCCATCATCATTCTTTAGCTCACTCCACCACCCCAGTTCAGACATGGCCATATGCAAATCAGTCTGACCCTGTGCCTCATGGGAACAGTCCAGCCCGAACTGCCAAGCCATGTCTTCCCTGGACCGGAAACAAGCATCCTGGGACCGGTTTCTGGCCATTCAGCCGTCATCAGCCAGGCTAGCTTGAATCCAGTGGCAAAGTGAGCAAGGGACCCACGTCTGGGCATACCCTGCCAACTTAGGGCGAACAAAGCGATACCAAAGGGGATGATGGACGGAGCATTTGAGCAAATCAAACACTCACCCCCAGTCAACTGATCTGGGTTTAATCCATCATCATTCTTTAGCTCACTCCACCACCCCAGTTCAGACATGGCCATATGCAAATCAGTCTGACCCTGTGCCTCATGGGAACAGTCCAGCCCGAACTGCCAAGCCATGTCTTCCCTGGACCGGAAACAAGCATCCTGGGACCGGTTTCTGGCCATTCAGCCGTCATCAGCCAGGCTAGCTTGAATCCAGTGGCAAAGTGAGCAAGGGACCCACGTCTGGGCATACCCTGCCAACTTAGGGCGAACAAAGCGATACCAAAGGGGATGATGGACGGAGCGTTTGAGCAAATCAAACACTCACCCCCAGTCAACTGATCTGGGTTTAATCCATCATCATTCTTTAGCTCACTCCACCACCCCAGTTCAGACATGGCCATATGCAAATCAGTCTGACCCTGTGCCTCATGGGAACAGTCCAGCCCGAACTGCCAAGCCATGTCTTCCCTGGACCGGAAACAAGCATCCTGGGACCGGTTTCTGGCCATTCAGCCGTCATCAGCCAGGCTAGCTTGAATCCAGTGGCAAAGTGAGCAAGGGACCCACGTCTGGGCATACCCTGCCAACTTAGGGCGAACAAGCGATACCAAAGGGGATGATGGACGGAGCGTTTGAGCAAATCAAACACTCACCCCCAGTCAACTGATCTGGGTTTAATCCATCATCATTCTTTAGCTCACTCCACCACCCCAGTTCAGACATGGCCATATGCAAATCAGTCTGACCCTGTGCCTCATGGGAACAGTCCAGCCCGAACTGCCAAGCCATGTCTTCCCTGGACCGGAAACAAGCATCCTGGGACCGGTTTCTGGCCATTCAGCCGTCATCAGCCAGGCTAGCTTGAATCCAGTGGCAAAGTGAGCAAGGGACCCACGTCTGGGCATACCCTGCCAACTTAGGGCGAACAAAGCGATACCAAAGGGGATGATGGACGGAGCGTTTGAGCAAATCAAACACTCACCCCCAGTCAACTGATCTGGGTTTAATCCATCATCATTCTTTAGCTCACTCCACCACCCCAGTTCAGACATGGCCATATGCAAATCAGTCTGATCCTGTGCCTCATGGGAACAGTCCAGCCCGAACTGCCAAGCCATGTCTTCCCTGGACCGGAAACAAGCATCCTGGGACCGGTTTCTGGCCATTCAGCCATCATCAGCCAGGCTAGCTTGAATCCAGTGGCAAAGTGAGCAAGGGACCCACGTCTGGGCATACCCTGCCAACTTAGGGCGAACAAAGCGATACCAAAGGGGATGATGGACGGAGCGTTTGAGCAAATCAAACACTCACCCCCAGTCAACTGATCTGGGTTTAATCCATCATCATTCTTTAGCTCACTCCACCACCCCAGTTCAGATATGGCCATATGCAAATCAGTCTGACCCTGTGCCTCATGGGAACAGTCCAGCCCGAACTGCCAAGCCATGTCTTCCCTGGACCGGAAACAAGCATCCTGGGACCGGTATCTGGCCATTCAGCCGTCATCAGCCAGGCTAGCTTGAATCCAGTGGCAAAGTGAGCAAGGGACCCACGTCTGGGCATACCCTGCCAACTTAGGGCGAACAAGCGATACCAAAGGGGATGATGGACGGAGCGTTTGAGCAAATCAAACACTCACCCCCAGTCAACTGATCTGGGTTTAATCCATCATCATTCTTTAGCTCACTCCACCACCCCAGTTCAGACATGGCCATATGCAAATCAGTCTGACCCTGTGCCTCATGGGAACAGTCCAGCCCGAACTGCCAAGCCATGTCTTCCCTGGACCGGAAACAAGCATCCTGGGACCGGTTTCTGGCCATTCAGCCGTCATCAGCCAGGCTAGCTTGAATCCAGTGGCAAAGTGAGCAAGGGACCCACGTCTGGGCATACCCTGCCAACTTAGGGCGAACAAAGCGATACCAAAGGGGATGATGGACGGAGCGTTTGAGCAAATCAAACACTCACCCCCAGTCAACTGATCTGGGTTTAATCCATCATCATTCTTTAGCTCACTCCACCACCCCAGTTCAGACATGGCCATATGCAAATCAGTCTGACCCTGTGCCTCATGGGAACAGTCCAGCCCGAACTGCCAAGCCATGTCTTCCCTGGACCAGAAACAAGCATCCTGGGACTGGTTTCTGGCCATTCAGCCGTCATCAGCCAGCCTAGCTTGAATCCAGTGGCAAAGTGAGCAAGGGACCCACGTCTGGGCATACCCTGCCAACTTAGGGCGAACAAAGCGATACCAAAGGGGATGATGGACGGAGCGTTTGAGCAAATCAAACACTCACCCCCAGTCAACTGATCTGGGTTTAATCCATCATCATTCTTTAGCTCACTCCACCACCCCAGTTCAGACATGGCCATATGCAAATCAGTCTGACCCTGTGCCTCATGGGAACAGTCCAGCGGGGGTATGCCCAGACGTGGGTCCCTTGCTCACTTTGCCACTGGATTCAAGCAAGCCTGGCTGATGACGGCTGGAATGCCAGAAACCGGTCCTAGGATGCTTGTTTCCGGTCCAGGGAAGACATGGCTTGTCAGTTCGGGCTGGTCTGTTCCCATGAGGCACAGGGTCAGACTGATTTGCATATGGCCATGTCTGAACTGGGGTGGTGGAGTGAGCTAAAGAATGATGATGGATTAAACCCAGATCAGTTGACTGGGGGTGAGTGTTTGATTGGCTCAAACGTTCCGTCCATCATCCCCTTTTGTATCGCTTTGTTCGCCCTAAGTTGGCGGAGGTATGCCCAGACGTGGGTCCCTTGCTCACTTTGCCACTGGATTCAAGCAAGCCTGGCTGATGACGGCTGGAATGCCAGAAACCGGTCCTAGGATGCTTGTTTCCGGTCCAGGGAAGACATGGCTTGGCAGTTCGGGCTGGACTGTTCCCATGAGGCACAGGGTCAGACTGATTTGCATATGGCCATGTCTGAACTGGGGTGGTGGAGTGAGCTAAAGAATGATGATGGATTAAACCCAGATCAGTTGACTGGGGTGAGTGTTTGATTGGCTCAAACGTTCCGTCCATCATCCCCTTTTGTATCGAATTGTTTGCCCTAAGTTGGCGGGGGTATGCCCAGACGTGGGTCCCTTGCTCACTTTGCCACTGGATTCAAGCAAGCCTGGCTGATGACGGCTGGAATGCCAGAAACCGGTCCTAGGATGCTTGTTTCCGGTCCAGGGAAGACATGGCTTGGCAGTTCGGGCTGGTCTGTTCCCATGAGGCACAGGGTCAGACCGATTTGCATATGGCCATATCTGAACTGGGGTGGTGGAGTGAGCTAAAGAATGATGATGGATTAAACCCAGATCAGTTGACTGGGGGTGAGTGTTTGATTGGCTCAAACGTTCCGTCCATCATCCCCTTTTGTATCGCTTTGTTCGCCCTAAGTTGGCGGGGGTATGCCCAGACGTGGGTCCCTTGCTCACTTTGCCACTGGATTCAAGCAAGCCTGGCTGATGATGGCTGTAATGCCAGAAACCGGTCCTAGGATGCTTGTTTCCGGTCCAGGGAAGACATGGCTTGGCAGTTCGGGCTGGACTGTTCCCATGAGGCACAGGGTCAGACTGATTTGCATATGGCCATGTCTGAACTGGGGTGGTGGAGTGAGCTAAAGAATGATGATGGATTAAACCCAGATCAGTTGACTGGGGGTGAGTGTTTGATTGGCTCAAACGTTCCGTCCATCATCCCCTTTTGTATCGCCATATATTTATAGGCAGCAATTAGTGCTTAAAGCACCTAGAGTGCTGCCATCTAGGAAGGCGCCATGTTGATCTGTGCCACGCCCCCTGATCCGACCTCACTGTGCAACAGAGCGCATGATACAGAAAAAGGCCAGAGTGGTGACAGGGTCAAGCACACTTTCATAAGCATAATAGTTATGATGCAGTGAAAAGTTTTAAAACGGTGCAGTTTCTAAAATGCAATCAGCAGCATATACAGAATATTTAGGTGGGTTCCTCAAGCAATAAAGTGCATGGCGTTGTGCAAACATAAAACTAAGGCAAATTCATTCAAACAGTATATCAGTTCATTTCAATGAGGATGCCTAAAAGTGCATAATGTCATGCAAATGTAAAACTAATGCAGATTCATTTAAACAGCATTACAATTCAGCTTTGATAAAAATTCCCACTGATTCCCAAGATGTTAGATAGTTTCCTCTCAACTATGGCAGAATGCATTCAATCACACTCTAGTTTGGAACTTCTCTACAAGGGTCAAGTGCTTAGCTTCCTGTTTTCATGTTTCAGGGACACAAAAAAAGAGAATGGTTACTGATCCCAGGAGGGTGCAACTGATCATTGAGGACTGGACTCTGCATGAGAACTGACAGAAGAGAGACTTCCTGCCTACAAACCATCCCTGGGGAGCTGAGGGACAGACCTTCGAAAAGTTGTAATGTAGAATTTTCCTCTACCTCTGGAGGACTAGTACAAGGTGCTGAAGTGAATCCAGGGAGGCTTCACCCAATGCAGGCAAGAAAATTAGGTTTAGTACTGAGAAACTGGTTCAGCAGGACCTTGTGCTGAAAGTATCAGGTCTCATAGAGTGCTTGTGGACTATGGCTTCTGACCTTCTTGGTCAGTGTCACTGCTCTCCTCCTTCGAAGCTCCACTGTTAAGGCTCTGCCCTTGAGCCCAAGCTCCTTCCAGGTAGGTGTTCAAGGCCCTCCTCCACCCGCAGGCTCCTTCCTGTGCCTCATCCCTGGTGGTCTAGTGGAAGAGCACCCTGCTCTTCTGCTATTCCACTCTGTTCTGTGTCCTTTTTGCCTTTTTCTCTTTTTTGCACTTTTTCTCTTTGCCTTTTTCTCTTTGCCTCTTTCTCTTTTTGTCTCTTTCTCTTTTTCTCTTTGTCTCTTTCTCTTTGCCTTTTTCTCTTTGCCTCTTTCTCCTTGCCTTTCTCTTTTTGCCTCTTTTCCCTATTGCCCTCCTCGCTCCCTCTTCCAGCGCTACCTGTGCTGCTGCCCCCGCGATCCTTCCCCCCCAGCGTGTCACTCCCGCTCCCGCCTTCCAGCTGATCGACTTCCCCCTGAACCCTACTTAATGGCAGCCCTGGCAAGCCCATCTGCGACCAGCATCAGGGACCCTGGTTCCACGATCCCCCGCCGCTACGACCCCAGAACTCTCTATCTCTCCATGCACTCAACTCTGGATGCAACAACGACTGCCAGCTCCTGATGGTGAGCAACACCGAAGGCCCGATCTCCTGCAGACACTGCTGCCGCACCTTCCGGCACTTCCGGACCCTGGCAGCAATACCCAGCCCACCGGACGTCAGCACACACAAACCACTGAGCTGTATCCTCCTAAATGTACGCCCCTTGAACAGACACGCCATAGAAATCTGGGACCTCTTCAACACTCACACGCCCGACGTCGCCTTCCTCACAGAGACCTGGACCAACACCAGCTCCACACCCGACATCCCAACCGCCATCCCCGACGGAAACAAGATCCTGGGAAAAGACCACCCCAACCGCCCAGGAGGAGGCCTCACCATCATCCACAAAAGCTCCCTTCGACTGACAACCACCGACTCGGACGATGCCTCACCCCCCATGGAACACATCCACTTCCAGATCTAGACCAACCCCAGAATGCTGTTCCGGGGAACACTCGCCTAAAGACCACCTGGCCCGCACCTCGTTCACCAACGTCATCGCCAACCTCGTTGCACCCCACCCTTGCCTCCACAGACTACATACTACTCGGAGACCTGAACTTCCTCCTGGACAACCACAGTGACCCCAACACCACTGTCCTCCTAGAGAACCTCACCAACATAGAGCTGAAACAGCGTCTTCTTCAGCCACACCATGGAACTGCTCTGGACTGACCACCACTGCATCCATTTCTCCTTTACTAGACCCACCCCACACAAGCACGTGCGCTGCCTCCCACGCAGAATCTGGAACAAAGTCTCCAAAGAACACCTCACCTCTGCCCTCACCTGCACTCCACCCCCAACTACGACAGACGCCAACACCGCGGCAAGCAACCGCCACCAATGGATCACCAACTGCGCCAACACACTCGCCCCCATCCAAAACACCACTAGACGACACAACAAGAAAGCTAACTGGTTCACCACAGCACTCCAAGAATCCAAGCTCTCCTGCCGATGACTGGAAAAGACGTGGAGAAACAGCAAAACTCCGGAAGTACGCTCCGCCTACAAAACAGCCACCAAGTCACACCACCAACTCATCAAATCCACAAAGAAAAACGTTCTCCAAGACAGAATCCTCTCCAACAGCCATAACTCCAAGGAACTCTTCGCCATCATACAGGAATTTGCCAAATCCAACAGCGAAACAACTGACGTCCCTCCCTCCCAAGACCTCTGCAACAGACTCAGCTCCTTCTTTCACCTCAAGATTAAGACGCTCTATGACAACTTCGACAACCAAGACCTCTGCATTGCCCCAAACCCCACCCCCAGCGACGCCACCCAACAGACCCTTCTTACCTGGACCCCACTCACGACAAAAGACAACCTAAAGACAATGAAGAGCATCCACTACGGAGCACCTTCTGACCCCTGCCCGCTGCACATCTTCCACAGAGCTGCCACAGCCATCGCACCCGAGCTATGTCTAACCATCAACTGCTCCCTCGAGACTGCCACATTACCCAACAACTGGAAGTGTGCCAAAGTCAACCCCCTCCTAAAAAAGCCCTCTGCAGACCCAACGGACCTCAAGAACTTCAGGCCCATCTCACTGTTCCCTTTCGCAGCCGAGGTCATCGAAAAGGCCATCAACACCCAGCTAGCACACTTCATTGAAACCAACAACATCCTAGACACTTCTCAATCCAGATTCTGCAGCAACCACAGCACCAAGACCACCTTCCTCGCCGCCACAGACGACATCCATGCCCTCCTTGACCAAGGCCAAATGGCAGCCCTCATCCTCCTGGATCTATCAGCAGCCTTTGACACCGTCTCCCACTGCACACCAGCCGCCAGACTCCACGACACCGGCATCCAAGGAAAGGCCCCATATAGTGGTTATGATCATTCATCAT
The DNA here is from genome assembly GCA_963921515.1 of Calotriton arnoldi. Classification (NCBI taxonomy): domain Eukaryota; kingdom Metazoa; phylum Chordata; class Amphibia; order Caudata; family Salamandridae; genus Calotriton; species Calotriton arnoldi. Next base: position 226,834 of record CAWUFW010010641.1, on the reverse strand, counting down.
GGGCAGAACACAGAGAATATGACTCCTGCCCTTCCTCTCAGAATCGACAGAGATCAGATGCAGAGTATCCCAAGGATCCTTCCTCAGACCCACCCTTATCAACGTCTACACGGCCCCCCTCGCAACCATCGTCAGAAACCATGGGCTCAACATTGTCTCCTACGTCGATGCCACCCAGCTCATCCTCTCCCTCACCAAGGAACCCAGCATCCCCAGGCACAATTTCCAAGAAGGGATGAAAGCCGTTGGAACCTGGATGAGGAACAGCTGCCTGAAACTCAACCTGGAGAAAACAAAAGTCCTCATCCTCAGCTCCACCTCCTCCGCATGGGATGACACCTGGTGTCCCCCGCCCCCGGAAACCCACCCACCCCAACTGGCCATGCACGTAACCTCGGAATCATACTAGACTCATTACTCACCATGAATCGCCAGATCAATGCTGTCTCCTCGGCATGCTTCACACCCTCCGCATACTACGCATTCAAGTGGATCCCCCCAACTCCAGGAAAATGGTCACACATGCACTTGTCACCAGCAGACTGGACTAGGGCAACACCCTCTAAACCAGATTCAACAAACAATTCCTCCACAAACTCCAGACCATCCAAAACGCCGAAACCAGACTAATCCTCAATATCCCACGGCACAACCACATCACCCAACACCTCTGCGACCTCCACTGGCTCCCCGTCGGAAGAAGAACTTTCAAGTTGCTCACACACACCTACAAGGCCCTCCACAACACCGGACCCCAATACCTCAATGACCGCATCTCCTTCCATGCCCCCAAGAGAAACCTCCGCTCAGCCAACCTCTCCCTAGCCACCATCCCACACTTCTACAGGACCAGAGCAGGTAGAAGGTCTTTATCCTACCTCGTAGCCAAGACCTGGAACGATCTCCCCCTTCACCTCCGGCAAAGCCCGACACTGCACTGATTCAGGAAGGACCTCAAGACCTGGCTCTTTGAATGACCCCAACGGAGCTGCTCACACTCACCCCGCCTTGAGACCCTAACGGGTGAGTAGTGCGCTCTACAAAACCCTGATTGATTGATTGATGGGTTCCATGCTTGCCCCGCTGGAGGATTTTGACTTCCAAAAAAGTTACATAGTCCAAGTGCAAAACTATAGACCTCGCCGGCTATGAAATTCAGGTTTGTCCCGATTGGCTGTTTTGGCACCAAAACCAGTGTCACCAGTGGGAACTCTAAGATGCATCTGACATCGAAAGATACTCTCTAGACACAGCCTTGAACCTTGGCTCACCGGAAGGTTTCAACTGCCATGAAAAATACTAAGCCAAAGGTTAAAACTTGACATGGACTATCCACTTGGTGTATCTGACATCTGCTCTATCACTGTCAGCCTAAAATCATGCCTAGGTCCTGGTCAACCCTGAAAACCATGACACCGAAAATATATTTAAATTATTATTAAATATATACCTGGTTAACTTGGGAATCTGTGGCGCCGTACACGGCTATACAGAACACAACTTAAAGAAGTCTGATGTGCCTACAGCTGTTCCTTGTGTGAACCTTACCGCAAAGGAACAAGTAATGGATTCAACCTCCTAGAAAGATTCTGTGCACTTAAGAAACCACTGGATGTTTTTTTGACTAGATAACTTGCATGTATGACACACATGCTTTGATCAGGAGTTTCACGCGGCGATTACTGAATATTTTTCAGCAGATACCAATATAGCATGGACTTTTAGAACACTGTTACAGCCTTTTTCTTACTTGGAGGTTTCTCGCGTCCTTAGTGGATCAAATATCTGCCCTGATGAAGCCTTCATAAGGTGAAACGCGTTGGCTGGGCTATCTTGAAAATATATAATAAAGAAACATTCTGCACCATCATTCAAGACTCGTGATTTCCCGTTTTTACTAAATGTGGTTATCTTCAACTGTTCCTGTTGCCTCTCGTTTTTTTGTATATAGTTGCACTCCATCAATATGCAAGATGTTTGCGATGCCCAAGGCTGCTTCACTGATGCGCAGACTGTCTTTCATGGAGGCTACATCTTCTGACAGTCACCTCTTACACACTATTTGGTAGCTCGAGATTTCAGTGACCAGTGGCGGCTCGCAGAGGGAGTGCTGTGGGGCGGTGAGGCGGGGCGGGGGAGGGCCTGGGTGGTGGGGTAGTGGAGTCGGACATACGACGGGCAGGAGTAAGGTAAGTAAATAAATAAATAAAACTATTTGCCTTGCGCTCGCTGCATCGCCGAGTTGGCAATGCAGCGAGCACAAGGTAAATAGTTTTCTCTATTTATTTACTTACCTTACTCCTGCCCGTCGTATGTCGGACTCCACTACTCCCCCACCCAGCCCCTTCCCCACCACGCCCACTGCCCGCAGCACTTTCTCTGAGAGCCGCCACTGTCAGTGACATATAGCTCATTTGTAAACAACTACACCACACACTACATGTGCATCTGGGTGTAGAAAATTCTGCAAGATTATGTGGAATTATACAAGAAGAGTGATTCTGTATTTAGTGCTATAAAAAATAGTGCTAAACGCAAGAGAACATGAGAGGCGAGCTCAAGCAACCACTTGCAATTGCTTAATGTGCACTTGGGGTAGGAGTTCCCCCCAACTTACTCCTGGCATCTATTTTTCTAGTGCAAAATGCACCCTTGCTAAAAACGGAAGCGAGGATGTATTTTGCACTTAAATATACCACTAAATGCAACAGAACACAAACAGTGAGCAGCAGCAGCTGCTAGCGCTCGGGAAGAGCACTTTCGGAGTAAGAATTTTCTCTCAAATGACTCATAATTACGCGAGTGGGCATAATCACGTTACTATCAGTAATTCCGCATCAAAGAGTAACGCAGAATTATCAAAATGACTCTGATTACTTTGGCCTAATCGAAATTCCACACCTGGGTGTGGCATCTCACTTATACTGCATGTAAGAAGGCATGGTGTATTCTATTTAGAATAGAGGATCCTTTTTTGAAAAATGTCTATGTCTTTGCTGTCGGTGATCCTAGGTATGCTCTCTATCTCTCTAACCCCACAGATGTCCACCCACACTACTTCAGCATAGGTACAGTAGGGCACACATATGTACATGAGCCATTATTGAACACACTTTTGGGATCCTTAAGTCATCATTCAGATGTCTTGACTCTATCGGACATGGGGGGTCTGGTATGCTCTCAAGAAATTGTGTGCAAGATTGTTGTAGCCTGTTACGTTTTGCACATCACCATGAGATTGGAATTGCATATAATTCTTGACCCTCATCTGTGTCCACATTCGGATACCTGGTGTGGGTTACAGGATAGATGCTAGGGTATTCAGGTGTAGAATCGGCTAGTTCAGTCATCTTCTTCTTTGGCTGCTAGTTTGATTGCTGCATTTATGTAGTTATACAGTCTGTTGTAAATGATGACCAATGGGCCTACCACACTGTCTGAGACAACTCTGTTTAATTAACATAATGTCATCAACAAATATGCTATGCTCTTGCAAAAAAATAAATTGCTTATTTTCATTAACACTTAAATTCCAAACATACTGAAAAATGTATTTTCGAAACATATATTAGGTACACAAACATTTGTTATAAGTTTCTGATCCTATTGATAGTTTTGGGATTTCTAGACCTACAAGGGTGGACCTCATGCATAAAGAGATAAATCTCCTCCACAATGTGGAGTGTTCCCTTCAGCATGTGAAGACTCCATCCAGCATCTGCGGCAGAGTCTCTGCATGCAGGGTGGAGACTTCACATTCCGGCAATCCCGAGAGCTTCCTGGCTGACCCTCCATGTTCAGGTTGAAGACTGTGAGCAGAAAGATTAGGCCCAGAGAAACATTTTTGCACAATTCCTAGTGATTTGAATGCCTGATTCCAAAGATTTTTTTGCACAAGAAAATGTACCAACGTTAATATATGTACTTTGAATTGCAACACGTTTCTAAATACTTCAAAATGTCAGTTTTTGTATTTAGCGATAAAGGGCCTGTTATTTATATATATATTTTTCTCAAGATGAGAATTTATTTTTTAATTTAAATTACCCAAAAATCATTTTAATTCAATTTAAAATATTTCCATTGGTTGAAGATTCTTTTCAAAATTAAGTTAATAGTGCTGTAGCATGTCTTTATTTTGTTATATATGTAAAATGAATATATAAAAATCAATTTACTTTAATATTTAACTTAACATTATTTTTAATATTTATTTTGTAGTGAAATTATAATTTTTTTATTTTCCTTATACTTGACTAAAGGGAGACTACACTAGGGTGGGCGGAACTTGCACAGTTTCACTCAGCGCAATTCCACGCAGTTACAGAAAAAATCCACAAAATCCCATAAATTCCACCAATGGGTGGAAAATATGCACCTTGCACTAAAATGTAGTGCCGGTAGCACGAGCAGAGCTTAAAATCAGCGCGAACAACACCATGCATTGTGCTAGAGTGTGTGGCCATTTGAAAATGATTTTGCTTCAGAAGGTCCTGAAGCAAATTGGAGAAGTTCAGGGAGCAGTCTCTCAGGATATTTGGGACTCAGTTGGAGAGGTTTGGATACTCCTAGAGATGGTCACTGAACAGCTCCAACTTTATGTAGCCACATGACCTTTATGATAGCACGATTTGCATCACATCTGACTCCTGAACCCCCTATTACCTCCATTTGCCTCATCGCCTAGTTCATTTATCATCCCTGATTTCCCTATGATCCATGTGTTACCTTTTTTACATGTGGTGTCTAGTTTTGCCACTACCAGCAATTTTACGTCTGCTTCGCAGGAAGACTTCACCATCATTGTGGCAAAGACAAGGATAGCCAGGAACTTTTGCCTCCAAGCCAGGACAATTACTGAGAGACCCCTATGGCTTGGGGATGGACTTTATTACAGTTTGGAACAGTGGACAAATTGTTTTTTACTCTTTATAGACCTGCTTTTTTAATGGACCCCCTTTGTATACAGACAGCTTTCTTTGATGTTTCCTGACATGTTTTTATTATTTTCTAGCCTCTTCCAAGGTTGCATTTCTCCTCTGCATTAAGACTCCATTTTGCCCAATCCCAAGGACAGCTTATAGTTTTCCACAAATGTTGTTTTTGTGAAAGAAATTAAAGCTTTTGAAGTTATCCAAGTGTAGGAAAGTAGATTATTATTTTAGGTGGTCAGTCATCCACCTCAAGGAATAATAGTATTAATTTGTCAGAGTGAACTCTGAAGTCACTAAATTAACCTGAGCTCAACCCCCTGGTAGCTATGGCACAGATCACTGAGACTTAACGTAGTACAATTAGTAAAGTGTTTCTGCAGTGGCAAAACAGTAATAAAGTCAACATCAAGCTATAGGATTCCCAAACCCAATAAGAAAAATAGAAATCAAAATGACCAAAATCCAATAGCAGGACCTAGGGATATGATTTTTTAAATATTTTAGGTAAAATGAGTGCCAAAAAGCACAAAGGGCCTATGATATTCTATAAAACCGCTAGACCGGGATCTAGGTGCAATTTCAGGCTGACAGCGATGGAGCATGGGTGTATCCCATCAATGATTTTATCTTCTGCCTTATCTGCCTTAGCTGGAGCTGAAGATGAGAATGTGGCCCACATAGGCCACACTGTACAGCCAGGATCCTGCTGACCAATTTCTTGAAGGTAGCAGGAGCATTCCTCAAACCAAAGGGCATTATGCAGAACTGGAAGTGCCTCTGAGGAGTGCAGAATGCTGACTTATTTTTTGCGACCTTGGTTAGCGCAATCTGCCAGTATCCAGAAGTCAAGTCAATGATCCTTAAGAACTTGGTAACCCCCAACCTATCAATGAGCTCATAGCTTGGGGTATAGGGTGTGCAACACTCAACATCTCAGAAACCTCTTCGTTGATGCTGGCACCTGTATCAATGTCAATGTTATACTAGTTGGTGAGCTGTTGGGTCAGAGAGAACAAGGAGATGAACTGCCCCAGCAACTGGCAGCAGTTCCTCTGTTGCTTCTGTGTCAGAGCAGGAGAGAGTAGCATCCCCTCCACTGAGCCATTTTGCTCATTGTGTGACAGTAGATCTGAGGGGAACTCACGTTCCCCCTCTTCTCCACCATCAGTCACCATGAGCATAGTGATTTCTTTTCATCCCCCAAAGTGTGACTTCATTCAGTTAGTATGCAGGACCCTTAAAGGTTTCCTGGGAGTCTACAGGTCTATCTGGTAGGTTACCTCGTTCTTTTTCTTTCACCTCACAGGGTTTATTGAACTAGTCCTGGAGAGCTCAGAATTCTATGGTTTCTATGACCCATATGTTTTGGATCTACCAGACTCTACCAGTGTGGTATTTGACTGTACCACTGTTCAATCACTTCGATGCAAGTCTCTAAGTTCATGTTGGCCTCTTTCATTTGAGTCCCCATTTGGGACCTGGGAGCTAACATGTATTCTATTAGGTATTGTAAGGGTTTTATGGACTCTTTCTCCCATCCTTTCTTTACAGGAGGAAGCCTTATGCTTCCCTCCTGACTTGCCACTGGCCTGCTAAGTCAAACAAGACTGGCAAAATGCCTCCAATTCTATCCTTATCTGGGGCCAGTAAAAGAGCATAACCAGGCAGTCATAAATCTCAGTTCAAGTAGAAAGTCCCAGTGACACTGGAGGACCACCAACACTCTGATTGACCCATGTTCAGGGACCATAGGCTCATTGTATAAGAGGTCATTCTCCCAATCAATGGGGTGACCACCAGAGGTGTCTCCATTATTCTGGGCTTCAGCAGAAGAATTTCAAGAGTAGGTCTCTCTCTCTCTGTGCCATGCAGAACTCTGCGTGCGATGGTCCTCTAGCAACTTGACATCCAGCCAGATCAGGCACATCATCCAGATCAGAAATCTTCTTCCCTATTGGTACCGGGCCCCTCCTTCAGAATTATACTTCTCCCAGGCAGGGGGAGTTTTAGGGGCTTGTTTGCCAGGTAAACTGGGCCACTGTTTCAGGCTCCAGGTCCTTTTGACTTCTCTGATGCACTGCCTTAGGCTGAGTGGTCAACACTACCTACTCAAGCAATGCCGATATCTCTTTGAGGGCCTTGAACTATACCTCTTTCCAGTACGTTCTCGGTCATTCACAAGCAGGCAGTCAACAGATATGGCTGGGCTCACAACTACTTTCAAAGGACCAGAGACTTCATCCCACTTTATAAAAACCATTGCCATTGGATGGTGACTGACCTGGTTGTCAGCATTCAACACATTGTGGAGTACATTGAGAATGATTTTTTTCTGCAGACACCAGCTAACATCTGTCAGCAGTCATGCTGGCTCCTCTGTTCTGTAGAGCCTCCAACCTCTTCCCATTGATTGAAGGAAAACATCTGTACTTCTTGGCTTTGCCAGTATATGGACCATGGGTTCAATCTCCTTATCTCCCAGTGACACTAGAGTAACCTCTGCCCTATCCACAGCTCTCACTGGGCCAACTTCCTACCCCAGCCTAAATGGCAATCCCAGGGATCTGCTACCAGGGGGGGGCTTCCTAGAAAACGCTGAGATTTCCTTTATATGCCCTATCTCTAGGCAGTCATATTAGCGGGTCTGGCAATATGGCATCATGGGCTTTTCCACCAAAACCACCCCTTACTTTACTTAGATGAGATCTTAGAATCCTTCTTCTTAAAACTCTTTGGAGGGGACAGAGCCTGGCTACTGAGAACATGGCAGAGATTCCCTGTAGCACTGAGAATGTCCATCTTCTAGGGCTGGCATCATCATCATACAACCTGGTCATAAGTGTCATACACAGAGGGAGAGGCTACAGTAAGACTCACCGAGGTGGAGGAAGTTACAGAGTGTGGCGTCGAATGGCACAGGGCCTGCACAGGGATCTGGATGAAGATGCAACAGAGGCTGTGGTTGCAGTGGCATGGCAGCTCTTGAAGGCTGTTCTCCAGGAGGCAAGCAGCAGGGGCAGCCGGCAACTACCAGCTGACAGCTGAAGAGGCAGTGGGGTCAGAGAGAGGGATTTGTGAGCGCACAAGGCGAGTATGTTCGGGAGTATTGACACTGAGGGTGCACTAACATAGAAAGAGGACTCAAAAACATATGAGCCCAGGACCAAGCGTGTCCCACAGCAGCAGTAGAAGCAATAAAAATATGACCCACCCCTTCATCTCAAAACCGGGACATTTCACTGCTCCTTCTCTATGTCACAGCCTACATAAAGTAAAGGATCTCAATCCAGTTGAGAGGCCCCAACACAAAACACAGTCTAAGTCCAAAGGGTGTGAAAGACATTTTTCCCATGGAAATTTAAGGCGAATAAAACACTTTTGCTGGCCTCGCCCACTGCCAAAGAAGAGAATAGACATGCACTAGGGAGCCTAAGCACACTGTTGAGGAGACATGGATGTACACGTACTGGCCTACCCCATTGAAGCGAAACCAATGGTAGTCTCAAACCCCTGACAATAATAATAATAATGGAACTTGTAAAGCACGTAGCTACTTCGAATGAAGTATCCCAGCACTAAGGTCCAAACTCCCGCAAGCCAAGAATGCAGGAAATTACCACAAGGTTAGCTAGATTTAAATAGCCAGGTTTTTAATTTTTTCCAAAAGACAGCTTCTGAAAGGGCCTGACGGACTGAGAGGAGGAGAGAGTTCTAAAGTTTAAATGCTAGATAACTAAAAGAACTGCCACCCATACAAGCTCTCTTAACTTCGGGAATGCTAGGAAGCATGACACTTGTGGATCTTAAGTTCCCAGATGGTACATAGGGTTTGATATAAGATTGGAGATACCGTGGGCCATTGTTGGCAAATGCCTTGTAGCAGCAACATAGTGCTTTCAAGGAGGATCTCTGTTTCAGTGAGAGCCAATGCAGCTTAGTAAGCACAGCCCTGATAAAGGCACACTTTGGGAGATTATACAGGTGGCATGCGCCGCAACATTCTCCACTCACTTGAGTTTATTCAAACGAGCCTGTGACACACCACGATATAGCACATTACACTAGTCCAACCTGGACATAATCAGGACCTGGACTACTGTCTTTTTTGCAGACTCTGGCAGATAGCTGAAGATTTTTTTAGAGTCTTTAACAGCCCAAAACATTTCTCTGCAAGTGCAGCAATTTTGGTATAAAAAAGAGTGTCTCATCAATCCAAATGCTTAGATTTATGACCTTAGGCTTGGGGAGAGGTAGTGGATCAAGGTTATTGGGCCACCAAGCAGGAGACCAGATGTTAAGCTGTTTGCCTAGGATCTGTACCTCTGTCTTCCCTGCATCTAGCTTGAGACAGTTTGAGTCCATCTATATGGTGACCTCCACAAGGCATAGGCATAGAGAGGAGGACATATGGGTGAAGTTCTGAGAGAGTGATGATGAGCTGAGGGTCATCCGCATATGAGATGATGGTAAACCCATAGAGTTTGATGACCTCGGCCAGGAGGCGCATATATATATTAACGAGAGTTGGACTCAGGTAGAAGCTTCAAAGCGAGTACCTTTGACTGAAAGGTTTTTGAGATGCCTAGAGAGTTTGCTCCCGCAGGGAGGAGGATAACCGCATCAGGGCTTTATGTTCAGCGCCGCAGTTCCAAAGTGTTTAAATCAGGATGTTATGAGACACAGCGTTGAATGTGGCACTGAGATCCAACATTAGTAGTGCTGCAGAGTCGTCAACATCTAAAATTTGGCTGATCGATTCTGTAGCTAGCAGCAGGGCTGACTCAGTACTACAGGAGGGAGGATAATAAAAGTAGAAAGCTGTTTGTTGACATACTTCTCAGTAATCTTATAGAATAGTGGGAGCAATGAGATGGGGCAAAGGTATTGGGCTTGGTTGGGTCCAATAAAGGCTTTTTAAGGAGTGTGACCACCATGGCGTGCTTCCACCTTCGGGGAACTCGGACTGAGGCTAAGGAGCTATTTATAGCTCACATAATACGGGGTGAACAACTTCTGGGCCCTGTTCCAGGATGGAGGGGGATGTTGGATCAAGCGGGGAGCCAGACTTAACCAAGGGTAGAGTAGGGTCAGCTCTTCTGATCTGATGGGCTTAAAGTTCAGCAGCCTAGAGCTGTCATCTGAAGGATTGTACCTGGTACTTAGACAAGGAGCGTCTCTCGCCATACTGGGAAAGGAGGCATAAATGTTTGCCACCTTTTCCGAAAAAAATTGAGCTAGGGCATTATAGCCATCCTGATCGCGAAGTGGAAGATGAGACTAGGGACAGCGAGGAAAGTGATTTGACTATGGGGAAGATTTAGCAAGAAGAGTTCTGGGCCGATTGGGTTTCATTTGTGTAATAGTTGCAACGAGATTGCTTAATACGACAGAGGTAGAATTTAAGAGCTGCCATGTAATCATCTTTGCAAGCAGGATCATAGGCTCTGCGCCCAAGGCAGAGCCTAAGATAATGTTAAAAAAGAACACTTACAGTTATTTTTTATCATTAGAAGTTTCATCATTAAACCAGTCAGCCAATGTTTTTTTCTACAAAAAGCATGATTTGCCACAGGGTCTATTTGATCTGATGCTCAGCTGATCCAGTTATCTAATTGTGAATTGGCCTTGTCGACACAGCTATCCAAGATAGGTCAGTTGGTGTCCAGTGCTTGGCTGAATCGTGCAGGGGTCACTTTAGCCCACTGACGCGCCCGTACAACATGGGTGAGAGCATGACTAATAGGCAGCTTATCATAGTGAAAAGAAAAAGGGATGGTGAGATGGTCAGACCAGAGGGAGGGAAGGGCCAGTCACCAAGAGAGCATAATTTGAAAAAGTGGGATTAAGAATGTACCCAAGTCCGTGTGTGGGGGTGGAAACAAATTGAGAGAGCTGTAAGCCCTCCAAATCTGCAGCAAAGGCAGTGGTTGCTGAACAGGTGGTATCATCAAAGTGCAAGTTAAGATCCCCTGCCAATATGAAGTTAGAGCAGTGGAGAGCTAGTGGAGACAGAGTATCAGATGGAGAGGTGGCAAAATTAGATACAGGACCAAGGGGGTGATAAATCAGAGTCCCTGACACAGTAACATTGCTAGTGCAGGCTAGGACAAAAAAGAAACGCTTCACACCATCAATAGTTAGCTCAGAAAAGGTGCGGTGCAGTGTCTGCTTAAAAATGATGGCGATACTTTCTCCTCTCTGGGTTCACCTATCCAGTCTCACAATGGTGAAACCTTGGGGAATGTCTTGTATTGTCAGGGGTAGAATCCTCATTGAGCCAAGTCTCAGTCAAAAAGACTGCATCCGGCATATGCTCTTCAATAAAGTCGTAAACCCTGAGTTTATGCTTAACTAGCGACCTCCAGTTGAGAAAAAAGAACTTTGCAGCAAACTGGGTCTGTTATGCTGCACTTACCTCCGCACTCTTGACTAAGGAGGCTGAAACTGAGAACCCGCTTGTGTTGCAGCAGGACTCAGCTTTAATGAGGTGCAGTGCGTGGTAACAAGTGCTGAGCAGGGAAGTAGCGAGGTTAGCTCTAATTTAGAATACTGCAAAGTGTCTGACCCAAAACAGAAAGGGGTTCTGATCCCTGGTGCCATCTGTGCGCAAACGGGCACTGACAGGCGCAGACACATGCAGGCTGCTTGCCTTAGGCACATCTTCAGTGTGCCAGCATCGCGCCTGCTGCACGCGGATGCGCACCATGCATGGTGAAATAGGTTGCCTCCTAAAAGGGGTCATGGCTATGGTTACGACAAACACTGAAACAGGGAGGGCAAAGAGTAGGAGAGTAGGATCTGCTTCACATGGGTACCCCCACTTTTTGCTGATGCTTCACTGTTTTTCGACTTTAGTCTGGCTGGGGCCCTGCTAATCAGAACCCCAGCCTAGCTGCTTCCTCTCTAAAATGGTTTCCCTGTACCTTAGGTACATCTCTGATTGGATTCTGGAGTGCCCTTATAAGGCCCTAGTATATGGTATACTATGTACCCAGGGCATAGGTACCCCAGAGGCCTACCAGGGGCTGAAGCATGAATTGTGCCACCCCTGGAAGGCCCTCCAAAATGACACCACAGGTCTGCTACTGCAGCCTGGGTAAGGTGGTTCATGCACCCCTTACTGTGGTATAGGCTACCTATATCACTACCAATGCACACACATATAAACCTATAAGTCACTCCTATGGCAGGCCTTAACAATCCTGAAGGCAGAGTGGCTGGTTTTTATGTGAGAGGGTGCCCCTGCATGAGCAGAGCCCCTCTGCAGCGTTCGGAGTCAATACTCTGATGCTGTTTGTGGTGCAGCCTGACCATATACTCTTAAGTGCATTATAGCCTCGCGTTAAATGCTAACTTTGGGATGGCTGCACGGAAACATGTCGTGTTTGGTGTCAAACATCTTGGAATACTACCCCCCCGCCAGTTCTGGCGGCGGGGGTAGCATTCCACCCTTCTAGAGGGAGAGACATGTACACACCGGGCTACCCGGTATTAACTTTACAGAGCCCTGGCATCACAAAATGGATGCCGCTGCCACAGACACGGGTCTGGCCTCCTGCTGCTGACCGAAACTCCGGCAGGGGAGGCCTGGACAATAGGTTTCCTGTCACAGGGAGGTGTAACCACCTCCCCAGACAGGATAGTGTGTATTGGGGCTGGGCGGGAGCACTCTCTGGTGCTTTGAAGTCCTGCACTGGGGGCACATTTGGTGTCCCTGTGCATAGCCCAGTTCAAACCGGTTGCAGGGGCTACCTGCCCCTGGGCGAAACTGGACAAAGGGAATGGGTGTAACCACCCCACTTCCCTGACCCTCCCATAGGTGGGTCCCCAGAGTATGTTCAACTCCCTAACTTGGTATAAGTAAGGGACCCCAGTCCTTAGGACTTTAGATTACCCTGGACGAAACTCTGAAGCCGAATCCTGGACCTTCGACGCTCTACTTGAAGATTAGAGGACTGAATAATCTCCCTTGGGGTCAAGGAGTGACTCCCCTGCTTGGCAGGCACCTAAGAAGCAATTGTCCGGTCACCATCGCTGAAGCTCCCGCCTGACGCGGAAGTCTTTGCAACACCAGAGGTGGATTTCCAGACTTCGCCGAGGCTGCCCTGAGACCCCAGCAAAGCTGAGCTGTCGTGGGTAACGTGGAACCTTGACCCCTGGACACCGAGAACTTTTGTAAGTGCATCCTCTTCCTGGCTCCCACGAAGTTCTGCTTTGGGCTCCAAGTAGCCCCCGCCTCAGTCGTGGTTCTTATACCACTTTATTGGTATATGGTTTGGTACGCCCCTAGGGCTCAAACGTGTATTTGTGCTATTACTGTTGATAACTGACTTGTAACGTATGTACTTCGAACTCTAGCCTCATAAAGAGACTAGAGGGGTGTGTTTAAGACTAAATACATATATTTTATATATATACCTGGTGTGGCCCTCTTTCATTTGGTCACTCAAGAGATTATAGACTGGTAAAACAAGCTGCTTTACATTCCTTCAAGACTTAGCCTGAAGGCTGCTCTCCATAGCTTCCACTAGGATAGCTTTCAATAAAGGTTGTCTTTAATAGGCCTGGGCGGTAAATTCCGTTCCGCTCGTGGAATTTGGGTAATTTCGCTTTCCGCAAAGAACGCGAAATGGCCAAAAATTCCTCGATCCACGGCTTCGCAGAGTTTTTTGCTTGTTCGCGCTTTCAAAATGCGTGTTTGCGAGATATTTCTCCCCGAGCACGCAAACAGCGTTCGCAAACTGGAAAAAAGCATCGTGAAAGGGCAGAACAAGCAATTCCGCGTGTTCGCGGAACTAGCGTGCTCGCGGAGATTTTTTACCGTTTCGCGGAGCTTTGTGTAGCGCGACTACGCAAATTCCGCCCACCCCTAGTCTTTAACCTATCTCCAATAAGGGGTTGTTTGGACTGGTGCAAGGTGCCCACTATAATTAGTGGACAGCATATACCAGGCCAACTTCTCACATTGGTGTGCAGCGTGTGGGATTCCAGCTTACTATTGTTTTACCAGATAATCTCAATTGAATTGATCAACTGAAAACCACTAAGGGTACCTTAGGTACATATAAAAACAAGCTTAGTATACAGTAAGTTCTACTGAACTTAGAGTTGTGTGTTAAGGGCCTAGCACACCCTTTCTACAACTCAAGAGAGTTTAGTAGGCCACACTAGAGTAGGTAGTGCATACACCACACCTCACTAGTAATGTCTTCACTACCAGGAACCAGTGGGCTCCTGCCATCCAAATACGACAACCTCCCATTCTTGGAATTGAGAGAGTTGTGCAAGATTAGGAAGTTGAAGACAGGCAAAAGTGCCAACACCCAACGTCTCCTGGAGATGCTTCTGCTAGATGATCTTAGAAGACCCATAGGGTCTGCAAGGGTAGGCAGAGAGGGTGGGGCAGAAGATGAGGAAAGGACCAGGGATGAAAATCCCCAGGACCTGACCTCTAAAACTGGCCAGGAAGGTGACAATGACCTTGCCCTGGAAGATGCAGCTCCTCCTGCAGATGAGGAGGAGGATCAGGATGACCTCCCCTTTGTCCCCCCAGGAAGAGTTGTGAGTGTGCCCAGAAGGTCTAGATCTCCTTCTCAGGAGTCTAACCACTCTGACACCTCAGTAGGGACCTCTGTTTCCTCTCATAGGAGGGAATCCTCCAGTGAGAGGAAAGAGAGACTGCTCAAGTATGGGGAAGCTCAGTTGAGACTCAGAAGAGAGCAGTTGGCTATAGACAGGGAGTCCCTAGAGCTTCAAAGACAAAGAAGAAAGTTGGGACTAGAGTCCCATGGTGGCAGCAACTTCCCTAGTGGTAGGGAAAGGTCTTATGACCATAGAAACCTGAGCAAGATTGTCCCTCCCTACCAGAGTGGGGATGACATCCACAAATGGATTTCTGCACCGGAGAGGGCCTGTAAAGTACAGAGGGTCCCTCAGGAGTAGTGGGCAGCAATCTTGTGGCTCTCCTTTGCAGACAAAGGTAGAGATAAGCTCTTCTCTGTTAGAGAAGAGGATGCTGATAATTATCCAGTCTTAAAAAGTGCATTGATTGATGGTTTGGCCTAACAACTGAACAATACAGGTTAAAGTTCAGAGATACCCAAAAGGCACAGAATCAAGACTGGGTGGACTTTGTTGATTGTTCTGCTAAGGCTCTGGAAGGTTGGTTAGTGGGCAGTAAGGTATGTGACTTCAAAGGATTGTACAATCTCATCATGAGGGAGCAGATTCTTAATAACTGTCAAAATCAGCTGTTGCATCAGTACCTGGTGGACTCTGATCTGACCTCTCCCCAAGAATTGGGAAAGAAGGCAGACAAATGGGTCAGAACCAGGGTGAGGCAGAAGGTACAGAACCAAGGTGGTGACCCAAAGAAGCAAGATTCTAAGAACTCTGACAAGGGTGGGGAGAAGGGTAAAGACCAGAAGTCTTCACAAGGCCCCCAAAAATCTTCTTCAGGTGGGGATTCACAGTCTAACAAAGGGAAAGGCCAAAAGAAACCATGGTGCAAAGTCTGTAAGCAAAAGACACACTGGACCAGTGATTGCACCAAGTCCAAAGACTCTATTCCAGCCCCCACCAATGCCCCTAAGGCACCTGTTCCCCCTAGTGCAGTTACAATTGGTGGTGGGAGTACACAAGCCAAGGGTTTAGTAGGGTTGACCCTGGGTAATGAGATGAGCTCTGGCCTAGTCAGAGAACTCACTCAGGCTGTCCTAGTCTGTGATGGAGGCATGGATGTGACCTTCTCTGTGAGTCCCAGTAATCTGGGCAAGTACAGGCAACAGCCATTAATAAATGGAAAAGAGGCTTTGGCATTTAGGGACACAGGGGCAAGTGTCACCATGGTGACACAAGACCTTGTGGATCCTGGGCAGATTATACTTGGTGAAATGTACCAAGTGACCAATGCTAGCAATGTCAGAACAGACCATACTCTGGCAGTTGTTAACTTCTCCTGGGGAGGGGTAACTGGCCTTAAGAAGGTTGTGGTGAGTGCAAACCTACCAGTTGAATGCTTGCTTGGCAATGATCTAGAAACTTCAGCTTGGGCAGAAGTGGAGCTCAGGACCCATGCAGAAATGCTGGGCATCCCTGCAGATGTGTTTGCTGTGACCAGGTCACAGAGCAAAATGTCTAACACTGAACAGGCCTTGGATCCTGGAACAATGGACCAAGTGCCATCCAAAAGGAGGAGTAGTAGGGTAAAGGCAGTGCCTTCCCCTTGGCTCAGAAGGAAGATCAGTCTCTTCAGGGAGATGATCTCAGTCCTGAGGAAGGAACTGTCCCAGAGGAGCTTGAGCCTGATCAGGTTGAGTTCTTAGGGACAGGGGGCCCTTCCAGGGCAGATCTGAGCCAGGAGCAGCAGAGCTGCCCCTCTCTTGAACCCCTCAGACAGCAAGCTGCTGCTGAGGCTGCTGGGAATGCTAGTGGTCCCCATAAAGTGCATTGGGATGATGGACTCTTGTACTCAGAGTGTAGAGACCCCAAGCCTGGTGCCACCAGGAGGTTGGTTATACCTCTGAAGTTCAGGGGCTTCCTATTGACCCTAGCCCATGACATTCCTCTAGCAGGTCACCTGGGCCAGAACAAGACTTGGGACAGAATTGTCCCTCACTTTCACTGGCCCCACATGTCTGAAGACACCAAGGAATTGTGTCGCTCCTGTGTAACCTGCCAGACCAGTGGCAAGGCAGGTGGCACTACAAAGGCCCCCCTGATACCACGACCTGTGGTGGGGGTTCCCTTTGAAAGGGTGGGGATTGACATTGTTGGTCCCATGGATCCCCAAACAGCATCTGGGCACAGGTTTATCCTGGTGGTGGTGGACCATGCCACCAGGTACCCAGAGGCTATTCCCCTTAGGACCACTACAGCACCTGTAGTGGCAAGAGCCCTCCTGGGAATTTTCTCAAGAGTGGGCTTCCCTAAGGAGGTTGTATCAGACAGGGTTGCAAACTTTATGTCTGGATACTTGAAGGCAATGTGGAAGGAGTGTGGAGTGACTTACAAGTTCATCACACCCTATCACCCACAATGCAATGGTTTAGTTGAGAGATTCAACAAAACCTTGAAGGGCATGATTAAAGGGCTCCCAGAGAAGCTTAGGCGAAGATGGGACATACTCTTGCCCTGCCTTTTATTTGCATACAGGGAGGTGCCTCAAAAGGGGTTGGCTACAGCCCTTTTGAACTTTTGTTTGGTCACCCTGTCAGGGGTCCATTGTGCCTGGTGAAGGAAGGATGGGAGTTACCTCTCAAGCCCCCAAAGCAGGATATAGTGGACTACGTACTTGGTCTCCGCTCCAGGATGGCTGAGTACATGAAAAAGGCAACTAAAAACCTTGAGGCTAGCCAGGAACTCCAGAAAGCCTGGCATGACCAAAAGGCTGTACTGACTGTTTACCAGCCAGGGCAGAAGGTGTGGGTGTTGGAGCCAGTGGCCCCAGCAGCTCTCCAAGACAAATGGAGTGGACCCCATACCATTGTTGAGCAGAAGGGTGAGGTTACCTATTTGGTAGACCCAGGAACACCCAGGAGTCCCCACAGGGTTCTCCATGTCAACAGATTGAAGCCATATGTGGACAGGGCAGACATGGGCTTGCTCATGGCTACTGATGAGGGACAGGAGGAAGAGAGTGACCCACTCCCTGACCTGCTCTCACAGAACCCTGATGATGGGTCAGTGGATGGTGTAGCCTTGGCAGGGAGCCTCACTACCCAGCAACAAACTGATTGCAGACAGGTGCTCAATCAGTTCAGGCATATGTTCTCTCTGACTCCAAGTCAGACCACCTGGTGCACTCATGAAGTGGACACTGGGGACAGTCTGCCTATTAAAAATAAGATTTATAGGCAACCTGACCATGTCAGGGACTGTATCAGGACAGAAGTCCAGAAAATGTTGGATTTGGGAGTTATTGAACCCTCAGATAGCCCTTGGGCCAGTCCAGTGGTCCTTGTGCCAAAACCTCACACCAGTGGTGGGAAAAGAGAGATGAGGTTTTGTGTGGACTACAGGGGTCTCAATGCAGTCACTAGGACTGATGCCCATCCAATACCCAGGGCAGATGAGCTAATAGACACTTTGGCCTCAGCCAAGTATCTAAGCACATTTGACCTAACAGCTGGCTACTGGCAGATCAGGCTAGCTGATGATGCAAAGCCAAAAACAGCATTCTCAACCCCTAGTGGGCATTATCAATTTGTGGTAATGCCCTTTGGTTTGAAGAATGCACCTGCCACTTTCCAAAGGTTGGTGAATACAGTTCTCACAGGTCTGGAAGCCTATAGTGCAGCATATCTAGATGATATTGCTGTCTTTAGCTCCACCTGGGAGGATCACCTGGTCCACCTAAGGAATGTTTTGGAGGCCCTGCAAAAGGCAGGCCTCACTATCAAGGCCACCAAGTGCCAGATAGGGCAGAGTCAGGTTGTGTACCTGGGCCACCTTGTAGGTGGAGGCCAGGTTCAACCACTGCAGAGCAAAATCCAGACCATCATGGACTGGGTTGCTCCAACTACCCAGACTCAGGTGAGAGCCTTCTTAGGCCTGACTGGGTACTATAGGAGATTTGTCAAGGGGTATGGATCAATAGTGACACCCCTGAATGACTTAATTTCCAAGAAAATGCCCAAAAAGGTTTAGTGGACAGCTAGCTGTCAAAAGGCATTTGATGACCTGAAGCAGGCCATGTGCACTGCTCCCATTCTACAGAGTCCTGATTACTCCAAGAAGTTCATTGTCCAAACAGATGCATCTGAATTGGGGGTAGGGGCTGTACTGTCACAATTGAATGATGAAGGTCAGGATCAGCCAGTAGCTTTTATTAGCAGAAGGTTGACCCCTAGAGAGAAACGTTGGTCAGCCATTGAGAGGGAGGCCTTTGCTGTGGTCTGGGCTCTGAAGACGTTGAGGCCATACCTGTTTGGTACTCACTTCCTTGTTCAAACAGACCATAAGCCCCTCTTATGGCTAAAACAAATGAAGGGTGAAAACCCCAAACTGCTGAGGTGGTCCATTTCCCTACAGGGGATGGACTTTACAGTGGAACATAGACCTGGGAGTAACCATGCCAATGCAGATGGACTCTCTAGGTACTTCCACTTAGAACATGAAGACTCAACTGGTCAAGGTTAGTTCAATGTCCCTGCGTTTTGGGGGGGGGGGTTGTGTAGGAGAGTAGGATCTGCTTCACATGGGTACCCCCACTTTTTGCTGATGCTTCACTGTTTTTCGACTTTAGTCTGGCTGGGGCCCTGCTAATCAGACCCCCAGCCTAGCTGCTTCCTCTCTAAAATGGTTTCCATGTACCTTAGGTACATCTCTGATTGGATTCTGGAGTGCCCTTATAAGTCCCTAGTATATGGTATACTATGTACCCAGGGCATAGGTACCCCAGAGGCCTACCAGGGGCTGAAGCATGTATTGTGCCACCCCTGGAAGGCCCTCCAAAATGACACCACAGGTCTGCTACTGCAGCCTGGGTAAGGTGGTGCATGCACCCCTTACTGTGGTATAGGCTACCTATATCACTACCATTGCACACACATATAAACCTATAAGTCACTCCTATGGCAGGCCTTAACAATCCTGAAGGCAGAGTGCCTGGTTTTTATGTGAGAGGGTGCCCCTGCATGAGCAGAGCCCCTCTGCAGCGTTCGGAGCCAATCCTCTGATGCTGTTTGTGGTGCAGCCTGACCATATACTCTTAAGTGCATTATAACCTCGCGTTAAATGCTAACTTTGGGATGGCTGCACGGAAACATGTCGTGTTTGGTGTCAAACATCTTGGAATACTACCCCCCCGCCAGTTCTGGCGGCGGGGGTAGCATTCCACCCTTCTAGAGGGAGAGACATGTACACACCGGGCTACCCGGTATTAACTTTACAGAGCCCTGGCATCACAAAATGGATGCTGCTGCCACAGACACGGGTCTTGCCTCCTGCTACTGACCGAAACTCTGGCAGGGGAGGCCTGGACAATAGGTTTCCTGTCACAGGGAGGTGTAACCACCTCCCCAGACAGGAAAGTGTGTATTGGGGCTGGGCGGGAGCACTCTCTGGTGCTTTGAAGTCCTGCACTGGGGGCACATTTGGTGTCCCTGTGCATAGCCCAGTTCAAACTGGTTGAAGGGGCTACCTGCCCCTGCTCTGGTGCGAAACTGGACAAAGGGAATGGGTGTAACCACCCCTCTTCCCTGACCCTCCCATAGGTGGGTCCCCAGAGTATGTCCAACCCCCTAACTTGGTATAAGTATGGGACCCCAGTCCTTAGGACTTTAGATTACCCTGGACGAAACTCTGAAGCCGAATCCTGGACCTTCGACGCTCTACTTGAAGATTAGAGGACTGAAGAATCTCCCTTGGGGTCAAGGAGTGACTCCCCTGCTTGGCAGGCACCTAAGAAGCAATTGTCTGGTCTGCATCGCTGAAGCTCCCGCCGGACGCCGAAGTCTTTGCAACACCAGAGGTAGATTTCCAGACTTCCCCGAGGCTGCCCTGAGACCCCAGCAAAGCTGAGGCACGTAGCTGTCATGGGTAATGTGGAACCCTGACCCCTGGACACCGAGAACTTTTGTAAGTGCATCCTCTTCCTGGCCTCCCACGAAGTTGTGCTTTGGGCTCCAAGTAGCCCCCGCCTCCAGCACCGACTGCACCGAAGATCACTGGCCTCCACTCCACGAGTGTCCTGTGAGCCAGCTCCAAGTGTGTCCACTCGAGGCTCCTTTGTGGTCGCTAGTTCATTGGCTAGTGGGCCCTCCCGAAGGCAACTCTTCTTTTGCTTGGGCTTTCCTGGTTGCTCCAGACGTGCCCTGACTTACCCTTGCTGGGTGAGTCCCCCAGACCTTGCTGGTCTGCAACAACATCCTTTCTTTGTTTTCATGTGACTTGCCGTTGCCAAGGCTTGTTGGGTCCAATCTGGTCGCCGACACCGCAGCAATCAACAGACGTCGTGGGACAGCTTGAATCCAGCTCCTGGTCATCGCCGATGCCTCCTGGACCTCGTGGCTGAAGAGTCAAGACAACTGTCAACCTACCTGAAGCACCCGACATCGGTGGGCATCTGCTCATCGCCCTCCTGGTCACTGGCTAGTGACCCAGACTCTGTCCCCTCTTCTTTCAGGTTCCTCAGATCTTTGATCCACCCTTGGATCCACCCGGACACTTTCGACTTGGTCGCCAGCAGCCCGCTGCAGCAGATGGCCATTGAAAACGACGACGAAACCCGATCACCAAAAGACACCTATGCACCCGGCTTCCCTGGGTGAGGTAACTCGAGTACTCCGGTGCTCCCGTGGGTATTGACTCTAGAACTGACCTAGTTCTAAAGGGGTTTGCTCCAAGTCCTCCTCTAAGTGTCCTTTCCTTTTAAAAACCTAACTTGCGACTTTCCCCATAGAAGTTAACGGTGATTCGCGGCTGTGTTCCAACACTGCACGCGTCCCCCGTGGGTCCCCCGTGTCACTACCTTGGCTGGTTCCTTGTGGTCCAAGCACTTCTACAGGCTCTAGGCCAGTCGTGGTTCTTATGCCACTTTATTGGTATATGGTTTGGTACGCCCCTAGGGCTCAAACGTGTATTTGTGCTATTACTGTTGATAACTGACTTGTAATGTATGTACTTCGAACTCTAGCCTCATAAAGAGACTAGAGGGGTGTGTTTAAGACTAAATACATATATTTTATATATATACCTGGTGTGGTCCTCTTTCATTTGGTCACTCAAGAGATTATAGACTGGTAAAACAAGCTGCTTTACATTCCTTCAAGACTTAGCCTGAAGGCTGCTCTCCATAGCTACCACTAGGATAGCTTTCAATAAAGGTTGTCTTTAACCTATCTCCAATAAGGGGTTGTTTGGACTGGTGCAAGGTGCCCACTATAATTAGTGGACAGGTACTGGCAAATAAAATGTAAAGCAACAAAATGGTGAGAAACATAAATCATAAACACATTAAAAGCAATATGGGCAGCCACTTCCAAGATGGCTCCCGAAGAGTGTGGAGCCAGGCACCTCCATGCGATATAACCACTACACGGAAAGGAATGCAACAATGTATCAGCAGTAATCGGCTGATAGCCTAGCACTCCTCACAGGAGCTGAGACACAAGATCTGCCAGCCCTCAATACAAACAGGCATTGAAACTGCTTTTGCTGATAGGTACTGGAAGGCAGACAGGGTGACATTGAACTTCACCACCTCTTACTTCCTGGTCGCTATTCCACAATAGGGGACATCACTCATCAAAGTGTTAACAACAGCAGACAGTAATGCCAGACAGACATTTCAGTATGCCAAAATCCTCATGACAACTCCACTTTACTGAAGCAGTATTGGGAAAATCCTCTAAAATGATGAATGAAAATGAGACATCACCACAGGACAAGGTACAGCAAACAATGATGAAAGAATAAGCAGCATTTAGAATGGCCCTGGCTATCGCCACAGATAGTACAGCAAAAACATCAGTGGATATGCATGGACATTGCTTCTTTGAATGCTCACCAGCAAGGTACATAAGACCGACTAGAATATGCAGACAAAACAGGTTGCCTCTTTGACCAACTGGGAGCAGCACAACTGGTATCTACAAAAGAAAATAGTGACATATATCAGAATCACTGGAATACTGGAAAAGCTTGAAGTTGATGTTATGATGACTTTTCTGTTGCAAGTCATGCCTGCTATAACAAACCCAACTTTTACACCTCAGCTTTAGTTCCAGCGAGCTCATGGGGTCTGTCCCAGGTGTATGGCAACTAAGGAAGGTCTGAGGCAGAAAATAGTTTGCTTCCTGTGCCATCAGCACGTGCAAAATATCATTGCTGAAGCAAAAATAATAGCCCATTTGTAAGAATTTGTATTTATGCTGCACTTCAATGAGTAACAAAGTGAAAGCACACCACCAAAAGGTCCTGCACCAGCTTAGACAATTAGAGTATTTTTTAATAAATAAAACAAGACCAACATTACAAATATCCAATCAGTAGAACTGGAGATATGGAATTTTAAAGATTTACATGAAAATAGCTCCAAAAAGCGCAAAGTTTCAACTATGGATATCTGGTCTTGCCGGACCGGGACAAAGTCACACGTTTAGGCTGACAGTGATGGAGTGCGCGACAGCTACTGGAACCCAGTGAGGCCTGCTGAGCAAGAGTGCCTTAAATTATTGTTGCAGTGAGTTGCAAAGTCCCGCCTCGAGGATGCGTTGTGCAGCAGAGGCGATGCGAGGTCCAGGTCAGAGATGCGTTGTCGGTTCCAGGGAGCTGCAGGGCTACGATGCAAGGTTATGCTTGCTAGTTGAGGAGGTTATCAACAAGGGAAGTTTGCAATGGGAAGTCCTGCATCGAGGATGCATAGAGCACCGATTGGTTCCAAAGAGACTGCTGTGATTGGGATGCAAAGTCCTGTTTCGTCATAGAGAAAGCCATTGATGAGAGGCTTGTAATGCGAGGGCCTGCACTGGGGATGTGTGGCTCCGATGCTGTTCTGATCAGGCTGAGGGATGAGAGGTCAATGCGGAGTCCCTGTGTTAGAAGAATACTTGCAGTAGAGGCGATGCATCGCTTCTGCTCGCAGTTGCACCATGCAGCAGAGGAGAAGCATCGGTCCTGCTGAATCCGCAGATGGGCTGGCAGAGCACCTTCAGGCTCACTGCAAAGGGCCCAGGACACAGGTGGCATCACTTGGCAGGGTAAAACTCACAATTGCAGAGTACATGTGCTGGCTACAAGAGACTATAGCTTGGAGTCACTCTGGAAGTCGCAGGTACAGGTTGCAGATCCAGTTCTCCTCACCCAGGCAAGAGGCAGCAGACAGCAGCTCAGCACAGCAGGCAGCAGTCCTTCGGGCAAGCAGCCCAGCAGAGTAGCAGTCCTTTCAGCAGCACAGCAGCCCTTCTTCCTAACAGAGTCTTCCATGGGTCCAGAGGTGTCCGGAAGAGTCAGTGTCCTAGGTCCAATATATAGATGGTTCCTACTTTAAAGTGGCGGGATTTTCTAAAGATTTCCATCCCCCTACTCAGGCATCCCCTTCTTCCCTGTCCTCGCCACAACATGTCTGGGGTCACAAAAGATTAGTGACTAAAACTTTGTGAGAGTGCCCAGGCAGAGCCTTTGTGATGTGCAAGAATGGTAGATGAAAGCTCCTCCCCCCCATTAACTCAGAGTGGCACATCCATCCAACACCTGTCTTTCCTTTGTCTCACTGTCTGGGAGCAACACACAAAGACCAACTGCCAGTCACATCTAGTCATATGACCCAGGATCAGACTACAGGTATATAATGGTTAGGACACGAAAATGCCAACTTTCTAAAAATGTAATTTTCAGAATTGTGATTAAATATGTGACTTTACCATTAAAGAGGGCTTTTCATTACAATTCCATAGATACCAAACCTGCATGTCTACCTGCTCCCAATTGGAAGTTTCAGCTTATTAAATGTAATAAGGTAACTCCCATGTTATCCTAGGGGAGAGACAGGGCTTGCAGTAGTGGAAAATAGTATTTCACTGCCAGGACATGCAAAACTTAAAAGTGCATGTCCAACATTTTAAATACACTGCACCCTGCCCTATAGATTGTTTAGGGCCTACCATAGGGGTAACTTATATATATTAAAATGAAGGTTTGTGCTTGGCAAAAAGTTTATTCTGGCAGGTCGACATGGCAGTTTAAAACTGCACACACACAATGCAATGACAGACATAAGACATGTTTAAAGGACTACTTAAGTTGGTTGCACAATAAGTGCTGCAGGTCCATGAGTAGCATTTAATTTACAGGCCCTGGTTACATGTAGTAACAATTTACTGGGGACTTAGAAGTAAATTAAATAGGCCAATTGTCTGTAAACCAATTTTACCAAGTTCAAAGCAGAGAGCTCAAGCACTTTAGCACTGGTTAGCAGAAGTACAATTCACAGAGTCCTAAAGGCAAACAAAAGCAGGTTCAGAAAACAGGAGGGTGAAGGCAAAAAGGTAGGGGCTGACCCTACAGAAAGGGCCAAGTCCAAAACCATTTAATCACAGAGATCATGGAGAACATGATCTTTATCACACTAGACTTTTCATACGGCACAATGAATAGACGGAAAATATTTCTGTCACTGCGTCCCCATCTTTAAGAACTAGGGGCCATATTACAGAGAGTGCCCCGGGAGTGCAACGGGCGATTGTGCCTGCATAGCGTGCACCCGGGGCACTTTTGTATGACAGAAGGGGCCGCAGACGCTTGTGCATCTCCTTCTGTAGTACCGATACCTTCCAGTCACACAAGGGAACAACCTCCCCATCCCTCCATCTCAGTTGTACCTTGAGAAGCACAGTAGACTCCTTCATACTATATTAGCTACTGCTACAGACTAGGTTTTTCAGGTTCAATAATGACCACCAACGTCAACATTCCTATAACCCACCTGAATGTAACAGGCCTCACACACTATGCCAAAAAAATACATTTATGCTCACTCCAACCAGATATTGCCCTAAGCCATGAGACAAATATTTCAGATTCAGGGAGACAGAAACTAAAGCGGTACTGGGTAGGCAGGAAATACTATGCCAGTAAAGCTAGCCCAGGAATAGGCAAATTCCTTGCTCTAAACTCTACTGTAAGGGAGGTGTAGCTATCCTAATCTTGAAATGACTGCCTTAAGAGGTCACAAAATATGACACTACTCATGTGGTCACTATGTCTTACTTTAAGCCACATTCAACAAATACACTTTACTTTTTGGATCAATATATGCTCCGACACACAACAAATGGGACACTTTGAATGCTATCTCTAGGATCCAAGCTAAAACTAAAATGCTTTTTGGGGGAAACTGGAATGCAATTCTAGACCAGTCCATTGATTCATCTGATCATCCACTGACTCTCCCACCTGCAGACATAGAAATGCTGGGAGACCTAATGTCGGACTGCTCCCTGATTGGCCCTTAGAGACTCTTACACCCGACTGAGAAAGATTACACATATACCTTGTGTGTCCATGTCACGAGAACAAACACTGACTATTTCCTGTTGTCTTCATTGCTCCTCAATCACACAAAAGACACAGCTATGCAAATGAAGAGGTGTGTCCGACTACAATGCTCTACAAATATGACTGAAAATGGGAGTAATGAGACCACCATCAAGGCAATGGAGGTTGAACATGCCCAGAAGTGGTTGTATGAATTAGTGAAGAGAGGGTGCAGAAGCTTAGGAAAGTGTATATTTATCAATTATGTTTTGAGGCATAATTTCAAAATAATGGGCTGGAATGTTTCTTGGTTAAACCATCCATTAGAGCTAATTAGGAAAGTGGTTATGACATATAACCCACAGATACTCTGCTTAAATGAAACTCACATAGCCTATAAAGATAGTTCAGATTTGAGGCAGAAGGGATATAATCTAAAAGTATATACCGTGCAGCAGGTGTCTATCAAGGCAGTTGTCATTTAATGCTCAAAGTCTGCTCATATAAATGTTATTAAGACTGCCTTGGATCAACGTGAGAAGTGGGATCCGTTCAGAGTAAATAAAACACCTTTTAGCCTATGCCGTTTATGGTCCTAATCATGATAGGAACACCCTGCAACACCCATTGCCCTCCCCTTTCACCCTAAGTATAGCATGCAAAGGGTGCCTTATTTAAAAAGCAGCGTTCAAAGCTGCCATGTAAATAAGGCAAAGCCGGTATCGCCACCACTTAGTCTTTTTTATAGAGGTCAAAATTCTCCAATAGGGCAAACCTGAAACTGCATCCAAGGAAGGTGCA
Source organism: Calotriton arnoldi (assembly GCA_963921515.1). NCBI lineage: Eukaryota > Metazoa > Chordata > Amphibia > Caudata > Salamandridae > Calotriton > Calotriton arnoldi. The sequence goes on along the minus strand of CAWUFW010010641.1, from coordinate 200,123 downwards.
TTGAAATCAGACACTTTCCCATAAGGTCACTCTGATGGCTCCGAAGATCTTGTAAGTCCAAATCTGTTTTTAATTCCCAACTTTTCAGGGTTTCTGGAGCAGCTCCTCTGGTCACCTCTCAGGCTCCCAGTACCTCAGGCAGATCACTTAAGGGCCATGACTCACTCAATTAGAGAACACCAGATGAGCCCAGGCCTGTTTATTTGGAACTGGTCAACTGGTCACAGTAGGAAAAAGGCCTCTTGCAGCTTGTTGTGTCCCTGTCCATTCAAAGTAGTTAGAGGGATATCCACTTCTTTGTACTGGGTATAAGAGTGAGCAGTTCTTGGAGTCTCCTCTCAGGTGACAGACAGTGGTTTCAGCCCTCTTACAATCTTCCTCAGGTCCAGTAAGTATTATAAGTAGGGTGCCTTGATGTGCCGCATTTGTGGTTTGCACTAGACATTCAGTGAGGTTGACAACTTACCCACTGTTTCAGAAGTTTCTGTTTGCCATACTGTAAACAGTATCATGGTGCTCATCACTCCGAAAATCCAAGATGGGGAAACTCTCTCTCCATTGTGCAGAGCTCTTTTGTCCATCCAGAGATGTGGTCAGAGAAGTGAGCAGCACCCTTCCCTGTGTCCACTCCAAAGCAGTTCTGGGGGTAGGTTACCTCCCATAGGGTTTGTGCCAGATTGTGTGGGAGGACAAAGAGTTGCCTTCCCCTGGTCGCACCTTGCAAATACTTATAAAATGGCCCCAATACAAGGTAATAAAGTTCCTGGGTCCACCCTGGTTTTCCTGCAGAGGAAGAAAAGCACCTCCCCACTCCCAGGGTTTTGCTTCTGATCTGAGAATATTGTTTAGGCCTCATTAAGCCAAATACCGGCTGGGCAGCTCCTGAACACCTAATGCAAATTAGCTACTATGAGCTTCAGGCAGGGAGAAGGTACCTTTCTAAAAGTTGCCTTTTCTAAATATTTATTTAAAATCCAACCCCACCAATTAATTTTATAGCCATTTCCTGCATAAATGTGCAGATTAAAGTTTATAATCAATAATGGATACTTTGACATTTTCTATGATTCAGCTACAGCCATGCCATTTAAAATGACTTTTGGGGTCTAGTCACAGAAGGAATGTGACTATTTTAATACTGCACATGTTCCACTTGTAAATATCAGGCATACTACCTCATGGGTGACAATGTATACTTAGAGGTGGCTTATCAATTTTCGAAAGCAGGGTTTCCCGCCTGTCACAAATGGTTATTTTGGCAAGTTTGACGGAAGACTTTAGGTTGCTGTAGTGAGGCTACACAGGATAGGCTTAGAGTAATGCTTTCTCTGTCACTGTAGTTTATGGCACAATCAGTATTGCAGTCCACAACATTTTACTTTCCTTATCATGGCTGCATTTTGTAACCATATGCTAAAGATTAATAGGAAAGTTAATTATGCTAATTATAGAGCAGCACATCTTGACATATTTAAAGAGGGAGCACAGGGAGTCTAGTCTTGGTTAGCTGGAGTATAATGCACAGAGTTTCAAATTCAGCAAATCAGAAAAGGCATCAATTGGGGGGAGTAAAAAAAAATACAATCATTTCCTACACTATATAATAACACATTTAAAAAAAAAAAAACAATAATGCATTGGATGTCAGGTCAAATAAATGTTCATTTATTTAGCGGATGCATTCAAACTTGTGGCATTTTTACCTTCAATACACTTTGGAGGTAAACAAAAACCAGAAAATAAATTATCATATCCTATGTTAGAAATGCCACATCTAATATTCAGCAAAGATGCTAATAGACAAGTTTTTTTAAAATAAAAAAAGTATAGACTTATTTTCTTTAGAAAAATGTTATTAATAAGTGTGCTATGGATAGAGACAAACTGTAAAAAACACAATGTTTTTTAGAGGGGTTTATTATACTATTCAACCTATACAATACTGGTGGCGAGTTTTTGTTTTAGAGTCTGCTTGTCTTACATGTGGTGGAGCTGGTAGTAGTTGAGTTGATGGTGTTGGAGGTAGAGGTATTGGAGATGGAGGTCGTGCAGGCAGACACTATACATGTGGTTTTGGAAGAGGTGTGAGGTATGCAAGTGTTGTATCCTTCTTAGGCTAAGGTGTCTCTGCAGAATCCCATGAATGTAATGGTCATAAAGAGTGACATTGGCATGTTTTACTTATTGCTGCTCTCATCTTCATGGAAATGCATTGTTCCTTGTCCTCTCTTCCTTTAACCTTTGAATAAGTTCTTGGTGCATCTTTGCCATGCCATGGTAAGGTTTTGAAATGTTTTTCAAGTCATGGGTCTGTCTGTGGATCATCTGATGTAGTTCTTTAAGAAAGCCAGCTATCTCATGGATATTATGTTCTATTGCATCAGTGTCCTCGTGCACAAATGACATTTCTTTGGAAATAATTATCCTCCTTTAGAGCTGCGTTGGATAATGCCAATTCTTCCAACATGCGTGGCCCTCTGACATGACCGGCATGTTGTCCAGCATTGAAAGAGGTGTGCCACCTTGGAAGATGTGGGGGGAAAATGATGCATGGGGATTCCTGTTCCTCAGCAGGACTGTTCTCTCCCTCAGATGATTGAGGGAAGACCAGAGATTCACCTTCATGGAAAATGTGTGTGGCAGATTGTTCAGTGGTACTTAGTAGTTGAGTGTTGTGTGAAGGTGAGTCTTTTGTAAGTGAATAAGCATCCGTGGCTGCTTAGCTAATGGCGGTGGAATGGCAGTGATTTTGGAGAAAAACCTGAAGTAGCCTTCTTGGAGATGTTTTGTTTGGGAGAAACAATGTACTTCTCCTGGTCTAGGCCCATCTCCTTCTCAAGTAGTTCCTACTCCCTCTCCTCATCTTCTTGAGTAGTGTTAGCCACTGAGATAGTAGGGGTGGGCGGAGTTCGCAGAGTTCTGCTATGCGAAATTCCGCTGAGTCACAAAAAAACTCTACCTTGCTATGCGAAGTTCTGCTAGCGGATGGAGTTTGCTGGCATGCCTATTCGCATTGTGCTGAGCACACGGAGTGCGTCCTCACACTCCAAATCATGTCTGAACAGCACTACGTGGTTTTTTTTTTTTTGCAGAGTTTTATATAGCGCAAACTTGACCCGCAACCGGGTATCAGAGCGCTTTACATAGCACCAGTTACGTTACATGAGGACACACATTCATTTTTGTTAGGCACGGGGAGATTAAGTGATTTGCCCAGAATCACAGGATGTTCAGCGTCATTACCGAGACTCGAACCCAGTTCCCCAGGTCCGAGGTCGAACGCCCTAGCCGTTAGGCCAACTCCTCTCAAGTTCTCAAGTGTCTTCTTGCATTCTAAATCGCAAGCGAACAGCACCATACGGTCCACATGGGTGCAGCCATCTTGTTTTTCTGCTCTCTGTTATGGTGCTGGGCCTACATTTTATTTCTCTTTAATCTTTCTAATCCCCCCTTTATTACTTTTCTACCTCAAATTTGTATTTTTTATAATAGTGTGTGTGTGTGTTTGTGTATTTTACGATTTTGGGTAATTTTTTGTGATTTTTGTGAATTTATTTCCCCTTCTTTCTTTCTTCTTTACTTTCCCTTCCTTTTCCTTCTTATTTCTTTCTACCCCACCCAGCACAATGGCGGATGGATGACTTCCTTGCAGGCGGCGCCGCCGCCCAGGTGTGCAGCCCCGGGAGTTCTTTGGAGAGGAGGAGGTGGCAGCACTAGTTTCTTTTGTGCAGTGCCACCTCCCCTCTATGCTGGCATCATGCGGCAGATCCGGTAGTCGATACCCCCTGCGGGAGCATCGCTGGCTCTGGGGGACTGTGCGAGGGTGCGTGCGGCACACCAGCCAGTTACGGTGAAACACCCAGAAGCTTATGTATCGCTGGGCAGACATTCTTGACTGGAAACAGGATCTGCTCGACCTGCTAGGCATCGAGATCCTGGGGTTTGGTGAGTATTTATATTTGTTGTGTTTGTGTTTGACAATGCTAACATTTTTTTTTCCGAATAGCATACTGCTCACACTCAGAGGTAAGTTATGTTTAGTTTACACTGGTATATTATTATGTGATCCAGTTTCTAGTTTCTGCTAGGCAGCTGCTCAGTGTACCCTAATCGTACTCATCATTGGTGCTCGCTTTGGCTGAATAATTAGAAAAGCATAGCAGACTGTTCTCCTGTCACTATAGAGAATCAGTGAGTAGCGTGTTCTCTCTGTGACTTTGTTTATGTAGCTCATACAGTTCCAGGTTATTTAATTGAATTTACAGTGATGTGAAGTACGTATCTATGCATTGCAAAAAAAAAAAGGGAGACTGAGTTGCTCCATCAAGGGTGTTGAGAAATGGGATGAGAATCAAAGAGCATTCACTGCAATACATTAGTTCCAAATGTAGTTTTTGCTAAGCAAATTTGTAATATGGATTTAATGACTGTCGGTAGACTCGAGTTGAAACTAGTAGTACTAAAGGCGATCTGTTTTAACGAAGTATGTGACTGCGTTTGCTTTTCATAACACAGTTTGGGGAGATTATTAACTGAATCACTAATCAATTTTTATATATCTTCTTAATCTCTTTCATCATCACCCAAGGGCAAGAAGAGGGACATTTATGAGGGTGGGGGAGAAGCTGGTCATCTGGTACCGACCACCAGCACCACTGCAGAGGGCTCTGCTGATCCCAGTAAGTCCTTCTGTGATTGTTGTGGACATCTTGGAGTTGACTCTTGGGTTATTGGAATGTTGGTGCTGTCTATAGTGAAGATTCAGATAGCAGGCCCAAGTAAGCTAGCATTATAAATAAAAATCACCATATAGGTTTGTTGAGAAGGCTTTCCTTTTCCTGCTTATGCCTAGCTCTAACACAGTTGAGTTCACGAGAGAGTGGCCATGGTCATCATGGACCACCCCCCTAATGTAGTGTGCTACTGTCTCATTCATTTATAGTTACAGTATACCAGCAGTTTCCCATGACAGTGCAGCAAGGCTGGAAAAAAAGTATGAGGTCCCATTCCCATTGCATTTGCCAACCAACACAATATGTCTTTCATTGACCATTATTCCACGCCTCGCTTGTCTAACATTGTGAACCCGCCAATCAAATGTCCAGAGTGATATTTCAAAGATACTGACGTCCTACCTGAGCTGTAGTGCTGCTTTGCAGTTGTATTGCATATCTGGCATGTAAATTATGTGTAATGTTTTTTTCTAGACACACAGAACATCGGTGATGCCAGCTCCAGTGTCGTTGCAGGAGGAGTACGGTCAGTTGGAGGGGGAGAAACAGCAGCAGGAACGGGCACTGGCAAGTCACATAATTTCTTGCAATTACTATACTCACTAGCTATTGTCATGTCATCTCTCGTCATCAACATATGACTGTGAAGTGAACCCCTCCCCCCCAGCTTTACCAACCACAGAGATGGTTGAGTTATTATTATTATGGCCTCTTCTATTTGAAACTCAGCAAAATATCACATAATGTACGTTGATGGCTTGAGGGAGACATGAACGAACGGAAGGTTAAAAGAAAGAAAAAGGTATATGATGAGTGAAAGGGTGGGTGGGTGAAAGGGTGCGTTGGTGGGTAAAGTGATGGATGAGCAAAAGGATGGTTTGAAGAAAGGGTTGCTATTGAATGGGTGGATAATGGATCAGAAAGTTTGGTGAAAGACTGGATGAGAGAAAGTAAAGTTAAATCATGGTGGCTATCGGTGAATTAGAATGAAAGGATAAATTAATATTTGGATTGTTTGGCTGAATAAGCAAGGCAGCTCTTCTCATGAGGAGCATGCTGCTCAGTGCTTTGCTTAATTGGTTTATGTAGGGTTATCAATATCATTGAAAGCTTTCCTTCTAAGTGGGGGGTATTTTTTATTCTTTGTTCTACTTTCTTGACTCGCTGTATTTGTTAAGTGACCCAGATGTATCCTACCCATCATTCATCATGCTCCCTCCCCGCTCATGGCATTTTTGCCAACTATGACCGAAGTGCAGTATGGGTCAACCAATTAGTGACAGCAGTGTTGGCCGTTTAGTGTGCGTCTGCTTCAGTTAATGCAGCATTTACAATGTTTTCAATGCATTGCAAACTGTTACAGAACACACAAGGTGTGTTGTCCCTTCGCTCACTCAGTCACCTCTTAGTATTTCCCTCCTTTATTTTTTCCTAAGTTCTTCCGTCCCAGCTTACCAAATTGGAAAATCCATTCTTGGCAGGTGCCACATCTAATTTGATAAGCATGTGAAGTGATTCCAGAATATATTTCATGGTTTCTCATATCAGATTTAATTTACAAATGTTTAGATTTATCACTTTCTAATTTTACAGTAAGTGAATAAGCCAAATCAATCAATCAGGGAATTGTAAGCGCGCTACTCACCCGTGAGGGTCTCAAGGCGCTGAGGGAGGGGACCGCAGATCTGTTTAGCCGAAGAGCCAGGTCTTGAGGGTCTTCCTGAAGGTGTTCAGGGAGGGGGCGCGTCTGATATCTGCCGGTAGCTCGTTCCAGGTCTTGGCTGCAATGTGAGAGAAGGATCTTCCCCCTGCTCTGGAAAAGATGAATCGATGATCAGTTTAGAGGCCCTTCTATTATATATAAAAAAAGCTCTACCCTACCTGTCTAATCCCTCTACCCTACCCCCGGCAGTAGATAAAATCAAGTTTCATTTCCTCACTTACTGCCCAGCAAATGAATTTGTTGGAAATACGTGGTGGGGGCTGAGGCCACAGAGTAAAGTGAGAGTAAGTGCATGATTTGACGTCAAGTTTGCCGTATGGGATACACAGTGACAAATGTGACAAATAAAATCTATCAAGCCCGTTACTTTCCCTGTAGTGCAGTCCATTATATACATTTTCCTCAACATCTACTTATGGCAGACAGGATGATATATTAATATGTGCATTTCATACGTGAGGTGTGTGACATAGCATCTTATTTATTATTCATCTACCGCTTTGGAGACAAGTTAGAAAGAGAAATGCATTTGGCAAAGAGCAGGGCCATTGGAATTAAAAATAGATAATTGTCAACTACAGCTGCAGACCGTAGCAACCTAGCCAAGGCGCTGGCTAGCAATGAGCATGGCTTTATTATTTTAGCTCAATACACAACTTGTACTCTATATAGTGCATAATGCTGGACTCATTAATGACAGGTAATTTAATTTTCAGCTCAAAGTGTTTGACTCTGTTTATAGTTACTTGAAAAGCCTTTAGAAGAAAAAAATAATTAAGTCACAGTTTTTTTAACCCTGTTAGGTTATTCTGCCTGTTAATACTTTTCTGCCACACAGTCAGTGCTTGTTTATGTTTGCAATGTGTGGGTAAAACATAAAATTGGCCTTGTGACTCTCCTAATCATAAATAATCACATCAAATAAATCCCAATGGCCCTAGGGGATCAGCAATGTACTGCTACTGTGCCACCCAGTAATTGTAAACAATTGTTTGCACAGAGCATTATTTACAATTTGTCTTTTTTGTTTTTCTCAATATAGCTGCTCCTGCTGGTCCAGCTGGACCACCCACCAGGCAGGAGATAGTGGCCTGTTTGTGGCGGCAGAGGCTGGAGTGTATCCAGCTGGAATACCGGCAGCTGGTGGTCCTGGAAGAGGAAGAGGAAATGAATGCACAACAGCCGGGCCCCAGTGCAGCTGGTCCCCCTCAGCCTCCAGCCTCCCGGCCATCCTATTGCTGGTGCTGCCGATAGCCAACCGCTGACACACCCCACCACACTGACAACAGGCCATTGCTGTGATGCATCCTGCAGCGGCTGGACACCATCGAGGACTGTCTCACCATGAAAGAGTGAAGCCTGGACCAGCTCCGGATCAATATACAAAATACCCACTTCTAGCTCTTTTTTAATTTTTTGGGTTTGGTGGGAGGGATTTGTTGTTTGTTGGGGCTCAAGGGAGTTGGGACTGGAGAGACTTTTTCTTTGACATTTTGAGTTTTGGGGCTTGGGTCAGTTTTGTTTGGGGAGAGGGTTGGGCATGTTGTTTGAGTAAAGAGGGTGGGTTTCTTCGTAAATAAATAAAGGGGAAAACTATTTTGATCAATCTTAATTTATGCCTGAAGCAGTTTTTTTTCTTTTACTTTGCACTAATGCCTTCAGGTAGTTTTACGCAGCCTGTTTATGTGCTTGTAACTTAAGAGAGAGTGTAGCACTTAGTTATAGAGTTATACTTCTTTAACCATCTTCTTGACCATTATGGGGAATGCTCCCATGATGACCCATATTGTTTACAACTATCTAAATAAACAACAGTAGCACTTAGTTACTTACTTACTAAATTATATTTCATCCATACTAGTTGTCTTACCTAAATATAGATGCAGCAATAACAGGGGAGGCATCACAACTTCACAAGCAAGGTCCCACTTACAGTTACACCCAGGTGAGCTCCAACTTTAGGATTAATCTAAATGATTGATTGATTTTCCATCATAGGCAACTAAATGGAAGTAGAAAGACTACGTTAGTGGGTTATATATATTTCAAAGATTTACAAAGAATTGACACCACCTGAGTACTACGTGATGACACAATGAGAATTCCTGATTGTGCTAAAATAGAAAAAATTGCAATACTAGTAAGTTTTGGCTAATGTGGAGCTAGTAGTATTATTTGTGGTCAAAGTCTGGAGTAGACAAGCTTAGGTTTGGCGTTTAAGGTTATGCAACACAAGGCGTGAATGATGATGCTGACAACAGATGTTCTTCATTCTATATCTAAAATTATGGATCATTTTTAATGCACGTGTTGGTAATGGGCTGGTGTGTGCTACTGCTTAGAAGATTCAACAGTAAGTTTGTGTTGCTTTCACCACATCCGCCCCACCAAGTGTGTGATCCATTGATGGTGCAATTTATTCCACACCTCAATAAATCACACAGATCGTGGGAATAGGGTTAGGGTTTTGATGAATGGATGGGCAAGGGGATTTGGGGAAAGATTTGACAAAGACAACACTACAACACAAGGACAACATTCATCTGTGCAATAAGCAGCAGTACATCATTCACCATCAATCTGTTGTTAGAAGGAAACAAAGGAATGAGTATGACAGAGTACAGATAAATGCATTGCAAACGGTCCTTCTGCCCCTGTCACTCACAGTCAATCCATAATCTGATCACTTATGGGTGCAATGGTTACCTATTCCACATCAAGAATGGTGGTAGGTATGCTATCTCCCCTTTAATACAAGCAACAGATTGGAATTTGGCAGTCTTGTAAATTAAACAATTGTCTGGGGGCACCTAGATGAAGAAAAAAACTGAACAATCATAGGAGTAGACCATACAGGTTCATTCTTTTTTGCTAAGTAAGTTTGTGAAGGCCAATCACCTCCAGGAAAAAAATGATCGCACCCCATCAGGCCCCAAAAATTGCAAATCAGTAATTTCAGGCAAGTTCCCCCTTTACAGTTCCACACCCTCCCTCATTGTCTGCCACCACATAAATCATCTTAAATCAGCACTCACGCAATCAGTCACTCACTGTTGCAATAGTTGAAGTTGCCTCTTCCAATTCAAGCACGAGTAGTTTAGGTATTAAATCATCTTTGATGCAGGCAACACATTGGAAGGCAGTCTTGTAGATACCAAATTATTTTATGGGACAGACTTTCCAGTGCTAAGTGATGCAAATAAGATAGGCATTAGGCAATGGGCATGCATGGGGGGCAGGCATTGTCCCCAATGTAAGGAAGGAATTGTGGAGGCTTATTCAATGCAAACTGGTCCAACTGCGTTCTGGCAATATATATGTGACTAATAAAAAAGGTGGGGCAGCATATATTTGGCACAAAAATAATAATGTTCCGCTAGCTAATTTTTCTTTTTTCTTGTGATGAAAGAGCTATGTTCAACGAGAAAAAATGTAAAAGTTCTATGTGGGCACTGGCATAGTTAGCCCGGGAAGTAGAGTTCCTCCTCAAACTCAGGTGGTTCACCCAGAAGTTGGTCAGCTAACACATTTGACTCAATTTCGGACCAATCACCCTCCTCCTCCTCCTGTGCTGCTGTTTTGGGAATGGTGTAAATGTGTGGTATAAAATGTTGGTTCATTTTGAGCATAGTCAATCTCTCCAACTTTTGAGGTGAGAGATTGGTCCTGCTCACTGTGACAACTGCACCAGCTTCACTGAACAGATGCTAAGCAGATGCACTGGTGGCAGGACAAGCCAGATACTTTATTGCCAGCCTGCTGAACTCTGGCCATTGGCGCATCTTGGCAAACACAAGGAGATGATGGACGGAGTGCTGAAACTTTTCAAACACTCACCCCCAGTCACAGATCTGGGTTGAATCGTTCATCATTCTTTAGCTCACTTTGCCACCCCAGTTCAGACACAGCTATATGCAAACCAGTCTTGACCCTGTGCCTCATGGGAACAGTCCATCCCGAACTGCCAAGCCATGTCTTCCCTGGACCGGAAACAAGCATCCTGGGACTGGTTTCGGGCTAACAGCCCTCATCAGCCAGGCTAGCTTGAATCCAGTGGCAAAGTGAGCAAGGGACCCACGTCTGGGCATACCCTGCAAACTTAGGGTGAACAAAGCAAACACAAGGAGATGATGGACGGAGTGCTGAAACTTTTCAAACACTCACCCCCAGTCACAGATCTGGGTTGAATCCATCATCATTCTTTAGCTCACTTTGCCACCCCAGTTCAGGCGAAGGGGTTGTGGTGGCGAAGTGAGCTAAAGAACGATGATGGATTCAACCCAGATCTGTGACTGGGGGTGAGTGTCTGAAAAGTCTCAGCGCTCCGTCCATCATCTCCTTGTGTTTGCTTTGTTCGCCCTAAGTTGGCAGGGTACGCCCAGACGTGGGTCCCTTGCTCACTTTGCCACTGGATTCAAGCTAGCCTGGCTGATGAGGGCTGTTAGCCCGAAACCGGTCCCAGGATGCTTGTTTCCGGTCCAGGGAAGATATGGCTTGGCAGTTCGGTCTGGACTGTTCCCATGAGGCACAGGGTCAAGACTGATTTTCATATAGCTGTGTCTGAACTGGGGTGGCGAAGTGAGCTAAAGAACGATGATGTATTCAACCTAGATCTGTGACTGGGGGTGAGTGTCTGAAAAGTTTCAGCGCTCCGTCCATCATCTCCTTGTGTTTGCTTTGTTCGCCCTAAGTTGGCAGAGTATGCCCAGACGTGAGTCCCTTGCTCACTTTGCCACTGGATTCAAGCTAGCCTGGCTGATGAGGGCTGTTAGCCCGAAACCGGTCCCAGGATGCTTGTTTCCGGTCCAGGGAAGACATGGCTTGGCAGTTCGGTCTGGACTGTTCCCATGAGGCACAGGGTCAAGACTGATTTGCATATAGCTGTGTTTGAACTGGGGTGGCGAAGTGAGCTAAAGAACGATGATGGGTTCAACCCAGATCTGTGACTGGGTGTGAGTGTCTGAAAAGTTTCAGCACTCCGTCCATCATCTCCTTGTGTTTGCTTTGTTCACCCTAAGTTGGCAGGGTATGCCCAGACGTGGGTCCCTTGCTCACTTTGCCACTGGATTCAAGCTAGCCTGGCTTATGAGGGCTGTTAGCCCGAAACCGGTCCCAGGATGCTTGTTTCGGGTCCAGGGAAGACATGGCTTGGCAGTTCGGTCTGGACTGTTCCCATGAGGCACAGGGTAAGACTGATTTGCCTATAGCTGTGTCTTAACTGGGGTGGCGAAGTGAGCTAAAGAACGATGATGGATTCAACCCAGATCCGTGACTGGGGGTGAGTGTCTGAAAAGTTTCAGCGCTCCGTCCATCATCTCCTTGTGTTTGCATTGGCGCATCTTCCCATATCAATACAATGGATTTTGATTCACATAGACCTATTTTGGATCATCCAGATACTCATAGAACATCATGTGGATGGTCATTGGTGTTGCCACATGCTCAACCTGTTTTGCCATCACCTCTGCACTGGACTTGAGCCCTGCCAATTGAAACCAGTACAATTCAGAGGTTGAGTCCAGTCCTTCTGTTGCTGTTGTTGCCGGTGTTCTGGTTGATGGTGTTGGCTGCTGTGAGACAAGACTGCCCTCTCTGGAAGTTGAAGGCAGCACCCCAGAACTGCAGGGTGGGGCTTGAATTTCCACCCTTCTTCTTCCAAGTCTCCGGCTTGCTCTACAAGCCACCTCTTGTATTTTAATACATCCCCTTCAGAAAAAGGAATGAAAGTGGGCGGACGTTTTTTGTACTGTGGATCAAGTAGTGTGGCACAGATGTACTCTTTGGACTCGATGTTGTCATGTTGCAGCCTTATATTACAAGACAAGCGAAGGACTAAGGTCTCAACCAAGGCCTGTGCTTTTGTGTTTTCATTCACACCCACGGGGCAAACATTTCAGACACTTTCTTTACCTGGTTTTGTAGTAGATGCAACAACGGGATAGCTTGGCCCATCGTACTATCTTCCTTGCTAACTTCATGTGTGAAAACTTCAAAAGGGAGTAGCATCTGTGTCAGGCATTTGACTAGGCCCCATTTGTCTGCATCCATGGTCAAAAGCTTTCCCAAATGCATCTCTTCCTCTTTGAATGACATAGTCATTGATCTGTTTGTACTACTCAAACAGACGTTGCAACATGTAAAAGATGGAGTTCAAACGTGTTGACACCTCCTGTATCAGGGCTTTAACTGGTGCTCTATTATTACACTGAATAATCAGCAGCTGCTTCCCAGCTTTTAAAGTATGGCTGAAATGAGTGCAGATTTTTCGGCAGGAGGTCAATATGTTGCTTACTATGTCTTTTCCTTTTTGAGGAAGTCTTGCACCACCAGGTTGATGCAATGGGCCAAACACAGGACCCTGAAATAGCCTCCATCTGACATTGCCTTGACTATGTTAATGCCATTGTCTGTGGCAACAAATCCAATTCTGAGACCTCTGGGGCGCAGCCATTCATACACCTTGCTGTTAAATTCCTCCAAGATGTTTACAACTGTATGTGATTTCTCCATGGCGAACATGGCCACTGTTGCATGCCGCCGATTGCTCTCAAAACTTTCTTCAGGGCCAAGACCTGAAGAATATTTGCTTTATCCTCACAAAAGACATCCAGTGTGTAGTGAGGAACATGTAATCAGTCACCAAACAACTGGTTCACATGTCTGTCATCAGGTGGATGGTGTGAACAACACTTTGCTGCAAAGCTTATCCAACCAACTGCAGCACATCGTGATGCAGCGCTGGAACTGCAACTCTGGCAAAATGCGTCCTACTTGGTACCTTCCATTTTGGGCAGATGGCTGCCACAGATCCTAAGAATCCCACTCCTTCCACAAAAGAAAAAGAGAGGAGATCCAGCGCTAACATTTTTGCCAGTTTCCCATTGTACAAACGTGTGGTTGGGTGGTATCACTCGTAGGGTCTCGCCTGCCTAAACATGCTAGTAATAGTAGCCTGGAGTTTCTTCTTTTCTTGGGGGAATGACACAGGCGTCTTTTGAGAAGTAGATGCTAGTGGTAGACTCAATGTGCGTCGTGGTGATGGGGCAGTCACTGTATGCCATGTCTTTTTGTGCCATTGTGAAGTCACTAAGGTGGGTGAATCTGCCGGCACACTGCTGGGGACAGGGCTGCTTTGCGTGAAAATGTCACCCTCTTCTTCCGCATCATCACCTTCCACCTTGATTATACTTGTAGCTGATGTTCCCCGCCTCTCCCCACCACCACCACCATGTTCAGCAAGTTTTTTAAGGTGCTTCTCCCACTTGATTGTGTGGTGTTTTTTCATATGGGTCAGCTGGCCTCCAGTACCATAATATGTACCAGACTCTCCTCAAAAAACATTTGTATGGCAAATGGGGCATATTGCAATGTGCTCCTCCTCTTTGCTAACTGTAAAAGAGTCCCAAACTGGGGTGGAACACTTATTTACTGTGCCACTGCCAATGCCCAAAGAAGATTTGGAGATAGGTGGGCATGTCTTTGATTACCTCTCTGCTTCTCCTGAGGCAGGGGTTGGTGCAGGTCTCAGCTTGGGCTTTGCAAATGTGGGAGCTGGTGTCAGTGCTATCTGTGCCACATCCCTCGGTACTGGTTTAATAGCAATGTCAGATTCCTCTGTGTCACCTTCCACCATGACTACCTCGTCATCATCATCATCCTCCTCTTCAACCCCTTCGATAAGTCTAAGTCTTTCTGGAAACTTTCTTTTCCCTTGCATCTCCTGTTGTCTCCTGGTCTCTGTCGGGGTCTACTCCATGACTCCATCATCATCATCAGAAGTGGTGCTTGGAGGAAATGGTGCAGTAGTACCCTTCCCTTTTCTTGCTGGAGATCTGGGATTCAATGATTGTAAACGAGGAGGTTCAACTTCTTGCTCGGAACTTCCTGTTCTGCTCCAACATCAGACAAATGCACTATTTCTGGCTGTGGCTACTGTCCTCTTTGCTCTGTTTCCCGAAACGATTGTGTACTACTTTGCGAAAAGGACACATCCAATTCAACATCACTAATCGTTGGCGTCGATATGATTGCACTGGCTGCCTCACTGAAAGACATGGTCCTGGGCTTAGTTTGTGGGGGTGGTGCTGTTGATGCAGGAGTGCTACACTCAGCTTGCTTGCCAGAGGTCGGTGCGTCAGGCACAACTTTGCCGAAAAAGGTTGCGGTCGGCATGCCGGTGGTGGAAATCTGCTTCTTCCCCCCCCCCACACTAGCCACTTACTTGGCAGCACCTTTCTTTGGGGCCATTTTGAAGCTGTCAGTTGGCAGTGGCATTTAGCTTAACAAGCTGAAGAGATGACTGTGTTGCGTAGTCAGTCATGCGTCACGTCGTGCACAGGCCTTCTGTCTGGCAGTACTGTGGGTAATGCCTCTTCTCTTGTGCACCTAAAAGCAAACAAGCAAGAAGAGCATCAGTGAAACATGGCATTGTAGCAGTTCAAGTAGTAGTACAAACAATATCATTTAGTGTGGTTACTCTAGTTTTTCGAAACAATTAGCAATACAGTCTAACTATCCATTCGTAAAACCACACCAACATAAACTTCCCTTGTGTGCAGTACACTCAGGAAGGGTCAGAAAATGCAACAATCAAAACATACAGATGTAACTTTTTGCTTTATGTGCATCACGTTGGGATGTAGCACTCAGGGAAGTGCAGGTGACAATGGAATAATCCTTAGACAATTAATGCGGCTGTGCAGTGCACCAATAGCAGTCATAAAGTTGCTGCCAGATATTAGGAAAATGGAAAAAAAAATGTAGATAAAAAAAAGAAATTAAGAAATGTAAATTACAAAAATTAAAATAACTTTTAAAAAAATATATATTTAAAAAAAAAATTACAATAACATTTTTTAATTAAAATACAAAACTAAAAAAGTGCACCAAAAAATTTAAATAAAACATATTTAAAAAAATATATACTTAAAAAAAGAAAAAAGAATTAAACAAATATATAATTTTTTTAAAATATATATATTTTTAAATGAAAATACAAAAAATATAAAAATAAAACTAAATAAATGTAAAATGCAAAACAATAAAAGTATAAAAAAATCGAAATAAAAATATTATAGATAAGTGAAAATACCTGCAAGCATATTAATTTATTAAACTGCTATCATTGTCAACCATCCATGCATGCCTATGGCAAAGGGCCACACAGGCTGGAAGCAATAAATGGCTGCCAGCCAGTGCCATATGGTCATCAAAAACAACTAATACTGAGCAAGGAGGCATGACCACAACCACAGAAGACATGCAGGCCTATGGCAAAGCACGCCGGCTGGCTACACAAAATGGTCGCCAGCCACATGGTCAGAACAACAACAACCAGCAAGAAGGCATGGCCACAAACAGAGAAGGCATGCAGGCCTATGGCAAAGCACACCGGCTGGCTACACAAAGGGGTCACCAGCCACATGGTCAGAACAACAACAACCAGCAAGAAGGCATTGCCACGAACAGAGAAGACATGCAGTCCGATGTGAAAAGCACACTGGTTGGCTACACAAACTGGCTGCCAGCCACATGGTCAGAAGAACAACAACCACCAAGGAGCCATGGCCACCTATAGAGAAGACATGCAGGCCTATGACAAAAGCAAACTGCTGGCTACACAAAATGGCCTCCAGCCACATGGTCAAAACAACAACAACCAGCAAGAAGGCATGGCCACAAACAGCGAAGGCATGCAGGCCTACAGGGAAAGCACACTGGCTGGCTACACAAAATGGCCACCAGCCACATGGTCACAACAACAAGCAAGAGGCCTGAAAAACAAAGAACACATGCAAGCCTAAGTACACTGACTATACAAAATGGCCCCTGGCTACATGGCATGATGAACAAGAAAGGCGAGACAAAGGAGGCATGGTAACACAGAGAACTCAGCATTAATTCAGCAATGCCAAAAAATGAATATTAATAGGGCTTAAAATGTTTACCACACACATCCTCCAAAGCCATTACCCCACCTACACACTGTTTGTAGGAAACAAAAACGTGAACTACCACTAAAAAAACACATTTTGTGTTTTAATCCAATGCCATCCATAGCCTTATTGATGTTTCAATTCAACACACACCAGAGAAACAGTTGTTTCTTGCACCCATGAATAGTAAAGGGCCTACTGGTTGGAAGGCCCATTGGCAGACTAGGCCACATAGTGAATTAAATCAATATTGCACATTTATTTAAAAGAACATGGAGAAAATGTAGTAAACAGTGCAAAATTTTTCCTTTACAAAAGAAAGGAAATTCAATGAAAAAAATTAACTAGGCCCCTACTAACACTGAAGGCCATCCACCACAATAAATTTTAAAAATCGAATAAAAGTGCAAATAAATCCAGGTGCATGCCCCAAATCAAACAAACAACACCCTTATACACAAAGTCCTTAAATCCAATGGTATATATGCAGCAGACAAGTAGAGTGATCCTTCCAGCTCCAAATCCCAATGAAAAGTGACCAGGAGAAGGACAAAGCACTGGGAGGAGCCTGCTGGATAAGAACAGGAAGTTGGAGTCACTAGGGCACTTCCTTCCTGTTTGGAAAAAAAAGGTAAAAAAATGGCTTATTGCACAATAAAAACAACTAGACCCACAAGATTGAGAAGAAAATCCACTCCAAATGCCTCTCAGCTGCATTCTCAAGCAGAAACGCAACTCGACCGCTCTGATTGCGGTTGCGATTGCCACTTAGAATACTAGATTGGTGCCATCGCGGCCGTAAGCCGTGCAAGTGAGCGCAAAGCCTCGTGGGAGCTCGCTAATGATGTGAGAAGTCTTGCACATGATCACGAGCGGCCCGAGACACTTGGCGCTCGCGGTTGAGAGCCAAAAGAAAACTTGAGCGCATACACAGAAAAAAAACTCTGCTTCATGTCCGAATGGCAAAAATCAGGAATTCCTCGCTCCTCCGTGGAGTGCGGAGTGCCCAAATTCTGCAAATTCTGCAATCTGAGCGGAGTTTACCTCCTGGGCTTAAGGGATAGTAGCATGTATTGTATTGTATTGGAGATTTACAGAGCACACGGCTACCCAACAAGGGTCTCCTGGCACTGGACAGGATGGCAGGCAGAGCCACAAGGCTGCTAAACAACAACCCCAAAGACAGAGAGTCAGACTTGGCAACTAAAGAGCAAGGACTTCATATTCCTATGGAAGGCGAGCAAAGAGTGACAGTTCCTGAGCTCAGCTTGAAGAGAGTTCCAGGGTTTCGGGCCCAGATAAGAAAACGAGCAGCCTTTCATGTGAGCAAGACGAAACCTGGCCAATGTAAACAGGGAAAGGCTGGATGACCTCAAATGTTGGGTGTGAACATAGGGTTTCACCAGGCCTTGAATGTAGGAAGGGGCAAGGCTGCCTTGTGCAGCAGACATGGAAAAAGCAAAATGCCATGGTTTGTTTATGTGCAGGAAAGTGGCCCTTCCTGTACATAAACAATATTTTTTTTAAATGCCATTTTGTCACTTGCATGTGTGCTGCATGAAGCAGCACAAATGAAAGTGACAGAATGGCATTTTAGTATTGTTTATGTGCAGGAAGGGACACCTTCCTAAACATAAACAATCCTCCCCTGCACGCAATCACCCTTGCACTATGGTGGAAGGGTGCCTGTGTTGGCGCTAAGTTGCCAAACTTAGCGCCATCGCAGGGGGAAACGCAAGGCTGCACCACATTCTTGTAAATATGGTGCCGCCTTGCATTTCAGAAGTGGCGGAGCATGGCGTTAAGCCAAGGAGGCTAACGCCATGCTCTGCCTCTTCCTTGTACATATTCCCCCAAGATTCTTAACCTTGGTTAATGGAGAGGGTAATAGTCCCAGGGCATCAGGCCAGTGATTAACTCCCCAGAGTTCGGGATTGTTTCCCAGAACAAGGGCCTCGTTTTTATTGCCATTCAGCTCTAATGCATTTCTAGTCATTCAGAGGGTGACATTTCTCAGGCCAAGCTGGAGCAAGGAGGGATCGTGATGCTGAGCGGCTGATAATGAGAAGATAATCTGAGTATCGTCAGCATATGAAAAGATCGTGAGTCCTGACTTCTCAGCTATGTCCGCCAGAGGGTGAACGTAGATATCAAAGGGCAATGGGCTCAAAATAGCTCCCTGAGGAACTCCGGAGGTTTGACGCTAAGGTCTTTGATCTTGCATTTGTCGAGGAGACCTGAAAGGTGCACTCTTTTAGGAAGGAGGTCAACCACCTCAAGGCCGAACCCTCAATGCCTGAAGCCTCAAGTCAGTCTGTCAAGATGAAGTATGACACTGTATCAAAAGCCGCACTTATGTCAAGCAGGATGAGGGCGGCAGTACCGCCAGAGTTGAGCTGTTGCCTAAGACATTCTGTGACCCCAAGTAGGGCAGATTCGGTGCTATGGCCAGCCCTAGAACCGGACTGTAAAGGGTGAAGCAAATTGCAGGTTGCAACAAAAGAGGAGAGTTGGGAATTAACATGTCTTTCCAGTATCTTAGAAAAACAGAAAGAAGGGAGATCAGATGAAAATGTGACCAACAGAGAGGATCAAGATCACCCTTCTTTAGCAAAGGGAGGACAAGAGCGTGTTTCCAACTCTGAGGTACATGCCCTGTACTTAGAGATGTTTTGAGGAGGTTGAGAATCACAGCAAGGGCAGCATCGTCCAAGAGTCTGAGTTTGGAGGGAGGAAGGGGATCAAGCGGGGAACCAGACTTGATGGATCCCAGTACTGATTGCAGTGTTTCCAGGTCCAAACAGGACCACACCCTAGTTCTGAGAGGGTCCCCAGACTGAATATCTGGGGGGAATAAGTCCTGGTGCCTATCTGCTTGAGTTGCAGGGAAAGTTACGTTCCCTAATTGGGAGGCGTCCACGCCAAGTTGACGGTGGATGGACTCGACTTCATTTTGGAAATACATTGCTAGCTCATCACACTGATGTTGAGAGAGGGAAGGGGGTGGCAAAAAAGTGCTAGCTGCCGAAAATTCATTCACAACTTTAAACAAAGTTTTCTGGCAGTGTTGGAAGGTAGTGATTCCCTCCATGAAGTATGACATATGAGCAGATTTACAAAGAGCATGGTATTTCTTCAATTCAGCCACATATTCAGACTTAGCCTCAGGTGCGATATGTTTCCTCCAATGTCTTTCTAAGATTTTGCAGGGTTTTTTTATCTTGTCTGAGGGAGTCAGTAAACCAAGGGGAGGGAGGGTGCGTTCTGCATTGCGGCTTAGAAGTGGCAAGATAAATTCGGAAGCCTCCGTAAGCCATTGGTGCACAGAAATTTGGTCTGGGTCAGTTTGGGATATTAGTGTAGGGGTTTTCTTGAGAACCAGTTTATTTACCTCTGTCATGTCAAGTTTAGACCAGTTCCTGGATTTGGGTAGCAGGGCAGGCTGGAATAGGGAAGTGTAAGGCAGCTTAATAGTTAAAAGGTACTGTAAAGTGATCCGTCCAACAGAGTTGGATAGGTGCTGCAACAGATAAGGTTGAAAGATTAGAAAATATGGGGTTCAGAAGGTGCCCCACAATGTGAGTAGGTTAGGAGTTGAGAAGCAAGAGATTAAGAGTGTTCAAGTCATTAATAAATGCTGATGCTGGCTTATTGTTGGAGTCCTCAAGATGGAGGTTGATGTAGCCAAGCACAGTGAAATTGGCTACCCACAAAATATGGGGAGCCAGAGAGTCAGAAAGGGCTGAGCACCAGTTGCTGGAAGGCCCAGGGGGATGATAAATAAGCGCACCCAAGAAGGTGAATTTAGGAGAGGGAGAGAAAAGCAGGGCTTCACAATTAGGGATCTGGAGGTCCTGAATTTTACATTTATAGATCTTTTTAAAAATAATGGCGATACCTCCCCTGTTCTGTGAGGTCTATTTATCCCCAGCGGAGCAAAATTGCCAGGAAGTGCAGAAATAACATCCGGTAAGGGCCCATCATCAAGCCAAGTTTCTGTTAAGAAAACCGTGTCTGGGTCAGCATCAACGAGAATATTAAATAGATGTAGCTGGTGTTTGGAAAGAGAGCTGCAGTTTAAACTAAAGCACCAAAATTGTTTGGGCAGAAAAGGGTCAGCCCAAGCTTTGGAGAGTGACTGAGGTGCAGCCACCCTGACCTGAAGGTCATAAGCAGTCTTAAGATGGGGGTTAGGGAAGCATTGAAACTGGCAGTAAGGGCAGTGAGAAGTATGGA
Organism: Calotriton arnoldi; assembly: GCA_963921515.1. Lineage (NCBI taxonomy): Eukaryota > Metazoa > Chordata > Amphibia > Caudata > Salamandridae > Calotriton > Calotriton arnoldi. The sequence goes on along the minus strand of CAWUFW010010641.1, from coordinate 179,496 downwards.
TGTCAGGACTCAGAACCTGGCAATGCGCGTTAGGTGTCGGCCTCAGCTTGTATAAAGACAAGAGGGTGTAGGATCTGGGAGCTGGTTGTAGAGGACCAGGGTTTCTGGCCCCTGACCCTGGCCGGACACGGACGGGCGCAGACGGGCTTGCCTTTGGCATGCCTACTGCGCGTCCACTGCACACGTCCACTTAAGCATATGATTAAATAGGGTGGTGGCGGGAAAGACTAAACCGCACACCACCCAGAAGTGTGCCAAGGATCAGAAGTGGCCGTAAGTGGTGTCACAAAGTCTCCACCTCCCTACCCACAAACGGCACTACAGCCGCGGCAGAACAGGGCAGGAGACGCGTGGGAGTTAAAGGAGGGGCCAGTAAGTAAACCAGAACAGGAAGTGTAGAAATGAAATGGCAGAAGTTTTAATAGTATAGAAAATAATTAAAACTAGCAGCGATTAAAAGCTAAGCCACACAGTAAGGAAACTGAATAAGGCAGCAGCAGCAACCTTACCGCTGTCCGCTGCGCGTCCGCTAAAGCATATGAATAAATAGGGTGGTGGCGGGAAAGACTAGACCGCACACTGCCCGGAGGTGTGCCAAGGGCTGGAAGTGGCTGGAAGTGGCGTCGCAAAGTCTCCTCCATGGTGGAGGATTTGATTCTCTGCTTGGATTGCAGCTGTCCTCTGCATGTAGATGGTTCATCATCATTGTCCAGTGCTATAGCCCCAGTACCTGGAAGAAGAAGAAGAAGAAGATGTAAACAGTTGAAGTTTGTAAAATACAATGCTGTGTGTAAAGTTCAACACAGCACTTTAAATGACAATGTTAGGCAACATTTAATAAAGTAAGCACCTGTGAACACAAAGAAACATTACAAAATCAAAGGTTGATCCATGCAGTGGATTATGGTGTCTCAACAATGTCAACTCAACAGCTCCAGCCACAAATTATTAATTTCTAGATATCCAGCAGGAGGTCAAATGCTGATCCTATGTCCTTCTGGTTGGTTTTACCAAGGTATCTTCTGACTAGCACCAATAGAGATAAGACTAATGTTCAATGTGCATTCTATATTTATTAAATAATCATGACCACACATCCAACATTTGTTAGAAGTGCATACATGAAAGGTAAATTATCAATGCCAATAAAAATACTCTTAACATCGTATTAAAAAGTGAGATAAACATGTTATTGAAAAGACTAGTGATGAGATGCATAAGTTAAGCTCAGAGGTTCCCAGGCTTACCTAACTGACTGATAGCAGAGCGCCAAATATCTGCTGCCAGGATGTCCCCTGATACCCGGGTGCAAACAGGAATGTATCACAAAAGACATGCAGCTACTCTGTAAGTAGCAAATAAAAAGGTTAGACTCAAAGCCAAAAGACCAGGCATTTGCCTTACCAGGCTCTACTATCTCTGGGATATGTGGTGCTTTTTTTTTTAAATGTATCTGACTAAATTCATAAACATTATAAAATACATTGAAACAATAATGTTAGGCTATTCTCAACACAGTTATATAAATCTCTTATAGTGTTAGCCTTATTGTTATCATGGTGTGTGTACCTGGGTTGTGTAGCAAGACCTGCCATTTGGGTTGCCCTGCTGAACTTGAAAAGACTCCCACCCCAGCTGAAGCAACCAATATACTTGAAAGAGTGGCAGGATGAAAATAGTAAAATATTATTAGAGGTTTGTTTTGGGGGGTATTTATGCTATAGATCCCTAAGAAGGACAGATATAGGTGAGTGATTCTAGGTATGCTTTAAGTGAGAGAGAAAGAGAGAGAGGGAGAGAGGGAGGGTAAGAATCTTATTTGGATCCACAGTAATTTGTTAGATAGAGGCAGCTCAGGTAACATGTGGCAGTGCATTGTGGAAAAGACAGCCTGCTTGCGGGGAGGCGATACAGAGATGGGATACAGGTGGTCTGCCAGGAAGAGCTTGTGCCAGCGGAATCCTGGAGAGCTCCTGCTTCACCCGCTTCCTCATGTCTTGCCAGCTTTTTAAATATCCCTCAGAGTTTGTGCCTCATCACCCAATGCATTGACCAAGGCTGTCACCACTTCCTGTCATAAGACTGGCTTCTGTTTTCCACTGAATGGAAACAACCCAGGTGTTTTTTTGTAGTGTTCCACCACACATTTGTTGCAGGAAATTGGGTTATTGGTTGACTGGGGGAGGAAGCCCCACTCAGGCAACAGCCAAAATCGTTGTCAGAGTGAACCATAAAAGTAATTGAAGTAACTGTGCTTAAACCTCTGGTAGCTTGGCACAAAAGCAGTCAGGCTTAAATTAGAAGCACTGTGTAAGGTATTTATGCAGCCCAAAAACAGTAATAAAGTGAAAATACAACACAAGAAAATCCACACCAATTTAGAAAACTAGAGAAAAATATAATAAATAATTTCACATCAAAATTAATGAAATCTAAGCCAGAGCTATACCTTTTTAACGGTTTTAATGAAAAGTAGTGGCCGACAGATGAAAGGGTGAACCGCGGGTATGTGTTTGCACGAGACCGCAGCAAAATCAAAAGTTAAGGCTGATCGCGATGGAGAGCAGTTCGGATACACTATAAGAATTTTGAAGCAAAACTCTCTGAGAAGGAAAAGTTCAGTTCAGCAAGGCAGCCAGAAGTGTCCGAGAAGGAGGTGCAATCATCAGCAATCCAATGGACAAAGTTGCTGTGAAGTTTTCTACATTAGGACTTTGTCCCTTTTTTGGAAGTTGAAAATCTCCAGTTGGATGAAACTGCAGGCTATAGCAGATGAGAGCTCAACCAGGCCGGATACCCTTCTTGAGAGGTCGCTGAACAGAATTTGCTGCTGTGGAGAAGAACGTAGTAGGAGCTACCACAAAATCAGGCGATCCATCAAAGTACCTCAGGGTAGATTGGTGAGCAGGTAGTTCCCAGTGTCCTTGGTTCTCAGGCCACTTTTTGGTCAAAATGCTCAAAGTCCCAAGTTTCAGATTTTGACTGTTTGAGCACTTTCAGTACCACTTCCATGGGTCCAGGACTGGTGGGCACCACTTGGAGGGCAGGGTTCAATGTTGTTGGAGGTCATTGTTTCCCTCTTGCTCAGATCAGGAGGCAGGCCACCTAGCCCTTGGGGTCACTGTGGTAGTCCTGGATTCAAGCAGTAAGGCACGCCTCAAGCAGCAGGGCAGTCCTCTGGTAGCAGCAGGACAGTCCTCTGAGGTTCAAAATAGGCCTAAAGCATCACGGAAGGCCTCTGTAGTACAAGGAAGACCTTCTGAGTGTCCTACGCAAATCCAGGAGGGAACTGAGGAGTTGGTCTTAGGGTCCAATATTTATACATGGCACCAGACTTTGAAGTTGTAGAAATGGCTAGGCTATCCCCCATTTGGTTCTGAAAATGTCCTGCCTTCCTTTACCTGGCACAGGATCAAGTTCCTTTGTGAGTTTGCTGGAGTGTCAGGAAACAACTCCGCCCCCCCCCCCCATCAAGGCAGGATAACCAATCCTGCCAACATCTAGTTTCCCTTTGTCTCACTGTCTGGGAGGAATACATAAGGCCAAATGTCAACTATTCACAGTAGTGTGACCCAGGACACAGGTTGCAGGCACCAAATAGTTAAGACAAGAAAATGCCAACATTCTAAAAGTGGCATTTTCAGAATTGTGACTTAAAATCTGACTTTACCATTAAAGAGTATTGCAAATTACGATTCTTTTTACGGCTAAACATTGGACCTCTACCTGTTCTCTGTCAAAAGATAGCCATTTTTAAATGTAATAAGGTAACCCAGTGTTATCCTATGGGAGAGATAGACCTCACAGTAGTGAAAAACAAATTGGTAAGTTTTTCATTGTCAGGACTTATAAAACGTACATGTCCACCATTTTAAATAGACTGCAACCTGCCATATGAGCTCTTTAGGGCCTACCTTAGGAGTGACCTATATGTATTAAAAGGGAGGTTCAGGCCAGGCTAAACATTTATTTTTACAGGTTGAATTGACAGTTTAAAACAGCACACAGGCTGCAGTGGAAGGCCTGCGGCATGTTTTAAAGGGCTACTTAAGTGGGGGAGGAGGCAGTGGCACAATAAGTGCATCAGGATCACTGGTAGCATTTAATTTACAGGTCCTGGGTACATGAACTACAGCTTTACAAGGGACATAAATGTAAATTAAATGTGCCAATCAGGTGTAGGCCAATTTTACCATGTTTTAAGAGATGAGCACAAGTACTTTAGCACAAGTTAGCAGTGCTATTTTGCACAGAGCCCTAATGCCAACAAAAACGGATTTCAGCAAACAGGAGGTGACAAGGCAAAACACTTGGAGGGAGACCACACCAAGGGCTGTCAGCTCTAACATTTACCTACCAGGGCTGTCTCCTCCTTAGTGAATTTGTTTTCCTCTTTCCTTCAAGACAAATGCAGTGACTGCCAGGAGCTGAAAGACGAAGAGGACAAAAGGTGTGGCCATTATTTATGTTGTTGGAAGGGAATGGCAGCTAGGTGTGTATGACTTGGTTCAGGTGTCTACAATTCTTTGTTTGCCTTCCATGCAGAGTTCTCCTTCCCGGTTGCAGATTCTCCGCCCTAGTTGCGGAGTTTCCATCAAGTGGGCCAAACAAAAATATGGTTGTAGAGATACTAGTAATAACTTTATAGTTTTAAATTATATTTATCCTGACTCCACCCCTTACACTATGGGGGTGGAAACATGTAAGTCTACACTTTGTATTAATTTTACATTTGGAAATGATGAATAGCCAAAGTAGTACAATTCACACCGTTTACTTATTTAGATTTAATGAAGTATAAATTTACCTTTGTGAATATGCCGCTATGCTAATATAGGTTGGCAAATACCCTGTAAATAGGGGATCACTGAAACTCTATTGAAGGCTTAGCGATAACCCATTATGTCCATTTGATTTTTCAAGATAAAAAAACATGTGAATTTGTAGTTTCTGCTTCACGCTCAGCGAATCTTGAGACACACAATGAGATTTGGCTCGCAGTACATTCTTGACTGGCTGGCTCGTTGGACTGTCAATTTGCTCTGTGCAGGCAGACAGTCGGAAGTGGCAGTTGCAAAATGGGAATAAGCTAGGGACCTCAGCATGAAAAGTGAAATTCATGGTTTGAATAGACAGCAGTGCGGCAAGTGAAGTGTTTTACATATGAATGAGCACATTCGCTCATCTCAAAGATGCTCAAGGGATGCAAATGCAAAACCTGTGCTAGTGATTGGTTCCTGATGCGACCTGATGGCGATGCCTGGCCAAGATTCAGAACTGTGGTAGAGTGGAACAAACTGATAAGTACCTAATGATGTTTCAGCGAGGCAGAAGATTCAATGAGCATTATAGAAATATATTATATCGGATGGAGAGGAGAAACTGCGAAATACCTTAAGAACGGCTGATAGGACTGTTAAAAAAAAATCAGGTTTCTTGATCACATGAAATGAAGCTTACTCTAAGTGAAAGACAAAATTAATTTTTAAAACATCCAATTAGTTCACTGTTCCAGAGCAGGTACTGCTTCTGAGGTGTTAATGGTTTTCATGATTACCAATCAGCATTTGAATGTGAATAATTAATTAGGGTGCTTATTCTATGAAGCCGCAGGTCACAGAGAATAGCTGGAAACGTTGGAAAGTCATATTATTTTGTTCAATTGCCCCCCCCTCCTCCCAAAAACAAATGAAAAGCCATAGATGGTGCTGCTGGTTTTCGAAGAAATGCACTGTGGCTTCATGAATTATGTAATAGAATAATGGCGGTGCACACGGGACAGCACATGCATACAAATAGACTCTCTGTGAACTCTGAAAGAGTATAACACTCATGATCAGTTAACTGTACGAAATGACTAAAAAAAAGTCATAAAGCCAAAGCACAGGATCAAATAGAGACCAAATCTTGATCAACCTGGAAGGTTAGAGGAATGCCATTCGAGTTGATAATTTGTCTGCACCACTCCTGGATTCTGGGATAAGTCCACCCTTCCAGTGTCTAACATTAAGGAACTACCCAATGAGAACTCTTGAGAAAGTAAATAGCTTGATTGCCAGCCACCGACATCTAATATGAGACGCATGAAATTCATTGTTAGAGGACAGTTAAGAAATATTGTAACAGATTTGTCTTTTCTGCACGGTTATCCCAGATTTGTTGCCTTTTTCTGGACCCTATTTCTGCTTGTATTAGGACTCTATGCAAGACTGCACTGCTATTCAGTGCCACAGTGCATGTGCTCTGGTCCTATAATAGTGCTGGTGAAAGTGGCTTAACTCAATTGGTCAGCTTAACTTTACTGTAAGGCCATAATAAATGGTGCAGAAAATGTACCAATCGCATTGGAGTTAAATGGCATGTGGTGGCTCCACTGTGTATTTACACCACTGACATATATGACAAAAGGATGTGTCTGCCAGGAACACCACTGCTATATGGGCGGTAGTTTAAATCCATCTGCATAGAAAAGTGCCTTCGCCATGTAGTTAAACCTATTTGCTTATATAATAAATCACCACTAAAGTCTGCCTTGTTTCAATAACACTACTGTACACACAAACACACTTGCTAAAAAGTAAACACAACATACATAACCCAACCTTCTATAGCCCCCTATAAATATATTAGAAAGAATAGACACCATAAGAAATCCTCTTCCACAGCAGATAATCCACATGGCAATGCCACAAAAAACACCAAACCAAATTTCAAGGTTCCTTATCATCTCTATTGATTCCCTTAGAAGCCCAAAAATAAGATTAAAAAAAAGGAAGTCTGTAAGACAAAAATACAGGATAAATGTAAAATACGTGTTGAATCTTAAATCTTCTACAAATGTTCCTTTAAAAAAGCAAAAAGGAAGCCAATTCCGAGTAAAATGTTTCTAGAGTTGTTTTTTGCAATCTTAATCTGTGCAAACATCTTAAAACACTCCCCACCCACCTCAAACAATAATAAATTACATATACGACACAAAACATACTAGCATAGTATATATACACAAATATATAACTTGGGACCTGATTAAGATGGCGGGCGGACTTTCGTCTGCCCGCCACCCTATGATAGACGGTACCGCCCAACAGGCTGTCAGCGGTCCCACACTAGGCATTACGATGAGACAGCCACCACGGCAGTCGCAATGCCTATATTTTGCATTGCGGCGGGTGCTGCTGGCTGCAGCCCCTGCCTAATGCAAAAATGGTGGGACACTTCACATATCCCTGCACTACGTGGCAGGCACCATGCGGTGCCTGCCACATGGTGCAGGGATATGTAGGGGGGCACCATAGGTGCCACCCAGTGCCCACAGCTTAGGGCCAGGGGGGAAGGGGGACCCACTACGGGCCCCCAAAGTCCCTTTCTGCTTGCCATTTAATGGAGGGTTTACCGCCATGAAAAGGCGGGCGGAAAGGGACATTGCACCACCACCATGGTAGGGATTACAAACCCCTCCGCCACACCAGCGGGCTCAAGGAGCCCGTCAGGTGCATGGCGGTCAGTCTTGCAGACCGCCACTCATCCGCCCGCCATTGTAATATGGCCCGGGGATACCATGGGTCCGATGACGGTGGGACCGCCACCGACGGGCTGTCGGTGGCGGTCCCACCGTCACCATAATCAGGCCCTTGATACTCACCCCATATACTAAACAAGAAAAAACCTAGACAAAAACATGCACTGAGATACAGAACCGATACACTAAATATTAAACTACGCCTCTTTTGCATGTTTATTTGCCACCAAAATCTAAAATAAGAATGTTTTCATGGTTTATGAGGTCTTCCTCACCATCATAAGACAGTCTAAGGATGAGTGAAAACGCGTAAATTATAATCATCTGTATCCTTAAAAGTGAACAATACCATTAAACAAGAAATAATTTTAATTACACAACCATTGAATTCCTGACATGCATAACAAACATACAAGAGATGTGGAATATTATTTGTATAACTATAACAAAACAGAAAGGCTCATTGGTTGAAATTCATCTCTAAAAGAAAAGCATTTACATTCGATATTTCTTGTGAAAGAAGGACAATACTGTAGTCTTGGATGTTCTAGAAGGATATAAAGTAGTTAATAAGGTTCAAAAAGGGTTGTATAACAAAATATCAGGAACAAAAATATTGTAATACACAAATATTGGCAAAAAAATATCGAGAACCAAAAACATTGTGTTTACATACTTTTCTGTAAACTACAAAAATATCAAGACAAAAACATTGTGGATAGGAATATCATCTAAAAACAAGTAAATATATCAATTGTACCATATTTAGCATGATATTTAATTAAGATTAGATTTAAAAAATATATATTTAATTACGTTTATATATTAATGATCACACAATTAAAATAAATAAATAAAACCTAAATATATACTTAAATTTTTTTACATAATTGAAACAATTCTTTAAATTCATAGCAATATTATTAATAATGACAGTAAGAAATGTAATGACTATATACATATATATATCAAACTATATAACAAAATAAAAAAGAATGCACCAACAAAAATTATATATATATTTTTTCATTTAATGAATCATTTCATAATTGCAAATATTTAAGAAAACAATTAAAAAATGTGAATAAACATTACCATTTCTAACTAAGCATTAGTATAGAAAATGTTTGACTTTGCAGTGGGCAGATTTAATAATCTCACTCTGATCTTGCAACAGTAGGGAAACTGTAGGACTTAAGGAGTAAGTAAAAGTAGGGAATGTGTTGGACTTTGGCGAGGTTAGATTGACTATTCCCACTCCAATCTTAGCAACAGCAGGGAAGTGTTGGACTTTGAAGGGTTCATATTTACCATTCCCACTCCAATTTTCGCAAGAGTAGGTATGGGTTGGCCTCTGAAGGGATCATATTTACTATTTCCACTCCAATCTCAGGACCAGTACGGAAAGTGTTGGACTTCGAAGGGATTACATTTACTATTCCCATTTCAATGTAGGCAAAAATTGGGAAAGTGATGAACTTTGAATGGGTAAAAAATTCTATTCCCACTCAAATCTAAGCAACAAGATGGAAAGTGTTGAACTTTGGAGAGGTTAGATTCTTTATTACCACTCCAATGAAGGCAACAGTCAATCAAGTTTTGCACCTTGGAGTGGCCACAATTACTATTCTCACTCCTAAATACATAGACCAAAAACATAAAATATCTTTAAAAAAGAAGAATATTTATTAAATATGAAACAAATAAAATAAAATGTGATAAATATAATTATTATAGTATCAAGAAAACATTATTTAAAAAATAAAACTATTTTCAAATAAAACCCTTTCCACACTATCAACCTGAAAAACTAAACACTAAGAATTAAAATACATTGAAAAAAATAAACAGTACAAAAAGATAAATTAATATGACATTAAACATTAAACAAAATGATAACTATTAATGCAACTAATAAATATATAATCAAACAGCACAATTAAATAAGTAATAAATAAGGTAAATAAATGGATCAATCAATTAATCATCAGCTAAAAAGCAACAAATACCTTTTATAACAATGCATCAATTAATTATTTGAAATCAAATAAATACTTATGATACATAAACATATTTGGTAATTAAAAATAACAATTTACATATTAAAAGACTTCCATCATAATACTCTATGACCCTAGCAGCCTGTTACTAAACTAACAATTTCTAATTCATAAAAAAAAAAAAATGGCATATAATAATTTACAAAACATACCAATGAAATATATATATATATATATATATATATATATATATATATATATCAACCCAATTTTGACGCTCCTTCTGAGTCACCGGGGACCCATGGAGAGTGGCGCGTGTGTCGGCGGAGCACACCGGCGTAATTATTCACTGAAAATTCGTTAAAACGCGCTCTCAGAAAGGAAGGACGCTGTGTCGATAAATCACCGCTGTTTATTCACAACGCGTTTCGCCTGACAACAGGCTTGATCACGTGAAATGAAAAGACCAATGTCGGCACACTAAATGGTGAAAGTAATAAACATAGAAGAGGCTCAATGCTATCCCAGTTTGGCAGACATCTTGTGCAAGTTAAAAGATGCCTCATAGTAAAGTAACTAAATACAATACAAATACAAGCGCATCCGCATTTCAAATGTATAGCTGCCTTATAGTTACATAAACATGTTTATAGATGCCACAAATGTGTGCGTGCACATTAAATAAAAACAGCACAAATATCGGCATTGCACATCATCAAATGTAAAAAATACATGTGTCCTTCCAACAAAACTACTCTTGATAGGCATTATCAAATGCATGGCTGTCAAGTATGACCAATCTGCTAATCAATTCCCCACAGCATGTAAACCAAAACACGTTGTCAAGTAAACATGGTAATTGATGTTTTGCCCTGTATGTGTCCGTGCCAATTGGGGTAAAACTGCACAAAAACTGCTTAAACATCTACATTGCACATTGCAGGCAGTAAAGGTACAGATATCCATGGTGAAAGTAATAAACATAGAAGAGGCTCAATGCTATCCCAATTTGGCAGACATCTTGTGCAAGTTAAAAGATGCCTCATAGTAAAGTAACTAAATACAAGCGCATCCGCATTTCAAATGTATATCTGCCTTGTAGTTACATAAACATGTTTATAGATGCCACGAATGTATGCGTGCACATTAAATAAAAACAGCACAAATATCGGCATTGCACATCATCAAATGTGAAAATACATGTGTCCTTCCAACAACACTACTCTTGATAAGCATTATCAAATGCATAGCTGTCATGTGTGACCAATGTGCTAATCAGATCCCCACAGCATGTAAACCAAAACACGTTGTCAAGAAAACATGGTAATTGATGTTTTGCCCTGTATATATCCGTGCCAATTTGAGTAAAACTGCACAAAAAACTGCATAAACATCTACATTGCACATTGCAAGCAGTAAAGGTACAGATGTCCATCCACTGATGTTCTAATTGATGCTACTGTTGGTTGGCAACAACACGACATGTGGCCAAAAGGCCAGTACTGGCAAGTGCCAAATTGTCCAATATGAACCCAAATGGGTAACAAAAATGAGGAAAGAAACAGGGGGAACAAAAAAGCAGCGAACACTGCCAATTACTCAAAATCAAGCTGGAATATGACAAAATACTCTCACCACCGTTGCCGACATGAGTCAAAGTGTTCCAGTGCCCAACAGAAGGGAGAAAGGGTAGGTGGCCCGTGAAAGTGAGTGTTGGTGAATGAGCCCCTTCCTTTCCTCCTGAAAAAATACAAAAAGAAAACAAATGGTTAAAATATAGTACACATCATAACAAATACTGATGGCACAAGGAACTCAGTATCATGGGATATCATGAATAGAAATAAGAACCATTATAACAAGTAACTGTCAGCTTGTGCTGATATTAAGGACAATGAAAGTTAAAAAACCTTCATAATTGAATATCATAAAAACAGAACAGGAATGCAACAGGAAAAACAGAAGAAGACTACATAATGACATGTACATAAGATAATGATGTCATTCTTTCAAATGTACTGCCATTTCTTCTTCCTGATTCAACCCCCCCGGGAACTTAGTTTGGAAATCTATAATGTACCTAGATTCCCTTTGTCTCAGATGTAAGACTCTATCGCCACCCCTGGGATTTCTCTCAACTCTTTCTAGAATGATGTAACTCAGATCTCTTGTGTTGGAAAAGTGCTTCTCTCTAAAATGACGTGCCACTGGATACTTAGGATCAAAATTGGTAATAGCTCTGCTATGTTCGAGAATGCGTTTCTTCGCCATGCATGTCGTACTACCTATATACCAGAGTTTACAGGTGCATTCTATGACATATATCACACATGTGGAACTGCAAGTAAGGAACTGACTCAATTCCCTACTAACTCCATTGTACCTCACCTTGCTGTGAAATCTGCTGTTGTTACAAGCCTTACAATGGCCACAGGGGTAAAAACCCTTGAGGCCTTGTAGGTTGTTGCTCGGGTAATTGGTGATGTCACTATGTATGAGCATATCTCTGATGTTCCTACCCCTGCGGTAAGTAATACTGGGTCTTTCCGGGATACCCCTGCCTATAATGCTGTCAGTTTTGAGGATGTTCCAGTTCTTAGTGACAATGCGTTTGATATCATTGGCATCCGAGGAATAGGTTAGAATCAATCTGGAGGTGTCATCGTTGGTGCTTTCAGACACAGGTTTGTCAGTAAGAGTGGATGTCCGGTCTATCTGCCTGGCCCTTTCGATGGCTTTTTTGATCACCCAATTGGGGTATCCCCTCTCTTTGAAACGTTCTGTTATGCTTTTGCATTCTGCAAGATAACTTTCTTCTGTGTTACAGTTTCTTTTTGCCCTCAACAGTTCCCCGTATGGAATAGACCATTTCAAGGTCTCGGGGTGACTGCTGAGGGCATGAAGAACTACTGTTACCTGCGGTCAATTTCCTGTGAAGGGTGGTATATATTTTGTTATCTTTTACCTCAAGTCTGACATCAAGATATACTGCTTCAGTCCTGCTGACATTGCCACTGAGAATGATGTTATATTTGTTGGCATTGAGTTTGTTAATAAACTCGAATGCCAGCTCTTCTGATCCTTTCCAGACAATGAAAAGATCGTCGATGGAGCGTAGCCACATCGACACGTGTTTCAAATCCTGCTGGAAAACTGGATCAGTCCACATGCTCTGCTCCCAGCTTCCCATAAAGAGGTTCGCGAAGCTGGGAGCAAAGCACGAACCCATCGCAGTACCAGTCACCTGTCTGAACAAGGTGCCGTTAAACAAAAAAATGTTATTGTTCAGACAGTATCTTATCATCTCGAGAAGCATCTGCGTGTGTTCACGCAGCCTTATCGGTCTTTTGGCTAGAAAATGCTTACATGCCTCTGATCCATGTTGATGATTAATAATGGTATAGAGGCTATGTACATCCAAAGTAATGAGCAGGGAATCAGTATCCCATGCAAGGTTCTCGATTTTGCTGAGAAAATCCTTGGTGTCTCTGATGTAACTTGCTAGGTTGGTCACATATTCTCTCAGAAAAAAATCAATGTATTTTGAAATGTGCTCAGCCACACTGCCTTTGGAAGACACTATAGGCCTGCCAGGAGGTTTCTCTGAGTCTTTGTGTACTTTGGGGAGAAGGTATAACACCGGGAGGATCGGGTAATCACGTTTGAGATAACCAAACTCCTCCCAAGTGAGTATACCCTTGTCTTTCCACTCCGTAAGTAGGTCCCAGATAGTATTGATACTGGTATAGTATGCGTCAAAGTCAATGGGTTCATAGTAATTCCTGTCTGACAATTGTCTGTCCCCTTCCCTAATGTATTGTTCACGGGACAGGATAACAATATTACCCCCTTTGTCCGCCGGACGGATGACGATAGTATCGTCATCCATAAGGGATTTTAATGATTGCCTCTGTTTATAAGTGAGATTGGACTCCCTATGGGTATCAGACTTTTTGTACTTGCTTTTATTTCTATGTCGTGCCTCATTAAGCGCTCTACTGGTACATTCATAAAATGTATCGATGTTATCATGTGGTAATAATGGCATAAAGGTGGACTTTGTTTTGAAATTGGTATTGGCAGATGCATCAGTGGCAATTTCAAGTTCCACGAGGGTTTGTGTCAGCCCCTGTTCTATCCCATCATTGTCTTGACCCAAGCCATGCAAAACATTAAGTAACTCAATATCCCCAATGTTGAGATCACTCTCATTGTTGCCATTGGTCAACCCTGGTGTAACGGCATCACACAAGTTGATGCCTTTAAGTTGATGCCATTTTTTGAGTTTTAATTTTCGTACATATTTGAATAAATCAATCCTAACATCTGCATAGTTAGAAGGGTGAGAAGGACAGAAAGAAAGACCAAGACAAAGAGTTCTCTTCTCTGTGGCACTGATGTCTCTCCCTGATAAGTTAATAATAGTCTTGTTCACCGTTGCATCATCCATTAATAGGCTCTTCTGGCGCGTGTCTTGTTTCCCAGTGCGCCTCGTCCCCTGCCTCTTTTGCCACCGTTGTCTGATTCTTGCTCGACGATTTCTCCGTGTCCTCTTCCTCTGCCCCGTCCTCGTCCCCTTTGTCCTCTTGTCTTCGGTGTCGGTGTTTCCCTCGTAGTCAAGCGTCCTCTCCTGAGTGTCCGATATTCGTCTAAAAAAGTGACCTGTTTCCTCATTGTAACCTCAGGTATTTCACTCTGTACTGAAATATCAGATTCACTTCCACTACCGCTAGTGATGGATGTTTCTATTCTTGTTGTTTCCTTGATGATGTTAGATTCTTCACAGTCTAGAGATCCTACCTTGTACAGATGGTCATATTTGTGGCTGAATGTCAAAATTCTTCCACTTTCGTAATCCATATAGTCACGATTTAATTTCCTCTGTTTGCGCATTTTAATCTCTTCCTCGTGTTTATTGATCCTGTCTTTGATACTGGTCAGGGATTTATCCAGTGCTTCCGTCTCCATGTTCTTCTTGAGTTCATCCATCAACTCTTTAATTTCCTCCAGAATGGCCTCTCTGTCCAGCCAGGCGTACTTTATGAGAATTTCTAACATCCTCCTCGAACTTTGAGCTGAGTTAGTTGACCATTCTTCCAACATCAGTGGGTTTGGTTTCTCGTACGTGGGAGTAGTGAATATTCTTAGCCCTCTAGGGACCATTTCTTGATCTACATAGTTCTGTAAAGATGTTGCCTCCCACCACTTAGTGATTTCAGTTTTTTAAGTTTTTCATATCTTCGTAGTTTCTCCTCATTAGGTTGCACCTGTTTAATATTTGCACACGTATTGGTACTGGGACCTGTCCTCCTTGCAAACAGGACCCGTGCTGCTGACTTCCTTTCCTCTTCCTCATTCATCTTATCCCCAGCGGTGAAGTCAATGTCATGCGACACAGTGTCAGTCCGTCCCCCTACTAAATAGTAGGTTCTCTCTGCCTTGCGACACTTCCCTTGCCTCAGTTTGAGCAGATGCGTTTTTCTGTATCTCGCTGATGATACCCGTATTGCAGGAAAAGATCCAGCTGCCCGAGATACGAGGGAGGAGAATAAATGATAACTACTCCTGGCTGCTGCCTGTAATGACCCCGATGTAAATGTTCAGGAGCACGTTAGGCACCGCAGTAAATCAGTGCGTTCCCCGTTTCCCCGGCGGTGGGAAAACACGGCCCCCGGCCGCCGTCGGGCACCTCTCCCCCACCCCCTAAGGACGGAAGAAAGCAGACTACCGCTTACCTGACACTCGGTGCTGCCATTGGGATCCGTGACACCCTCTGCAATATCTCGCTGGGCAAGGAGTCATGGCCGGTCCAGGATGTGACTCTCGCTACGTTACCAACCCAATTTTGACGCTCCTTCTGAGTCACCGGGGACCCATGGAGAGTGGCGCATGTGTCGGCGGAGCACACCGACGTAATTATTCACTGAAAATTCATTAAAACGCGCTCTCAGAAAGGAAGGACGCTGTGTCGATAAATCACCGCTGTTTATTCACAATGCGTTTCGCCTGACAACAGGCTTGATCAGGTGAAATGAAAAGACCAATGTCGGCACACTAAATGGTGAAAGTAATAAACATAGAAGAGGCTCAATGCTATCCCAGTTTGGCAGACATCTTGTGCAAGTTAAAAGATGCCTCATAGTAAAGTAACTAAATACAATACAAATACAAGCGCATCCGCATTTCAAATGTATAGCTGCCTTATAGTTACATAAACATGTTTATAGATGCCACAAATGTGTGCGTGCACATTAAATAAAAACAGCACAAATATCGGCATTGCACATCATCAAATGTAAAAAATACATGTGTCCTTCCAACAAAACTACTCTTGATAGGCATTATCAAATGCATGGCTGTCAAGTATGACCAATCTGCTAATCAATTCCCCACAGCATGTAAACCAAAACACGTTGTCAAGTAAACATGGTAATTGATGTTTTGCCCTGTATGTGTCCGTGCCAATTAGGGTAAAACTGCACAAAAAACTGCTTAAACATCTACATTGCACATTGCAGGCAGTAAAGGTACAGATGTCCATGGTGAATGTAATAAACATAGAAGAGGCTCAATGCTATCCCAATTTGGCAGACATCTTGTGCAAGTTAAAAGATGCCTCATAGTAAAGTAACTAAATACAAGCGCATCCGCATTTCAAATGTATAACTGCCTTGTAGTTACATAAACATGTTTATAGATGCCACGAATGTATGCGTGCACATTAAATAAAAACAGCACAAATATCGGCATTGCACATCATCAAATGTGAAAATACATGTGTCCTTCCAACAACACTACTCTTGATAAGCATTATCAAATGCATAGCTGTCATGTGTGACCAATGTGCTAATCAGATCCCCACAGCATGTAAACCAAAACACGTTGTCAAGTAAACATGGTAATTGATGTTTTGCCCTGTATATATCCGTGCCAAGTTGAGTAAAACTGCACAAAAAACTGCATAAACATCTACATTGCACATTGCAAGCAGTAAAGGTACAGATGTCCATCCACTGATGTTCTAATTGATGCTACTGTTGGTTGGCAACAACACGACATGTGGCCAAAAGGCCAGTACTGGCAAGTGCCAAATTGTCCAATATGAACCCAAATGGGTAACAAAAATGAGGAAAGAAACAGGGGGAACAAAAAAGCAGCGAACACTGCCAATTACTCAAAATCAAGCTGGAATATGACAAAATACTCTCACCACCGTTGCCGACATGAGTCAAATTGTTCCAGTGCCCAACAGAAGGGAGAAAGGGTAGGTGGCCCGTGAAAGTGAGTGTTGGTGAATGAGCCCCTTCCTTTCCTCCTGAAAAAATACAAAAAGAAAACAAATGGTTAAAATATAGTACACATCATAACAAATACTGATGGCACAAGGAACTCAGTATCATGGGATATCATGAATAGAAATAAGAACCATTATAACAAGTAACTGTCAGCTTGTGCTGATATTAAGGACAATGAAAGTTAAAAAACCTTCATAATTGAATATCATAAAAACAGAACAGGAATGCAACAGGAAAAACAGAAGAAGACTACATAATGACATGTACATAAGATAATGATGTCATTCTTTCAAATGTACTGCCATTTCTTCTTCCTGATTCAACCCCCCCGGGAACTTAGTTTGGAAATCTATAATGTACCTAGATTCCCTTTGTCTCAGATGTAAGACTCTATCGCCACCCCTGGGATTTCTCTCAACTCTTTCTAGAATGTGTAACTCAGATCTCTTGTGTTGGAAAAGAGCTTCTCTCTAAAATGACGTGCCACTGGATACTTAGGATCAAAATTGGTAATAGCTCTGCTATGTTCGAGAATGCGTTTCTTCGCCATGCATGTCGTACTACCTATATACCAGAGTTTACAGGTGCATTCTATGACATATATCACACATGTGGAACTGCAAGTAAGGAACTGACTCAATGCCCTACTAACTCCATTGTACCTCACCTTGCTGTGAAATCTGCTGTTGTTACAAGCCTTACAATGGCCACAGGGGTAAAAACCCTTGAGGCCTTGTAGGTTATTGCTCGGGTAATTGGTGATGTCACTATGTATGAGCATATCTCTGATGTTCCTACCCCTGCGGTAAGTAATACTTGGTCTTTCCGGGATACACCTGCCTATAATACTGTCAGTTTTGAGGATGTTCCAGTTCTTAGTGACAATGCGTTTGATATCATTGGCATCCGAGGAATAGGTTAGAATCAATCTGGAGGTGTCATCGTTGGTGCTTTCAGACACAGGTTTGTCAGTAAGAGTGGATGTCTGGTCTATCTGCCTGGCCCTTTCGATGGCTTTTTTGATCACCCAATTGGGGTATCCCCTCTCTTTGAAACGTTCTGTTATGCTTTTGCATTCTGCAAGATAACTTTCTTCTGTGTTACAGTTTCTTTTGCCCTCAACAATTCCCCGTATGGAATAGACCATTTCAAGGTCTCGGGGTGACTGCTGAGGGCATGAAGAACACTGTTACCCGCGGCCAATTTCCTGTGAAGGGTGGTATATATTTTGTTATCTTTTACCTCAAGTCTGACATCAAGATATACTGCTTCAGTCCTGCTGACATTGCCACTGAGAATGATGTTATATTTGTTGGCATTGAGTTTGTTAATAAACTCGAATGCCAGCTCTTCTGATCCTTTCCAGACAATGAAACGATCATCGATGTAGCGTAGCCACATCGACACGTGTTTCAAATCCTGCTGGAAAACTGGATCAGTCCACATGCTCTGCTCCCAGCTTCCCATAAAGAGGTTCGCGAAGCTGGGAGCAAAGCACGAACCCATCGCAGTACCAGTCACCTGTCTGAACAAGGTGCCGTTAAACAAAAAAATGTTATTGTTCAGACAGTATCTTATCATCTCGAGAAGCATCTGCGTGTGTTCACGCAGCCTTATCGGTCTTTTGGCTAGAAAATGCTTACATGCCTCTGATCCATGTTGATGATTAATAATGGTATAGAGGCTATGTACATCCAAAGTAATGAGCAGGGAATCAGTATCCCATGCAAGGTTCTCGATTTTGCTGAGAAAATCCTTGGTGTCTCTGATGTAACTTGCTAGGTTGGTCACATATTCTCTCAGAAAAAAATCAATGTATTTTGAAATGTGGTCAGCCACACTGCCTCTGGAAGACACTATAGGCCTGCCAGGAGGTTTCTCTGAGTCTTTGTGTACTTTGGGGAGAAGGTATAACACCGGGAGGATCGGGTAATCACGTTTGAGATAACCAAACTCCTCCCAAGTGAGTATACCCTTGTCTTTCCACTCCGTAAGTAGGTCCAGATAGTAGTGATACTGGTATAGTATGCGTCAAAGTCAATGGGTTCATAGTAATTCCTGTCTGACAATTGTCTGTCCCCTTCCCTAATGTATTGTTCACGGGACAGGATAACAATATTACCCCCTTTGTCCGCCGGACGGATGACGATAGTATCGTCATCCATAAGGGATTTTAATGATTGCCTCTGTTTATAAGTGAGATTGGACTCCCTATGGGTATCAGACTTTTTGTACTTGCTTTTATTTCTATGTCGTGCCTCATTAAGCGCTCTACTGGTACATTCATAAAATGTATCAATGTTATCATGTGGTAAAAATGGCATAAAGGTGGGCTTTGTTTTGAAATTGGTATTGGCAGATGCATCAGTGGCAATTTCAAGTTCCACAAGGGTTTGTGTCAGCCCCTGTTCTATCCCATCATTGTCTTGACCCAAGCCATGCAAAACATTAAGTAACTCAATATCCCCAATGTTGAGATCACTCTCATTGTTGCCATTGGTCAACCCTGGTGTAACGGCATCACACAAGTTGATGCCTTTAAGTTGATGCCATTTTTTGAGTTTTAATTTTCGTACATATTTGAATAAATCAATCCTAACATCTGCATAGTTAGAAGGGTGAGAAGGACAGAAAGAAAGACCAAGACAAAGAGTTCTCTTCTCTGTTGCACTGATGTCTCTCCCTGATAAGTTAATAATAGGCTTGTTCACCGTTGCATCATCCATTAATAGGCTCTTCTGGCGCGTGTCTTGTTTCCCAGTGCGCCTCGTCCCCTGCCTCTTTTGCCACCGTTGTCTGATTCTTGCTCGACGATTTCTCCGTGTCCTCTTCCTCTGCCCCGTCCTCGTCCCCTTTGTCCTCTTGTCTTCGGTGTCGGTGTTTCCCTCGTAGTCAAGCGTCCTCTCCTGAGTGTCCGATATTCGTCTAAAAAAGTTACCTGTTTCCTCATTGTAACCTCAGGTATTTCACTCTGTACTGAAATATCAGATTCACTTCCACTACCGCTAGTGATGGATGTTTTTATTCTTGTTGTTTCCTTGATGATGTTAGATTCTTCACAGTCTAGAGATCCTACCTTGTACAGATGGTCATATTTGTGGCTGAATGTCAAAATTCTTCCACTTTCGTAATCCATATAGTCACGATTTTATTTCCTCTGTTTGCGCATTTTAATCTCTTCCTCGTGTTTATTGATCCTGTCTTTGATACTGGTCAGGGATTTATCCAGTGCTTCCGTCTCCATGTTCTTCTTGAGTTCATCCATCAACTCTTTAATTTCCTCCAGAATGGCCTCTCTGTCCAGCCAGGCGTACTTTATGAGAATTTCTAACATCCTCCTCGAACTTTGAGCTGAGTTAGTTGACCATTCTTCCAACATCAGTGGGTTTGGTTTCTCGTACGTGGGAGTAGTGAATATTCTTAGCCCTCTAGGGACCATTTCTTGATCTACATAGTTCTGTAAAGATGTTGCCTCCCACCACTTAGTGATTTCAGTTTTTTAAGTTTTTCATATCTTCGTAGTTTCTCCTCATTAGGTTGCACCTGTTTAATATTTGCACACGTATTGGTACTGGGACCTGTCCTCCTTGCAAACAGGACCCGTGCTGCTGACTTCCTTTCCTCTTCCTCATTCATCTTATCCCCAGCGGTGAAGTCAATGTCATGCGACACAGTGTCAGTCCGTCCCCCTACTAAATAGTAGGTTCTGTCTGCCTTGCAACACTTCCCTTGCCTCAGTTTGAGCAGATGCGTTTTTCTGTATCTCGTTGATGATACCCGTATTGCAGGAAAAGATCCAGCTGCCCGAGATACGAGGGAGGAGAATAAATGATAACTACTCCTGGCTGCTGCATGTAATGACCCCGATGTAAATGTTCAGGAGCACGTTAGGCACCGCAGTAAATCAGTGCATTCCCCGTTTCCCCGGAGGTGGGAAAACACGGCCCCCGGCCGCCGTCGGGCACCTCTCCCCCACCCCCTAAGGACGGAAGAAAGCAGACTACCGCTTACCTGACACTCGGTGCTGCCATTGGGATCCGTGACACCCTCTGCAATATCTCGCTGGGCAAGGAGTCGTGGCCGGTCCAGGATGTGACTCTCGCTACGTTACCAACCCAATTTTGACGCTCCTTCTGAGTCACCGGGGACCCATGGAGAGTGGCGCGTGTGTCGGCGGAGCACACCGACGTAATTATTCACTGAAAATTCGTTAAAACGCGCTCTCAGAAAGGAAGGACGCTGTGTCGATAAATCACCGCTGTTTATTCACAACGCGTTTCGCCTGACAACAGGCTTGATCACGTGAAATGAAAAGACCAATGTCGGCACACTAAATGGTGAAAGTAATAAACATAGAAGAGGCTCAATGCTATCCCAGTTTGGCAGACATCTTGTGCAAGTTAAAAGATGCCTCATAGTAAAGTAACTAAATACAATACAAGCGCATCCGCATTTCAAATGTATAGCTGCCTTATAGTTACATAAACATGTTTATAGATGCCACAAATGTGTGCGTGCACATTAAATAAAAACAGCACAAATATCGGCATTGCACATCATCAAATGTAAAAAATACATGTGTCCTTCCAACAAAACTACTTTTGATAGGCATTATCAAATGCATGGCTTTCAAGTATGACCAATCTGCTAATCAATTCCCAACAGCATGTAAACCAAAACACGTTGTCAAGTAAACATGGTAATTGATGTTTTGCCCTGTATGTGTCCGTGCCAATTAGGGTAAAACTGCACAAAAAACTGCTTAAATATCTACATTGCACATTGCAGGCAGTAAAGGTACAGATGTCCATGGTGAAAGTAATAAACATAGAAGAGGCTCAATGCTATCCCAATTTGTCAGACATCTTGTGCAAGTTAATAGATGCCTCATAGTAAAGTAACTAAATACAAGCGCATCCGCATTTCAAATGTATAACTGCCTTGTAGTTACATAAACATGTTTATAGATGCCACGAATGTATGCGTGCACATTAAATAAAAACAGAACAAATATCGGCATTGCACATCATCAAATGTGAAAATACATGTGTCCTTCCAACAACACTACTCTTGATAAGCATTATCATATGCATAGCTGTCATGTGTGACCAATGTGCTAATCAGATCCCCACAGCATGTAAACCAAAACACGTTGTCAAGTAAACATGGTAATTGATGTTTTGCCCTGTATATATCCGTGCCAATTTGAGTAAAACTGCACAAAAACTGCATAAACATCTACATTGCACATTGCAAGCAGTAAAGGTACAGATGTCCATCCACTGATGTTCTAATTGATGCTACTGTTGGTTGGCAACAACACGACATGTGGCCAAAAGGCCAGTACTGGCAAGTGCCAAATTGTCCAATATGAACCCAAATGGGTAACAAAAATGAGGAAAGAAACAGGGGGAACAAAAAAGCAGCGAACACTGCCAATTACTCAAAATCAAGCTGGAATTTGACAAAATACTCTCACCACCGTTGCCGACATGAGTCAAAGTGTTCCAGTGCCCAACAGAAGGGAGAAAGGGTAGGTGGCCCGTGAAAGTGAGTGTTGGTGAATGAGCCCCTTCCTTTCCTCCTGAAAAAATACAAAAAGAAAACAAATGGTTAAAATATAGTACACATCATAACAAATACTGATGGCACAAGGAACTCAGTATCATGGGATATCATGAATAGAAATAAGAACCATTATAACAAGTAACTGTCAGCTTGTGCTGATATTAAGGACAATGAAAGTTAAAAAACCTTCATAATTGAATATCATAAAAACAGAACAGGAATGCAACAGGAAAAACAGAAGAAGACTATATAATGACATGTACATAAGATAATGATGTCATTCTTTCAAATGTACTGCCATTTCTTCTTCCTGATTCAACCCCCCCGGGAACTTAGTTTGGAAATCTATAATGTACCTAGATTCCCTTTGTCTCAGATGTAAGACTCTATCGCCACCCCTGGGATTTCTCTCAACTCTTTCTAGAATGATGTAACTCAGATCTCTTGTGTTGGAAAAGTGCTTCTCTCTAAAATGACGTGCCACTGGATACTTAGGATCAAAATTGGTAATAGCTCTGCTATGTTCGAGAATGCGTTTCTTCGCCATGCATGTCGTACTACCTATATACCAGAGTTTACAGGTGCATTCTATGACATATATCACACATGTGGAACTGAAAGTAAGGAACTGACTCAATTCCCTACTAACTCCATTGTACCTCACCTTGCTGTGAAATCTGCTGTTGTTACAAGCCTTACAATGGCCACAGGGGTAAAAACCCTTGAGGCCTTATAGGTTATTGCTCGGGTAATTGGTGATGTCACTATGTATGAGCATATCTCTGATGTTCCTACCCCTGCGGTAAGTAATACTGGGTCTTTCCGGGATACACCTGCCTATAATGCTGTCAGTTTTGAGGATGTTCCAGTTCTTAGTGACAATGCGTTTGATATCATTGGCATCCGAGGAATAGGTTAGAATCAATCTGGAGGTGTCATCGTTGGTGCTTTCAGACACAGGTTTGTCAGTAAGAGTGGATGTCCGGTCTATCTGCCTGGCCCTTTCGATGGCTTTTTTGATCACCAAATTGGGGTATCCCCTCTCTTTGAAACGTTCTGTTATGCTTTTGCATTCTGCAAGATAACTTTCTTCTGTGTTACAGTTTCTTTTTGCCCTCAACAGTTCCCCGTATGTAATAGACCATTTCAAGGTCTCGGGGTGACTGCTGAGGACATGAAGAACACTGTTACCCGCGGTCAATTTCCTGTGAAGGGTGGTATATATTTTGTTATCTTTTACCTCAAGTCTGACATCAAGATATACTGCTTCAGTCCTGCTGACATTGCCACTGAGAATGATGTTATATTTGTTGGCATTGAGTTTGTTAATAAACTCGAATGCCAGCTCTTCTGATCCTTTCCAGACAATGAAAAGATCGTCGATGGAGCGTAGCCACATCGACACGTGTTTCAAATCCTGCTGGAAAACTGGATCAGTCCACATGCTCTGCTCCCAGCTTCCCATAAAGAGGTTCGCGAAGCTGGGAGCAAAGCACGAACCCATCGCAGTACCAGTCACCTGTCTGAACAAGGTGCCGTTAAACAAAAAAATGTTATTGTTCAGACAGTATCTTATCATCTCGAGAAGCATCTGCGTGTGTTCACGCAGCCTTATCGGTCTTTTGGCTAGAAAATGCTTACATGCCTCTAATCCATGTTGATGATTAATAATGGTATAGAGGCTATGTACATCCAAAGTAATGAGCAGGGAATCAGTATCCCATGCAAGGTTCTCGATTTTGCTGAGAAAATCCTTGGTGTCTCTGATGTAACTTGCTAGGTTGGTCACATATTCTCTCAGAAAAAAATCAATGTATTTTGAAA
This sequence comes from Calotriton arnoldi, assembly GCA_963921515.1. Lineage (NCBI taxonomy): Eukaryota > Metazoa > Chordata > Amphibia > Caudata > Salamandridae > Calotriton > Calotriton arnoldi. The sequence continues at coordinate 155,290 of CAWUFW010010641.1, read as the reverse complement.
TGTGCTCAGCCACACTGCCTCTGGAAGACACTATAGGCCTGCCAGGAGGTTTCTCTGAGTCTTTGTGTACTTTGGGGAGAAGGTATAACACCGGGAGGATCGGGTAATCACGTTTGAGATAACCAAACTCCTCCCAAGTGAGTATACCCTTGTCTTTCCACTCCGTAAGTAGGTCCCAGATAGTATTGATACTGGTATAGTATGCGTCAAAGTCAATGGGTTCATAGTAATTCCTGTCTGACAATTGTCTGTCCCCTTCCCTAATGTATTGTTCACGGGACAGGATAACAATATTACCCCCTTTGTCCGCCGGACGGATGACGATAGTATCGTCATCCATAAGGGATTTTAATGATTGCCTCTGTTTATAAGTGAGATTGGACTCCCTATGGGTATCAGACTTTTTGTACTTGCTTTTATTTCTATGTCGTGCCTCATTAAGCGCTCTACTGGTACATTCATAAAATGTATCGATGTTATCATGTGGTAATAATGGCATAAAGGTGGACTTTGTTTTGAAATTGGTATTGGCAGATGCATCAGTGGCAATTTCAAGTTCCACAAGGGTTTGTGTCAGCCCCTGTTCTATCCCATCATTGTCTTGACCCAAGCCATGCAAAACATTAAGTAACTCAATATCCCCAATGTTGAGATCACTCTCATTGTTGCCATTGGTCAACCCTGGTGTAACGGCATCACACAAGTTGATGCCTTTAAGTTGATGCCATTTTTTGAGTTTTAATTTTCGTACATATTTGAATAAATCAATCCTAACATCTGCATAGTTAGAAGGGTGAGAAGGACAGAAAGAAAGACCAAGACAAAGAGTTCTCTTCTCTGTGGCACTGATGTTTCTCCCTGATAAGTTAATAATAGTCTTGTTCACCGTTGCATCATCCATTAATAGGCTCTTCTGGCGCGTGTCTTGTTTCCCAGTGCGCCTCGTCCCCTGCCTCTTTTGCCACCGTTGTCTGATTCTTGCTCGACGATTCTCCGTGTCCTCTTCCTCTGCCCCGTCCTCGTCCCCTTTGTCCTCTTGTCTTCGGTGTCGGTGTTTCCCTCGTAGTCAAGCGTCCTCTCCTGAGTGTCCGATATTCGTCTAAAAAAGTGACCTGTTTCCTCATTGTAACCACAGGTATTTCACTCTGTACTGAAATATCAGATTCACTTCCACTACCGCTAGTGATGGATGTTTCTATTCTTGTTGTTTCCTTGATGATGTTAGATTCTTCACAGTCTAGAGATCCTACCTTGTACAGATGGTCATATTTGTGGCTGAATGTCAAAATTCTTCCACTTTCGTAATCCATATAGTCACGATTTAATTTCCTCTGTTTGCGCATTTTAATCTCTTCCTCGTGTTTATTGATCCTGTCTTTGATACTGGTCAGGGATTTATCCAGTGCTTCCGTCTCCATGTTCTTCTTGAGTTCATCCATCAACTCTTTAATTTCCTCCAGAATGGCCTCTCTGTCCAGTCATGTGATCAAGCCTGTTGTCAGGCGAAACGCATTGTGAATAAACAGCGGTGATTTATCGACACAGCGTCCTTCCTTTCTGAGAGCGCGTTTTTTACAAATTTTCAGTGAATATATATATATATATATATATATATATACATATCGCTCCAAAGTTGCCCACAGGCGAGGGAGCACTCGGAAAGCAGCAATTCCCAGCAGACCACACACACGGCAGGAGTAGCCTGACGCGTGTCCGATCAAATCCTTAATCATAGGCATAGTTCCACCAAGTGCACAGCATTTTAGACCACACCTTTTATTCAAATAATTCACTGCCTTCTGATAGGCTACTTAAATACGCATTTAACTCACGGTCCCCCACAGTATTGTGGGACCTGTAGTGCGGCAATCGTACCCTAATGGGTGCCGTGTCCTCAGGGTTCCCAATGCATAACCCTCCAATGGGCCCTGCAATGTGCACAGTCTCGCATTCTCTGGCGCTGCACGCCCCATGTAGAGCTTAACATGATTCCAAGCTCAATGTTCCACTTCCAATCCTCGCGGTGGTGCTCCCTCCACGGCCGGGCCGCCGTGTAAAATATAACGCTCCAAAGTTGCCCACAGGCGAGGGAGCACTCGGGCTGCAGCAATCCCCAGCAGACCACACACACGGCAGGAGCAGCCTGACGCGTTTCGGATCAAATCCTTAATCATAGGCATAGTTCCACCAAGTGCACAGCGTTTTAGACCACACCTTTTATTCAAATAATTCACTGCCTTCTGATAGGCTACTTAAATAAGCATTTAACTCACGGTCCCCCACAGTATTGTGGGACCTGTGGTGCGGCAATCCTAACCTAATGGGTGCCGTGTCCTCAGGGTTCCCAATGCATAACCCTCCAATGGGCCCCGCAATGTGCACAGTTTCGCATTCTTTGGCACTGCACGCCCCATGTAGAGCTTAACATGATTCCAAGGTCAATGTTCCACTTCCAATCCTCGCGGTGGTGCTCCCTCCATGGCCGGGCCGCCGTGTAAAATATAACGCTCCAAAGTTGCCCACAGGCGAGGGAGCACTCGGGCTGCAGCAATCGCCAGCAGACCACACACACGGCAGGAGCAGCCTGACGCATTTGTGGGACCTGTAGTGCGGCAATTCTACCCTAATGGGTGCTGTGTCCTCAGGGTTCCCAATGCATAACCCTCCAATGGGCCCCGCAATCTGCACAGTCTTGCATTCTCTGGCGCTGCATGCCCCATGTAGAGCTTAACATGATTCCAAGCTCAATGGCCCGCTACCAATCCTCGCGGTGGTGCTCCCTCCATGGCCGGGCCGCAATGTAAAACATAACACTCCAAAGTTGCCCACAGGTGAGGGAGCACTCGGGCTGCAGCAATCCCCAGCAGACCACACACACGGCAGGAGCAGCCTGACGCGTTTCGGATCAAATCCTTAATCATAGGCATAGTTCCACCAAGTGCACAGCGTTTTAGACCACACCTTTTATTCAAATAATTCACTGCCTTCTGATAGGCTACTTAAATAAGCATTTAACTCACGGTCCCCCACAGTATTGTGGGACCTGTAGTGCGTCAATCCTACCCTAATGGGTGCCGTGTCCTCAGGGTTCCCAATGCATAACCCTCCAATGGGCCCCGCAATATGCACAGTCTCGCATTCTCTGGCGCTGAACTCCCCATGTAGAGCTTAACATGATTCCAAGCTCAATGGCCCGCTTCCAATCCTTGTGGTGGTGCTCCCTCCACGGCCGGGCCGCCGTGTAAAAGATAACGCTCCAAAGTTGCCCCCAGGCGAGGGAGCACTCGAGCTGCAGCAATTCCCAGCAGACCACACACACGGCAGGAGCAGCCTGATGCGTTTCGGATCAAATCCTTAATCATAGGCATAGTTCCACCAAGTGCACAGCGTTTTAGACCACACCTTTTATTAAAATAATTCAGTGCCTTCTGATAGGCTACTTAAATAAACATTTAACTCACGGTCCCCCACAGTATTGTGAGACCTGTAGTGCGGCAATCCTACCCTAATGGGTGCCGGTTCCTCAGGGTTCCCAATGCATAACCCTCCAATGGGCCCCACAATGTGCACAGTCTCGCATTCTCTGGCGCTGCACGCTCCATGTAGAGCTTAACATGATTCCAAGCTCAATGGCCTGCTTCCAATCCTCGTGGTGGTGCTCCCTCCACGGCCGGGCCGCTGTGTAAAATATAACACTTCAAAGTTGCCCACAGGCGAGGGAGCACTCGGGCTGCAGCAATCCCCAGCAGACTACACACACGGCAGGAGCAGCCTGACGCGTTTCAGATCAAATCCTTAATCATAGGCATAGTTCCACCAAGTGCACAGCGTTTTAGACCACACCTTTTATTCAAATAATTCACTGCCTTCTGATAGGCTACTTAAATACGCATTTAACTCACGGTCCCCCACAGTATTGTGGGACCTGTAGTGCGGCAATCCTACCCTAATGGGTGCCGTGTCCTCAGGGTTCCCAATGCATAACCCTCCAATGGGCCCAGCAATGTGCACAGTCTCGCATTCTCCAGCGCTGCACGCCCCAAGTAGAGCTTAACATGATTCCAAGCTCAATGGCCAGCTTCCAATCCTCGCAGTGGTGCTCCCTTCACGGCCGGGCCACCGTGTAACATACAATGCTCCAAAGTTGCCCACAGGCGAAGGAGCACTCGAGCTGCAGCAATCCCCAGCAGACCACACACACGGCAGGAGCAGCCTGACGCGTTTTGGATCAAATCCTTAATCATAGGCATAGCTCCACCAAGTGCACAGCGTTTTAGACCACACCTTTTATTCAAATAATTCACTGCCTTCTGATAGGCTACTTAAATAAGCATTTAACTCACGGTCCCCCACAGTATTGTGGGACCTGTAGTGCGGCAATCCTACCCTAATGGGTGCCGTGTCCTCAGGGTTCCCAATGCATAACCCTCCAATGGGCCCCGCAATCTGCACAGTCTCGCATTCTCTGGCGCTGCCCGCCCATGTAGAGCTTAACATGATTCCAAGATCAATGGCCCGCTTCCAATCCTCGCAGTGGTGCTCCCTCCATGGCCGGGCCGCCGTGTGAAATATAGCGCTCCAAAGTTGCCCACAGGTGAGGGAGCACTCGGGCTGCAGCAATCCCCAGCAGACCACACACACGGCAGGAGCAGCCTGACGCGTTTCGGATCAAATCCTTAATCATAGGCATAGTTCCACCAAGTGCACAGCGTTTTAGACCACAACTTTTATTCAAATAATTCACTGCCTTCTGATAGGCTACTTAAATACGCATTTAACTCACGGTCCACCACAGTATTGTGGGACCTGTAGTGCGGCAATCCTACCCTAATGGGTGCCGTGTCCTCAGGGTTCCCAATGCATAACCCTCCAATGGGCCCCGCAATGTGCACAGTCTCGCATTCTCTGGCGCTGCACGCCCCATGTAGAGCTTAACATGATTCCAAGCTCAATGGCCAGCTTCCAATCCTCGTGGTGGTGCTCCCTCCACGGCCGGGCCGCCGTGTAAAATATAACGCTCCAAAGTTGCCCACAGGCGAGGGAGCACTCGGGCTGCAGCAATCCCCAGCAGACCACACACACGGCAGGAGCAGCCTGACGCGTTTCGGATCAAATCCTTAATAATAGGCATAGTTCCACCAAGTTCACAGTATTTTAGACCACACCTTTTATTCAAATAATTCACTGCCTTCTGATAGGCTACTTAAATAAGCATTTAACTCACGGTCCCCCACAGTATTGTGGGACCTGTAGTGCGGCAATCCTACCCTAATGGGTGCCGTGTCCTCAGGGTTCCCAATGCATAACCCTCCAATGGGCCCCGCAATGTGCACAGTCTAGCATTCTCTGGCGCTGCACGCCCCATGTAGAGCTTAACATGATTCCAAGCTCAATGGTCCACTTCCAATCCTCGCGGTGGTGCTCCCTCCACGGCCGGGCTGCCGTGTAAAATATAGCGCTCCAAAGTTGCCCACAGGCAAGGGAGCACTCGGGCTGCAGCAATCCCCAGCAGACCACACACACGGCAGGAGCAGCCTGACGCGTTTCGGATCAAATCCTTAATCATAGGCATAGTTCCACCAAGTGCACAGCGTTTTAGACCACACCTTTTATTCAAATAATTCACTGCCTTCTGATAGGCTACTTAAATACGCATTAAACTCACGGTCCCCCACAGTATTGTGGGACCTGTAGTGCGGCAATCCTACCCTAATGGGTGCCGTGTCCTCAGGGTTCCCAATGCATAACCCTCCAATGGGCCCCGCAATGTGCACAGTCTCGCATTCTCTGGCGCTGCACGCCCCATGTAGAGCTTAACATGATTCCAAGCTCAATGACCCGCTTCCAATCCTCGCGGTGGTGCTCCCTCCACGGCCGGGCCGCCGTGTAAAATATAACGCTCCAAAGTTGCCGACAGGCGAGGGAGCACTCGAGCTGCAGCAATCCCCAGCAGACCACACACACGGCAGGAGTATCCTGACGCGTTTTGGATCAAATCCTTAATCATAGGCATAGTTCCACCAAGTGCACAGCATTTTAGACCACACCTTTTATTCAAATAATTCACTGCCTTCTGATAGGCTACTTAAATAAGCATTTAACTCACGGTCCCCCACAGTATTGTGGGACCTGTAGTGCGGCAATCCTACCCTAATGGGTGCCGTGTCCTCAGGGTTCCCAATGCATAACCCTCCAATGGGCCCCACAATCTGCACAGTCTCGCATTCTCTGGCGCTGCACGCCCCATGTAGAGCTTAACATGAATCCAAGCTCAATGGCCTGCTTCCAATACTCGCGGTGGTGCTCCCTCCACGGCCGGGCCGCCATGTAAAATATAACGCTCCAAAGTTGCCCACAGGCGAGGGAGCACTCCCGGCTGCAGCAATCCCCAGCAGACCACACACAAGGCAGGAGCAGCCTGACGTGTTTCGGATCAAATCCTTAATCATAGGCATAGTTCCACCAAGTGCACAGCGTTTTAGACCACACCTTTTATTCAAATAATTCACTGCCTTCTGATAGGCTACTTAAATACGCATTTAACTCACGGTCCCCCACAGTATTGTGGGACCTGTAGTGCGGCAATCCTACCCTAATGGGTGCCGGTTCCTCAGGGTTCCCAATGCATAACCCTCCAATGGGCCCCGCAATGTGCACAGTCTCGCATTCTCTGGCGCTGCACGCTCCATGTAGAGCTTAACATGATTCCAAGCTCAATGGCCCGCTTCCAATCCTCGTGGTGGTGCTCCCTCCACGGCCGGGCCGCTGTGTAAAATATAACACTTCAAAGTTGCCCACAGGCGAGGGAGCACTCGGGCTGCAGCAATCCCCAGCAGACTACACACACGGCAGGAGCAGCCTGACGCGTTTCAGATCAAATCCTTAATCATAGGCATAGTTCCACCAAGTGCACAGCGTTTTAGACCACACCTTTTATTCAAATAATTCACTGCCTTCTGATAGGCTACTTAAATACGCATTTAACTCACGGTCCCCCACAGTATTGTGGGACCTGTAGTGCGGCAATCCTACCCTAATGGGTGCCGTGTCCTCAGGGTTCCCAATGCATAACCCTCCAATGGGCCCAGCAATGTGCACAGTCTCGCATTCTCCAGCGCTGCACGCCCCAAGTAGAGCTTAACATGATTCCAAGCTCAATGGCCAGCTTCCAATCCTCGCAGTGGTGCTCCCTTCACGGCCGGGCCACCGTGTAACATACAATGCTCCAAAGTTGCCCACAGGCGAAGGAGCACTCGAGCTGCAGCAATCCCCAGCAGACCACACACACGGCAGGAGCAGCCTGACGCGTTTTGGATCAAATCCTTAATCATAGGCATAGCTCCACCAAGTGCACAGCGTTTTAGACCACACCTTTTATTCAAATAATTCACTGCCTTCTGATAGGCTACTTAAATAAGCATTTAACTCACGGTCCCCCACAGTATTGTGGGACCTGTAGTGCGGCAATCCTACCCTAATGGGTGCCGTGTCCTCAGGGTTCCCAATGCATAACCCTCCAATGGGCCCCGCAATCTGCACAGTCTCGCATTCTCTGGCGCTGCCCGCCCCATGTAGAGCTTAACATGATTCCAAGATCAATGGCCCGCTTCCAATCCTCGCAGTGGTGCTCCCTCCATGGCCGGGCCGCCGTGTGAAATATAGCGCTCCAAAGTTGCCCACAGGTGAGGGAGCACTCGGGCTGCAGCAATCCCCAGCAGACCACACACACGGCAGGAGCAGCCTGACGCGTTTCGGATCAAATCCTTAATCATAGGCATAGTTCCACCAAGTGCACAGCGTTTTAGACCACAACTTTTATTCAAATAATTCACTGCCTTCTGATAGGCTACTTAAATACGCATTTAACTCACGGTCCACCACAGTATTGTGGGACCTGTAGTGCGGCAATCCTACCCTAATGGGTGCCGTGTCCTCAGGGTTCCCAATGCATAACCCTCCAATGGGCCCCGCAATGTGCACAGTCTCGCATTCTCTGGCGCTGCACGCCCCATGTAGAGCTTAACATGATTCCAAGCTCAATGGCCAGCTTCCAATCCTCGTGGTGGTGCTCCCTCCACGGCCGGGCCGCCGTGTAAAATATAACGCTCCAAAGTTGCCCACAGGCGAGGGAGCACTCGGGCTGCAGCAATCCCCAGCAGACCACACACACGGCAGGAGCAGCCTGACGCGTTTCGGATCAAATCCTTAATAATAGGCATAGTTCCACCAAGTTCACAGTATTTTAGACCACACCTTTTATTCAAATAATTCACTGCCTTCTGATAGGCTACTTAAATAAGCATTTAACTCACGGTCCCCCACAGTATTGTGGGACCTGTAGTGCGGCAATCCTACCCTAATGGGTGCCGTGTCCTCAGGGTTCCCAATGCATAACCCTCCAATGGGCCCCGCAATGTGCACAGTCTAGCATTCTCTGGCGCTGCACGCCCCATGTAGAGCTTAACATGATTCCAAGCTCAATGGTCCACTTCCAATCCTCGCGGTGGTGCTCAATCCACGGCCGGGCTGCCGTGTAAAATATAGCGCTCCAAAGTTGCCCACAGGCAAGGGAGCACTCGGGCTGCAGCAATCCCCAGCAGACCACACACACGGCAGGAGCAGCCTGACGCGTTTCGGATCAAATCCTTAATCATAGGCATAGTTCCACCAAGTGCACAGCGTTTTAGACCACACCTTTTATTCAAATAATTCACTGCCTTCTGATAGGCTACTTAAATACGCATTAAACTCACGGTCCCCCACAGTATTGTGGGACCTGTAGTGCGGCAATCCTACCCTAATGGGTGCCGTGTCCTCAGGGTTCCCAATGCATAACCCTCCAATGGGCCCCGCAATGTGCACAGTCTCGCATTCTCTGGCGCTGCACGCCCCATGTAGAGCTTAACATGATTCCAAGCTCAATGACCCGCTTCCAATCCTCGCGGTGGTGCTCCCTCCACGGCCGGGACGCCGTGTAAAATATAACGCTCCAAAGTTGCCCACAGGCGAGGGAGCACTAGAGCTGCAGCAATCCCCAGCAGACCACACACACGGCAGGAGCAGCCTGACGCGTTTCGGATCAAATCCTTAATCATAGGCAATGTTCCACCAAGTGCACTGCGTTTTAGACCACACCTTTTATTCAAATATTTCACTGCCTTCTGATAGGCTACTTAAATAAGCATTTAACTCACGGTCCCCCACAGTATTGTGGGACCTGTAGTGCGGCAATCCTACCCTAATGGGTGCCGTGTCTTCAGGGTTCCCAATGCATAACCCTCCAATGGGCCCCGCAATCTGCACAGTCTCGCATTCTCTGGCGCTGCCCTCCCCATGTAGAGCTTAACATGATTCCAAGCTCAATGGCCCGCTTCCAATCCTCCCGGTGGTGCTCCCTCCACGGCCGGGCCGCCGTGTAAAATATAACGCTCCAAAGTTGCCCACAGGCGAGGGAGCACTCGGGCTGCAGAAATCCCCAGCAGACCACAAACACGGCAGGAGCAGCCTGACGTGTTTTGGATCAAATCCTTAATCATAGGCATAGTTCCACCAAGTGCACAGCATTTTAGACTACACCTTTTATTCAAATAATTCACTGCCTACTGATAGGCTACTTAAATAAGCATTTAACTCATGGTCCCCCACAGTATTGTGGGACATGTAGTGCGGCAATCCTACCCTAATGGGTGCCGTGTCCTCAGGGTTCCCAATGCATAACCCTCCAATGGGCCCCGCAATGTGCACAGTCTCGCATTCTCTGGCGCTGCACGCCCCATGTAGAGCTTAACATGATTCCAAGCTCAATGACCCGCTTCCAATCCTCGCGGTGGTGCTCCCTCCACGGCCGGGCCGCCGTGTAAGGGAGCACTCGGGCTGCAGCAATCCCCAGCAGACCACACACACGGCAGGAGCAGCCTGACGCGTTTCGGATCAAATCCTTAATCATAGGCATAGTTCCACCAAGTGCACAGCGTTTTAGACCACACCTTTTATTCAAATAATTCACTGCCTTCTGATAGGCTACTTAAATACGCATTTAACTCACGGTCCCCCACAGTATTGTGGGACCTGTAGTGCGGCAATCCTACCCTAATGGGTGCCGGTTCCTCAGGGTTCCCAATGCATAACCCTCCAATGGGCCCCGCAATGTGCACAGTCTCGCATTCTCTGGCGCTGCACGCTCCATGTAGAGCTTAACATGATTCCAAGCTCAATGGCCCGCTTCCAATCCTCGTGGTGGTGCTCCCTCCACGGCCGGGCCGCTGTGTAAAATATAACACTTCAAAGTTGCCCACAGGCGAGGGAGCACTCGGGCTGCAGCAATCCCCAGCAGACTACACACACGGCAGGAGCAGCCTGACGCGTTTCAGATCAAATCCTTAATCATAGGCATAGTTCCACCAAGTGCACAGCGTTTTAGACCACACCTTTTATTCAAATAATTCACTGCCTTCTGATAGGCTACTTAAATACGCATTTAACTCACGGTCCCCCACAGTATTGTGGGACCTGTAGTGCGGCAATCCTACCCTAATGGGTGCCGTGTCCTCAGGGTTCCCAATGCATAACCCTCCAATGGGCCCAGCAATGTGCACAGTCTCGCATTCTCCAGCGCTGCACGCCCCAAGTAGAGCTTAACATGATTCCAAGCTCAATGGCCAGCTTCCAATCCTCGCAGTGGTGCTCCCTTCACGGCCGGGCCACCGTGTAACATACAATGCTCCAAAGTTGCCCACAGGCGAAGGAGCACTCGAGCTGCAGCAATCCCCAGCAGACCACACACACGGCAGGAGCAGCCTGACGCGTTTTGGATCAAATCCTTAATCATAGGCATAGCTCCACCAAGTGCACAGCGTTTTAGACCACACCTTTTATTCAAATAATTCACTGCCTTCTGATAGGCTACTTAAATAAGCATTTAACTCACGGTCCCCCACAGTATTGTGGGACCTGTAGTGCGGCAATCCTACCCTAATGGGTGCCGTGTCCTCAGGGTTCCCAATGCATAACCCTCCAATGGGCCCCGCAATCTGCACAGTCTCGCATTCTCTGGCGCTGCCCGCCCCATGTAGAGCTTAACATGATTCCAAGATCAATGGCCCGCTTCCAATCCTCGCAGTGGTGCTCCCTCCATGGCCGGGCCGCCGTGTGAAATATAGCGCTCCAAAGTTGCCCACAGGTGAGGGAGCACTCGGGCTGCAGCAATCCCCAGCAGACCACACACACGGCAGGAGCAGCCTGACGCGTTTCGGATCAAATCCTTAATCATAGGCATAGTTCCACCAAGTGCACAGCGTTTTAGACCACAACTTTTATTCAAATAATTCACTGCCTTCTGATAGGCTACTTAAATACGCATTTAACTCACGGTCCACCACAGTATTGTGGGACCTGTAGTGCGGCAATCCTACCCTAATGGGTGCCGTGTCCTCAGGGTTCCCAATGCATAACCCTCCAATGGGCCCCGCAATGTGCACAGTCTCGCATTCTCTGGCGCTGCACGCCCCATGTAGAGCTTAACATGATTCCAAGCTCAATGGCCAGCTTCCAATCCTCGTGGTGGTGCTCCCTCCACGGCCGGGCCGCCGTGTAAAATATAACGCTCCAAAGTTGCCCACAGGCGAGGGAGCACTCGGGCTGCAGCAATCCCCAGCAGACCACACACACGGCAGGAGCAGCCTGACGCGTTTCGGATCAAATCCTTAATAATAGGCATAGTTCCACCAAGTTCACAGTATTTTAGACCACACCTTTTATTCAAATAATTCACTGCCTTCTGATAGGCTACTTAAATAAGCATTTAACTCACGGTCCCCCACAGTATTGTGGGACCTGTAGTGCGGCAATCCTACCCTAATGGGTGCCGTGTCCTCAGGGTTCCCAATGCATAACCCTCCAATGGGCCCCGCAATGTGCACAGTCTAGCATTCTCTGGCGCTGCACGCCCCATGTAGAGCTTAACATGATTCCAAGCTCAATGGTCCACTTCCAATCCTCGCGGTGGTGCTCAATCCACGGCCGGGCTGCCGTGTAAAATATAGCGCTCCAAAGTTGCCCACAGGCAAGGGAGCACTCGGGCTGCAGCAATCCCCAGCAGACCACACACACGGCAGGAGCAGCCTGACGCGTTTCGGATCAAATCCTTAATCATAGGCATAGTTCCACCAAGTGCACAGCGTTTTAGACCACACCTTTTATTCAAATAATTCACTGCCTTCTGATAGGCTACTTAAATACGCATTAAACTCACGGTCCCCCACAGTATTGTGGGACCTGTAGTGCGGCAATCCTACCCTAATGGGTGCCGTGTCCTCAGGGTTCCCAATGCATAACCCTCCAATGGGCCCCGCAATGTGCACAGTCTCGCATTCTCTGGCGCTGCACGCCCCATGTAGAGCTTAACATGATTCCAAGCTCAATGACCCGCTTCCAATCCTCGCGGTGGTGCTCCCTCCACGGCCGGGACGCCGTGTAAAATATAACGCTCCAAAGTTGCCCACAGGCGAGGGAGCACTAGAGCTGCAGCAATCCCCAGCAGACCACACACACGGCAGGAGCAGCCTGACGCGTTTCGGATCAAATCCTTAATCATAGGCAATGTTCCACCAAGTGCACTGCGTTTTAGACCACACCTTTTATTCAAATATTTCACTGCCTTCTGATAGGCTACTTAAATAAGCATTTAACTCACGGTCCCCCACAGTATTGTGGGACCTGTAGTGCGGCAATCCTACCCTAATGGGTGCCGTGTCTTCAGGGTTCCCAATGCATAACCCTCCAATGGGCCCCGCAATCTGCACAGTCTCGCATTCTCTGGCGCTGCCCTCCCCATGTAGAGCTTAACATGATTCCAAGCTCAATGGCCCGCTTCCAATCCTCCCGGTGGTGCTCCCTCCACGGCCGGGCCGCCGTGTAAAATATAACGCTCCAAAGTTGCCCACAGGCGAGGGAGCACTCGGGCTGCAGAAATCCCCAGCAGACCACAAACACGGCAGGAGCAGCCTGACGTGTTTTGGATCAAATCCTTAATCATAGGCATAGTTCCACCAAGTGCACAGCATTTTAGACTACACCTTTTATTCAAATAATTCACTGCCTACTGATAGGCTACTTAAATAAGCATTTAACTCATGGTCCCCCACAGTATTGTGGGACATGTAGTGCGGCAATCCTACCCTAATGGGTGCCGTGTCCTCAGGGTTCCCAATGCATAACCCTCCAATGGGCCCCGCAATGTGCACAGTCTCGCATTCTCTGGCGCTGCACGCCCCATGTAGAGCTTAACATGATTCCAAGCTCAATGGCCCGCTTCCAATCCTCGCGGTGGTGCTCCCTCCACGGCCGGGCCGCCGTGTAAAATATAACGCTCCAAAGTTGCCGACAGGCGAGGGAGCACTCGAGCTGCAGCAATCCCCAGCAGACCACACACACGGCAGGAGTATCCTGACGCGTTTTGGATCAAATCCTTAATCATAGGCATAGTTCCACCAAGTGCACAGCATTTTAGACCACACCTTTTATTCAAATAATTCACTGCCTTCTGATAGGCTACTTAAATAAGCATTTAACTCACGGTCCCCCACAGTATTGTGGGACCTGTAGTGCGGCAATCCTACCCTAATGGGTGCCGTGTCCTCAGGGTTCCGAATGCATAACCCTCCAATGGGCCCCACAATCTGCACAGTCTCGCATTCTCTGGCGCTGCACGCCCCATGTAGAGCTTAACATGAATCCAAGCTCAATGGCCTGCTTCCAATACTCGCGGTGGTGCTCCCTCCACGGCCGGGCCGCCATGTAAAATATAACGCTCCAAAGTTGCCCACAGGCGAGGGAGCACTCCCGGCTGCAGCAATCCCCAGCAGACCACACACAAGGCAGGAGCAGCCTGACGTGTTTCGGATCAAATCCTTAATCATAGGCATAGTTCCACCAAGTGCACAGCGTTTTAGACCACACCTTTTATTCAAATAATTCACTGCCTTCTGATAGGCTACTTAAATACGCATTTAACTCACGGTCCCCCACAGTTTTGTGGGACCTGTAGTGCGGCAATCCTACCCTAATGGGTGCCGTATCCTCAGGGTTCCCAATGCATAACCCTCCAATGGGCCCCGCAATGTGCACAGTCTCGCATTATCTGGCGCTGCAGGCCCCATGTAGAGCTTAACATCATTCCAAGCTCAATGGCCCGCTTCCAATCCTCGCGGTGGTGCTCCCTCCATGGCCGGGCCGTTGTGTAAAATATAACGCTCCAAAGTTGCCCACAGGCGAGGGAGCACTCGGGCTGCAGCAAGCCCCAGCAGACCACACACACGGCAGGAGCAGCCTGACGCGTTTCGGATCAAATCCTTAATCATAGGCATAGTTCCACCAAGTGCACAGCGTTTTAGACCACACCTTTTATTCAAATAATTCACTGTCTTCTGATAGGCTACTTAAATAAGCATTTAAATCACGGTCCCCCACAGTTTTGTGGGACCTGTAGTGCGGCAATCCTACCCTAATGGGTGCCGTGTCCTCAGGGTTCCCAATGCATAAACCTCCAATGTGCCCCGCAATGTGCACAGTCTCGCATTCTCTTGCGCTGCACGCCCCATGTAGAGCTTAACATGATTCCAAGCTCAATGGCCCGCTTCCAATCCTCGCAGTGGTGCTCCTTCCACGGCCGGGCCGCCGTGTAAAATATAACGCTCCAAAGTTGCCCACAGGCGAGGGAGCACTCGAGCTGCAGCAATCCCCAGCAGACCACACACACGGCAGGAGCAGCCTGACGCGTTTCGGATCAAATCCTTAATCATAGGCATAGTTCCACCAAGTGCACAGCGTTTTAGACCACACCTTTTATTCAAATAATTCACTGCCTTCTGATAGGCTACTTAAATACGCATTTAACTCACGGTCCCCCACAGTATTGTGGGACCTGTAGTGCGGCAATCCTACCCTAATGGGTGCAGAGTCCTCAGGGTTCCCAATGCATAACCCTCCAATGGGCTCCGCAATGTGCACAGTCTCGCATTCTCTGGCGCTGCACGCCCCATGTAGAGCTTAACATGATTCCAAGCTCAATGGCCCGCTTCCAATCCTCGCGGTGGTGCTCCCTCAACGGCGGGGCCGCCGTGTAAAATATAACGCTCCAAAGTTGCCCGCAGGCGAGGGAGCACTCGAGCTGCAGCAATCCCCAGCAGACCACACACACGGCAGGAGCAGTCTGACTCGTTTCGGATCAAATCCTTAATCATAGGCATAGTTTCACCAAGTGCACAGCGTTTTAGACCACACATTTTATTCAAATAATTCACTGCCTTCTGATAGGCTACTTAAATAAGTATTTAACTCACGGTCCCCCACAGTATTGTGGGACCTGTAGTGCGGCAATCCTACCCTAATAGGTGCCGTGCCCTTAGGGTTCCCAATGCATAACCCTCCAATGGGCCCCGCAATGTGCACAGTCTCGCATTCTCTGGCGCTGCACGCCCCATGTAGAGCTTAACATGATTCCAAGCTCAATGGCCCGCTTCCAATCCTCGCGGTGGTGCTCCCTCCACGTCCGGGCCGCCGTGTAAAATATAACGCTCCAAAGTTGCCCACAGGCGAGGGAGCACTCGGGCTGCAGCAATCCCCAGCAGACCACACACACGGCAGGAGCAGCCTGACGCGTTTCGGATCAAATCCTTAATCATAGGCAATGTTCCACCAAGTGCACAGCGTTTTAGACCAAACCTTTTATTCAAATATTTCACTGCCTTCTGATAGGCTACTTAAATAAGCATTTAACTCACGGTCCCCCACAGTATTGTGGGACCTGTAGTGCGGCAATCCTACCCTAATGGGTGCCGTGTCTTCAGGGTTCCCAATGCATAACCCTCCAATGGGCCCCGCAATCTGCACAGTCTCGCATTCTCTGGCGCTGCCCTCCCCATGTAGAGCTTAACATGATTCCAAGCTCAATGGCCCGCTTCCAATCCTCGAGGTGGTGCTCCCTCCACGGCCTAGCCGCCGTGTAAAATATAACGCTCCAAAGTTGCCCACAGGCGAGGGAGCACTCGGGCTGCAGAAATCCCCAGCAGACCACACACACGGCAGGAGCAGCCTGACGTGTTTTGGATCAAATCCTTAATCATAGGCATAGTTCCACCAAGTGCACAGCATTTTAGACCACACCTTTTATTCAAATAATTCACTGCCTTCTGATAGGCTACTTAAATAAGCATTTAACTCATGGTCCCCCACAGTATTGTGGGACCTGTAGTGCGGCAATTCTACCCTAATGGGTGCCGTGTCCTCAGGGTTCCCAATGCATAACCCTCCAATGGGCCATGCAATGTGCACAGTCTCGCATTCTCTTGCGCTGCACGCCCCATGTAGAGCTTAACATGAATCCAAGCTCAATGGCCTGCTTCCAATATTCGCGGTGGTGCTCCCTCCGTCGGCCGGGCCGCCGTGTAAAATATAACGCTCCAAAGTTGCCCACAGGCGAGGGAGCACTCCCGGCTGCAGCAATCCCCAGCAGACCACACACAAGGCAGGAGCAGCCTGACGTGTTTCGGATCAAATCCTTAATCATAGGCATAGTTCCACCAAGTGCACAGCGTTTTAGACCACACCTTTTATTCAAATAATTCACTGCCTTCTGATAGGCTACTTAAATACGCATTTAACTCACGGTCCCCCACAGTTTTGTGGGACCTGTAGTGCGGCAATCCTACCCTAATGGGTGCCGTGTCCTCAGGGTTCCCAATGCATAACCCTCCAACGGGCCCCGCAATGTGCACAGTCTCGCATTATCTGGCGCTGCAGGCCCCATGTAGAGCTTAACATGATTCCAAGCTCAATGGCCCGCTTCCAATCCTCGCGGTGGTGCTCCCTCCATGGCCGGGCCGTTGTGTAAAATATAACGCTCCAAAGTTGCCCACAGGCGAGGGAGCACTCGGGCTGCAGCAAGCCCCAGCAGACCACACACACAGCAGGAGCAGCCTGACGCGTTTCGGATCAAATCCTTAATCATAGGCATAGTTCCACCAAGTGCACAGCGTTTTAGACCACACCTTTTATTCAAATAATTCACTGTCTTCTGATAGGCTACTTAAATAAGCATTTAAATCACGGTCCCCCACAGTTTTGTGGGACCTGTAGTGCGGCAATCCTACCCTAATGGGTGCCGTGTCCTCAGGGTTCCCAATGCATAAACCTCCAATGGGCCCCGCAATGTGCACAGTCTCGCATTCTCTTGCGCTGCACGCCCCATGTAGAGCTTAACATGATTCCAAGCTCAATGGCCCGCTTCCAATCCTCGCAGTGGTGCTCCTTCCACGGCCGGGCCGCCGTGTAAAATATAACGCTCCAAAGTTGCCCACAGGCGAGGGAGCACTCGAGCTGCAGCAATCCCCAGCAGACCACACACACGGCAGGAGCAGCCTGACGCGTTTCGGATCAAATCCTTAATCATAGGCATAGTTCCACCAAGTGCACAGCGTTTTAGACCACACCTTTTATTCAAATAATTCACTGCCTTCTGATAGGCTACTTAAATACGCATTTAACTCACGGTCCCCCACAGTATTGTGGGACCTGTAGTGCGGCAATCCTACCCTAATGGGTGCCGAGTCCTCAGGGTTCCCAATGCATAACCCTCCAATGGGCCCCGCAATGTGCACAGTCTCGCATTCTCTGGCGCTGCACGCCCCATGTAGAGCTTAACATGATTCCAAGCTCAATGGCCCGCTTCCAATCCTCGCGGTGGTGCTCCCTCCACCTGCGGGGCCGCCGTGTAAAATATAACGCTCCAAAGTTGCCCACAGGCGAGGGAGCACTTGAGCTGCAGCAATCCCCAGCAGACCACACACACGGCAGGAGCAGCCTGACTCGTTTCGGATCAAATCCTTAATCATAGGCATAGTTTCACCAAGTGCACAGCGTTTTAGACCACACATTTTATTCAAATAATTCACTGCCTTCTGATAGGCTACTTAAATAAGTATTTAACTCACGGTCCCCCACAGTATTGTGGGACCTGTAGTGCGGCAATCCTACCCTAATAGGTGCCGTGCCCTTAGGGTTCCCAATGCATAACCCTCCAATGGGCCCCGCAATGTGCACAGTCTCGCATTCTCTGGCGCTGCACGCCCCATGTAGAGCTTAACATGATTCCAAGCTCAATGGCCCGCTTCCAATCCTCGCGGTGGTGCTCCCTCCACGTCCGGGCCGCCGTGTAAAATATAACGCTCCAAAGTTGCCCACAGGCGAGGGAGCACTCGGGCTGCAGCAATCCCCAGCAGACCACACACACGGCAGGAGCAGCCTGACGCGTTTCGGATCAAATCCTTAATCATAGGCAATGTTCCACCAAGTGCACAGCGTTTTAGACCACACCTTTTATTCAAATATTTCACTGCCTTCTGATAGGCTACTTAAATAAGCATTTAACTCACGGTCCCCCACAGTATTGTGGGACCTGTAGTGCGGCAATCCTACCCTAATGGGTGCCGTGTCTTCAGGGTTCCCAATGCATAACCCTCCAATGGGCCCCGCAATCTGCACAGTCTCGCATTCACTGGCGCTGCCCTCCCCATGTAGAGCTTAACATGATTCCAAGCTCAATGGCCCGCTTCCAATCCTCGCGGTGGTGCTCCCTCCACGGCCGGGCCGCCGTGAAAAAATATAACGCTCTAAAGTTGCCCACAGGCGAGGGAGCACTCGGGCTGCAGAAATCCCCAGCAGACCACACACACGGCAGGAGCAGCCTGACGTGTTTTGGATCAAATCCTTAATCATAGGCATAGTTCCACTAAGTGCACATCGTTTTAGACCACACATTTTATTCAAATAATTCACTGCCTTCTGATAGGCTACTTAAATAAGTATTTAACTCACGGTCCCCCACAGTATTGTGGGACCTGTAGTGAGGCAATCCTACCCTAATAGGTGCCGTGCCCTTAGGGTTCCCAATGCATAACCCTCCAATGGGCCCCGCAATGTGCACAGTCTCGCATTCTCTGGCGCTGCTTCCCCCATGTAGAGCTTAACATGATTCCAAGCTCAATGGCCCGCTTCCAATCCTCGCGGTGGTGCTCCCTCCACGTCCGGGCCGCCGTGTAAAATATAACGCTCCAAAGTTGCCCACAGGCGAGGGAGCACTCGGGCTGCAGCAATCCCCAGCAGACCACACACACGGCAGGAGCAGCCTGACGCGTTTCGGATCAAATGCTTAATCATAGGCAATGTTCCACCAAGTGCACAGCGTTTTAGACCACACCTTTTATTCAAATATTTCACTGCCTTCTGATAGGCTACTTAAATAAGCATTTAACTCATGGTCCCCCACAGTATTGTGGGACCTGTAGTGCGGCAATCGTACCCTAATGGGTGCCGTGTCCTCAGGGTTCCCAATGCATAACCCTCCAATGGGCCCCGCAATGTGCACAGTCTCGCATTCTCTGGCGCTGCACGCCCCATGTAGAGCTTAACATGATTCCAAGCTCAATGGCCCGCTTCCAATCCTCGCAGTGGTGCTCCCTCCACGGCCGCGCCGCCGTGTAAAATATAACGCTCCAAAGTTGCCCACAGGCGAGGGAGCACTCGAGCTGCAGCAATCCCCAGCAGACCACACACACGGCAGGAGTAGCCTGACGCGTTTCGGATCAAATCCTTAATCATAGGCATAGTTCCACCAAGTGCACAGCATTTTAGACCACACCTTTTATTCAAATAATTCACTGCCTTCTGATAGGCTACTTAAATAAGCATTTAAATCACGGTCCCCCACAGTTTTGTGGGACCTGTAGTGCGGCAATCCTACCCTAATGGGTGCCGTGTCCTCAGAGTTCCCAATGCATAAACCTCCAATGGGCCCCGCAATGTGCACAGTCTCGCATTCTCTTGCGCTGCACGCCCCATGTAGAGCTTAACATGATTCCAAGCTCAATGGCCCGCTTCCAATCCTCGCAGTGGTGCTCCTTCCACGGCCGGGCCGCCGTGTAAAATATAACGCTCCAAAGTTGCCCACAGGCGAGGGAGCACTCGAGCTGCAGCAATCCCCAGCAGACCACACACACGGCAGGAGCAGCCTGACGCGTTTCGGATCAAATCCTTAATCATAGGCATAGTTCCACCAAGTGCACAGCGTTTTAGACCACACCTTTTATTCAAATAATTCACTGCCTTCTGATAGGCTACTTAAATACGCATTTAACTCACGGTCCCCCACAGTATTGTGGGACCTGTAGTGCGGCAATCCTACCCTAATGGGTGCCGAGTCCTCAGGGTTCCCAATGCATAACCCTCCAATGGGCCCCGCAATGTGCACAGTCTCGCATTCTCTGGCGCTGCACGCCCCATGTAGAGCTTAACATGATTCCAAGCTCAATGGCCCGCTTCCAATCCTCGCGGTGGTGCTCCCTCCACCTGCGGGGCCGCCGTGTAAAATATAACGCTCCAAAGTTGCCCACAGGCGAGGGAGCACTTGAGCTGCAGCAATCCCCAGCAGACCACACACACGGCAGGAGCAGCCTGACTCGGTTCGGATCAAATCCTTAATCATAGGCATAGTTTCACCAAGTGCACAGCGTTTTAGACCACACATTTTATTCAAATAATTCACTGCCTTCTGATAGGCTACTTAAATAAGTATTTAACTCACGGTCCCCCACAGTATTGTGGGACCTGTAGTGCGGCAATCCTACCCTAATAGGTGCCGTGCCCTTAGGGTTCCCAATGCATAACCCTCCAATGGGCCCCGCAATGTGCACAGTCTCGCATTCTCTGGCGCTGCACGCCCCATGTAGAGCTTAACATGATTCCAAGCTCAATGGCCCGCTTCCAATCCTCGCGGTGGTGCTCCCTCCACGTCCGGGCTGCCGTGTAAAATATAACGCTCCAAAGTTGCCCACAGGCGAGGGAGCACTCGGGCTGCAGCAATCCCCAGCAGACCACACACACGGCAGGAGCAGCCTGACGCGTTTCGGATCAAATCCTTAATCATAGGCAATGTTCCACCAAGTGCACAGCGTTTTAGACCACACCTTTTATTAAAATATTTCACTGCCTTCTGATAGGCTACTTAAATAAGCATTTAACTCACGGTCCCCCACAGTATTGTGGGACCTGTAGTGCGGCAATCCTACCCTAATGGGTGCCGTGTCTTCAGGGTTCCCAATGCATAACCCTCCAATGGGCCCCGCAATCTGCACAGTCTCGCATTCACTGGCGCTGCCCTCCCCATGTAGAGCTTAACATGATTCCAAGCTCAATGGCCCGCTTCCAATCCTCGCGGTGGTGCTCCCTCCACGGCCGGGCCGCCGTGAAAAAATATAACGCTCTAAAGTTGCCCACAGGCGAGGGAGCACTCGGGCTGCAGAAATCCCCAGCAGACCACACACACGGCAGGAGCAGCCTGATTTGTTTTGGATCAAATCCTTAATCATAGGCATAGTTCCACTAAGTGCACATCGTTTTAGACCACACATTTTATTCAAATAATTCACTGCCTTCTGATAGGCTACTTAAATAAGTATTTAACTCACGGTCCCCCACAGTAT
This sequence comes from Calotriton arnoldi, assembly GCA_963921515.1. Taxonomy (NCBI): domain Eukaryota; kingdom Metazoa; phylum Chordata; class Amphibia; order Caudata; family Salamandridae; genus Calotriton; species Calotriton arnoldi. Next base: position 133,757 of record CAWUFW010010641.1, on the reverse strand, counting down.
TGTGGGACCTGTAGTGAGGCAATCCTACCCTAATAGGTGCCGTGCCCTTAGGGTTCCCAATGCATAACCCTCCAATGGGCCCCGCAATGTGCACAGTCTCGCATTCTCTGGCACTGCTTCCCCCATGTAGAGCTTAACATGATTCCAAGCTCAATGGCCCACTTCCAATCCTCGCGGTGGTGCTCCCTCCACGTCCGGGCCGCCGTGTAAAATATAACGCTCCAAAGTTGCCCACAGGCGAGGGAGCACTCGGGCTGCAGCAATCCCCAGCAGACCACACACACGGCAGGAGCAGCCTGACGCGTTTCGGATCAAATGCTTAATCATAGGCAATGTTCCACCAAGTGCACAGCGTTTTAGACCAAACCTTTTATTCAAATATTTCACTGCCTTCTGATAGGCTACTTAAATAAGCATTTAACTCATGGTCCCCCACAGTATTGTGGGACCTGTAGTGCGGCAATCGTACCCTAATGGGTGCCGGGTCCTCAGGGTTCCCAATGCATAACCCTCCAATGGGCCCCGCAATGTGCAAAGTCTCGCATTCTCTGGCGCTGCACGCCCCATGTAGAGCTTAACATGATTCCAAGCTCAATGGCCCGCTTCCAATCCTCACGGTGGTGCTCCCTCCACGGCCGCGCCGCCGTGTAAAATATAACGCTCCAAAGTTGCCCACAGGCGAGGGAGCACTCGAGCTGCAGCAATCCCCAGCAGACCACACACACAGCAGGAGTAGCCTGACGCGTTTCGGATCAAATCCTTAATCATAGGCATAGTTCCACCAAGTGCACAGCATTTTAGACCACACCTTTTATTCAAATAATTCACTGCCTTCTGATAGGCTACTTAAATAAGCATTTAACTCACGGTCCCCCACAGTATTGTGGGACCTGTAGTGCGGCAAGCCTACCCTAATGGGTGCCGTGTCCTCAGGGTTCCCAATGCATAACCCTCCAATGGGCCCCGCAATCTGCACAGTCTCGCATTCTCTGGCGCTGCACGCCCCATGTAGAGCTTAACATGAATCCAAGCTCAATGGCCTGCTTCCAATACTCGCGGTGGTGCTCCCTCCACGGCCGGGCCGCTGTGTAAAATATAACGCTCCAAAGTTGCCCACAGGCGAGGGAGCACTCGAGCTGCAGCAATCCCCAGCAGACCACACACACGGCAGGAGCAGCCTGACGCGTTTCGGATCAAATCCTTAATCATAGGCATAGTTCCACCAAGTGCACAGCGTTTTAGACCACACCTTTTATTCAAATAATTCACTGCCTTCTGATAGGCTACTTAAATACGCATTTAACTCACGGTCCCCCACAGTATTGTGGGACCTGTAGTGCGGCAATCCTACCCTAATGGGTGCCGAGTCCTCAGGGTTCCCAATGCATAACCCTCCAATGGGCCCCGCAATGTGCACAGTCTCGCATTCTCTGGCGCTGCACGCCCCATGTAGAGCTTAACATGATTCCAAGCTCAATGGCCCGCTTCCAATCCTCGCGGTGGTGCTCCCTCCACCTGCGCGGGCCGCCGTGTAAAATATAACGCTCCAAAGTTGCCCACAGGCGAGGGAGCACTTGAGCTGCAGCAATCCCCAGCAGACCACACACACGGCAGGAGCAGCCTGACTCGGTTCGGATCAAATCCTTAATCATAGGCATAGTTTCACCAAGTGCACAGCGTTTTAGACCACACATTTTATTCAAATAATTCACTGCCTTCTGATAGGCTACTTAAATAAGTATTTAACTCACGGTCCCCCACAGTATTGTGGGACCTGTAGTGCGGCAATCCTACCCTAATAGGTGCCGTGCCCTTAGGGTTCCCAATGCATAACCCTCCAATGGGCCCCGCAATGTGCACAGTCTCGCATTCTCTGGCGCTGCACGCCCCATGTAGAGCTTAACATGATTCCAAGCTCAATGGCCCGCTTCCAATCCTCGCGGTGGTGCTCCCTCCACGTCCGGGCTGCCGTGTAAAATATAACGCTCCAAAGTTGCCCACAGGCGAGGGAGCACTCGGGCTGCAGCAATCCCCAGCAGACCACACACACGGCAGGAGCAGCCTGACGCGTTTCGGATCAAATCCTTAATCATAGGCAATGTTCCACCAAGTGCACAGCGTTTTAGACCACACCTTTTATTAAAATATTTCACTGCCTTCTGATAGGCTACTTAAATAAGCATTTAACTCACGGTCCCCCACAGTATTGTGGGACCTGTAGTGCGGCAATCCTACCCTAATGGGTGCCGTGTCTTCAGGGTTCCCAATGCATAACCCTCCAATGGGCCCCGCAATCTGCACAGTCTCGCATTCACTGGCGCTGCCCTCCCCATGTAGAGCTTAACATGATTCCAAGCTCAATGGCCCGCTTCCAATCCTCGCGGTGGTGCTCCCTCCACGGCCGGGCCGCCGTGAAAAAATATAACGCTCTAAAGTTGCCCACAGGCGAGGGAGCACTCGGGCTGCAGAAATCCCCAGCAGACCACACACACGGCAGGAGCAGCCTGATTTGTTTTGGATCAAATCCTTAATCATAGGCATAGTTCCACCAAGTGCACATCGTTTTAGACCACACATTTTATTCAAATAATTCACTGCCTTCTGATAGGCTACTTAAATAAGTATTTAACTCACGGTCCCCCACAGTATTGTGGGACCTGTAGTGAGGCAATCCTACCCTAATAGGTGCCGTGCCCTTAGGGTTCCCAATGCATAACCCTCCAATGGGCCCCGCAATGTGCACAGTCTCGCATTCTCTGGCACTGCTTCCCCCATGTAGAGCTTAACATGATTCCAAGCTCAATGGCCCACTTCCAATCCTCGCGGTGGTGCTCCCTCCGCGTCCGGGCCGCCGTGTAAAATATAACGCTCCAAAGTTGCCCACAGGCGAGGGAGCACTCGGGCTGCAGCAATCCCCAGCAGACCACACACACGGCAGGAGCAGCCTGACGCGTTTCGGATCAAATGCTTAATCATAGGCAATGTTCCACCAAGTGCACAGCGTTTTAGACCACACCTTTTATTCAAATATTTCACTGCCTTCTGATAGGCTACTTAAATAAGCATTTAACTCATGGTCCCCCACAGTATTGTGGGACCTGTAGTGCGGCAATCGTACCCTAATGGGTGCCGGGTCCTCAGGGTTCCCAATGCATAACCCTCCAATGGGCCCCGCAATGTGCAAAGTCTCGCATTCTCTGGCGCTGCACGCCCCATGTAGAGCTTAACATGATTCCAAGCTCAATGGCCCGCTTCCAATCCTCACGGTGGTGCTCCCTCCACGGCCGGCGCCGCCGTGTAAAATATAACGCTCCAAAGTTGCCCACAGGCGAGGGAGCACTCGAGCTGCAGCAATCCCCAGCAGACCACACACACGGCAGGAGTAGCCTGACGCGTTTCGGATCAAATCCTTAATCATAGGCATAGTTCCACCAAGTGCACAGCATTTTAGACCACACCTTTTATTCAAATAATTCACTGCCTTCTGATAGGCTACTTAAATAAGCATTTAACTCACGGTCCCCCACAGTATTGTGGGACCTGTAGTGCGGCAAGCCTACCCTAATGGGTGCCGTGTCCTCAGGGTTCCCAATGCATAACCCTCCAATGGGCCCCGCAATCTGCACAGTCTCGCATTCTCTGGCGCTGCACGCCCCATGTAGAGCTTAACATGAATCCAAGCTCAATGGCCTGCTTCCAATACTCGCGGTGGTGCTCCCTCCACGGCCGGGCCGCCGTGTAAAATATAACGCTCCAAAGTTGCCCACAGGCGAGGGAGCACTCCCGGCTGCAGCAATCCCCAGCAGACCACACACAAGGCAGGAGCAGCCTGACGTGTTTCGGATCAAATCCTTAATCATAGGCATAGTTCCACCAAGTGCACAGCGTTTTAGACCACACCTTTTATTCAAATAATTCACTGCCTTCTGATAGGCTACTTAAATACACATTTAACTCACGGTCCCCCACAGTTTTGTGGGATCTGTAGTGCGGCAATCCTACCCTAATGGGTGCCGTGTCCTCAGGGTTCCCAATGCATAACCCTCCAATGGGCCCCGCAATGTGCACAGTCTCGCATTATCTGGCGCTGCAGGCCCCATGTAGAGCTTAACATGATTCCAAGCTCAATGGCCCGCTTCCAATCCTTGGGGTGGTGCGCCCTCCATGGCCGGGCCGTTGTGTAAAATATAATGCTCCAAAGTTGCCCACAGGCGAGGGAGCACTCGGGCTGCAGCAAGCCCCAGCAGACCACACACACGGCAGGAGCAGCCTGACGCGTTTCGGATCAAATCCTTAATCATAGGCATAGTTCCACCAAGTGCACAGCGTTTTAGACCACACCTTTTATTCTAATAATTCACTGCCTTCTGATAGGCTGCTTAAATAAGCATTTAACTCACGGTCCCCCACAGTATTGTGGGACCTGTAGTGCGGGAATCCTACCCTAATGGGTGCCGTGTCCTCAGGGTTCCCAATGCATAACCCTCCAATGGGCCCCGCAATGTGCACAGTCTCGCATTCTCTGGCGCTGCACGCCCCATGTAGAGCTTGACATGATTCCAAGCTCAATGGTCCACTTCCAATCCTCGCTGTGGTGCTCCCTCCACGGCCGGGCCGCTGTGTAAAATATAACGCTCCAAAGTTGCCCACAGGCGAGGGAGCACTCGGGCTGCAAGCAATCCCCAGCAGACCACAAACACGGCAGGAGCAGCCTGACGCGTTTTGGATCAAATCCTTAATCATAGGCATAGTTCCACCAAGTGCACAGCGTTTTAGACCACACCTTTTATTCAAATAATTCACTGCCTTCTGATAGGCTACTTAAATACGCATTTAACTCACGGTCCCCCACAGTATTGTGGGACCTGTAGTGCGGCAATCCTACCCTAATGGGTGCCGTGTCCTCAGGGTTCCCAATGCATAACCCTCCAATGGGCCCCGCAATGTGCACATTCTCTGGCGCTGCACGCCCCATGTAGAGCTTAACATGATTCCAAGCTCAATGGCCGCTTCCAATCCTCGCGGTGGTGCTCCCTTCACGGCGGGGCCGCCGTGTAAAATATAACGCTCCAAAGTTGCCCACAGGCGAGGGAGCACTCGAGCTGCAGCAATCCCCAGCAGACCACACACACGGCAGGAGCAGCCTGACTCGTTTCGGATCAAATCCTTAATCATAGGCATAGTTTCACCAAGTGCACAGCGTTTTAGACCACACATTTTATTCAAATAATTCACTGCCTTCTGATAGGCTACTTAAATAAGTATTTAACTCACGGTCCCCCACAGTATTGTGGGACCTGTAGTGCGGCAATCCTACCCTAATAGGTGCCGTGCCCTTAGGGTTCCCAATGCATTACCCTCCAATGGGCCCCGCAATGTGCACAGTCTCGCATTCTCTGGCGCTGCACGCCCCATGTAGAGCTTAACATGATTCCAAGCTCAATGGCCCGCTTCCAATCCTCGCGGTGGTGCTCCCTCCACGTCCGGGCCGCCGTGTAAAATATAACGCTCTAAAGTTGCCCACAGGCGAGGGAGCACTCGGGCTGCAGCAATCCCCAGCAGACCACACACACGGCAGGAGCAGCCTGACGCGTTTCGGATCAAATCCTTAATCATAGGCAATGTTCCACCAAGTGCACAGCGTTTTAGACCACACCTTTTATTCAAATATTTCACTGCCTTCTGATAGGCTACTTAAATAAGCATTTAACTCACGGTCCCCCACAGTATTGTGGGACCTGTAGTGCGGCAATCCTACCCTAATGGGTGCTGTGTCTTCAGGGTTCCCAATGCATAACCCTCCAATGGGCCCCGCAATCTGCACAGTCTCGCATTCTCTGGCGCTGCCCTCCCCATGTAGAGCTTAACATGATTCCAAGCTCAATGGCCCGCTTCCAATCCTCGCGGTGGTGCTCCCTCCATGGCTGGGCCGCCGTGTAAAATATAACGCTCCAAAGTTGCCCACAGGCGAGGGAGCACTCGGGCTGCAGAAATCCCCAGCAGACCACAAACACGGCAGGAGCAGCCTGACGTGTTTTGGATCAAATCCTTAATCATAGGCATAGTTCCACCAAGTGCACAGCATTTTAGACCACACCTTTTATTCAAATAATTCACTGCCTTCTGATAGGCTACTTAAATAAGCATTTAACTCATGGTCCCCCACAGTATTGTGGGACCTGTAGTGCGGCAATTCTACCCTAATGGGTGCCGTGTCCTCAGGGTTCCCAATGCATAACCCTCCAATGGGCCCCGCAATGTGCACAGTCTCGCATTCTCTGGCGCTGCACGCCCCATGTAGAGCTTAACATGATTCCAAGCTCAATGGCCCTCTTCCAATCCTCGCGGTGGTGCTCCCTCCACGGCCGGGCCGCCGTGTAAAATATAACGCTCCAAAGTTGCCCACAGGCGAGGGAGCACTCGAGCTGCAGCAATCCCCAGCAGACCACACACACGGCAGGAGTAGCCTGACGCGTTTCGGATCAAATCCTTAATCATAGGCATAGTTCCACCAAGTGCACAGCATTTTAGACCACACCTTTTATTCAAATAATTCACTGCCTTCTGATAGTCTACTTAAATAAGCATTTAACTCACGGTCCCCCACAGTATTGTGGGACCTGTAGTGCGGCAATTCTACCCTAATGGGTGCTGTGTCCTCAGGGTTCCCAATGCATAACCCTCCAATGGGCCCCGCAATCTGCCCAGTCTCGCATTCTCTGGCGCTGCACGCCCCATGTAGAGCTTAACATGAATCCAAGCTCAATGGCCTGCTTCCAATATTCGCGGTGGTGCTCCCTCCACGGCCGGGCCGCCGTGTAAAATATAACGCTCCAAAGTTGCCCACAGGCGAGGGAGCACTCCTGGCTGCAGCAATCCCCAGCAGACCACACACAAGGCAGGAGCAGCCTGACGTGTTTCGGATCAAATCCTTAATCATAGGCATAGTTCCACCAAGTGCACAGCGTTTTAGACCACACCTTTTATTCAAATAATTCACTGCCTTCTGATAGGCTACTTAAATCCGCATTTAACTCACGGTCCCCCACAGTTTTGTGGGACCTGTAGTGCGGCAATCCTACCCTAATGGGTGCCGTGTCCTCAGGGTTCCCAATGCATAACCCTCCAATGGGCCCCGCAATGTGCACAGTCTCGCATTATCTGGCGCTGCAGGCCCCATGTAGAGCTTAACATGATTCCAAGCTCAATGGCCCGCTTCCAATCCTCGCGGTGGTGCTCCCTCCATGGCCGGGCCGTTGTGTAAAATATAACGCTCCAAAGTTGCCCACAGGCGAGGGAGCACTCGGGCTGCAGCAAGCCCCAGCAGACCACACACACGGCAGGAGCAGCCTGACGCGTTTCGGATCAAATCCTTAATCATAGGCATAGTTCCACCAAGTGCACAGCGTTTTAGACCACACCTTTTATTCAAATAATTCACTGTCTTCTGATAGGCTACTTAAATAAGCATTTAAATCACGGTCCCCCACAGTTTTGTGGGACCTGTAGTGCGGCAATCCTACCCTAATGGGTGCTGTGTCCTTAGGGTTCCCAATGCATAACCCTCCAATGAGCCCCGCAATGTGCACAGTCTCGCATTCTCTGGCGCTGCACGCCCCATGTAGAGCTTAACATGATTCCAAGCTCAATGGCCCGCTTCCAATCCTCGCGGTGGTGCTCCCTCCATGTCCGGGCCGCCGTGTAAAATATAACGCTCCAAAGTTGCCCACAGGCGAGGGAGCACTCGGGCTGCAGCAATCCCCAGCAGACCACACATACGGCAGGAGCAGCCTGACGCGTTTCGGATCAAATCCTTAATCATAGGCATAGTTCCACCAAGTGCACAGCGTTTTAGACCACACCTTTTATTCTAATAATTCACTGCCTTCTGATAGGCTGCTTAAATAAGCATTTAACTCACGGTCCCCCACAGTATTGTGGGACCTGTAGTGCGGGAATCCTACCCTAATGGGTGCCGTGTCCTCAGGGTTCCCAATGCATAACCCTCCAATGGGCCCCGCAATGTGCACAGTCTCGCATTCTCTGGCGCTGCACGCCCCATGTAGAGCTTGACATGATTCCAAGCTCAATGGTCCACTTCCAATCCTCGCTGTGGTGCTCCCTCCACGGCCGGGCCGCTGTGTAAAATATAACGCTCCAAAGTTGCCCACAGGCGAGGGAGCACTTGGGCTCAAGCAATCCCCAGCAGACCACAAACACGGCAGGAGCAGCCTGACGCGTTTTGGATCAAATCCTTAATCATAGGCATAGTCCACCAAGTGCACAGCGTTTTAGACCACACCTTTTATTCAAATAATTCACTGCCTTCTGATAGGCTACTTAAATACGCATTTAACTCACGGTCCCCCACAGTATTGTGGGACCTGTAGTGCGGCAATCCTACCCTAATGGGTGCCGTGTCCTCAGGGTTCCCAATGCATAACCCTCCAATGGGCCCCGCAATGTGCACAGTCTCTGGCGCTGCACGCCCCATGTAGAGCTTAACATGATTCCAAGCTCAATGGCCGCTTCCAATCCTCGCGGTGGTGCTCCCTTCACGGCGGGGCCGCCGTGTAAAATATAACGCTCCAAAGTTGCCCACAGGCGAGGGAGCACTCGAGCTGCAGCAATCCCCAGCAGACCACACACACCGGCAGGAGCAGCCTGACTCATTTCGGATCAAATCCTTAATCATAGGCATAGTTTCACCAAGTGCACAGCGTTTTAGACCACACATTTTATTCAAATAATTCACTGCCTTCTGATAGGCTACTTAAATAAGTATTTAACTCACGGTCCCCCACAGTATTGTGGGACCTGTAGTGCGGCAATCCTACCCTAATAGGTGCCGTGCCCTTAGGGTTCCCAATGCATTACCCTCCAATGGGCCCCGCAATGTGCACAGTCTCGCATTCTCTGGCGCTGCACGCCCCATGTAGAGCTTAACATGATTCCAAGCTCAATCGCCCGCTTCCAATCCTCGCGGTGGTGCTCCCTCCACGTCCGGGCCGCCGTGTAAAATATAACGCTCCAAAGTTGCCCACAGGCGAGGGAGCACTCGGGCTGCAGCAATCCCCAGCAGACCACACACACGGCAGGAGCAGCCTGACGCGTTTCGGATCAAATCCTTAATCATAGGCAATGTTCCACCAAGTGCACAGCGTTTTAGACCACACCTTTTATTCAAATATTTCACTGCCTTCTGATAGGCTACTTAAATAAGCATTTAACTCACGGTCCCCCACAGTATTGTGGGACCTGTAGTGCGGCAATCCTACCCTAATGGGTGCTGTGTCTTCAGGGTTCCCAATGCATAACCCTCCAATGGGCCCCGCAATCTGCACAGTCTCGCATTCTCTGGCGCTGCCCTCCCCATGTAGAGCTTAACATGATTCCAAGCTCAATGGCCCGCTTCCAATCCTCGCGGTGGTGCTCCCTTCATGGCTGGGCCGCCGTGTAAAATATAACGCTCCAAAGTTGCCCACAGGCGAGGGAGCACTCGGGCTGCAGAAATCCCCAGCAGACCACAAACACGGCAGGAGCAGCCTGACGTGTTTTGGATCAAATCCTTAATCATAGGCATAGTTCCACCAAGTGCACAGCATTTTAGACCACACCTTTTATTCAAATAATTCACTGCCTTCTGATAGGCTACTTAAATAAGCATTTAACTCATGGTCCCCCACAGTATTGTGGGACCTGTAGTGCGGCAATCCTACCCTAATGGGTGCCGTGTCCTCAGGGTTCCCAATGCATAACCCTCCAATGGGCCCCGCAATGTGCACAGTCTCGCATTCTCTGGCGCTGCACGCCCCATGTAGAGCTTAACATGATTCCAAGCTCAATGGCCCTCTTCCAATCCTCGCGGTGGTGCTCCCTCCACGGCCGGGCCGCCGTGTAAAATATAACGCTCCAAAGTTGCCCACAGGCGAGGGAGCACTCGAGCTGCAGCAATCCCCAGCAGACCACACACACGGCAGGAGTAGCCTGACGCGTTTCGGATCAAATCCTTAATCATAGGCATAGTTCCACCAAGTGCACAGCATTTTAGACCACACCTTTTATTCAAATAATTCACTGCCTTCTGATAGTCTACTTAAATAAGCATTTAACTCACGGTCCCCCACAGTATTGTGGGACCTGTAGTGCGGCAATTCTACCCTAATGGGTGCTGTGTCCTCAGGGTTCCCAATGCATAACCCTCCAATGGGCCCCGCAATCTGCCCAGTCTCGCATTCTCTGGCGCTGCACGCCCCATGTAGAGCTTAACATGAATCCAAGCTCAATGGCCTGCTTCCAATATTCGCGGTGGTGCTCCCTCCACGGCCGGGCCGCCGTGTAAAATATAACGCTCCAAAGTTGCCCACAGGCGAGGGAGCACTCCTGGCTGCAGCAATCCCCAGCAGACCACACACAAGGCAGGAGCAGCCTGACGTGTTTCGGATCAAATCCTTAATCATAGGCATAGTTCCACCAAGTGCACAGCGTTTTAGACCACACCTTTTATTCAAATAATTCACTGCCTTCTGATAGGCTACTTAAATCCGCATTTAACTCACGGTCCCCCACAGTTTTGTGGGACCTGTAGTGCGGCAATCCTACCCTAATGGGTGCCGTGTCCTCAGGGTTCCCAATGCATAACCCTCCAATGGGCCCCGCAATGTGCACAGTCTCGCATTATCTGGCGCTGCAGGCCCCATGTAGAGCTTAACATGATTCCAAGCTCAATGGCCCGCTTCCAATCCTCGCGGTGGTGCTCCCTCCATGGCCGGGCCGTTGTGTAAAATATAACGCTCCAAAGTTGCCCACAGGCGAGGGAGCACTCGGGCTGCAGCAAGCCCCAGCAGACCACACACACGGCAGGAGCAGCCTGACGCGTTTCGGATCAAATCCTTAATCATAGGCATAGTTCCACCAAGTGCACAGCGTTTTAGACCACACCTTTTATTCAAATAATTCACTGTCTTCTGATAGGCTACTTAAATAAGCATTTAAATCACGGTCCCCCACAGTTTTGTGGGACCTGTAGTGCGGCAATCCTACCCTAATGGGTGCTGTGTCCTTAGGGTTCCCAATGCATAACCCTCCAATGAGCCCCGCAATGTGCACAGTCTCGCATTCTCTGGCGCTGCACGCCCCATGTAGAGCTTAACATGATTCCAAGCTCAATGGCCCGCTTCCAATCCTCGCGGTGGTGCTCCCTCCATGTCCGGGCCGCCGTGTAAAATATAACGCTCCAAAGTTGCCCACAGGCGAGGGAGCACTCGGGCTGCAGCAATCCCCAGCAGACCACACACACGGCAGGAGCAGCCTGACGCGTTTCGGATCAAATCCTTAATCATAGGCAATGTTCCACCAAGTGCACAGCGTTTTAGACCACACCTTTTATTCAAATATTTCACTGCCTTCTGATAGGCTACTTAAATAAGCATTTAACTCACGGTCCCCCACAGTATTGTGGGACCTGTAGTGCGGCAATCCTACCCTAATGGGTGCCGTGTCTTCAGGGTTCCCAATGCATAACCCTCCAATGGGCCCCGCAATGTGCACAGTCTCCCATTCTCTGGCGCTGCACGCCCCATGTAGAGCTTAACATGATTCCAAGCTCAATGGCCCGCTTCCAATCCTCGCGGTGGTGCTCCCTCCATGTCCGGGCCGCCGTGTAAAATATAACGCTCCAAAGTTGCCCACAGGCGAGGGAGCACTCGGGCTGCAGCAATCCCCAGCAGACCACACACAAGGCAGGATCAGCCTAACGTGTTTCGGATCAAATCCTTAATCATAGGCATAGTTCCAGCAAGTGCACAGTGTTTTAGACCACACCTTTTATTCAAATAATTCACTTCCTTCTGATAGGCTACTTAAATACGCATTTAACTCACGGTCCCCCACAGTTTTGTGGGACCTGTAGTGCGGCAATCCTACCCTAATGGGTGCCGTGTCCTCAGGGTTCCCAAAGCATAACCCTCCAATGGGCCCCGCAATGTGCACAGTCTCGCATTCTCTGGCGCTGCACGCCCCATGTAGAGTTTAACATGATTCCAAGCTCAATGGCCCGCTTCCAATCCTCGCAGTGGTGCTCCTTCCATGGCCGGGCCGCCGTGTAAAATATAACGCTCCAAAGTTGCCCACAGGCGAGGGAGCACTCGAGCTGCAGCAATCCCCAGCAGACCACACACACGGCAGGAGCAGCCTGACGCGTTTCGGATCAAATCCTTAATCATAGGCATAGTTCCACCAAGTGCACAGCGTTTTAGACCACACCTTTTATTCAAATAATTCACTGCCTTCTGATAGGCTACTTAAATACGCATTTAACTCACGGTCCCCCACAGTATTGTGGGACCTGTAGTGCGGCAATCCTACCCTAATGGGTGCCGAGTCCTCAGGGTTCCCAATGCATAACCCTCCAATGGGCCCCGCAATGTGCACAGTCTCGCATTCTCTGGCGCTGCATGCCCCATGTAGAGCTTAACATGATTCCAAGCTCAGTGGCCCGCTTCCAATCCTCGCGGTGGTGCTCCCTCCACGGCGGGGCCGCCGTGTAAAATATAACGCTCCAAAGTTGCCCACAGGCGAGGGAGCACTCGAGCTGCAGCAATCCCCAGCAGACCACACACACGGCAGGAGTAGCCTGACGCGTTTCGGATCAAATCCTTAATCATAGGCATAGTTCCACCAAGTGCACAGCATTTTAGACCACACCTTTTATTCAAATAATTCACTGCCTTCTGATAGTCTACTTAAATAAGCATTTAACTCACGGTCCCCCACAGTATTGTGGGACCTGTAGTGCGGCAATTCTACCCTAATGGGTGCTGTGTCCTCAGGGTTCCCAATGCATAACCCTCCAATGGGCCCCGCAATCTGCCCAGTCTCGCATTCTCTGGCGCTGCACGCCCCATGTAGAGCTTAACATGAATCCAAGCTCAATGGCCTGCTTCCAATATTCGCGGTGGTGCTCCCTCCACGGCCGGGCCGCCGTGTAAAATATAACGCTCCAAAGTTGCCCACAGGCGAGGGAGCACTCCTGGCTGCAGCAATCCCCAGCAGACCACACACAAGGCAGGAGCAGCCTGACGTGTTTCGGATCAAATCCTTAATCATAGGCATAGTTCCACCAAGTGCACAGCGTTTTAGACCACACCTTTTATTCAAATAATTCACTGCCTTCTGATAGGCTACTTAAATCCGCATTTAACTCACGGTCCCCCACAGTTTTGTGGGACCTGTAGTGCGGCAATCCTACCCTAATGGGTGCCGTGTCCTCAGGGTTCCCAATGCATAACCCTCCAATGGGCCCCGCAATGTGCACAGTCTCGCATTATCTGGCGCTGCAGGCCCCATGTAGAGCTTAACATGATTCCAAGCTCAATGGCCCGCTTCCAATCCTCGCGGTGGTGCTCCCTCCATGGCCGGGCCGTTGTGTAAAATATAACGCTCCAAAGTTGCCCACAGGCGAGGGAGCACTCGGGCTGCAGCAAGCCCCAGCAGACCACACACACGGCAGGAGCAGCCTGACGCGTTTCGGATCAAATCCTTAATCATAGGCATAGTTCCACCAAGTGCACAGCGTTTTAGACCACACCTTTTATTCAAATATTTCACTGCCTTCTGATAGGCTACTTAAATAAGCATTTAACTCACGGTCCCCCACAGTATTGTGGGACCTGTAGTGCGGCAATCCTACCCTAATGGGTGCCGTGTCTTCAGGGTTCCCAATGCATAACCCTCCAATGGGCCCCGCAATGTGCACAGTCTCGCATTCTCTGGCGCTGCACGCCCCATGTAGAGCTTAACATGATTCCAAGCTCAATGGCCCGCTTCCAATCCTCGCGGTGGTGCTCCCTCCATGTCCGGGCCGCCGTGTAAAATATAACGCTCCAAAGTTGCCCACAGGCGAGGGAGCACTCGGGCTGCAGCAATCCCCAGCAGACCACACACAAGGCAGGATCAGCCTAACGTGTTTCGGATCAAATCCTTAATCATAGGCATAGTTCCAGCAAGTGCACAGTGTTTTAGACCACACCTTTTATTCAAATAATTCACTTCCTTCTGATAGGCTACTTAAATACGCATTTAACTCACGGTCCCCCACAGTTTTGTGGGACCTGTAGTGCGGCAATCCTACCCTAATGGGTGCCGTGTCCTCAGGGTTCCCAAAGCATAACCCTCCAATGGGCCCCGCAATGTGCACAGTCTCGCATTCTCTGGCGCTGCACGCCCCATGTAGAGTTTAACATGATTCCAAGCTCAATGGCCCGCTTCCAATCCTCGCAGTGGTGCTCCTTCCATGGCCGGGCCGCCGTGTAAAATATAACGCTCCAAAGTTGCCCACAGGCGAGGGAGCACTCGAGCTGCAGCAATCCCCAGCAGACCACACACACGGCAGGAGCAGCCTGACGCGTTTCGGATCAAATCCTTAATCATAGGCATAGTTCCACCAAGTGCACAGCGTTTTAGACCACACCTTTTATTCAAATAATTCACTGCCTTCTGATAGGCTACTTAAATACGCATTTAACTCACGGTCCCCCACAGTATTGTGGGACCTGTAGTGCGGCAATCCTACCCTAATGGGTGCCGAGTCCTCAGGGTTCCCAATGCATAACCCTCCAATGGGCCCCGCAATGTGCACAGTCTCGCATTCTCTGGCGCTGCATGCCCCATGTAGAGCTTAACATGATTCCAAGCTCAGTGGCCCGCTTCCAATCCTCGCGGTGGTGCTCCCTCCACGGCGGGGCCGCCGTGTAAAATATAACGCTCCAAAGTTGCCCACAGGCGAGGGAGCACTCGAGCTGCAGCAATCCCCAGCAGACCACACACACGGCAGGAGTAGCCTGACGCGTTTCGGATCAAATCCTTAATCATAGGCATAGTTCCACCAAGTGCACAGCATTTTAGACCACACCTTTTATTCAAATAATTCACTGCCTTCTGATAGTCTACTTAAATAAGCATTTAACTCACGGTCCCCCACAGTATTGTGGGACCTGTAGTGCGGCAATTCTACCCTAATGGGTGCTGTGTCCTCAGGGTTCCCAATGCATAACCCTCCAATGGGCCCCGCAATCTGCCCAGTCTCGCATTCTCTGGCGCTGCACGCCCCATGTAGAGCTTAACATGAATCCAAGCTCAATGGCCTGCTTCCAATATTCGCGGTGGTGCTCCCTCCACGGCCGGGCCGCCGTGTAAAATATAACGCTCCAAAGTTGCCCACAGGCGAGGGAGCACTCCTGGCTGCAGCAATCCCCAGCAGACCACACACAAGGCAGGAGCAGCCTGACGTGTTTCGGATCAAATCCTTAATCATAGGCATAGTTCCACCAAGTGCACAGCGTTTTAGACCACACCTTTTATTCAAATAATTCACTGCCTTCTGATAGGCTACTTAAATCCGCATTTAACTCACGGTCCCCCACAGTTTTGTGGGACCTGTAGTGCGGCAATCCTACCCTAATGGGTGCCGTGTCCTCAGGGTTCCCAATGCATAACCCTCCAATGGGCCCCGCAATGTGCACAGTCTCGCATTATCTGGCGCTGCAGGCCCCATGTAGAGCTTAACATGATTCCAAGCTCAATGGCCCGCTTCCAATCCTCGCGGTGGTGCTCCCTCCATGGCCGGGCCGCTGTGTAAAATATAACGCTCCAAAGTTGCCCACAGGCGAGGGAGCACTCGGGCTGCAGCAAGCCCCAGCAGACCACACACACGGCAGGAGCAGCCTGACGCGTTTCGGATCAAATCCTTAATCATAGGCATAGTTCCACCAAGTGCACAGCGTTTTAGACCACACCTTTTATTCAAATAATTCACTGTCTTCTGATAGGCTACTTAAATAAGCATTTAAATCACGGTCCCCCACAGTTTTGTGGGACCTGTAGTGCGGGAATCCTACCCTAATGGGTGCTGTGTCCTTAGGGTTCCCAATGCATAACCCTCCAATGAGCCCCGCAATGTGCACAGTCTCGCATTCTCTGGCGCTGCACGCCCCATGTAGAGCTTAACATGATTCCAAGCTCAATGGCCCGCTTCCAATCCTCGCGGTGGTGCTCCCTCCATGTCCGGGCCGCCGTGTAAAATATAACGCTCCAAAGTTGCCCACAGGCGAGGGAGCACTCGGGCTGCAGCAATCCCCAGCAGACCACACACACGGCAGGAGCAGCCTGACGCGTTTCGGATCAAATCCTTAATCATAGGCAATGTTCCACCAAGTGCACAGCGTTTTAGACCACACCTTTTATTCAAATATTTCACTGCCTTCTGATAGGCTACTTAAATAAGCATTTAACTCACGGTCCCCCACAGTATTGTGGGACCTGTAGTGCGGCAATCCTACCCTAATGGGTGCCGTGTCTTCAGGGTTCCCAATGCATAACCCTCCAATGGGCCCCGCAATGTGCACAGTCTCGCATTCTCTGGCGCTGCACGCCCCATGTAGAGCTTAACATGATTCCAAGCTCAATGGCCTGCTTCCAATCCTCGCGGTGGTGCTCCCTCCATGTCCGGGCCGCCGTGTAAAATATAACGCTCCAAAGTTGCCCACAGGCGAGGGAGCACTCGGGCTGCAGCAATCCCCAGCAGACCACACACAAGGCAGGATCAGCCTGACGTGTTTCGGATCAAATCCTTAATCATAGGCATAGTTCCAGCAAGTGCACAGTGTTTTAGACCACACCTTTTATTCAAATAATTCACTTCCTTCTGATAGGCTACTTAAATACGCATTTAACTCACGGTCCCCCACAGTTTTGTGGGACCTGTAGTGCGGCAATCCTACCCTAATGGGTGCCGTGTCCTCAGGGTTCCCAAAGCATAACCCTCCAATGGGCCCCGCAATGTGCACAGTCTCGCATTCTCTGGCGCTGCACGCCCCATGTAGAGTTTAACATGATTCCAAGCTCAATGGCCCGCTTCCAATCCTCGCAGTGGTGCTCCTTCCATGGCCGGGCCGCCGTGTAAAATATAACGCTCCAAAGTTGCCCACAGGCGAGGGAGCACTCGAGCTGCAGCAATCCCCAGCAGACCACACACACGGCAGGAGCAGCCTGACGCGTTTCGGATCAAATCCTTAATCATAGGCATAGTTCCACCAAGTGCACAGCGTTTTAGACCACACCTTTTATTCAAATAATTCACTGCCTTCTGACAGGCTACTTAAATACGCATTTAACTCACGGTCCCCCACAGTATTGTGGGACCTGTAGTGCGGCAATCCTACCCTAATGGGTGCCGAGTCCTCAGGGTTCCCAATGCATAACCCTCCAATGGGCCCCGCAATGTGCACAGTCTCGCATTCTCTGGCGCTGCATGCCCCATGTAGAGCTTAACATGATTCCAAGCTCAGTGGCCCGCTTCCAATCCTCGCGGTGGTGCTCCCTCCACGGCGGGGCCGCCGTGTAAAATATAACGCTCCAAAGTTGCCCACAGGCGAGGGAGCACTCGAGCTGCAGCAATCCCCAGCAGACCACACACACGGCAGGAGCAGCCTGACTCATTTCGGATCAAATCCTTAATCATAGGCATAGTTTCACCAAGTGCACAGCGTTTTAGACCACACATTTTATTCAAATAATTCACTGCCTTCTGATAGGCTACTTAAATAAGTATTTAACTCACGGTCCCCCACAGTATTGTGGGACCTGTAGTGCGGCAATCCTACCCTAATAGGTGCCGTGCCCTTAGGGTTCCCAATGCATAACCCTCCAATGGGCCCCGCAATGTGCACAGTCTCGCATTCTCTGGCGCTGCACGCCCCATGTAGAGCTTAACATGATTCCAAGCTCAATGGCCCGCTTCCAATCCTTGCGGTGGTGCTCCCTCCACGTCCGGCCCGCCGTGTAAAATATAACGCTCCAAAGTTGCCCACAGGCGAGGGAGCACTCGGGCTGCAGCAATCCCCAGCAGACCACACACACGGCAGGAGCAGCCTGATGTGTTTTGGATCAAATCCTTAATCATAGGCATAGTTCCACCAAGTGCACAGCATTTTAGACCACACCTTTTATTCAAATAATTCACTGCCTTCTGATAGGCTACTTAAATAAGCATTTAACTCATGGACCCCCACAGTATTGTGGGACCTGTAGTGCGGCAATCCTACCCTAATGGGTGCCGTGTCCTCAGGGTTCCCAATGCATAACCCTCCAATGGGCCCCGCAATGTGCACAGGTTCGCATTCTCCGGCGCTGCACGCCCCATGTAGAGCTTAACATGATTCCAAGCTCAATGGCCCGCTTCCAATCCTCGCGGTGGTGCTCCCTCCACGGCCGGGCCGCCGTGTAAAATATAATGCTCCAAAGTTGCCCACAGGCGAGGGAGCACTCGAGCTGCAGCAATCCCCAGCAGACCACACACACGGCAGGAGTAGCCTGACGCGTTTCGGATCAAATCCTTAATCATAGGCATAGTTCCACCAAGTGCACAGCATTTTAGACCACACCTTTTATTCAAATAATTCACTGCCTTCTGATAGGCTACTTAAATAAGCATTTAACTCATGGTCCCCCACAGTATTGTGGGACCTGTAGTGCGGCAATCCTACCCTAATGGGTGCCGTGTCCTCAGGGTTCCCAATGCATAACCCTCCAATGGGCCCCGCAATCTGCACAGTCTCGCATTCTCTGGCACTGCACGCCCCATGTAGAGCTTAACATGAATCCAAGCTCAATGGCCTGCTTCCAATACTCGCGGTGGTGCTCCCTCCACGGCCGGGCCGCCGTGTAAAATATAACGCTCCAAAGTTGCCCACAGGCGAGGGAGCACTCCCGGCTGCAGCAATCCCCAGCAGACCACACACAAGGCAGGAGCAGCCTGACGTGTTTCGGATCAAATCCTTAATCATAGGCATAGTTCCACCAAGTGCACAGCGTTTTAGACCACCCCTTTTATTCAAATAATTCACTGCCTTCTGATAGGCTACTTAAATACGCATTTAACTCACGGTCCCCCACAGTTTTGTGGGACCTGTAGTGCGGCAATCCTACCCTAATGGGTGCCGTGTCCTCAGGGTTCCCAATGCATAACCCTCCAATGGGCCCCGCAATGTGCACAGTCTCGCATTATCTGGCGCTGCAGGCCCCATGTAGAGCTTAACATGATTCCAAGCTCAATGGCCCGCTTCCAATCCTCGCGGTGGTGCGGCCTCCATGGCCGGGCCGTTGTGTAAAATATAACGCTCCAAAGTTGCCCACAAGCGAGGGAGCACTCGGGCTGCAGCAAGCCCCAGCAGACCACACACACGGCAGGAGCAGCCTGACGCGTTTCGGATCAAATCCTTAATCATAGGCATAGTTCCACCAAGTGCACAGCGTTTTAGACCACACCTTTTATTCAAATAATTCACTGTCTTCTGATAGGCTACTTAAATAAGCATTTAAATCACGGTCCCCACAGTTTTGTGGGACCTGTAGTGCGGCAATCCTACCCTAATGGGTGCTGTGTCCTCAGGGTTCCCAATGCATAACCCTCCAATGGGCCCCGCAATGTGCACAGACTCGCATTCTCTGGCGCTGCACGCCCCATGTAGAGCTTAACATGATTCCAAGCTCAATGGCCCGCTTCCAATTCTCGCAGTGGTGCTCCTTCCACGGCCGGGCCGCAGTGTAAAATATAACGCTCCAAAGTTGCCCACAGGCGAGGGAGCACTCGAGCTGCAGCAATCCCAGCAGACCACACACACGGCAGGAGCAGCCTGACGCGTTTCGGATCAAATCCTTAATCATAGGCATAGTTCCACCAAGTGCACAGCGTTTTAGACCACACCTTTTATTCAAATAATTCACTGCCTTCTGATAGGCTACTTAAATAAGCATTTAACTCACGGTCCCCCACAATATTGTGGGACCTGTAGTACCGCATTCCTACCCAAATGGGTGCCGTGTCCTCAGGGTTCCCAATGCATAACCCTCCAATGGGCCCCGCAATGTGCACAGTCTCGCATTCTCTGGCGCTGCACGCCCCATGTAGAGCTTAACATGATTCCAAGCTCAATGGTCCACTTCCTATCCTCGCTGTGGTGCTCCCTCCACGGCCGGGCCGCTGTGTAAAATATAACGCTCCAAAGTTGCCCACAGGCGAGGGAGCACTCGGGCTGCAGTAATCCCCAGCAGACCACACACACGGCAGGAACAGCCTGACGCATTTCGGATCAAATCCTTAATCATAGGCATAGTTCCACCAAGTGCACAGCGTTTTAGACCACACCTTTTATTCAAATAATTCACTGCCTTCTGATAGGCTACTTAAATAAGCATTTAACTCACGGTCCCCCACAGTATTGTGGGACCTGTAGTGCGGCAATCCTACCCTAATGGATGCCGTGTCCGCAGGTTTCCCAATGCGTAACCCTCCAATGGGCCCCGCAATCTGCACAGTCTCGCATTCTCTGGCGCTGCACGCCCCATGTAGAGCTTAACATGATTCCAAGCTCAATGGCCCGCTTCCAATCCTCGTGGTGGTGCTCCCTCCACGGCCGGGCCGCCGTGTAAAATATAACGCTCCAAAGTTGCCCACAGGCGAGAGAGCACTCGGGCTGCAGCAATCCCCAGCAGACCACAAACACGGCAGGAGCAGCCTGACGCGTTTTGGATCAAATCCTTAATCATAGGCATAGTCCACCAAGTGCACAGCGTTTTAGACCACACCTTTTATTCAAATAATTCACTGCCTTCTGATAGGCTACTTAAATACGCATTTAACTCACGGTCCCCCACAGTATTGTGGGACCTGTTGTGCGGCAATCCTACCCTAATGGGTGCCGTGTCCTCAGGGTTCCCAATGCATAACCCTCCGATGGGCCCTGCAATGTGCACAGTCTCGCATTCTCTGGTGCTGCACGCCCCATGTAGAGCTTAAAATGATTCCAAGCTCAATGGCCCGCTTCCAATCCTTGCGGTGGTGCTCCCTCCACGGCCGGACCGCCGGGTAAAATATAACGCTCCAAAGTTGCCCACAGGCGAGGGAGCACTCGAGCTGCAGCAATCCCCGGCAGACCACACACACGGCAGGAGCAGCCTGTCGCGTTTCGGATCAAATCCTTAATTATAGGCATAGTTCCACCAAGTGCACAGCGTTTTAGACCACACCTTTTATTCAAATAATTCACTGCCTTCTGATAGGCTACTTAAATAAGCATTTAACTCACGGTACCCCACAGTATTGTGGGACCTGTAGTGCGGCAATGCTACCCTAAGGGGTGCCGTGTCCTCAGGGTTCCCAATGCATAACCCTCCAATGTGCCCCGCAATGTGCACATTCTCTGGCGCTGCACGCCCCATGTAGAGCTTAATATGATTCCAAGCTCAATGGTCCACTTCCAATCTTCGCGGTGGTGCTCCCTCCACGGCCTGGCCGCCGTGTAAAATATAACGCTCCAAAGTTGCCCACAGGCGAGGGAGCACTCGGGCTGCAGCAATCGCCAGCAGACGACACACATGGCAGGAACAGCCTGACTCGTTTCGGATCAAATCCTTAATCATAGGCATAGTTCCACCAAGTGCACAGCGTTTTAGACCACACCTTTTATTCAAATAATTCACTGCCTTCTGATAGGCTACTTAAATAAGCATTTAACTCACGGTCCCCCACAGTATTGTGGGACCTGTAGTGCGGCAATCCTACCCTAATGGGAGCCGTGTCCTCAGGGTTCCCAATGCATAACCCTCCAATGGGCCCCGCAATCTGCACAGTCTCGCATTCTCTGGCACTGCACGCCCCATGTAGAGCTTAACATGATTCCAAGCTCAATGGCCCTCTTCCAATCCTCGCGGTGGTGCTCCCTCCACGGCGGGGCCGCCGTGTAAAATATAACACTCCAAAGTTGCCCACAGGCGAGGGAGCACTCGGGCTGCAGCAATCCCCAGCAGACCACACACACGGCAGGAGCAGCCTGACGCGTTTCGGATCAAATCCTTAATCATAGGCATAGTTCCACCAAGTGCACAGCGTTTTAGACCACACCTTTTATTCAAATAATTCACTGCCTTCTGATAGGCTACTTAAATACGCACTTAACTCATGGTCCCCCACAGTATTGTGGGACCTGTAGTGCGGCAATCCTACCCTAATGGGTGCCGTGTCCTCAGGGTTCCCAATGCATAGCCCTCCAATGGGCCCCGCAATGTGCACAGTCTCGAATTCTCTGGCCCTGCACGCCCCATGTAGATCTTAACATGATTCCAAGCTCAATGGCCCGCTTCCAATCCTCGTGGTGGTGCTCCCTCCACGGCCTGGCCGCCGTGTAAAATATAACGCTCCAAAGTTGCCCACAGGCGAGGGAGCACTCGGGCTGCAGCAATCCCCAGCAGACCACACACAAGGCAGGAGCAGCCTGACGCGTTTCGGATCAAATCCTTAATCATAGGCATAGTTCTACCAAGTGCACAGCGTTTTAGACCACACCTTTTATTCAAATAATTCACTGCCTTCTGATAGGCTACTTAAATACGCATTTAACTCACGGTCCCCCACAGTATTGTGGGACCTGTAGTGCGGCAATCCTACCCTAATGGGTGCCGTGTACTCAGGGTTCCCAATGCATAACCCTCCAATGGGCCCCGCAATGTGCACAGTCTCGCATTCTCTGGCGCTGCACGCCCCATGTAGAGCTTAACATGATTCCAAGCTCAATGGCCCGCTTCCAATCCTTGCGGTGGTGCTCCCTCCACGGCCGGGCCGCCGTGTAAAATATAACGCTCCAAAGTTGCCCACAGGCGAGGGAGCACTCGAGATGCAGCAATCCCCAGCAGACCACACACACGGCAGAAGCAGCCTGACGCGTTTCGGATCAAATCCTTAATCATAGGCATAGTTCCACCAAGTGCACAGCGTTTTAGACCACACCTTTTATTCAAATAATTCACTGCCTTCTGATAGGCTACTTAAATAAACATTTAACTCACGGTCCCCCACAGTATTACCTTACGGGTCTCAAGGCGCTGGGGGCCGTCGTGGAAATTAAGTGAGCTATTGTCCAGAGTCACATGGTGCTGAGCTGAGCTGCCGTCGGAGCCGGGGATCAAACCGTGAGTCCTGTGCTCCGAAGTCAGCTGCCCTGGCCGCTGCACCCCACCTCTCCTTTGGTGACTAATAACGTCTATAGACTTTAATCTGTAACGTTTTACTGAAAACATCTACAATAGTTATTCAGAGAATATTTTCAATATTTATTAAAAATCCAATGTAATGAAAAAGTTGGGTTTTTAATACATATTTAGGACAATTAACTTTTAGAAAGTAACATATTACCTGCTTGAACCTCCAGTAGTCTTATTGGCATTAGACTACTGACAGCTGGTCTGCCAGTGCTTGTCCTTAATAAAGCATGAAAACTGCTCCCAGAGAAGGGATCATAGCCTTGGCATGGGAAAGAGTTTTTCCCCTTCCAGAAAAGACAGCTGGGATGTACCCAAGAATTTCAAACTTTTAAAGGAGCAAGGATAGGCCAACCCTTTCACAGGTAAAAGTAAACTAACCTGGGAGAAGGCAAGCCTATTTCTCCTATGCTCACACCAGCCAGACCTGACTCCAAACCCAGTGGGGGGTAGGCTGCCCCCAACACCAGTTTGTTTGGAGTGGACACAGTGAAGGGACTGCTCATTTCCCTCACACACCTCTGGGTATACAAAGAGGCTCTGCACAAGGCAGAAAGGGTTTCCTTATCTTGAATTTTAGGAGTGAGGTTCACTGGGGATTGTTTGGTGTAGCCCAAATAGGAACTACTGAAAAAGTGGGCAGCATAACCTTCACCCCATTGGTTAGCGAAGAGCCAAGAATCACCCTATTTACTGTCTAGTGCCACCCATAAAGGAGGCAGACTAATGAACCCTCCTCAGAACAATTGCTGGACCTCACATAGATCAAGAGGATTTAACCCTGTTTGCTGTAGCCTGAGGGGGATCCTGAAGGACTGGATCTGCTTCCTCTTGTATCCAAGAAAAGAGGCGGACTCCAATGGTCATTGGGTTGACCTCCTGTGTTGCAACAGGGAGACAACAAGCTGAAAAATTAGTTTTGCCTGGATTCCTGTCACCCAGTCACACCTTGACCTGCACTGGACCCTATTCAAGGCTTTTGTTGGATCAAGCTCTAAAGTCCTAAGAGCCTCCCTGTAGGACTTGGCCTTTTTGGCTAAAGTTCCCTCAACTTTTTGCTTTCCCCCTAGACCGTTTTCCTGACATAGAGTTGCCAATTTAGATGCTTTGGGTACTTTGCCACTGCTGATCAGGGTCAAAGTACAAGGGTTCCCTATGTAAAGTACAATGGTAATTGCTTGGCCATGATTGGTATGTTTGCCTTAGTAGTAAAAGTCCCTAGTGATGTGCACTGTGTGTGCAAGGGCTAGTAATGCAAAGGCGCGCTGAGAAGGGAACTCAGGCCTTCAGTGTAGGGCCTGCGCGCAGTTTGCTAAGTTAGCATGTTGTCCTGACAAGTGCAACCACTTGTTAGGCCTTACTTTCCCCTTTGCGTACACTGTGGGCACCCCTGTGGTAGGTCCCGGGTAACCCCTGGGCAGGGTGCAGTGTAGGTAAAAGGCAGGACATATACTGAGGTGTGTGCTATGTCCTGACAGTGAAAAAACACTCCATTTTGTTTTCACTGGTGAAAGGCCATTCTGCCCATAGGACAGAATGGGGGAGGCTGGGTATGGTATTTTTTTGTCCTAGTTTCCTAGAAGTTTATAATGGAGAGGTGAAGTTTAGTATGTATGAACTCACAGTGTCATAACACATCTTTCTATGAAAGTGGTTTTGTCACTGTGTGTTCAGAAACCACTCTTTTAGAAAGTGGCTGAGTTTTGTGCTTTAAGCATTTCTGTGTGTATCTGCTGAATGTGGATTGACTGTCTGGATCTGAGATGGGAGGGGGTGAGATGGCACCTGGCTGACCTGCATCTGGTGAGTATGCGAGGAGAAACCCCGGGAGGTGAAGAGGCCTGGGTTGCAGCTATAGAACAATTAACCCATCTCCTGCTGAGTGATTAAGTGTCCAGACCCCCAGTATCAAAGGGAGAAAAGGGACACTGGGAGGGAGACACCCAGAACTGATTTAGGCAGGGGTCAGGGACCCCTGAGCACAACAAACTTCAAAGACATGAAGGGGTATAACTAAGAGAACTGAAACCCCTAGAATTTGGTGTAATTTTGAATAGCGAAATAGACAGGTCGAGTCTGCAAAGGCTTTGACCTCTTTCGTGGTCAAGAAGAACTTCTGCCAAGGAAGAAGTTGCTGAAGAGACTGCTGGATAGGACTGACCCTTGCTTCGTGATCTGGGGCTGGCCTGCAGTTTGTAGCTTTTACTAAGGAAGAGACTGAAGGGACATTGCAGTGGGTGGTGTCCCCCCCTTCTTGAACAGGACTGTGCTTTGTGCTGTGTCCTGAACCCCTAGGGCCTGAGGTGAGCTGCTCCCTGTTTGGAAACACAGGAACATAAAAGTTTCCGGAGAAGTCCCAAGCAACGCGGTGTGCGCGTGCTTTTGCAGCTTGAGACCCTCAGAAATTGTAC
Source organism: Calotriton arnoldi (assembly GCA_963921515.1). Lineage (NCBI taxonomy): Eukaryota > Metazoa > Chordata > Amphibia > Caudata > Salamandridae > Calotriton > Calotriton arnoldi. The sequence goes on along the minus strand of CAWUFW010010641.1, from coordinate 108,255 downwards.
CTTGTGATCGTGGGCACGCAGGAGTAAACTGAGTCTCGGACGCACAGGGTGCTTGTCGTGGTGCAAGCCAAGGCGTTGGTCAAGAGCGCCTGGTCATTGTGTGCACCGAGAGAAGAGGTGAGACTCGGACTCGCAGGGTGCGTGTCGTGGTGCAAGCCGAGGTGTTGGTGAAGAGTGCCTGGTCGTTGTGTGCACCGGGAGAAGAGGTGAGACTCGACGCGCAAGGTGCGTGTCGAGGTGCAACCAGAGGCGCTGGTGAGGAGTGCCTGGGTAGCGTGTGCACCGAAATCGAAGTGTCTCCACAAGTGCTGAGGGCGGGTCTCGGTGTCCACTGAGACCACTGGAAGGAGGGCCAGGTCATTGGGCCCCCGGAGTGCAACAGTAGCGGCCCGGACCGGCAGTCTCGGAGGAGCGGAGTCGCCGGCCCGAGCTCGCGGTGCCCATTGACGGAGTTCTGGATCAAGGCCCAAGTCGCTGAAGGAGGGGAGGAGAGTGGGTTCGCGCCCCCCCAGGTAACGTGGATCACCACCTGGGGTGGGGAACGGGCTCGGAGGGACACTCTCTCGGCCTCTCGCTCCTGGCAGCTGCATGAGCCTGTTGCTTCGGCTCGGATCGAGGCCTGTGCTGGCCCAAGGAGGGGCAGTACTGGGGCCGGAGTGAGAAGCAGTACTTTTGTGTCATCATTGATCCATGTTGGGGGCAACTGTTAACGGTCACCTAGACTGTTGTATTACACTTTGCATTATTGCTGCTAACGAACTATCGAACTGTCGTATGACGCCTGACTCTATTTGTGCCTGACAAACTACATGATGGGTGCGCTACGCACTGCGTTATTTTCTCTTGCAGAGTACCTCTATCAATCAATCAGGGGTTTGTTAAAGCGCGACTACTCACCCGTAAGGGTCTCAGGGCCCTAGGGGTGGGGGGGGGTTGCAGGTTCCATTCCATCAAGAAGGGGGTCTGTCGAAGAGCCAGGTTTTGAGGTTTCTTGCGAAGATGGGGAGCGATGTTGTCTGTCTGAGGTGGAGCGGAAGGGCGTTCCATGCTTTGGCCGCGAGGAAGGAGAAGGAGCGTCCTCCCGATCTGGTCTTTCTGGTGCGGGGGACCACGGCGTAGGAGAGCTGGGCTGATCGTAAGGTCCTTTGGGGTGCATGGAATTTGAGTCGGCTGTTCAGGTATGCTGGTCCGGTGCCATGGAGGGCCTTGTGTGCGTGGGTGAGCATCTTGAAGGTGATTCTCGCCTCAACAGGGAGCCAGTGGAGTGTGCGCAGGTGCTGGGAGATGTGGCAGTGTTTTGGCAGGTTGAGGACCAGTCTGCGGCGGCGTTCTGGATGTTCTGTAGCTTGCATGTCAGGTGTTTGTTTATTCCGGCGTAGAGTGCATTGCCGTAGTCGAGTCTGCTGGTGACAAAGGCGTGAGTGACGGTCTTTTGGTGTTCGAGGGGGATCCATTTGAAGGTCTTATGAAGGAGGCGGAGGGTGGGGAAGCAGGAAGACGAGACAGAGTTGATCTGGTGGCCCATTTAAAGCTCGGAGTCCAGGATCATTCCCAGGTTGCGTGCGTGGTCCGTGGGGGTTGGCGGGTTTCCGAGGGCGGGGGGCCACCAGGTGTCGCTCCAGGCGTCGGGGTTTGGGCCCATGATGAGTACTTCTGTTTTGTTGGTGTTTAGTTGTAGGCAGCTGTTTTTCATCCATTTGGCGACGGCTTCCATGCCTTCTCGAAAGTTACGTCTGGCGGTGTTGGGCTCGTTGGATAGGGAGAGGATGAGCTGGGTGTCGTCTGCGTATGACACGATGTTGAGTCCGTAGGTTCTGACGATGGGGGCAAGTGGAGCCATGTAGACGTTGAAGAGCGTCGGGCTGAGGGAGGAGCCCTGGGGGACTCCGCAGGTGGTAGGTGTGGGGTCCGAGAGGAAAGGGGGGAGTCTGACCTGCTGCGTCCTGCTGGAGAGGAAGGAGCGGATCCAGTCGAGGGCCTTGTCCTGGATTCCTGCATCGTAGAGTCTGCGTATTAGGGTGCGGTGGGAGACTGTGTCGAACACCTCTGATAGGTCGAGGAGGATGAGGGCTACTGTTTCTCCTTTGTCCAGTAGGGTGCGGATGTCGTCTGTTGAGGTGAGGAGGGCGGTTTCCGTACTGTGGTTTTTTCTGAAGCCGGATTGGGAGGAGTCGAGGATGTTGTGTTCTTCAATGAATGTGGCGAGTTGGCTGTTGATGGCTTTCTCGATAACTTTCGCAGGGAACGGGAGCAGGGAGATGGGTCTGTAGTTTTTGAGGTCGGTGGGGTCCGCTGAGGGTTTCTTTAGGAGGGGGTTGACCTCGGCGTGTTTCCAGTCGTCAGGGAACGAGGCGGTCGCCAGGGAGTGGTTGATGGTGTGGCGGAGCATGGGTGCGATGGTGTCGGTGGCTCTGTTGAAGATGTGGTGGGGGCAGGGGTCCGTGGGGGCCCCTGAGTGGATTGACTTCATTGTCTTCAGTGTGTCTTCGGTGGTGAGGGCTGTCCAGTCGTCAATCGCTGGTTTCCGGGTGTCGGGGGTGGTTGGTGAGGGTTCAGTGTGTTGGTTGTCTTCGTCGAAGTTGTCGTAGATGCTCTTGATTTTGTGGTGGAAAAAGGTGCTGAGTTTGTCGCAGAGGTCTTGTGAGGGAGGGATGTCGGTAGACTCGCTGGTGGGTTGGGTGAACTCCTTGATGATGCTGAAGAGTTCCTTGCTGTTGTGCGCGTGGGTGGAGATTCTGTCTTCAATCGCTTTTTTCCTCGTTTCTCTGATGAGTTGATGGTGGGCGTTGGTGGCTGGCTCTGAAGTTGTTGTGGGCTTCTGTGGATTTGGTGTTCCTCCAGGCCTTTTCGAGGCGGCGGCATGTGCTTCTGGACTCTCAAAGTTCGGTGGTAAACCATCTGGCTTTCATGGCGCGGGTATTGTTGTTTTTCTTGAGGGGCTATGGTGTTGGTGCTGTCCGAGATCCATCTATGCAGGGTTCGGGCTGCGGTGTTGGGGTCGTCATTTTCCGCGATGGTTGGGGTGGAGTTGTTGAGTGAGGAGGTGAGCTGGTCGTCGGTGATTTTGGTCCAGTTTCTTCGTGGAAGCAGGTGCTGGTGTCTGTGGATGGTGGGTGTTCTGAAGGTGAAGTGGACGCAACGATGGTCGGTCCATGGGAGTTCGGTGGTGTGGCTGAAGGTGATGGAGTTTCCTGTAGTGAAGAGGGGGTCGAGGGTGTGTCCTGCTGAGTGCGTGGGCTCGGTCACGATCTGGCGGAGTCCAATGTTGTGGAGGTTGTCCAGGAGGGATGTGGTGTTGGGGTCCAGTTGGTTGTCGAGGTGGAAGTTGAGGTCTCCCAGCAGGGTGTAGTTGGTGGATGCGATGGCCTGCGGGGAGATAATGTCTGTGATGGAGTTGGCGAAGGGTCCGCAGGGTCCAGGGGGTCGGTAGATGAGGGTTCCTCGGAGGGTGGCGGTGGGGCTGGACAGTATCTTGAAGTGAAGGTGTTCCATCAGTTCTGTGGGCTCGTCGGGCAGTGTGCTCAGGTGGAGGCTGGATTTGTGGACAATGGTGATTCCTCCTCCTGGGCGGGTGGGGCGGTCCTTCCTGGAGATCTTGTATCCTTGGGGGATGGCGATGGCGATGTCCGGTCCCGAGGTGGTATTGGTCCAGGTTTCGGTGAAGAACGCAACATCCGGGGTGGTGCTGTCAAGGAGGTCCCAGATTTATGTGGCGTGTGTGTGGAGGGATCGGACGTTGAGGAGGATGCATTGCAGGGTCTTCGATTCGGTTGTGTTCTTGTGGGCGGGTTGTGCTGGATCCGTGTTCTTGGCGGTGCTGCAGGTGTGCCGGCAGCGGTGACAGCTGAAGGGTCTGTGGGTGTCGGCTGGTGATTCTAGCTTGCAGTTGTTGTTGCGGCCTGGGTTGAGTGCGTGGAGTGCTGCTGGCTCATAGCGTTGGAGGGACGGAGGTCCAGGGTTCCTGGCGCTGGTCGCGGACGGGTCGTGGACGGGCGCAGACGGGCTTGCCTTTGACGCGCCTTCGGTGCACCAGCGGCGCGGCCGCGCAGTGGCCGCCATTAAGTAGGGGTCGGGAAAGACTGGACAGCTGGGAGGCGGGAGCGGGGAGGGGAGCTGGATTGGGCCGGTCGCGCTGGGGGGGTGGGGCCGCGGGGGCAGCAGCGGCAGGGAAAGGTAATGGGAGGAAATAAGGGATAAAGAAAAAAGGGAAAATGAGCAGAAATAAGGCACAAAAGAGCAGAGATGCAGAAAAGTGCAGAAAGGTGAAAGATAAAAAGGGTAGAAAAACGAGTGAAAACGAGTGAAAGAGCAGAGTGAGAGGAAGGAGACAGAGGTCCACTGGACCAGCAGGGATGAGGCGCAGGGAAACCTGCGGGTGGAGGAGGGCCTCGATCACCAACACTCGAGAGTGCAGGGGCAGGCCTCACTTAATGGTGGAGCTGCGAGGGTGGGAGAGCAATTTCACTGACAATGAGTCAGTGGTCTTGCTCGCCTGTCCCCGCAGCGGCCGCCATTAAGTAGGGGTCGGGGAGGGCTGGACAGCTGGGAGGCGGGGAGGGGAGCTGGATTGGGCCGGTCGCGCTGGGGGGGAGGGGCCGCTGGGGCAGCAGCGGCGGGGAAAGGTAAAGGGAGGAAATAAGGGATAAAGAAAAAAGGGAAAATAAGCAGAAATAAGGCACAAAAGAGCAGAGATGCAGAAAAGTGCAGAAAGGTGAAAGATAAAAGAGGGTAGAAAAACGAGTGAAAGAGCAGAGCGAGAGGAAGGGAAAATTAGTAGAAATAAGGCACAAAAGAGCAGAGATGCAGAAAAGTGCAGAAAGGTGAAAGATAAAAAAGGGTAGAAAAACGAGTGAAAACGAGTGAAAGAGCAGAGTGAGAGGAAGGAGACAGAGGTCCACTGGACCACCAGGGATGAGGCGCAAGGAAACCTGTGGGTGGAGGACGGCCTCGATCACCAACACTCGAGAGTGCAGGGGCAGGGGCAGGCCTCACTTAATGGTGGAGCTGCGAGGGTGGGAGAGCAATTTCACTGACAATGAGTCAGTGGTCTTGCTTGATTGTAAGCGTGGCACATTGCATTATTTCTTCATCGCACAGTACCTGATTATAACGTGGCGCATTGCATTATTTCTTCAGTGCACAGTACATGATTGTAGCGTGACGCATTGCTTTGTTTCTTCCTTGCACAGGGCATGCTGGTGGTGATACGCATTGCATTATTCCTTCTATTGCAAAGTACATGACTGTGGCGCTACGTATGGCATTGTTTCTCTATTGCCCAGTTCAGGAGTATATCGTTACGCGTTGCAGTATTTCGTTTCTTTTGCAACGTGTGTGATTCTAGCAATACGACCTACCTAACCTTTTGAAAATGGTTAGAAGTCAGCTTAACTGTTGGTTAGAAGCGGTGGTTGGCATTAGAACCTACCAATTCACCGGGAGGAATACTACCCATTATTATATGTTGGTTTTGTAACGTGTGGTCATATCGTATACCTTCTTGTATAAAGATTATACTTGTTTTATAAAAACTCGTGTGGAGTCTATTTGTGGTGACATCATTTGGTTGCTGTGAGTGTAGTTGCACATACTGTATACTCGTGCCTTGGAGATAAGCCTGGCTGCTCATGCTAAGCTACTAAGGGGGTGAGCAGGGCTATCTCAGACGGTGTCCTTACTTAGCCTAACGTTGAAACGAGGGGTCCGGATCTCGCACCCGGCAACAGCGGTGTGGGACAGGGACTCCCGCCTCCAGCATTTGGTGGCGGCGGTGAGGGATAAGGACCCCCACTTCCAACACTCCCCTATAGTCTGGGAGCCTTAGATGAAGAGCTGGGGAAAAATGGACATATGCCTGCAAAGTTTCTGGACTTAAAAAATTCTGACTTCCAGCCATCGGAGAGCAGGGACCAACCACCATAGCCGATCCAGTGAAGGGGCAAATACGCTGGCCTGAAGAAATAAAGTTTGTTCTAGTTGGAGATCCTCTGCCACAGCAAATCCGTTTCAACATGCGCTCACAAGAAGGGATACAAACCTGGGAAGCACTCTGCTGCATTGTTCTTCTGGAGAAATCTGAGACCAAGAAGCAAATTCATTATAGTGCCACGTAATGGGATGGAAGGGTGACGCAAAACTAAAGCTAGATTTATCAAGACATGCAAGGCCACCTTGCATGGCCCCGAGTGGCTTAATAAATCTAGAGTACCGCAATGTAGTGCAAATCACTGCATTGCATTAATCTGCTCAAGGGAGACGTTCCATGGGTGGAGCGTGGCTGTACCCACTTATCCACCCATGGATTTTGGTGCATTCCCAGATTTACCATTACTGGTAGACCTGGGAATGTGTCAAAATGCTAAGCATCCCCAGGGGAGGCGTAACAAGGAGAAATATATTTATTTCTGCTCGGTTTTCCTCTTTTTATGTGTATTGAATTCTGTAGCACACATAGAAAGAGGAAAATGCCACAGAGGAAGGTACCCCTTCCTGCACAAAAACAATCTTGTGTGCAATGCAGGCTTCCTTGCACCACTGAGCAAAGTTGCCTACATTGGTGCTAGGCAGCACATTGTGCGCATGCACAAGGGATAGACTGTAATGCAATGTATAATGTTAAATTCAGTGCATTCCTGCTTTTGCCTTTTATGCAGCGCAGCAAGGTGACTTGCTTTGTTGCACTGCATGAAAGTTTGATAAATATGCCCCCAATTCTCACGTAAAAACTGTGACTGGGCAAAGGTGCAGAAATTATCCGACATGCACCGCAATGGAAGTGGGTGGGAAGTTTGCCTTTTCCTGCTCTGAGTTTTTCCCTAAAAAAATCAACAGCTTCACCTGGACATCGCTCAATGCCTATCTGAATTCACAGTATTCTTTCCAATTCATTTTGGGGAGTGTCTGTGCGAGCCTGTTGCTTGGATCTCGGACCACAGAGAAGCTCTACGCACAATGCATGACTCAAGGCTCTCAGAGAGGGGTGTGGTTGATAATGCTGCCACTGCGGAGCATGGTGCACGGAGCGCAGCGCCTGGGGTCATGGAGGGCGGTGTTTGGTGGCCCATGGGCTCTGCTATAAAGGCCGGTCTGAGGCCACTGACGTGGTCCAGGGCCCACTGTGGCTCCCATAGAAAGGCATTAGTGGCTACAGCCTTGCACCCTTAGCGGTGGCGAGGAAAGGGTAGAGCGCAACCGACTACCTGCATGGGTGGTGAGTTCCTCCCAGCTCTCATCGTCCGCATTGCCAGTGCACTGGTGCACTTTCCCTCTCTAGCCCACTAGCCACCAGCCACAAAGTCCCCCGGTCTCCAAGACCCCAGCAGCCAGAGCGCTGGGTAGCAGACGAGGCCCTGGGGGCCTACAATTCACCGCCGGAGGGTGCGGAGGCATCCAGATCTAGTTTGGTGTGGCTTGCGCTCTGCCTGCAACTAATCGCCCACCCACCAATAATTACACTCTCCACCTTATTTTTTCCATCCATCCATCCTCAGCGTTGCTACAGAGGGGTCGATTCCGATCTCGGCCGGAAGCGCACCTAACAGTATTCGTCCGGAAAAAAAACCAGCCGATTGCGTGTTTCCCGACCGATTCGAACATTCGTCCGGACGAACAAGTACGATGCGTATAACAACCCAGTTTCCGAGCGAGCCGTACTTACCCAATCCAGCTCCTGTTCCCCGCCCGAGCCGGATCCGTAAACGCCGAATCGAGTCGTACGGAAGCAAATACACAGCACCTTCCGGCCGGACGAGTACGATGCGCACTCCGTACGCGCCGAACCCGTCGCTACGTCCGGGACGTTTGAGCATCCGGGCGAGCCGTACATAAGCTCCGCTTTCGCACCACAAGACGATCCACGGCTACGAGACGAACAAGCCTGCTACGAGTACGACTCGAAGGCACAAGAAACCCGAACGAGACGATCCAAGCATGAATCCCATTGCGCAGGTCCTACCTATACTCTACATCTATTACCGGGACCGGCACGGACGAGTACGGCGCAGACGGTAAGTCAAACACCAACAATACAAACAAACGACATGTACCCGAAATATGTCACACACACATAGGGATGCACAAATGACGTACACTAGCAACAGCAGAACCATAGGGATGGGATGGCCATCACCAATGCCATACACACCCATAGGGGGATGGATGCCTACCACCAACACCACCCTACCACCACCCCTACTCAGGGGGGGCTGGATGCCTACCACTACCACCACCCCTACTCAAGGGGGCCTGGATGCCTACCACTACCACCACCCCTACTCAGGGTGGGGGTGGATGCCTGCCACTACCACCACCCCTACTCAGGGGGGGGCTGGATGCCTGCCACTACCACCACCCCACTCAGGGGGTCTGGATGCCTACCACTACCACCACCCCTACTCATAGGGGGCTGGATGCCCATCACTACTACCATCCCCACTCATAGGGGGCTGGATGCCCATCACTACTACCATCCCCACTCATAGGGGCTGGATGCCCATCACTATTACCATCCCCACCCTTAGGGGGCTGGATGCCTGCCACTACCACCACCCCACTCAGGGGGGCTGGATGCCTGTCACTACTACCATCCCCACCCTTAGGGGATGGATGCCTGCTACTACCACCACCCCACTCAGGGGGGGCTGGATGCCTGTCACTACTTCCATCCCCACCCTTAGGGGGATGGATGCCTACCACTACCACCACCCCTACTGAGGGGGGCCTGGATGCCTACCACTACCACCACCCCTACTCAGGCGGGGCTGGATGCCTGCCACTACCACCACCCATACTCAGGGGGGCCTGGATGCCTACCACTACCACCACCCCTACTCATAGGGGGATGGATGCCTACCACTACCACCACCCCTACTCAGGGGGGGGGCTGGATGCCTGCCACTACCACCACCCCTACTCAGGGGGGCTGGATGCCCATCACTACTACCATCCCCACTCATAGGGGGCTGGATGCCCATCACTACTACCATCCCCACTCATAGGGGGCTGGATGCCCATCACTACTACCATCCCCACCCTTAGGGGGATGGATGCCTGCCACTACCACCACCCCACTCAGGGGGGGCTGGATGCCTGTCACTACTACCATCCCCACCCTTAGGGGGGTGGATGCCTACCACTACCACCACCCCTACTCAGGGGGCTGGATGCCTGCCACTACCACCACCCCTACTCAGGGGGCTGGATGCCTGCCACTACCACCACCCCACTCAGGGGGCTGGATGCCTGTCAATACTACCATCCCCACCCTTAGGGGGATGGATGCCTGCCACTACCACCACCCCACTCAGGGGGGCTGGATGCCTGTCACTACTACCATCCCCACCCTTAGGGGATGGATGCCTGCCAGTACCACCACCCCACTCAGGGGGGCTGGATGCCTGTCACTACTACCATCCCCACCCTTAGGGGATGGATGCCTACCACTACCACCACCCCTACTCAGGGGGGCTGGATGCCTGCCACTACCACCACCCCTACTCAGGGGGGCTGGATGCCCATCACTACTACCATCCCCACTCATAGGGGGCTGGATGCCCATCACTACTACCATCCCCACCTTTAGGGGGATGGATGCCTGCCACTACCACCACCCCACTCAGGGGGGCTGGATGCCTGTCACTACTACCATCCCCACCCTTAGGGGATGGATGCCTGCCACTACCACCACCCCACTCAGGGGGCTGGATGCCTGTCACTACTACCATCCCCACCCTTAGGGGGATGGATGCCTACCACTACCACCACCCCTACTCAGGGGGGCTAGATGCCTGCCACTACCACCACCCCTACTCAGGGGGCTGGATGCCCATCACTACTACCATCCCCACTCATAGGGGCTGGATGCCCATCACTACTACCATCCCCACTCATAGGGGGCTGGATGCCCATCACTACTACCATCCCCACCCATTAGGGGGATGGATGCCTACCACTACTACCACCCCTACTCAGGGGGGCTGGATGCCTGTCACTACTACCATCCCCACCCTTAGGGGGATGGATGCCTGCCACTACCACCACCCCTACTCAGGGGGGGCTGGATGCCTGCCACTACCACCACCCCACTCAGGGGGCTGGATGCCTGTCAATACTACCATCCCCACCCTTAGGGGGATGGATGCCTGCCACTACCACCACCCCACTCAGGGGGGCTGGATGCCTGTCACTACTACCATCCCCACCCTTAGGGGATGGATGCCTACCACTACCACCACCCCTACTCAGGGGGGCTGGATGCCTGCCACTACCACCACCCCTACTCAGGGGGCTGGATGCCTGCCACTACCACCACCCCACTCAGGGGGGGCTGGATGCCTGTCACTACTACCATCCCCACCCTTAGGGGGATGGATGCAAGCCACTACCACCACCCCATTCAGGGGGGGCTGGATGCCTGTCACTACTACCATCCCCACCCTTAGGGGGATGGATGCCTACCACTACCACCACCCCTACTCAGGGGGGGCTGGATTCCTGCCACTACCACCACCCCTACTCAGGGGGGCTGGATGCCCATCACTACTACCATCCCCACTCATAGGGGCTGGATGCCCATCACTACTACCATCCCCACTCATAGGGGCTGGATGCCCATCACTACTACCATCCCCACCCTTAGGGGGATGGATGCCTGCCACTACCACCACCCCACTCAGGGGGCTGGATGCCTGTCACTACTACCATCCCCACCCTTAGGGGGATGGATGCCTACCACTACCACCACCCCTACTCAGGGGGGGCTGGATGCCTGCCACTACCACCACCCCTACTCAGGGGGGGCTGGATGCCTGCCACTACCACCACCCCACTCAGGGGGGCTGGATGCCTGTCACTACTACCATTCCCACCCTTAGGGGGATGGATGCCTGCCACTACCACCACCCCACTCAGGGGGGGCTGGATGCCCATCACTACTACCATCCCCACTCATAGGGGGCTGGATGCCCATCACTACTACCATCCCCACTCATAGGGGCTGGATGCCCATCACTACTACCATCCCCACCCTTAGGGGATGGATGCCTGCCACTACCACCACCCCACTCAGGGGGCTGGATGCCTGTCACTACTACCATCCCCACCCTTAGGGGATGGATGCCTACCACTACCACCACCCCTACTCAGGGGGGCTGGATGCCTGTCACTACTACCATCCCCACCCTTAGGGGGATGGATGCCTACCACTACCACCACCCCTACTCAGGGGGGGCTGGATGCCTGCCACTACCACCACCCCTACTCAGGGGGGCTGGATGCCCATCACTACTACCATCCCCACTCATAGGGGGCTGGATGCCCATCACTACTACCATCCCCACTCATAGGGGGCTGGATGCCCATCACTACTACCATCCCCACCCTTAGGGGGATGGATGCCTGCCACTACCACCACCCCACTCAGGGGGGGCTGGATGCCTGTCACTACTATCATCCCCACCCTAAGGGGGATGGATGCCTACCACTACCACCACCCCTACTCAGGGGGCTGGATGCCTGCCACTACCACCACCCCTACTCAGGGGGCTGGATGCCTGCCACTACCACCACCCCACTCAGGGAGGCTGGATGCCTGTCACTACTACCATCCCCACCCTTAGGGGATGGATGCCTACCACTACCACCACCCCTACTCAGGGGGCTGGATGCCTGCCACTACCACCATCCCTACTCAGGGGGCTGGATGCCTGCCACTACCACCACCCCACTCAGGGGGGCTGGATGCCTGTCACTACTACCATCCCCACCCTTAGGGGATGGATGCCTACCACTACCACCACCCCTACTCAGGGGGCTGGATGCCTGCCACTACCACCACCCCTACTCAGGGGGCTGGATGCCTGCCACTACCACCACCCCACTCAGGGGGACTGGATGCCTGTCACTACTACCATCCCCACCCTTAGGGGGATGGATGCCTACCACTACCACCACCCCTACTCAGGGGGGGCTGGATGCCTGCTACTACCTCCACTCCTACTCATAGGACGGGTAATGCATGACACAACCAGCATACTCCCACATAAGGAATGTCTGAAAATTACATCCCCCCCAACACCATGACAAGCGTGTGTAGTCTGTGACAAATGCCTACAACACTGAACATGACATTGAACATACAATGTGACCCCTAGCACATGTGTCACACATACATGTGTGTGGCCTCCACAATGCAAGCCGACCATGGCCACTGTGGCAATGGGGTTGAACACCCCATCAACACAGCGACCAAAAGGTAGGTGTGGGGTCCATAGCTGATGCACCTTTTGAACAGTGTGGCAATGGGGCCCAAAGCCCCATCACCACAGTGACCAAAAGGGAAGTGTGGGGTCCATAGCTGATGCACCTTTTGAACAGTGTGGCAATGGGGCCCAAAGCCCCATCACCACAGTGACCAAAAGGGAAGTGTGGGGTCCATAGCTGATGCACCTTTTGAACAGTGTGGCAATGGGGCCCAAAGCCCCATCACCACAGTGACCAAAAGGGAAGTGTGGGGTCCATAGCTGATGCACCTTTTGAACAGTGTGGCAATGGGGCCCAAAGCCCCATCACCACAGTGACCAAAAGGGAAGTGTGGGGTCCATAGCTGATGCACCTTTTGAACAGTGTGGCAATGGGGCCCAAAGCCCCATCAACACAGTGACCAAAAGGTAGGTGTGGGGTCCATAGCTGATGCACATTTTGAACAGTGTGGCAATGGGGCCCAAAGCACCATCACCACAGTGATCAAAAGGGAAGTGTAGTCAGGGTAAAAGCTGCCAAAGCCAAACTGCATGGATGATTCCTGGTCACACTGTTAAAGATTGCAGGAATCGCTGTTAGCATGAGCTGAAAGCCATTTTGTACTTGGCAGCCATTTTAGTTAGCCATGTGCTCGCCATGTGCTTTCTCCCTCTTCCAGAGTCTTGCACATGCTCAGAGAGGCCTAGCTGGTAGAATGCACCTGCTCCTAGTATACAACTGTCAAGCTATTCTTACTCATGTAAGCAGTTTAGTCTCCCCTCCCACTTTGTGGAGCAAGCAAATTTTGTATGCCCATATTAGTCAATAAGCATGCTTGTATGTGCTAGGACCTCCCCTTGATTTTATGCTGACTATATAACAAATACATATATAAGGACCCTGTTCTCTGCACTCATTAGAATGCCTCCTACAGTGGCCTGCGGGTACCGTAAGATGCAATCTCCCTCATCTGAGGATAATAAAACATGTTTTTTTGATATTACAGCTTCTGTGCCAATCTCTTCTTTGTTGGTCTTAAGGACCAGATGTATCAGTGAACCCCTAAGAAGGTTTTTATTTCTACAGATGGCGCCCGAAAGTGGGACTCATCTGGTGCAGCGGCTATCCAAGGGAGTGGTCTTGAAGGGAGACAGGAATCTACTGAGGAGTACAGGACAGGAATCTACTGAGGAGGTACCCTGCGCACGGAGATTGTTTTGTCTTCCAGCCCAGTATATTTCTGGTCTTCCTGCTCTGATCCTCCAAGTGTTTGCCGCTCCCGACTGAGAACTTCTTTGGCGTGAGTATTTTAAAATGACCGTTAGGTCACTCAGAACTTGGCAGTTGGAACCTGGACACCATTTGATTGGTAAGAGCCGTTTTGCGGCACTTGCTGTTGGTTTGATGCCTTTGATTGGTAAGGTAGTTTTAGTAACACTTACTGTGGCTTTGTTTGTATGATTGGCCAATTTTGGAATTTGTTTTGTAAGTTATATATGCATTGCAATTCATATAGGCAGGTAATGAGGAGATTTTTTTCTAACTTTGAAAATTTGAACGGCACACATTGTGTTAAGTGTCACTTGGAGTATAATGTTATATATGCTATAATATTTTTGGCATGCCTGTTACCAGTACACTTTGCAGAAAGTGTTGCTGTTTTGGAGGTACCGATATGGATTTAGGAAGTACTCAGTTGACTCCCTCAGAGGGGATACCTAAATAGGTTTAGGTATAGTAAAAAGATATTTCTTCCTTGGTGACTAAGTACCCCATGGAACTAAATATGTACATAAAACGGATCCGGATCTGCGCACTTAGTAACATTCATAAGTGGTGATATGCAGAGCGCTTTTTGAGTGTTCTACCAGCCAAAACTGGCGAATTTGGTGTATTTTGGCTTCTTGACCATGGAACAGTTTTTTGGGCTACTTTTGAGAGCTCTTCTTGTAAATATGACTTACAATTAGTATTTACAAATAGGTTGGTCTTGCGTACACTTTGTAAGCTGTCCTAAGTATTGATTTGTGGGTTAAATGTGTGTATAAATGTCTATGTGGGGTTTTTGGTTTGACATTGGTAATACTTGTGTGAGTACTCTTTATGTAAGAATGGCTAGCTTTAAGCGCGCTGTGTTGTGTCCTTCTGTAACTGTCTGAATGAGCTCAATGAGTTTGTTTATGTTTTTTGCTGTCCTCATTCTGTTATGCAAAATGTCATTTAGTTACTTACATATTAAATAAAAATCCAGAAATAAATTATGTAACATATGCTAAACAGCTGCATGTTACTATTAAATTGACAGAGTAAGACACTATACATGTGTGCAACTTGCCACAATGCTAAACATAAAATTAGAATTCGTATTCAATAGGATTAAAATAGGCCTCATACAGAGAGAAAAAAACGAAATTGTGTGTTTTGTAATCAATAGACTTAAATACACAATGTTACAGCCTTTTCCTTAAATACATTGTATTAGACATTAAAAGGCATGCACATCATATGAGTGAATTTGGTCGTTGCTGAACTAAATACACATTATAGAAAGATAGATTTGACTGCATTTAAATGCCTCAGTTTTTAAATAGACTGTGACATGCTTTTCTCTCAGCACCCGAGAAAAAAGCTTTCCGACAGCTGTGTTTAAACTGACTAACTGAAAGAAACCGTTTGACACAGCAAATGGGGATTTAACTCTGTCAGGGTATTTCAAATAATAAAGGGTTTTTTTCCTGAGAAAGGCGTGAAAATTCGACGCCTGCTGACAAACAACAGCTGCATAAATAGCATATGGCTATTCCTGCTCACGGCCACAGACAGGAATGCTGTGTCAGCGATATTTTAAGTCAGTGTAAACCTGGTATACAGGCCTGCATTATTTTAAAAGTTTCAAAACACCAGTTTCATTATTTTGGATAACAGAGAACAAAATTGAAAGTAGGGATTTCCTTTCTTAATGCCTTTTTTATAAGTACATCTATGGTTCTGATGTTAAATGATAATTGTCCTTTTAAAAGTGGCGCAGACTTTTCCTGTTTCAAGTAAGGCTTCTGTGCTTAGGGTTATGAATGAATGCGTTTAAATATGATAGGCTACGAATGAAGCTTGCTTTTCCAATGTGGAATCATCAAAATGGTTGGTTTTATTGATAAAAAATAATAATTATTATATGGGAAAAAATATATTGTTAAAAACAAATGCTTTAAATTCGTTTTTTCATCTTTATAAAGCCTAATCATCATACTGTGAATTCCTAGCATCAAAGTTGAATTTAAGCAGTGCTGTACCGAAAAAAGGGAACTTAAATGTGAAATGTCACTTTACCCAGCCGTACAAAACTTATTTTTATAAGGGTATATCTTATACATTTCTGGTTTCCCATTCCTGGGCTATCTAGAGAACACTCTGGGGGTTCCTATTATGCAAAAATATTGTAGGATATTCATTTTTAAGTGCCCCTACCACCAAAGTCGAAATTGAGCTAAATTCACAATTTTACAAGCAGTTCTACCACTCAAGGCAGTTTTAACGTGCTCTCAGGCTTCCATAAAGTATATGCAAGTATAAAATAAACAGCTGCCTCTGCATTACTAGATTGCACACCACTGTACATAAATGAAAATAAGTACAGGACTGCTTTTCGCTGTGATTCTCCAGAGTTGCTTTGCATTACAAACCGCATGGCAAGCCTTGCACGCAAAAACGAGCAGCTGCTGAACGGGTCAAAGGTCGGAGTTCTGCATTTAGCAACTTAGCAGGGTGAAGGGTAATGTTTGCTGGGACACTTCGACCTTCGAAAAGTTTTTGAAAGACGAGATGATAGCGCAAAGAGAGAAAGAGAAGCTTTGCTTCCTATTTTTGGCAAACACACGTTTTGCGCAGTCCTATGCCACGAAGGAAGACAACCCTCAGTTGAACATTGATCTGCCATTTATATAAAATAATGGTTTTAGTTTAAAGAATACTGTGTAGGGGCTACGATAAGGAGGAAATGGATTTTAGTTTGCATTCATGCGCCCTCATGTTAATCTAGTACAATTGCTGTAGAAATTGGTTTAAAGTTAACTCAATTTGCATTGTGTTAGACTGAATCAGAGAATAGCCACTTTCTAAGATATCTCCTACAAGTTTGTTTGTGCCCAGTTGCTACAAATAGGGGTTGAAAGTGTTGACAGAAGTAAAACCTGTTTCAGGTTTTCCTACTGTCAAAATGGGGGAAGGAGGCTAGCTCCTCTACAAATTAAGGGTAGGCAAAATTATGTTTTCTCTCTTCTTTTTCTCACTTTTTTTTGAGTCTGTCTAAAGCTGTCTAGGAAATGGCCATATGACAGTTAAGGCACTTTGCATTGTTCATAAGGCGGCACACAAAATGGGGCCTAAACCATTACAGAGAATGTTTACTTGGTACTCCCCAGCTAGAAGTCTTCGTTCCTTGGCAGCCCACCTAGTATGTACCCCACGAGTCAAGAAAACCCGACTAGGAGGTAGATCATTTGGTCATGCAGCCGCAAGGCTATGGAATGAACTACCAAGTGAACTCAGACAGACTGATGACTTACTGCAGTTTAGAAAAAGCTAAAAACCAGGCTCTTTCCAAAAGAATAGCCTTGAGAGATTGGCGCATGATGATTCATAGTTTTATAGCTGCACAGTGATTTAGGTAATCCCAGCGCCAGGATGCCCGTTGGGTGACAGCTGCGCTATATAAATGCTACTTACAATTACAATTACAATTGGCTATTCTGTAATACTGTTTTAAAATTGTTAGAATTAATAAAAAGATGAAACACATAAGTTATGTTACTGCCCATCCTGTATGAAAGAATGAGTAGAACAGATTGATGTTCCCTTATTTGATCTTTAAGGAAAATTGTATAGTGGCGGTTTCTGTTCAAAAATCTCAGGTGGCAACACTATTATTGTTTATGTTATTCTCATGTTCTATACAGTTTTGCAAGGGCATTGCTAGTCTTTTATTAGCTAGTCTGTGTAAATAAGCTGACAGCCCTTATTAGAGCTGGAGATAGGGTTTTTTTTCCTTTTGAAAATGATGTTGCATAGTCCAGATCGTGAAAAGTACAATGCAGGAAAGACGCTCATGTGATCCTTAGCAAACATTTTGAAGGAAAATATTGTTTTATAGGAGTTTGTTTGTCATAACATGTTCTGCTGGAGAAAAAGTACTCACTATGTTGAAGTTTAGTTCTTTTTGCAATAAGAATCCCTGTTAAATTAGCAGTCTTAGATTTTCCTGCTGCACCTATAACATGAGAGCATGGTCCTAAGCATAACATGTAAGAGAAATTATTTTACAAGTGTCTGCAGTCCTGTACAAGTAATGTAAAATCTATGAGTAAAAGTGTAGAACATTTCCTTTTTCTGGAGGGTTCTTCAGATTAGTAATATAGGAATACACCAATGTAAGTATTTGGAGTATGTCTGTATTGTTTTTCTCTTTTCCTCAGAATTTAGTAAATGAACACAGACTTCCTTGGCTGCTTGGGATTGGGTGATGTATTACTCTTGTCAGTTCACCAAAACGTTCCTTTTATACTTGCCAATAGGTCCAGGGTTTTCTACTCTCAGATAGATGAAGTGGTTCTTGGGTGCCTTGCTAATGTATGGGGCGCCCCAAGACTAAGGGAGTATTCTGAGACTATCCTCTCTGTTGATAGATTATTTCTGTGCCTTGTCTAAAGACCTCTTGTTCTGTCCACCAATAGATATTTGCTGCCTTACAACCATTGCCAGAGGGGCCCGGACATCAGATCCAGCCTGGGGAGTCAGCGCCACTGCAGCTTGAAGCCAAAGTGAAAGGAACCAGCATAGGCGTTGCTGGCAACTAGGACCTCAGTGAAGGCGGAAGCACTGGGACGTGAAGTGTGTACCCCTGCCACTGTCTTGGGCGAAAGACGGGGTTACAAATCAGGATGGAGAAATCTTTGTGTGGATCCAGTTTTTGATGCCCAGCTGAGAGAGTCACAGAACGACAAGGACGGCAAGGAGGCTTTTGCTTGAGGTGACACCCTTTGAAACAAGGGTTGCTTCAGGCCTCTTAATCCTGGTCCCAAAGTGAATGCAAGTCTACGCCTTTGTTTGTTGATCAAGAGATGCCCGAGCACACTGGGTACAATTTGTGGCCCCAACAAAAGAGCAGTGCGCCAGAGGTGCAAATACAGGAGTTAGGGAAGGACTTGAGTTTAGGGTACAGGTGCTATGCCCTTGGTGCCTGTTAGATTAAAGTGAAGAAAACTGGTGCACTGCCTGAGACACTGGATAGGATCATTGAGGGTATTTGCCCTGGGGGGGTGATTGCCCGATCCTGAAAGAAAGACTTTTTCTTCTCCGTGATTCTTGAGTTGCGAGTTGTGCAGCTCCACCGTGGGAACAACAAGAGCCTGCCTGTGAGGCTCAAACGGACACAGGGAGAAGACTCCCCTCTGGCTGGTTGGTTTTAGAACTTTCCCAAGGACTCTTTTTTTGTTAGTAATGTACCCCTTTGGTCGTCCCATTTTTGTGGAGGAGCAGCCCTTAGCGGCTCCTTGTCCTAATTCCTATGGCCCTGTGTGGTCCTCCTGGTCCCCCGGAGCCACAATTGTTTTTGTAATAATATGTCTGATTGCTTTAATATTTTTTAAGAGGAATGTTTATTCTGCACGAGAAAAGTTCATCTGAGCATGTTACTTTACTCTTTCCTTAAGTATATTAATTGATAATTCAGCCCTCATAAAAATACTGAGAAAGTCTATTGAAAATGTTTTTATTAGGTATGTGCTGTTGGCTATTTTGAAATTGACTTGACGAGCCCCCATCAGAGCCCTGAAACTTAAAATTAGACTAGATGGTTTTGGTATTTGCTTTCTGCTTAGGATTGGAAAATATTGAGATTTCTGTTTGAGATAATAGTCATTATTCTCTCTTGCTACCTGTATGACCCAATGCTCTGTTCACTTTGTACTCCTGCTTATACCTTGTATATACCTGCTTAATGAAATGTTTAGAATGTAAATGCCCACCTAGCATAGGATATTGATGAATTTATGAGAAGAAAATGTGCAAAATATTTTCTATGTCTCTACTAGATCATGGGAATGTCTTTAGCTCATGCTAAAAGGATCGTCTGTTAAAGATTGCAGGAATCGCTGTTAGCATGAGCTGAAAGCCATTTTGTACTTGGCAGCCATTTTAGTTAGCCATGTGCTCGCCATGTGCTTTCTCCCTCTTCCAGAGTCTTGCACATGCTCAGAGAGGCCTAGCTGGTAGAATGCACCTGCTCCTAGTATACAACTGTCAAGCTATTCTTACTCATGTAAGCAGTTTAGTCTCCCCTCCCACTTTGTGGAGCAAGCAAATTTTGTATGCCCATATTAGTCAATAAGCATGCTTGTATGTGCTAGGACCTCCCCTTGATTTTATGCTGACTATATAACAAATGCATATATAAGGACCCTGTTCTCTGCACTCATTAGAATGCCTCCTACAGTGGCCTGCGGGTACCGTAAGATGCAATCTCCCTCATCTGAGGTTAATAAAACATGTTTTTTTGATATTACAGCTTCTGTGCCAATCTCTTCTTTGTTGGTCTTAAGGACCAGATGTATCAGTGAACCCCTAAGAAGGTTTTTATTTCTACAGATGGCGCCCGAAAGTGGGACTCATCTGTGCAGCGGCTATCCAAGGGAGTGGTCTTGAAGGGAGACAGGAATCTACTGAGGAGTACAGGACAGGAATCTACTGAGGAGGTACCCTGCGCACGGAGATTGTTTTGTCTTCCAGCCCAGTATATTTCTGGTCTTCCTGCTCTGATCCTCCAAGTGTTTGCCGCTCCCGACTGAGAACTTCTTTGGCGTGAGTATTTTAAAATGACCGTTAGGTCACTCAGAACTTGGCAGTTGGAACCTGGACACCATTTGATTGGTAAGAGCCGTTTTGCGGCACTTGCTGTTGGTTTGATGCCTTTGATTGGTAAGGTAGTTTTAGTAACACTTACTGTGGCTTTGTTTGTATGATTGGCCAATTTTGGAATTTGTTTTGTAAGTTATATATGCATTGCAATTCATATAGGCAGGTAATGAGGAGATTTTTTTCTAACTTTGAAAATTTGAACGGCACACATTGTGTTAAGTGTCACTTGGAGTATAATGTTATATATGCTATAATATTTTTGGCATGCCTGTTACCAGTACACTTTGCAGAAAGTGTTGCTGTTTTGGAGGTACCGATATGGATTTAGGAAGTACTCAGTTGACTCCCTCAGAGGGGATACCTAAATAGGTTTAGGTATAGTAAAAAGATATTTCTTCCTTGGTGACTAAGTACCCCATGGAACTAAATATGTACATAAAACGGATCCGGATCTGCGCACTTAGTAACATTCATAAGTGGTGATATGCAGAGCGCTTTTTGAGTGTTCTACCAGCCAAAACTGGCGAATTTGGTGTATTTTGGCTTCTTGACCATGGAACAGTTTTTTGGGCTACTTTTGAGAGCTCTTCTTGTAAATATGACTTACAATTAGTATTTACAAATAGGTTGGTCTTGCGTACACTTTGTAAGCTGTCCTAAGTATTGATTTGTGGGTTAAATGTGTGTATAAATGTCTATGTGGGGTTTTTGGTTTGACATTGGTAATACTTGTGTGAGTACTCTTTATGTAAGAATGGCTAGCTTTAAGCGCGCTGTGTTGTGTCCTTCTGTAACTGTCTGAATGAGCTCAATGAGTTTGTTTATGTTTTTTGCTGTCCTCATTCTGTTATGCAAAATGTCATTTAGTTACTTACATATTAAATAAAAATCCAGAAATAAATTATGTAACATATGCTAAACAGCTGCATGTTACTATTAAATTGACAGAGTAAGACACTATACATGTGTGCAACTTGCCACAATGCTAAACATAAAATTAGAATTCGTATTCAATAGGATTAAAATAGGCCTCATACAGAGAGAAAAAAAAACGAAATTGTGTGTTTTGTAATCAATAGACTTAAATACACAATGTTACAGCCTTTTCCTTAAATACATTGTATTAGACATTAAAAGGCATGCACATCATATGAGTGAATTTGGTCGTTGCTGAACTAAATACACATTATAGAAAGATAGATTTGACTGCATTTAAATGCCTCAGTTTTTAAATAGACTGTGACATGCTTTTCTCTCAGCACCCGAGAAAAAAAGCTTTCCGACAGCTGTGTTTAAACTGACTAACTGAAAGCAACCGTTTGACACAGCAAATGGGGATTTAACTCTGTCAGGGTATTTCAAATAATAAAGGGTTTTTTTCCTGAGAAAGGCGTGAAAATTCGACGCCTGCTGACAAACAACAGCTGCATAAATAGCATATGGCTATTCCTGCTCACGGCCACAGACAGGAATGCTGTGTCAGCGATATTTTAAGTCAGTGTAAACCTGGTATACAGGCCTGCATTATTTTAAAAGTTTCAAAAAACCAGTTTCATTATTTTGGATAACAGAGAACAAAATTGAAAGTAGGGATTTCCTTTCTTAATGCCTTTTTTATAAGTACATCTATGGTTCTGATGTTAAATGATAATTGTCCTTTTAAAAGTGGCGCAGACTTTTCCTGTTTCAAGTAAGGCTTCTGTGCTTAGGGTTATGAATGAATGCGTTTAAATATGATAGGCTACGAATGAAGCTTGCTTTTCCAATGTGGAATCATCAAAATGGTTGGTTTTATTGATAAAAAATAATAATTATTATATGGGAAAAAAATATATTGTTAAAAACAAATGCTTTAAATTCGTTTTTTCATCTTTATAAAGCCTAATCATCATACTGTGAATTCCTAGCATCAAAGTTGAATTTAAGCAGTGCTGTACCGAAAAAAGGGAACTTAAATGTGAAATGTCACTTTACCCAGCCGTACAAAACTTATTTTTATAAGGGTATATCTTATACATTTCTGGTTTCCCATTCCTGGGCTATCTAGAGAACACTCTGGGGGTTCCTATTATGCAAAAATATTGTAGGATATTCATTTTTAAGTGCCCCTACCACCAAAGTCGAAATTGAGCTAAATTCACAATTTTACAAGCAGTTCTACCACTCAAGGCAGTTTTAACGTGCTCTCAGGCTTCCATAAAGTATATGCAAGTATAAAATAAACAGCTGCCTCTGCATTACTAGATTGCACACCACTGTACATAAATGAAAATAAGTACAGGACTGCTTTTCGCTGTGATTCTCCAGAGTTGCTTTGCATTACAAACCGCATGGCAAGCCTTGCACGCAAAACGAGCAGCTGCTGAACGGGTCAAAGGTCGGAGTTCTGCATTTAGCAACTTAGCAGGGTGAAGGGTAATGTTTGCTGGGACACTTCGACCTTCGAAAAGTTTTTGAAAGACGAGATGATAGCGCAAAGAGAGAAAGAGAAGCTTTGCTTCCTATTTTTGGCAAACACACGTTTTGCGCAGTCCTATGCCACGAAGGAAGACAACCCTCAGTTGAACATTGATCTGCCATTTATATAAAATAATGGTTTTAGTTTAAAGAATACTGTGTAGGGGCTACGATAAGGAGGAAATGGATTTTAGTTTGCATTCATGCGCCCTCATGTTAATCTAGTACAATTGCTGTAGAAATTGGTTTAAAGTTAACTCAATTTGCATTGTGTTAGACTGAATCAGAGAATAGCCACTTTCTAAGATATCTCCTACAAGTTTGTTTGTGCCCAGTTGCTACAAATAGGGGTTGAAAGTGTTGACAGAAGTAAAACCTGTTTCAGGTTTTCCTACTGTCAAAATGGGGGAAGGAGGCTAGCTCCTCTACAAATTAAGGGTAGGCAAAATTATGTTTTCTCTCTTCTTTTTCTCACTTTTTTTTGAGTCTGTCTAAAGCTGTCTAGGAAATGGCCATATGGCAGTTAAGGCACTTTGCATTGTTCATAAGGCGGCACACAAAATGGGGCCTAAACCATTACAGAGAATGTTTACTTGGTACTCCCCAGCTAGAAGTCTTCGTTCCTTGGCAGCCCACCTAGTATGTACCCCACGAGTCAAGAAAACCCGACTAGGAGGTGGATCATTTGGCTATGCAGCCGCAAGGCTATGGAATGAACTACCAAGTGAACTCAGACAGACTGATGACTTACTGCAGTTTAGAAAAAGCTAAAAACCAGGCTCTTTCCAATAGAATAGCCTTGAGAGATTGGCGCATGATGATTCATAGTTTTATAGCTGCACAGTGATTTAGGTAATCCCAGCGCCAGGATGCCCGTTGGGTGACAGCTGCGCTATATAAATGCTACTTACAATTACAATTACAATTGGCTATTCTGTAATACTGTTTTAAAATTGTTAGAATTAATAAAAAGATGAAACACATAAGTTATGTTACTGCCCATCCTGTATGAAAGAATGAGTAGAACAGATTGATGTTCCCTTATTTGATCTTTAAGGAAAATTGTATAGTGGCGGTTTCTGTTCAAAAATCTCAGGTGGCAACACTATTATTGTTTATGTTATTCTCATGTTCTATACAGTTTTGCAAGGGCATTGCTAGTCTTTTATTAGCTAGTCTGTGTAAATAAGCTGACAGCCCTTATTAGAGCTGGAGATAGGGTTTTTTTTCCTTTTGAAAATGATGTTGCATAGTCCAGATCGTGAAAAGTACAATGCAGGAAAGACGCTCATGTGATCCTTAGCAAACATTTTGAAGGAAAATATTGTTTTATAGGAGTTTGTTTGTCATAACATGTTCTGCTGGAGAAAAAGTACTCACTATGTTGAAGTTTAGTTCTTTTTGCAATAAGAATCCCTGTTAAATTAGCAGTCTTAGATTTTCCTGCTGCACCTATAACATGAGAGCATGGTCCTAAGCATAACATGTAAGAGAAATTATTTTACAAGTGTCTGCAGTCCTGTACAAGTAATGTAAAATCTATGAGTAAAAGTGTAGAACATTTCCTTTTTCTGGAGGGTTCTTCAGATTAGTAATATAGGAATACACCAATGTAAGTATTTGGAGTATGTCTGTATTGTTTTTCTCTTTTCCTCAGAATTTAGTAAATGAACACAGACTTCCTTGGCTGCTTGGGATTGGGTGATGTATTACTCTTGTCAGTTCACCAAAACGTTCCTTTTATACTTGCCAATAGGTCCAGGGTTTTCTACTCTCAGATAGATGAAGTGGTTCTTGGGTGCCTTGCTAATGTATGGGGCGCCCCAAGACTAAGGGAGTATTCTGAGACTATCCTCTCTGTTGATAGATTATTTCTGTGCCTTGTCTAAAGACCTCTTGTTCTGTCCACCAATAGATATTTGCTGCCTTACAACCATTGCCAGAGGGGCCCGGACATCAGATCCAGCCTGGGGAGTCAGCGCCACTGCAGCTTGAAGCCAAAGTGAAAGGAACCAGCATAGGCGTTGCTGGCAACTAGGACCTCAGTGAAGGCGGAAGCACTGGGACGTGAAGTGTGTACCCCTGCCACTGTCTTGGGCGAAAGACGGGGTTACAAATCAGGATGGAGAAATCTTTGTGTGGATCCAGTTTTTGATGCCCAGCTGAGAGAGTCACAGAACGACAAGGACGGCAAGGAGGCTTTTGCTTGAGGTGACACCCTTTGAAACAAGGGTTGCTTTAGGCCTCTTAATCCTGGTCCCAAAGTGAATGCAAGTCTACGCCTTTGTTTGTTGATCAAGAGATGCCCGAGCACACTGGGTACAATTTGTGCCCCAACAAAAGAGCAGTGCGCCAGAGGTGCAAATACAGGAGTTAGGGAAGGACTTGAGTTTAGGGTACAGGTGCTATGCCCTTGGTGCCTGTTAGATTAAAGTGAAGAAAACTGGTGCACTGCCTGAGACACTGGATAGGATCATTGAGGGTATTTGCCCTGGGGGGTGATTGCCCGATCCTGAAAGAAAGACTTTTTCTTCTCCGTGATTCTTGAGTTGCGAGTTGTGCAGCTCCACCGTGGGAACAACAAGAGCCTGCCTGTGAGGCTCAAACGGACACAGGGAGAAGACTCCCCTCTGGCTGGTTGGTTTTAGAACTTTCCCAAGGACTCTTTTTTGTTAGTAATGTACCCCTTTGGTCGTCCCATTTTTTTTGGAGGAGCAGCCCTTAGCGGCTCCTTGTCCTAATTCCTATGGCCCTGTGTGGTCCTCCTGGTCCCCCGGAGCCACAATTGTTTTTGTAATAATATGTCTGATTGCTTTAATATTTTTTAAGAGGAATGTTTATTCTGCACGAGAAAAGTTCATCTGAGCATGTTACTTTACTCTTTCCTTAAGTATATTAATTGATAATTCAGCCCTCATAAAAATACTGAGAAAGTCTATTGAAAATGTTTTTATTAGGTATGTGCTGTTGGCTATTTTGAAATTGACTTGACGAGCCCCCATCAGAGCCCTGAAACTTAAAATTAGACTAGATGGTTTTGGTATTTGCTTTCTGCTTAGGATTGGAAAATATTGAGATTTCTGTTTGAGATAATAGTCATTATTCTCTCTTGCTACCTGTATGACCCAATGCTCTGTTCACTTTGTACTCCTGCTTATACCTTGTATATACCTGCTTAATGAAATGTTTAGAATGTAAATGCCCACCTAGCATAGGATATTGATGAATTTATGAGAAGAAAATGTGCAAAATATTTTCTATGTCTCTACTAGATCATGGGAATGTCTTTAGCTCATGCTAAAAGGATCGTCTGTTAAAGATTGCAGGAATCGCTGTTAGCATGAGCTGAAAGCCATTTTGTACTTGGCAGCCATTTTAGTTAGCCATGTGCTCGCCATGTGCTTTCTCCCTCTTCCAGAGTCTTGCACATGCTCAGAGAGGCCTAGCTGGTAGAATGCACCTGCTCCTAG
Source organism: Calotriton arnoldi (assembly GCA_963921515.1). NCBI lineage: Eukaryota > Metazoa > Chordata > Amphibia > Caudata > Salamandridae > Calotriton > Calotriton arnoldi. The sequence continues at coordinate 82,183 of CAWUFW010010641.1, read as the reverse complement.
TATACAACTGTCAAGCTATTCTTACTCATGTAAGCAGTTTAGTCTCCCTCCCACTTTGTGGAGCAAGCAAATTTTGTATGCCCATATTAGTCAATAAGCATGCTTGTATGTGCTAGGACCTCCCCTTGATTTTATGCTGACTATATAACAAATACATATATAAGGACCCTGTTCTCTGCACTCATTAGAATGCCTCCTACAGTGGCCTGCGGGTACCGTAAGATGCAATCTCCCTCATCTGAGGTTAATAAAACATGTTTTTTGATATTACAGCTTCTGTGCCAATCTCTTCTTTGTTGGTCTTAAGGACCAGATGTATCAGTGAACCCCTAAGAAGGTTTTTATTTCTACAACACAACAACAAACACATCAGTGGCATAGTAGTGCTTGTGTCCCATAGCAACATAGATTGGGTGAGGCAAACAGTGCAGTGCAAATAAAACATACCTTTGGCCATGTGCATACAAACATCACCCATGGCGGCTCACATTGTCAACATTCACAAATAACACAATGACAGAAGTGACCATCATAATGCAGACCCACATATCTGCACCAATGGACACACAAATTTAGATATCCTTTGGAGACTGTAGATGTCAGGTGAACAAATACCATACCATGGCAGCAATGGGACATACAAACCATGATTATTGTGCTGACTGATGACCTAGGAGTCCCAGGGACAGGAGGGGAAAGCCACCAAACAACATACAGCCAATGGCACACTCAAGATATGCCAATGCAGTGGTGCAAATGCACAAACACAAACAGGCAGACTCACACTGCATATCAAACACAACAGGTGACGGGGTGTGTGCCAGTGTCCCCAGGCAACCACACAACACATGAGGAGGCCTGAATTCCAAGTACACAGATGTGTATACAGTGCCATACAAAAGTAACTCATGGATCGGATTCCCTATGTGGGCAAAGAGGCATTGTTAGATGAGAGGGAGCCCAAATTACACATGTCACACAAGCTAGTAGGAACAGCAACTAACACAGCAAGAGACAGACCCACCACAGCACTACCCCCAGGGACCCCACATTGTGGTGACACTAGCCTGCATGATAATCCCACTGTGATGACAAAGGTAGATGTCATTCACACTGTGAACCACAGCAATGTGTCCTGAGCAACAAACTACCATCACACCTACACAAGCACAAATCAAACAGCACGGCCTGCCAGCCATGGCCAATATGGAGGTAGGGGTCTAGCCGTGCAACAACTCACATTTGCACACACTCAACACCACACACCTTGATCTCCACCAATGTGCAGCAGTGAAGCTCACATGGACTGGTGACATTGCACATGCACCCATGACAATCCCAGGGGTGGTGGTGGGAACTAAGGTGCAGAAACCCATCACACATGGCCAGTCAACAAGACTCGTGAATGTCTGACACACTGCACACTACGCAGTACATGGGCATGACGTGAAATCCACCACAATCAATGGGATCCTGGCCATAGTCACACACCAATGAAGAAGACAAGGTGACACACAAAGAACACACGTACACAACTTCCAACATTGCAGCTCTGACCCTGAGGAGTGGCAGCAGTCACACACACACCATGTCACAATCACTGAAAGCTACCACAGACTGTAAATTACATGACATGTGTAACCAACAAGTGCCAAGGGGAATCCTGAATGTGTCCCATCTGCGTTTGCCCACATCTCCAGCCCTGACAACAAAGACAACCTGGGATGACAACCTGATGAACCTTAGTTTGCCATGCACCCACATGCCGGAGTAACCAGGTCCAAGATGCTGGATGAACACAGAACAACTCAGCAAGCATCAGAAACAGGAACATCCGTAGGGACACAGCCTGTGTAGGAAAAGGGAAGGGTACACGCACAGACATGCTTACACAACACAAAACACGGGCCCAGGCAATGTCACGGGATTACACACTGCCATGAGGGCACTCCACTGTTGTGGAAGGTCCGCTGTGCCAAACCTTGTCTGTGCACGACTCAAACATGTCGGCAGAACACTCGGTCAGTGAGTCCACAACTACAACACACTGAAGGCTCTGCTCACATCAGCCTGGGTACGGGAGTGTCACGTCAGTCATCTGCATACACCCAAAACACGTGTCAAGCAAGGTGCACTGTATACACTGATGAGTCCTTCAACATTGGTGTGCTAAACTGCATGTCCAGTGGAGATGGGCACACATTCAGGGAAATAGAAACATTGAACAGTGGTAAGCCCACCAGATGTGCATCACTGTAAGACAAAGATGTTAATTTACAAATGCAAAACGTACATCCCTGTGTCATATGCTGAACATCACACCCTCAGACTGCAGCAGAGGATGCCATAGATCCAGACTACAACAGGACACATATCCCATGGACCACATGGGGTCCATCACTGCAACACTTCATTTCCCTGATCTGAACACTATTACAACTGCAAATGCATGATGATACTCATCTACATCATGTACATCAAAAGAAAAACCACAAGTAAACACAAATAGGCTTTATTCAGCAAATGTCAATAAAAAATCAGAAGTCCAAATTAAACTAAGGCCAATGGCCAGTCCAAATACACAGTCCCAACAGGGTGATATGTGACAACTTGTCACCCATTGCTTGCCTGCACTGGTAGGGACAGGGGACATCCCCCTTGGAGGGGCATACAAGGGGCAGGCCAGGCACCGCAGGGACAGGATCAGGGGATGCCAGAGTGAGGCAGTGAAGGGGTGGTGGGTGCAGGAGTGTCACCAGCAACTGCAGTGGAGGTGTCTGACTCAGGGGGGCCGGCACCACTGTAGGGCACAAGTCAGATGGTGTTGGTGCTGCAACCACTGCAGTGGGCTAGTCTGATGGAGTGGACTGGGTCCCCACTGCAGTACCCGAGTCAGACGGGGTGGTTGTGGACTCCACTGCAGTGCATGCCTCCAAGGGAGTGGAAGGGGGGGCAGATGAGGTGGGCAGGACAGAGGGGGGACCCGGTCTCCACACCAGTGGCACAAACAGGCTGAGCGTCTGGGTTGGGGGTGGAAGAGCAAGTGGCAGGGGAGGGCCTAAGCAGTTTGGGGATGTGGTATCGGTGTGTGGGGAACCTGGGGCAGGGTGTGGCGGTGGAACCTGTGGAGTGGTGGCCTGGGGGATGGAGGAGAGAGACTGGGTGGTGGAGCTGCGTGGTGGTGGGGTCTTGCCCTTCCTGGTCCGGGGGGACTTCCGAATGGGGTCCTCAGTCTGCCTGCGCCTGGGAGAGGGTGTCCTGGGGCGAGGGGCACTCCCCTCTGTGTGGGTGGACTTCCTCTTTCCCCGGTATGCCGGATCTGCAGGATCGGAGGGGAAGAGGCCGAGGTCACACAGGAAGACCTGCTGTGTAGGTGGGGTTGCAGGTGAGGCAAGGGAAGGGGTCTTGGAGGGAGAGGATTTGGAGGACTGCGGAGTGACTGTGGATGCCTGTGTGTGTCTGTTCCACATCCCCTGTGTGTGTGGTATCTGTCCCCTGAGGATGCTTGTGTTCACGTCTTGCCTTTCTTTTGGGTGTGTCTGTGCTGCTCGTGCCTGTGTGCTTGGGTGATTGTGCAGGTGTGCATGTGCTTTGGACAGGTAGGGTGCCAGGAAGTGTGGATGGGGCAGAGGTAGGAGGTGGGAGGGACTGTTGGAGGAGGGACACTGCTGCCGTCAGGGAGGAGTCCATGGACTTATTGCTCCTCTGTAGGGCAGACATACCCGTTGAGATGCCCTCCATGAACGACACCAGCTGTGTCAACAGAGTGGTGTGTGCATGGAGGACACTCAGCATTGCTGTCTGCCCTACATGGAGCTGCTGAAGTAGGTACACAGACTCCTCACTCAGGGCAGCAGGGGACACAGGGGCAGGGGGTGCGGTGCCTGGCACGAAGGAGACACGCTCCCGAACACGGGAGCCTCCACGGACCTCTGGAATTGGAGCCAATGGCAGGGCGGTGCTGGTGGTGGTGGTGGTGGGGCCAGACAGACTAGCGGGGTGTGGTGGCTGCTGACACCCGCCTCCACAAGGGAGTCATCCTCCGAGCTGCTGTGGTCCTCAGCTGAGGTGGATGGTGCTGAGGACTCCTCGGTGTGGCTCCCCTCGCCCTCCGTGCCACTGGGTCCCTCAGACCACTCGTCGGATGCTGACCCAGTCTGGCTCCGCTGCTCCTCCTGGTCTGTGGAGCTGTTCCCTCCTGTGGCAGTGGATGTATCTGCAAACAATTAGGGAAACAGACAAACATCAGTCACCTGCACTGACCGCACACACCACAGTAAGTACAGCACTTACAGAGCCAGCCCTGGCATCCTTAGTTGAACATTGCCAAAACTCCTCACACATATTTGGAGAAGCCAATTGTCAGGTCTGATGGTCAACCATGGGACTCACACCCCTCCTGCCCTTGCACCCCTCTGTCTGGTGCCTGTCTGATGGTAAGACCCCAGTGTGGACACATGCACCACCTACACAGTTGTTGGACATTGCAGGGAACACGGTGAAGTATGTGAACATGCACACATCACATCTCTTGCCACTGAGTCAGTGCAGGTATCCGGAGAAAGGGATGGCCAGAGTCTAAATAGAAATGCATGTGATGCATACCAGTACCAGACACCATGATGCACCCATGTCCGGATAGTCCATGCCACAATGGGGTGCATGTTGCACATGTCACTCCCCTGCAGGATCACTCTTAGGAAGTTTAATGTCATGACACAGGCATGCGTGCAAAGTCATACATCACTGTCTCCAGTCACATGGCCATGGCAGCCTGCCAACAACAGTCTGCACTGTGTCACAATCCTAGGACATGGGGAATGCAAGTTATGTAACTGACACGTGCACATGTCCATCCCCCAAACACCACATCATCTGAACTAGTATTTGTCCACGTCATGCCAATTGGACATATGGGGGACATGAAACACAACTCCCAGATTCTGAGCACCTCACAGTGTGCTGTGAATGAATAACAGCTGCCTGAAAGTCACAGTCGCATACACCTGTGTGCACAGTCAAGTGATAAAACATCTATAAGTCACAGAAGTATGGTCTCTCATGGTCACATCTCAGATGGCATGCTGAACCATAACCGACAAACATCCCAGTAGTCCTGACAACGAAGCCACATCACAATGACACAGAGGCAGACACCTGAGGGAACATGTCACTGATCACAACATGTCAGATGATCCACGGGAGTGGGAGTACAGAGTCTATTGTATGCCCTGGAGTAGGCATGACTGTCCAGCTCCACCTGTAAGAGGGATGAGTCCTGGACAGTAGGCAGGTGTCTAAGCATGTGTGACACACTTGATATACATACTCCTGAGGCCCAAACATTGTTCCCACCCGCAGCATGGGGGGTGCCAAATGCCCCAGGGACATGTGGTGAATCAGACCAGCAAGTGGCCCACATATCAAAGTTACACCCGGATTACATGTCAGGGCTTGGGAATTGTGTGAGCAATTGACCCACCCATGAATCCCACAACATAGTCACCGGAACAAATGCTGTCCCCCACCTTGAGCAAAGCAAAATGCAATGACACAGTCCCCAAGTGACGCAATTTCCTGACTGTAAGGGCCACACATATGCGTATCAGATGAGTAGTGGGCATGTCACAATAGAGGGACATGGGTCCTGGACCACAAGACTGATGTACTGTGGAAGTTTAACCAGGCCAGAGGAGGGCACATAGCATGTCAGACAAAGTGCACAGTGCTGTCATGGACTCACCCCTCCTTGCTGCTGTCTGGCCTTCAGCTGCCCATCCAGGTCAGGGAAGACCACCGCCAGGATTCTGAGCATGTGGGGGTCAGGGTCCGGTGTCCGCCCTCCTGCGAGGAGGCGACAGCTTCAGCTGGACCCTTGCGATCCTCCGGGTCCAGCCTCGAAGGTCCTGCCACCTCTTCTGGCAGTTGCGGATCCGGCGCTTGTAGTCCCCCACGGATCTTACTGCCCGGGCGATGGTCAGCCAGATTTCCTGCTTCTGGTGGGCATCAACCTGTGAGGATGACAAAGTGAAAATGACATTACTACACATGCAACATATCCGTGCATCACACAGTTGGATATACATGTCTCAATCACTGGGGCACATGATGTACACACGCAGTGCAACGATGGCTATGAACAGTTTGCCAGCAGTTACTACATGGTATCATTGCATGGGAAGTAAACCTTGTTGGAATGCACTGTTACTGCACTGTACCTGTTCAGTGCATGTAACTACACACTTTGGGGGTTCAGAACTACTCAGTGAGCATGCTAGCCAGTGGTGTGCACACTGTAAGTCCTGCTAGTCAGACAACATGCAAAATTAGTAAGGCAAGGGAGAGCACACTCACCTGCTCCCCTGGTGTCCCATACAGCTTGCTGTACTGTGGAAGGAGGCTGTCCAGCAGGGCCTGGTTCTCCTCAAGGCTGAAGGCTGGGGCTCTCTCCACAGTACGTGCCATTGCAGTAGTCAGAGGATGCAGAGACAGCAGCAGTGTTGGTGGCAGATGTCGTCCTGGAGCATGTAGTGCAGGCAAGTGAGCTCTCAGGGGAACAGCCAGCATTATATGTGTGCTGCAGAGGCAGATACTGTCCCATGTGTCCAAAGTGATAGGTCCAAGTCGTTTGCATCTTCTGAATCTGACCAATCCATGGAATAGCAGCACTAATACACGCCCACAGCATCCTTCAAAAATCCAAGTTCATGACACCCATGATTTTGCAACATTGTTGTGGCTGGCCAACTGAATTCACTGCATCAGACTTGTTGAAGCTTCGAATACGCGTCCGTTGCCATGCCAGGCCCCAGCCTACGCGTGCGCACCGTTCGATCCATTGCTGTACAACGCGCATTTCGGGATACAACGCGTACCCGCTCACAACAGATGCAATGGTCCGGCCGGGCACACCGATCGGTCCATTGCTGTACAACGCTGCACCCGCTCACAACAGATGCAATGGGCCGGCCGGGCACACCGATCGGTCCATTGCTGTACAACGCGTACCCGCTCACAACAGATGCAATGGTCCGGCCGGGCACACCTATCGGTCCATTGCTGTACAACGCGTACCCGCTCACAACAGATGCAATGGTCTGGCCGGGCACACCGATCGGTCCATTGCTGTACAACGCGTACCCGCTCACAACAGATGCAATGGGCCGGCCGGGCACACCGATCGGTCCATTGCTGTACAATGCATACCCGCTCACAACAGATGCAATGGTCCGGCCGGGCACACCGATCGGTCCATTGCTGTACAACGCGTATTTCGGGATACAACGCGTACCCGCTCACAACAGATGCAATGGTCCGGCCGGGCACACTGATCGGTCCATTGCTGTACAACGCGTACCCGCTCACAACAGATGCAGTGGGCCAGCGGGGCACACCGATCGGTCTATTGCTGTACAACGCGTACCCGCTCACAACAGAAGCAATGGGCCGGCCGGGCACACCGATCGGTCCATTGCTGTACAATGCGTACCCGCTCACAACAGATGCAATGGTCCGGCCGGGCACACCGATCGGTCCATTGCTGTACAACGCGTATTTCGGGATACAACGCGTACCCGCTCACAACAGATGCAATGGTCCGGCCGGGCACACCGATCGGTCCATTGCTGTACAACGCGTACCTGTACAGGTCAGTCACATATGTCACCATGCTTGTCACTGGTGAACGTATGCCAGCCACATATACCTGCCAGAGACCCAGGGGCACACCTACAACACCACACCCAGTCCACACTGTTTCCTAAGGCATGTAAGGCTGCATTACCTTTTCTGTGTATGGGGGTTAACATGTGGTTTCTGTGGTGGCACTTGTGGGCAGCCACATCCAGGCTGTGCATGTGTTCATGGGGACAGGGTCCTTTGTGTGTTGTGCACATGACCACTGTGATGTGCAACAGTTCATTTCGGAGCATGTGGCATGGTCACATTTCCAGGTTGTGTATGTGTGTGACATGTCACATACCCCCAGGGTCCCATGGGGGAAGGCATGTACGTCACAGGGTGACCCATTGCCACAATAGTGATGTGCCTCCACAGTCTGTGTGCATGTTGTGTTTCCAATGTCTCTGATTCCATGTGCACGATGGGAGACAGTCTCCACATCAACGTTGTTTGTGCATGGACTTTGATGTTGTGCGTCACTGGCGTCCATGTCTGATCCTGCGGAGGCGACAGGGGCCACTACCTGTGGGAGTCATTTTTGTTTTTCTGACATGTACATGATACGCCATGTCATGCCAGTGTCCATGTGGCAAGACAGGGTCACTGGGAATCTACCTGTCAATGAGCTGTGATGCCTGTGGCGCATCTGTCCAGACATGTCACTGTGGTGTGTGTGTGGAACGTGACAGCAGTAAATGGGTACTGTGACACAGCCTAATGGTTTCCCATAGCACAACCTGGAACCTGTTGTCCACACATGTTGTACTGAGAAGTTAGATGATGGCCATGTAGGTGCGAGTTATGTCCGAACAGAACGGCACACACATCAAGTACTTGTGTCTCGTAATGATGTATCATGTGAAATTGAGTATGGTGAATGGCACATATGTGGGGTGACTGACAATCTTTCTTTCTTCAACCTATACACTGCAGGGCTCCAGCTGTCCATAGACCATTCCCTGACCTGGCAACGATGGTGGAACGTGACAGCATCCGACGGTACCACTTCACCAGGCAGCTGATTGAGGATTTGGCAGTGCGCTTGGCACCACATTTGCAACCTGGCCGGCCGTACCCTACGGCGCTGACCCCCAAGGTGAAGGTAATGGCAGCCCTACACTTCTTTGCCACCGGTACCTTTCAACACACTGAGGCGACTGCCGGTGGGATGTCACAGACTATGTTCAGCTGTGTGCTACGCGATGTTTTGGAGGCAATGTTGAGATGCCTGAACCAGTACATCTATTTCCCTACATGTCAACAACTCACTGACGTCAAGAGTGACTTCTATGCCCTGGGGAGGATGCCACATGTCATTGGCTCCATTGATGGGACACATGTGGCTTTGGTACCACCACAGGCACATGAGCAGGCATACCGGAACCGGAAACATTACCATTCGATCAATGCTCTGGTGGTATGTCTTGCAGATATGAGCATCACACATGTGTGTGCCCGTTTCCCTGGTTCAGCACACGATGCCTACGTGATGAGGAGTAGTCGCATCCCGAGGATGATGGCACAGATGCAGAACCAGCGTGCCTGGCTTGTCGGTGTGTACTGACTTTGTACCATTGTGTGTGTTCTGCTCTGTAGTATACCGCCCACTTTTCCAAATCAGCTAATGTGCACTTGTCTGTCCGTAGGTGACTCCGGATACCCCAACATGCCATGGTTGCTGACACCCCTCAGGAACCCTGTGACACCAGCCCAGATGCGCTACAATGAGGCACATGGTCGGACCAGGAGAGTGATTGAGCGGACCTTTGGTCTCCTGAAGAGCCGCTTCCGCTGCCTGGACAAGACAGGAGGGGCCCTCCCATATGCCCCAGCAAAGGTGTGCAAGATTGTCATCGTCTGCTGCATGCTACACAACCTGGCAGTGCGGAAGGAGTTGCCTCTCATCCTGGATGACGATGACCAACGTCCGCCACCTGTGGAGGATCCTGGCCTGGACCACGATGCCAGTGATGATGATGATGATGAAGGTGATGTCCGCACACAGCTCATCACCAACTTCTTCAGCTGAATGTGAGTATCCAGGGAGATGTAATGTGAATGATGTGAGTTTGCATGATATGTGTGGGTGGTGCTCTGGTGCTGTTTGAGTGTGGCCATGTGCTACTTGACTGGATGCGTGCAGCAATGTGTCCTTACAGGTAGTCTGTACTCCCAACAGTTTTGACATGCTAACTTGGTTTTGTGTAGTTGTCTTGTGACATGTATTGGGCATGAGTATTGCAGTTCTGTCCTGTTCTTCAGTGGTTTTAACTGTGTGTCATGTCTGTCCTTCACAGGGTGTTTACTGAGTACTTTGGTCAACTTGGATCCCCCGACACCATGATTCAGCTTTCAGGGTAGCAGCAGTAGTTTCCCTACAGGTGATGTGCCACACACCCCTGGACTTCATATCTTCTGCACTTGTTGACTGTGTGGCCACTGCCACGTGGGTAAACCTTGCATTTGTAGTGGAAACAACATGTTGCAAATGTGTAATAAACCTGTGCTTCACTTTGGGATGTGTGTTGTCTGTGGTCACACATCTGACTGACATTTGCTTACTGCACCTGTGGGCTATTTGACACAGACTCTGAATAGGTGTGGTGTCTGTGCATTCCACAGTATTTCCTGGCAACATCACTGTAGGCGATGAGTCCGATGGCCCTGGTGTCTCTGTGTTGTGTAGCCCTAGTGGTGTGTCTCCCTCATATGTGTCACGTCACCATGACTCACATGACGGTGTTGTACTTGCTGTAACAGTTAGCATACACAGTGTAATTTAGCAGATCATCATCACCATAACAGTATCCACATTTGAATAACAACAGAGGCAAGTATGGTGTACTAGTGATTTTATTTACAGAAATGTGTGTGTGTATAGTGCACAGGATGGTGGGTGCTGTACATTGGGATTGTGATCCAAAGTTCCCAGATGAGTTGGAAGTCTTGGTAGCAGAAATGTCCTGAGTGAAGTCCACAGTCATATGATACATTAGTCCAACTTGGACTCCCCATGTCATGTGGGAGAGTTGTGTTGCATTCGACAGGGTGAAAAGTTTGCACACAAAGGAGAATTTCCAGAACAGGTGTTGGCTTCCTGGGGATGTACGTGGCCATCAGCCTCTCAGTTTTCCTTCCTCGGACGACCCCTCTTCTTTGGGGGGGACCCTCACGTGCAGGCTGCTGCGGTGCAGGGGACTCTCCGCCAGAGTCCTCCTCCCTCCCTGTGGCAGTGTCAGTTGTTGCAGCACCAGATGTTGTGGGCACACAGGGAGGTGTGGCCATGTTGGTGCTAATCTGGCGGAGGCATGTCAATATGTCCCTATGCACCGCTGTGAGTTCTTGCAATGTGTCCCACTTGGACTCCATGCGAGACATGTGTGTTTCCACACGGGACATGTGGGAATCCGAGCGGGCATGATGGGCAGCCTGCTGCTGTTGTATGTCCTTGAGGATCCCCACTACCTGTCTGACCTCTCCGGTGCTATCCTGGTACGCATCAGCGATGCGTGCCAGTTGTGGGTCATCATGCAGTCCAGACCCCTCTGCAAGCAGCGACCTATGTCTACCACCCCTCCCACCACCCCTGGCGACATGTGCAGGACCTGCGGTGGCACGCACAGGTGTCCCGAGGCCCCCTTGGGGGTTGTTAGTGGTGTTGTTGTCCGTTGCTCCACAGTGGGCCTGGGGCCCTGTGCTGTTATCATCGGTGGTCCTTGGTCTGTCCGTGTCGGCGGGGGTGGTCTGTGTGTTGGCAGTTGTTGGAGGGGTGGGTGCAGGGGGTGCAGATGTTGGTCCTGCTGGTGCTGCATGATGACTCACACCGGAGGTGCCAGGTAGGTCTTCGCCATCCGAGGAGGGCAGAGGCTGTTCCACACCAGTGAGCTCAGTGTCCCCCGGAGCCTTGGACAGGGACTCCTCCTCGCCTGCTGCTGTGTCCCCATCATCATCACCTGTATTTGGAAGAGACACACATTGTATGTTATGTTTCTACAGGCATCAATGGTTCACACACCTGACAGTTGTGACTGTACCTCTGGATGCGGGCATGTACATTGCATTGTCCTAAGTTGTCACAGTAAGAGGTTGATATTGGTGTAGCACATTGTCCTGCATACCTGGGGCATTTCAATGTGAATGTTGAGGTGTGTGCATGGCCAGCATTGGTTGTATTTGGTGGACATCCGGCCATCCTTCTCCACCTAGCCCAGTTATCCCACCATGAAGCATGCCACCCTTGCAGTGGGTTCAGGTTGACTCTCAGGATGTCATTCAGTGGTGTTCTGCTGTTTGTTGGTGCACAGTTCCCAGCAGGGCCTTGTGCTCCCCACAGCAGTACCCAGTGTCAGCCATCTAGTCAGTCCTTATCCACTCCCTGTGATGTGAGCATGGTTCAGAGTGGTGTTGATGGGCCAATTGTGAGGGTGAGCAATATCTGTGACTACAACTCCCATCATGCTATTGCCTACACCCCCTTCCCAGCATGCCCGTACTTCCTTCCTTTTGACTCTGCTTCCCTGTGGGGTAGTGTGCCTGTGCTGACAGGAAGGCTGACAGTTTTGTCCTTGCGTTTGTTTGGCTACAAGTCCCAAGAGTGTCCCTGTGCTTCACACAGCATTACCCAGGGTGGTGGTTCTTTGTGGGATCTTCATTTGGTGTGTGAGGCATTGCATTCTCCCAGGTGGGTTATGTGGAGTTTGTGTTGAGGGGAGGTGTGAGGAGAGCTGCTTGTAACTATGGTCAGTGCTGTCAGTCCTCCTTCCCACCCAGCCAGATGTCCCACCATGCAACGTGCTTGCATTGCATGGAGTGCAAGTTGGCTTTCAGGATGTCAGGCAGTGGTGTTCTGCTGTTTGTTGGTGCACAGTTCCCAGCAGGGCCTTGTGCTCCCCACAGCAGTACCCAGTGTCAGCCATCTTGTCAGTCCTTTTCCACTCCCTGTGATGTGAGCATGGTTCAGAGTGGTGTTGATGGGCCAATTGTGAGGGTGAGCAATATCTGTGACTACAACTCCCATCATACTATTGCCTGCACCCCCCTTCCCAGCATGCCCGTACTTCCTTCCTTTTGACTCTGCTTCCCTGTGGGGTAGTGTGCCTGTGCTGACAGGAAGGCTGACAGTGTTGTCCTTGCGTTTGTTTGGCTACAAGTCCCAAGAGTGTCCCTGTGCTTCACACAGCATTACCCAGGGTGGTGGTTCTTTGTGGGATCTTCATTTGGTGTGTGAGGCATTGCATTCTCCCAGGTGGGTTATGTGGAGTTTGTGTTGAGGGGGTGTGTGAGGAGAGCTGCTGTAACTATGGTCAGTGCTGTCAGTCCTCCTTCCCACCCAGCCAGATATCCCACCATGCAACGTGCTTGCATTGCAGGGAGTGCAAGTTGGCTTTCAGTATGTCAGTCAGTGGTGTTCTGCTGTTTGTTGGTGCACAGTTCCCAGCAGGGCCTTGTGCTCCCCACAGCAGTACCCAGTGTCAGTCATCTTGTCAGTCCTTTTCCACTCCCTGTGATGTGAGCATGGTTCAGAGTGGTGTTGATGGACCAATTGTGAGGGTGAGCAATATCTGTGACTACAACTCCCATCATGCTATTGCCTACACCCCCCTTCCCAGCATGCCTGTACTTCCTTCCTTTTGACTCTGCTTCCCTGTGGGGTAGTGTGCCTGTGCTGACAGGAAGGCTGACAGTGTTGTCCTTGCGTTTGTTTGGCTACAAGTCCCAAGAGTGTCCCTGTGCTTCACACAGCATTACCCAGGGTGGTGGTTCTTTGTGGGATCTTCATTTGGTGTGTGAGGCTTTGCATTCTCCCAGGGGGTTATGTGGAGTTTGTGTTGAGGGGGTGTGTGAGGAGAGCTGCTTGTAACTATGGTCAGTGCTGTCAGTCCTCCTTCCCACCCAGCCAGATATCCCACCATGCAATGTGCTTGCATTGCAGGGAGTGCAAGTTGGCTTTCAGGATGTCAGGCAGTGGTGTTCTGCTGTTTGTTGGTGCACAGTTCCCAGCTGGGCCTTGTGCTCCCCACAGCAGTACCCAGTGTCAGCCATCTTGTCAGTCCTTATTCACTCCCTGTGATGTGAGCATGGTTCAGAGTGGTGTTGATGGGCCAATTGTGTGGGTGAGCATTATCTGTGACTACAACTCCCATCATGCTATTGCCTACACCCCCCTTCCCAGCATGCCCATACTTCCTTCCTTTTGAGTGGACTTCACTGTGTGTGAGTGTGACAGCAATGGCAAGATGGCGGAGAGTGTGGTCCTGTTGTTTGTTGGTGCCCAGTTCCCAGCAGGGCCTTGTGCTCCCCCACAGCAGTACCCAGTGTCAGCCATATTGTCAGTCCTTTTCCACTCCCTGTGTTGTGAGCATGGTTCAGAGTGGTGTTGATGGTCCAAATGTGAGGCTGCCCATTATCTGTTACTACGAGTCCCATCATGCTCTTGGCTACACTGACTTCACCAGCATACACAGGATTCCTTCCTTTCTGTGAGCTTCCTGTGAGGTGGTGTTCTAGTGGTGGCTAAATATCTGACAGTGTTTGTTGGTTAGATTTGTGCCACTGCCTAGCTCTATTTGGTATTGGGTTTGTACATGTCATGACACAGTTACATATCACTATGAAATGGCATGTATTGTGTTTATCTGACTAACATACACTTCTTGGGATGATTATCTTTTGGTTGCTGTTGATTTGCTAGGGGTGCATGGTTTGACTATCCCCTTGACAGTGATGTGTGTGTATTGGCACACAATATTGTGTATATTAGTTGTGTACTCACCAGGCTCTGGGATGTTTGTTAGTCCATATACGCTCACTGGTGGTAGGATGGCCCGCACCTTCTCCTCCCAGGGCCTGAGGTATACTGGTTTGGCAGGAGGGCCACTGCCGGTGTGCTGGCTCAGGAGGTAATCCTTCTTCAGTAGGTCCCTGACCCTTATGCGCACATCATACCACCTGTTCTGGATGTCATCCTTTGTGCGCAAACATGGTGATTGTGCGTTCACCCTGTCGATGATCCTCGCCCACATCTTGGTTTTCTGTGCCATGGGGGTCTGTTGGACCAATGTGCCAAACAACTGTGGCTCTACCCTCAGGATCTCGTCTACCATGACTTCCAATTCACTATCTAGGAACTTTGAATTCTTCTTTAGGGGCATGGTGATGGGTGGTGGTGGTGATTGATGTGTGTGTGTGTGTGCAAGTGAGGGTGTGTGAGTGTAGGTTTTGCTGGGTGTGTGTGAGGGTGCTATTTGTTGAGGTGCTAATGGTGTGTGGCTTTTGTGTTGGATGAGCTGTGTGTGTGTCTGTGTTTGCTGTCTGATGGTGTTCTGTGCTGGCAGGTCAGTGGAATTTGCAAAGGATCATGGTAGGGATTTGTGGCCTTTATGTAGGTGGAGTTGGGGGTGTGTCCTTGTTCCATTTTTTTCACCCCTGTATTTATTGGCTTTGTGATTGCTTGTTTGGCCCTCTTTTTTGTATTTTTTCATTTGTGATTATTGTGCATGTAGGAGTCGTTCTTCTGACCGAGTAGGACGTTGCAGTTGTCTCGTGCGCGCCTCTCCGAGTCGTTCCCGCTGTGTTTCAGCTCAGTTTCATATGCGGCGTACGCGTCGGTCGCGGAGTATTGTGTTTGTTCGGCTGGGTTTTGTATGCGTGTCGGTCGTACGGCTTGGGCTCCGTGCGAATCGGTCTGATTTTGCACCCATTGCATCGTACTGCGCGGGTCGGAGTTCGCGGGTACGTTTCGTTCGGGTTGATTCCTGGTGCGTGTCGGTCGGTTCGATTCGTGTGGTTTCCCGGCCGGATAGCTTGTTTCCGTCCGGGTCGGTCGTTCGCCTTGAGTTCCGTACGAGTCGGTCGTGATTCACATGCATTTCATCGTACTTCCCAGGTCGGGCAACGCCGGTACGTGTCGGTCGGACTATATTCCCGTACCGAGTCGGTCGGGTGGTTTTCCGGCCCGAATCGGATTCGGCCCCTGAGTGTGTATAGTGCAACCCCTGGCAACCTAATTTGACTTCATCAGGGACCAACTACAGTCCAACTAGAGCCTACAACCTGCCAATTCATAAGGAATTCCTCTTGATTAAATACAGCACCAGTCTTCCCGTTTATTCAGGTCTCGTTTCATAAGGCCCCGGTCATCGTACTGGTAATCAACTTCTCGCCAGTAGAATTCAGTTGCCTTCATTTTCCATTATCTAGGAAGCATGAAAAAAAGAGCTCCTTCTAACACCTAAAATGCGGCCTGGTAGAACGAGAGGTTCTCTTCCGACGACAGAAGCCAAAAGGAAAAATACTCCCACTAGCATGGTAGCAAAGGACAAGCCTGCCACCATCAGCAACATGGCCCCCCTTAGCCCAGATTCAGGAGCAGCTAACTCCGGAGCTCCATCGCTAAAGCCACCAAATCAATCTAGAGATATGGGGTCACCCCTCTCCCGCAAGGATACCACTACCAATAAGCACTAACCCAAAATCCACAGTAGACTTTTCTTCCTCAAGCATCAAGCAGAGGCTGTCTTTACATCTTACTGCATCAAGATGTATTAGAAAGGCCGGCCTCTCAGCGTTCAAAATTAAAATTTTCAACTAGAGAAGCAGCAGCGCAGCAAGGTCATGATGCATTAGTCAATGCCAATGCCAAAGATATGATGGGTGCAATTACCTCTGCCCAGGGCTTTACAGAACTGGGAAACACATCTCTGAGTTCTGTAAAACAGAGAACACAGAACAAAATAACCCAAACTGTACTCACGTTCTCTGCGCAACTTCATTTAGGTGCAGACAACCTATCGAATTCACCTGAATGCGAGCATTGTGGAGAATTCGCTCTCATAATTGCAGCAATGGAAGCCATGGGAAGTGAAACGATTCAACATCCATCCTCCATCCCCACAAATTTCTCTCTGTCAGCTGGTGGATTACCACTTTTAGCTAAACAGTTTCTCAGCAAGACAAAGGTGCTGAGGCAAATGACACGCAAGCAAACCCAGAGAAACATAACTTACCGACAAATACTAGCAGTTTCTACTTAGACAGTTCAACTGAATCAGATATCTTGAAAATAAAACCTTCACAAAATACATCTTCGCTTACTTCAATTGAAAGGGTAGCAATGATAGCCATAGATGGCAGAGATGAGCTGGATTACCCAAACCTTATCCAAACTGAGACCCACAAACCGGTCCACGTTAGTACTACTGAAAAATCAATTGAATCGGGGGCGCTAGAGGGCGCACTAGCAAGATGGCCGCACTTGCGTGAGGCTCTTGCAGCTCAGGAAGCATAAACAATAATATCCTGCCCATTTGTCGGAGGCCAGAGGAAATAACAGAATAAAATAACATCGGAAGGCTGCCGATACTGCTTGACGCCGGTGGAACCCGCAGAAATGGTCTACCCAGCGCAGAAAACCAGAGTACGCTAAGCCCCAGAAGATTCTCAAGACTGCGGACGTCCCCACCATCTAGCAATCACTGCCGCCGAGAAGGTACACGAGAACCTAGCCACATTTGCAGAGTGAGAGAGCCATTACGAGACGACGGCACGGCACGGGCGGGGCGGCCCCCCGCTCTACAATCAGCAAAATAAAGCAACGTTCGAGAGCGCCTAGGCGAGACGGTAAGGGGCCCTGGCCGGCGACCGAGCCGGGAACAGGATAGTTGTCCTGGGACTTCCGGCCGGCACCTGCAGTGCCGGCTGAGCAACAGACGGCACTGCCGGCCCTCACCCCGCCCGCTATCTGCACCGAAAAGTACCGCACGAGCAGAGACTTCCTTGCGGTAAGAGGGAGCCACTACGGGGGATGGACCAACTCGGGAGGCACGGGCAAGATCGCTGTCCCCCCCCTCTATAACCAGCAGATAAAATCGGCGCCTGGGGACACAAGAACTCTTCACTGCTGCCCGGACTGTGAGTTGGGGGATGCCGACTGCGGGGGGGTGTGAGAGTGTCTTCCACCCCCCCACCCCTCCCGGCTCCTGTTTGAGACCCGAGGTCCCCACCTACGGAGAGATTGACGCTAAGCTATAGAGCAAGCGTGTCACGAGGGAAGAAAGGCGGACACAGCGAGCACAGGGAGAAAAGCACCGCAGCCGACCCAGATAACTCGCTTTCAGCGAAAGTGGTGCATGAAAGGCCCATCCAACAGGCAGAAAACTTCACGAGGCCTCCAGGGGGAATAGCCAGCCGATACAGGCACTACTATTGCACAGACAGTAACGCACGATCACCCTTATTTGAGGCCGCAAAGCACCGTCTCTACTCTAAGAAGCCCAGGACAAATCGTAATGTGAGCGTGTGAAGCTATTGCCCCAAGCCTAAGAGCCCCAACAGACTACAGCCAGCACAAGTAGGCCTGTCTCTGTGTTCCCTGCAGGCCAGGCAAGGAGAGATATAAACACAGCGCGAGAGCCAGAACATGACATAGCAGATCTGCTCTGTGATGATTGCGGATAGAAACTGCAACCATCACCTCCCCTACATAGTGCCAAAAGGCCAACACTAGCTCAAAAAACTGGACCATATACTCCCTAACCGAACATCAGCAGCCTGACGGCCAATGACAACACAGAGGGCAGGGTACTAGGCGAAATTAGAATCCTGAGTGCTATGCAGAGATATCCGTGCTAAGGAACTAGAAATAAGACAGATACACATTCGAACTTCCAGCACCCAGCCCTCCCAACAAGATCCAGAACAGACAGCTGGATAACTCAACATAAAGCTAACAGCATGGGGAAGGCTGACGGGAAACAAACTAAACTGCCATTCGAAGCTCGTAAGTCCACCAGAAGGCAAGCAGACTCGGAAGGTGACACGGCAGACACATCTACTGCAGGTGCACACACTTTGACAGAGGACCTGAAAGAACTCCTCCTCATCATGAAATCCAACCTAACCTCTATAGAGGCCAAAATGGACACCATGTGCACACAAATGGACAATATCACACACAAACTAGATCAGCATGACGAGCGCCTTAAGAAAGCGGAACAGCGTATCTCGGACCTGGAAGATACCTCCACTGGACGTTAGGAGCAACTACTAAACATGGAAAGAGTTTTGAACGTGATAGCAGCAAAAAATGAAGATTTAGAATCCAGGTCATGAAGAAACAACCTTAGAATTCTTGGTGTGCCAGAGTCCACAAACACGGGCAAAATGGAAGAATATGTTGAGCGCCTACTCACCACACTGTTCGGGAGAGAAACATTTTCTGCGATGTTAATAGTGGAAAGAGCGCACCGATCGCTAGCCAACCGACCCCCGCCGGGAGCGCCTCCAAAGCCGATAATCGCTAGGATACTAAATTACCGAGACCGGGATGCAGCTCTACGTCTAGCGAGAGAGAAACAGCCATTATTTTTTGAAGGCACGGCGATAGCCATCTCCCCAGACTTCACCATGGCGGTTCAGGAAGCTTGTAAAAAATTCTCCCCGTAAAGAAGAAACTCCAGCAGGTGAACATCACCTATGCCATGTTGTTCCCGTCGCGTGTAAGAATCACATACCAAGGCAAACAGCATTTTTTCACGAACCCCCAACACGTTAGCGATATCCTTAAATCCATACTCAAACAGCCTTCCAAACATGACTCTTCCTCAAGCCCAACCAGGTCTACTGCTGCTTTATCAGACATTGAATGAAGAAAATATTAAGATACGCTCGCCGGATATTCATGGATACAGACTCAGACAAATGCTGGTGGGCATGTAGACACTTGCTCTAAGCCCACACAGAAGAAGACGCAATGAAGACAAACATGGCGATGAAAACTGGAACCACTGCATGGATCTTCCCTCAGAAGTGCATCTGGCTATTCGGGCATGCGGGTCATCATACCCTTTCCTGAGCGCCTTCGTATATCCGAGGGAGCACTGTGTCGCCCTCTTGACTCTACCCAGAAGGAAATCCCTAATATGAACTGGACCTTTGTTGACAAAGAAGTTACTGATAAGGCCGAATTTTGCACCCTAATTTCACTTACGTATCTCCGGCCGATGATCTTTTATTGCCTGCTAAAATATGTGGAGGGAAGAATACACTTTACCAATTATACAATTTCCTTCCCATCCGTGTCCAATAACAACGAACTCCAAATTTAGATTTTGTAGATTTATTACAAAGCCAGAAACAACAAAATATAGACACACCTCAAAATCAAGGTATAGAGATACATGAAAACTAATACCGAGCCCAATCTACGAATATAGTTCATACGACAAAATAGGCATAAAATGATGAATTCCAATATGAGAACACAGCAGAGTATAGATGTTGCATCCAAATCTCTTTTCATTTGTATTTTGGAATTTAGAATAATCTGTCCCTACTCTACATCTAAAGTGCCATCCCTTTTCTTCCCTTCCTAGCAAATTCCCCAAAAGGTGTCAGCACTAACCCTGGGCATAGTTTGCGTAGTAGCACTACACGTAGCTACGCGAAGTACATTTTGAACTACACGTAGCTATGCAAATTGCGTAGTGTGTAGCTGTGTGCTTGACTGCACTGTACAATAATTGCCAAAGGCATCTTGCACAGTGCAAGTTAAGATAAAATAAGTATCTCTGTCTTTATATGCTAAAATGCATATAGTCATTTCACAAAAGTGAAAACGATAAATTAACAAGCAGTGAGAGAGGTGTTGATTTTGGGATCCTCCCTAACCTAGGGAGAGAACCAAGCAGATGCCTTGAAAACAAAAAGCACATCTTTTGAACGATTCGGTGGTGGTCCCATCCTCTTAGGACCACCCCAAGCACAGTTATTGGCAAAAATACAATCCCAACCAAAGACCCTGCAAAGCATTATGGGACGAGATTAGCAGTGGGCAGTGAATATTATAGTATCCAATATCAAAATAATTCTACAAAGAGCTGGAGTTCCACGTTCCACTAGTCGTTACTAGATGTCCCTCACGAGTCAAATTAAACAGCATTTCTTAAAATACAAATGAGATGAGAAATATTTTTTATTTTTTCTCCCACTGCTCCCCACCCAGTGAACCCCACCAACCTCCCCCCTCCCCCCCTGTGACCCTCTACACCCTGAGGAACCCTCCCTTCCAATAGGCTAAGCCTATTCGGTCACCACTCCCTCGGGTAACATTTTTAACTAATTAAAAACTTGGGACCTTTCAGCCGAGCCCTCCTTATACTTGGATCTCTCCTTCATTTCCCTCCTTCTTTTTCTTTTTGAATCTTGACAATAAGGGCGTCTACCTCATCAGTTGTGCAGATTATTTGCATATGATTATTCCACATCACACGTAGTGTGGCAGGAAACCTTAGTTGAGCCTTTGCCCCCAAACTATTTAACTCTGCTAACCTCTTCCCCAACTCCCACTGTCTCGTAGCAGTTATGTGGGAGATATCAAATCTAATGGAGAAGGAAAAAGGGGACATATCTGAAAGTGGAGAAGAAATCACTCCTTCCTTAAGTGCGGCCGTCAAAATCATCTCCTTGACTGAATAGGACAAGAAATTCACCAGAATCTTCCTGGGTTTCTGTCTTCCTGGGTTTCACTTAAAGGGATCCCGATGCACTCTTTGAATTTCATGTGCAGATCAATATTTGGAAAAATTTTCAGAACTGAGCCTTTAAGTAGGGAAATCACGAACCTCTTAATGTTCTCCCCCTCAAGAGCTTCTGGGATATTTAAAAACTTCAAGTTGTTTTTCCTAGAGTGATTTTCAAGTCTCTCGAGATCGTCCTTCAGTTCCTTATTCTGAGTTGATAACTTTGCCAAGTCAGCAGTGTTATAGGGATTCTGCACACACAGAGCTATGCACAGGATAATAGAACCTCGGAATATAGTGGTGAGCCAACCATAACCCTTAGCACCTAAAACCCCAACCCAACTAGCCTTAGCGTCCCATTAGCACCAATGTACCAATGATTAGACAACCCAGAACACGGTATCTCTCACTCAGGACTCGCAGAAACAAGAACACTCTTTCGTCACTCACTCGTACCTGTCCACAACATGCGTAAGAAGAGACACTGTATAGGTTAAAATGTTTATTTCAACTTACGTGCTCTAAGATACAGTACACGTGTCAGTACTACTAGTATAATACATATGAATAATATAATCAGCATAGTTACAACTCCATAGAATACGAACGGGGAAAGCATTTCATAAAGCAGTGGATATATGTCTAACTATCATTACCACCCTCCCCGTGCTGGAAGCCAGTTTATTATGAAAATAGAAGACCTCTGGGCTTTGACTAGCGAACCCCCATACCTCAGTCTCTAGATGCAAAACTACATCAGCAGACAATCACAGCTCTTCTCTCTGGAAAGGTCGTCTCCAAGTGTGTCTAGAGCAAACTAACTGCAATATTAAAAGCACACTAAGTTTTACATGGCAGCTGTACCTAGTGTTATGTCTAGGTGTGAGGGACTGGCCAAATCAACAAGACAAGGAAACGTTGTTATTCGACCTTGTACATGTTGTGTAGTCTGAGCCCAAAGTGAACAGGAGAAAAGGTGAAAGATAGAAAATGCAGACAGTGCAAGAAGAACTTGGCAAGAGCAGAGGTCGATAGAACAACGGCCCAGAGTAACGTGTGCAAAGGAAAGAAGTATGGCAGCCAGGCCCAAGACAACTTAGCGAGGCAGGCCAGGGCCGGGAAGCCACAAACCACAAGACACCCTCCCCTGGACAGTCCATCGGCCAAGACAAAGGACGAAGACAGAGATCAAATGTGCTGAGCAGAACAAAAATGCCAGTAGGCTATTCAGTCCCAATGAGGGAGAGGGACAAAAAAACAAAAGTGTCCAAGGACAAATGAGAGCCAGCCAGGCAGGTCTTTCAATCCAGGAGCGTGTAAGAGCAGAAAAACGCTATAGCATCCAGGAGGACATCATTGGAAGTGTCTGAAAACATAGACGCCATCCAGTCCATCAGATCAAACGAGCAGGAATGTTCCTCAGAGGACGGAGCATCCAAAAGCAATGCGGGACAGCTTGCGTGATATTCAATATAGCTCTGTTGTAGGAGATCCTGAGCAGCCGCCCATATATCCCATTGTGCCAAAATCCCAAGTGCAGCCGCACGCGTCATACAGCCAGTAACGGAACAGTATTGTTCGTGGGCCTGTAAGGGACCCACCAACCGAACAAAATCCGGAACAGACAACGACGAATTGGAGAGGCAATAATCCATGGTCCAGGTGAAAGGACAGCGGATGCAAGACATCACAGGTTGCACGCAAGTGAAATACGCAAAGTGAAATGAAAGGGTATATGACACACTGATGGTCGCCAATGGCAGAACCCCGAAACTGTCCAGAAGTCGCTCACGGAGCAGCTGGAGGCGTTCAGGATCGAAAAGGGCCCATCGGGGAGCAGCCATTGCGCAGAAAACAGACCAACAGCAAGACACCAGCCGCCAAGGCGAGGATCAAGGGGAATCCACCAAAGACGCTGGAGAAAATAGAATGAATGAACGCTGGTATCACACCGAAAATAGTTTGGAAGGTGGACACCAGGCCGGACCCCACAACTTAAAAAAGTGCACCAGACCCTCAGTGTTTGATGCGTTAAAAATACGATGAATTAACTCCCCAAAATGTTGGGGGAGGTCAGTGTTCAAAAGGGCCTGAATTTCACTGTGGGTACTCGCCACCTGGAGAATGAATGTCTCCCGGGCGGATGTGAGCATAACCTCCTCATTCAATAAAAGGGCCTTTATTCTGCTCAACTTATTGAAATCTGCCTCCATGGTAGGGATGGAAGGCCAAATAGAGTTATCAACGATGTCGTGAGGGGGAGGAAAAAGCACATTCTTGCAGCAGACAACTCTGTGCGAAACCGTGACAATATACGGAATGCCGGCCTGTAAGCCACAACAGTCTTCGTTATTTAAAAGCAAATAGCTACCATTAGTAAGCAAAGTAAAGGTGGGAGAAATAGCAGGAGCAGGAATACCTTTTAGCACACATGCAAGATTTGGAACGGAAACGCTACAAGCTCCATGAAGCTTAATGTGTTTACAAATAAGTGAATGACCTACAGTTGAATCACAAGACTCCCCCGTGAGAAAAACTTCCTTGCCGTCTCTAAGGCATTTATACATGAAAGGCAAGGACCAGAGTTCATGCAGGAAGGCACCACCCAAAGGCTGGAAATGGCCCACAGGATAATGTTTCATGCATGAGCTAAATTCAAACAAGGAAAAAGGTAAAGCGATAACCCCATGAACTAGCCACATAGCAGAATCTAGTTCTGCTACAGAGAATGGTAAAGGATCCACTTTCTCAATATGTAACAAAGTATAAGATGCATCTTTCATGGACATGAACTGCTGTTTTTCAGTCAAATTAAAAGGCAGAAATAGGGCGGTGGTGTTCAAGAAATTCCAAGGAACTTTACCTAACTTAAGGGTTTGCAAAGTCCACGCAAACTGCATTACTGAACGCAATTGATTTTGACCATGGTACAATATAGAAACATCATCTTGTACAATATCAACAACAGAGGACACAATATTCTCTAATGTGTAAATGCGGGAAGACAGGGTATTTATACTATTGTCAACAACAGCAAGCACCTTTTCCAAATTTGCTTGGTCTATTTCCCGAAGACGGGATGCAGCTTCCATTTGTGATAGCTTCCAGAGTTCATTATACGCTTCATAAATGAATCTCTTCGGTCGTGGACCACGAGGCCCCAAAACAAAGTCGGACAGTTCAATGTTGCCTGAAAGGAGGGATAAATGCTGTTTAACAGAATCTAGAGACGAATGCTGCAACCACTGTTTGCATAATTTACCAACAGAATATGTGGTGACAGTACGGGAATCAGAAAACCTCGGATCAGGCCTGTCCTGCTTGTAACCAGGAACTGAGCCGTGAAAACGCAGTTGGCATGCATTAGACGATATGGGCCATACCAACCAGGGTGACTGTACAAGTGTAGAAACATTGAATGAATTGTCCAGAAACCTGGCCTGCAAAGTTGCAAGGGACATATTAAAACGCAAACTATCATTGGGAGCACTTGACAGGGATGGTAGGGAAGGCGCGTTTAATTGTTTAGTAGTAGCCAAACCCCAACATGTAGTCTGATAGATGGAAACGTTCAGAAACATAATTTGGGCTGGGATAAGGCAAGCCCGGTGCAAAGCCTCTGTGCCCTGCACCTGCCATGGCTTTGAGCCCCAGATTGATTTCAAATCTACAGTGTCCTTCCAGTACTCATAACCACCCACAGCCAAGGCTTTCAAAAAGGAACCCGAATAAAGTAATTTTGTGTGGGTCAACATGATTTTCTGAGTTGCTGGGGCATTCAGTTTAAAATAATAGGACCTAGGGTTTGATCGATTGAAATCAGTGAAATAGGTAAATGTATTTCTAAGGGTCTGGGAGCTACCTGGTTTGGGGTTTGGGCAATGTTCCCATTGGGTATAGGTAACAGGGCTACGTAGTGCACTCGGTTTATGGAGAAAATGGTTGCCCCAATGCTGGTAGCAGTACAAATCGGCATAATTTACAGAATTCATATACAAATCCTCGGCATTAAAAGAAGCATAATATTTTAAATCAGCAAATAATGCTTCAACGGCATGCACATCCCAATCATCAGAATGAATATTACTTTTTACTACATCACCCATCGAAACTCGAAGGACATTTGGTACATTAATAATTTCTGTCGGTCCATGAATTTGAAAGTTTACCGCATCCCATACGATGCCATCAGCAACTGGAAACGCTGAAATGTTCACAAATGTGTGGTCACGCTTCATGATGTGAGAGGAGGAATGTGGAGCCAAAATTCCAGTAACACTGTTCACCGCAGAGCGTTCAGGTAAATAGTGACCATTGATAAGTAGAAAAAACACTGTGACAAAGCCAATGGACATGAACAAAAAAATCAGGAAAAGCACCAACCAAAGATATGTCCAGGGTGGAACCAAAAATTGTCTCTAAACCAGGATACAAAAAGACTGAACTTGGACGGGACATTTGAAGAGGTGGAATCCGAGTCAAAGGAAAAACGTGTCGGGCTCAGTGGCGTTGTTGGTTGGTGTGCCACCGACTCTGTTGCGGGATAGGTATACTCGTCCTCGTCGATGCAGGGGGATGCAGGGGTTCGAATATATTTTCAGGCAGATCAACCATCTCCATGGTAACACCAGTGACCGTTC
Organism: Calotriton arnoldi; assembly: GCA_963921515.1. Taxonomy (NCBI): domain Eukaryota; kingdom Metazoa; phylum Chordata; class Amphibia; order Caudata; family Salamandridae; genus Calotriton; species Calotriton arnoldi. The sequence goes on along the minus strand of CAWUFW010010641.1, from coordinate 56,346 downwards.
GGGCAGGAGTGCCTCGAACACATGTCCGATAAATGGCAGGACAAGAGACCGCCGGTGTAACACTATTCAGGATCGGCCAGATGTTGTAGCTTGACATTTTCCACTGAGATGTATCTGTTCTCCTTGCGACCAGGAAGCGGTGGTAAGATTACTGTACGTGTTCCCTTCAAGCCTAGAACTGGAACCGGTGCTCGAAAAGAGGGGCCGAATTCTTTTTTGTTCTCCACCTTCTCTCGAACCAGTTCGCCAATCTTCGGAAGCCAGCCGGCAACCGGAATCTGCAGAGCAGGGTCTGTGGCTGAAGGCAAATGAGCAAGTGCAAGCTTGTCTCGGGCTTCTTGTAAGTCCTGTAACATAGCAGAATGGTTATCTACATCAAACTTGGCGGATTGCGCCGCCATGTCTAGACCATCAAGGTCAGGCACAAACATTCGTATGCCGAAAAGCATTTCGTATGGGGTCCGCCCACCCAGAGGTCTTCTAGGGAGATTGATAAGTGCACGTTGTACGGTATACAAGTGGGCCAGCCAGTTCCTGCCAGTACCTATAACTCTAGCTGTCAAGGATTGCTTTAAGTCACGGTTCATTCGTTCAACGATAGAATTGCCCTCAGGCCTATACGAAGACGAAAATTTCACCCGCACCCCCAATGAACCCATTGCGTCCTTGTAAGCCTTAGAGGCAAACGCCGGACCTTGGTCAGAATGGAAGGTGCCGCATGCGAAAATTCCCACAAAGACACGCAAATCCCTGATGACATTTCGAGCGTCAGCACTCCGTTGTGGCCAGACCCAGATGAACCGTGTGCACGAGTCCACTGCCACTAAGATATATTTATAGGCAGTGTCTGAAGAAAATGGACCGCAGTGATCCAGGTAAACACACCCAAAGGGTCTGTTAGAAATGCCTACCGAGGTCTGAGGTGGTCGTGTAACCGTGGAAGGCTTGATCTGTTGACAAACGTCACAGGAAAGCACATAAGTACGGGTGTCTTTATATAAACCACGCCACCAGTAACGCTGCTGTAAGATGGAAACTGTCGCAGACACACCAGCATGAGCCGAAGCCATGCCTTCGTGCGCTGCCGTTATCAAGGAAAACTTGCGGTCCGCGTTGGGGATCAGCCGATCCCCAACACCGGGTATTGTTACATAAGGAGCCTGTTCGGGACCTAGCTGATAAGAATATTTGGAAGGAAAACCCCTAGGGTAATTAACGCCTTCCTTTGTCGCAGCAATAGCTGCCAATATATCGGTGTCTATTTTAGACATGGATCTAGTAACTGCTGCTACTGAACACGTGACTACTGCTGATTTGGCAGCTTCATCTGCCAAACTGTTACCAACAGCGTGTGCGCCCACCCGCTGATGGCCTAGGGTGTGTACCACCTGTGTGAGCGGCAGACATTTTTGTAATTCTGCCACTCGAACCCAAAGCGTTTTATGCTTGATTGTGTTGCCTTTAGCGTCTCTATAGTCGTTTTGCGACCAAAAGAACAGATTGTCATTATATGATTGAACACAGTAGTAAGAGTCGCACACGATTAGAGTGGTCACATCAGGATTAACGAACTCAAGTGCAAGCACCAAAGCGCGCAGTTCGGCCAATTGTGCGGTACTATCCCCGAGTGTCTGAGTGTGCACTACAGAGGATTTGAACTCTCCGTTCACAAAGGTACCTGTCACAATAGCACATGCGGCTGAATAAGCATGCTTGGACCCTGTGGCCGGTTGTGCCGAACCATCAGTGTAGATCACACAATCGTAATCCTCAAGCGGCAGTAAAGACAAAGGAGGAGGATGAACGAATTCATACTGTAAAAACTCCTGAGTCTGAAGAGAAGAATCGAAAATGAAAGTGACATCCGGAGACGTCAAAGATGTTGCCCATTGAATCCAACGGGGGTGCAAAGCTTTAGAGTTCGGTACACTTGCTTTGGTCACTGCCCCTAAGGCAGGGTATGGTGTTACCACCAGTATGCGTTTTCCCTGTGCCAGTGCGCGCTCTTTTAGAATCGCTATTTGCACTGCTGTTAGAACTTTTTCTACAGAGGAAAACCGCATTTCCGCGGAAGTGTACAGATGTGACTTGTATGCGATGGGTACTGTATCACCTTCGTTAAAGGTTAAGTACGTGAAACCCACTGCCCCTGGTATGATTCTAATCACCAAGTTTGTGTGGTTATCACGCGTCAAAAGAAATTTTGACTCAAGAAGGTCAGTCTGTAAAGACTGTAGAATGGAGGTATGCTCCGGAAGCCAACAAGACTTTGAAAAAGTAGGTTGTATCAAGGCATACAGTGGCTTGATACGCTGGGCGTATTCGGGAATGTATGTACACCCGAAATTCAAAAAACCCAGTAAAGACTGAAGCTTCTTCAAATTAGTAGGAGGGCACAGAAGTGCACATTTCTCTAGGAAATGGGGGGCTAAGCCCTTACCTTCATTGTTGAGCTCATAGCCCAAGAACAGAACGGTAAATTCAGCAATGTGAGATTTAGCAAAGTTAATTTTGTAACCTTGAACCGCAAATTCAAGAATAATGCGGTCTACTCGGGTCAGATGCGGGAACAATTCATCATCTGTCAGATAAATGTCATCTACGTACGAACATGCGTCTGGATCTATGCCGTCTAACAAAGAGACAACACGAGCGGCGAATACGCCTGGACTATTTTTGTAGCCCATAGGAAGATGCCTGAATTTGAACATTTTACCACCGGAAGTAAAAGCACACCATTGGCCACTCTCCGGGGCTAAGTTGTGCGTGTAGAATCCATTTGAAAGGTCAAGTGTCGTTTTATATTTTTTACGAACAAGACTGTCTACAAGCGCAGAACTATGGGTATTTTGTACCGCAAAGGTCCGACAATGAGAGTTCAAATGCCGGTAATCCAACACTAAGCGGTACGATCCATCGGGTTTAGAAACCGCGAAAAGGGGATTGTTCATAGGTGATACGCAGGTTTCGATTACTCCTGATATTCCAACTGAGTCAGAATTTCGGAAACGGGGCCTTTGGCTTCACGTTTTATGGGATATTGGGGTTGTGGTTGCGGTAGTGACCACAAAGGTATTTCATGGGGGAGATTCTTCGTCCCAACCCACGTGGTTGCGGTATAACGCAGGAGCCAGGGACACAGCCCACTCAGCTGCCAGAGCCTCCGCTTTGTCCTTTGGGACATGTCGAGAAAAGCTCGGAAGGATTGCCTCCTCCCTGTACGTGCAGCTAAAACGAATGGGGGTGGCCAATCCACCTCCGCTAATAAAATATCATATGAAGAGGTTAGATTTTCCCAAAAAATCCCTTTAATAATTCGCTGTATATCACCTTCAATTTGAATGACAATATTAAAAGTCTATCAGGGGTGCCACTCTGGTGTCAGCTGTCTCGACAGTAATGAATGTTTCAGTTGCTGTCGCCTCCATATGAGGACGTAGCGCCTCCCGCACTATGGTAACTTCCGCGGCGCTGTCTAGGAGGGTTACTGCCCACGTCCAATTCAGGAGCCTCATTCTCACTGTCTGTGGCATATTTCGCTGTTACAGCGGCAACTTTCTTCTTCTGAAATTGTGGTCGAAAACGTTGAAAGTCTTCTGCTTTTCCTCTGACTTGTTGTCGAGGTTGGTCTCGTCCCTGGGGAGCCTCTCGGTCCCTCCCTCTATCCTGGCGGTCTCCTCCACCGGCCTGTGATGAAGTCTGTGCCTGTGAAGAACGAGGAGAACGCGCATCAGGGATCTGAAACCTATCCGGTGATTTAATTCTCGCTCTATCGCGTAAATCATAAGTGCGTTCAGAAGAGACCGAAACCGGGATGCGCCTCTCGACCCCGGTTTCTTTTGTTGCTTACCCTGTTTTTTCAGCCTCCAACTCTTTTTAGTGAAGACTGGTTTCTCATCTTTCTCAGGCTGAGATTTGGTTTGTTGTTGTTGTTGTTGCGATTGTGTTTGCTGTTTTGCAAAAGGCTTGTTGCCCAGGCTATTTCTGCCAATAGTTTTGTAAGCCTGGGTAATAATTTTCGGTAATTCGCGAGGCCTGTCCAATTCTGGGACCAAAGCCAAAGCATTTGCTACTTGAAAGTTCACGGCATCGCCCTTGACATTCGCAAGGATCAGCTCCGCTACTACTTCAAACACTCCCACCAGTCTCATCCCTAATTCCACAGCCGCTTCAGGGCCATGTTCATCCTCTACTTTTTTAATTACTGAGGGGAGAACTGTCATGGAAGGAGTACCAAAACACTTAGAATATACTGCTGCGAATACCCTACCTCAGTTGTCACATGCTGTCAACTCGGGAATTAAGTCTTTTGGCAAACTAATCGTAAGAATGCGGTGTTTATCCACCGGGGCTGTGTGTGGAAAAACTGCCTCCAACTGGTCAAATTTTTCTGCAAGCCAATAAGGAAAATCATCCTTATTTTGTGGACGTTTGCCCATCACCGAATTCACCATGACAGGACTTATGGTCACTCCGCTTGCAGCAGCTGGTTGGCCGGCAACTCCAAGAGCGGCTCCATGGATGCTGCCTGTAACATATCGCACTAAAGCTCGATGCACTTGCACCAAAGCCACATACATAGTGCGCAGTTCCGCGACTGGTATAGTCATATAGCGCGGATGTGGGGTGTACCCGGCCAAAACAGGCCAAGTGGCCCCCTCAATAGATAAGGGGCCTAAACGAACCGTGGTAGTCGGTTGTGGGAGGGCGCCATTAAACCAAACACGGTGTTGCCAAGCCGTGAGCGGTACTTCAAGAGTAGTATAAGGTCGCTAGACAGCAGGAACATTAGTGGGTTCATATTCATGGAACAAATTATCGTTCGCGTCCACCGCTGGAAAAGTGATCCAAGAGTAGAACACCTCAAAGTGGAAAGCCGGATCGGCTTGAACCACAAAGACTAGATCGACTCCCGTGTCTGGCACTCCATACACCCGTAAGTGATCCCGGAGTGCTGTGCGGCTATGCGCCGCTATGTCTATACCCGCCATTACTAACGGGACTTTTCGACAACCTAACACGAGGCAACACAAAAAGGGTTATGATTAAGAAACCTTTTTTAACAACTTCAAGCTTGAAAGAACCTACAAAAACTTCAATGTAGGAGGTATCGCCGTCACACACGCTTCCGGAAGCGTACGTGAGGGGATTGTGGACAAGCACAAGTACTACTCAAGCATCTCGTAGATAAGCTGCCCCACTCGTTGGTCACGCCATGTTATAGGGATTCTGCACACACAGAGCTATGCACAGGATAATAGAACCTCGGAATATAGTGGTGAGCCAACCATAACCCTTGGCACCTAAAACCCCAACCCAACTAGCCTTAGCGTCCCATTAGCACCAATGTACCAATGATTAGACAACCCAGAACACGGTATCTCTCACTCAGGACTCGCAGAAACAAGAACACTCTTTCGTCACTCACTCGTACCTGTCCACAACATGCGTAAGAAGAGACACTGTATAGGTTAAAATGTTTATTTCAACTTACGTGCTCTAAGATACAGTACACGTGTCAGTACTACTAGCATAATACATATGAATAATATAATCAGCATAGTTACAACTCCATAGAATACGAACGGGGAAAGCATTTCATAAAGCAGTGGATATATGTCTAACTATCATTACCACCCTCCCCGTGCTGGAAGCCAGTTTATTATGAAAGTAGAAGACCTCTGGGCTTTGACTAGCGAACCCCCATACCTCAGTCTCTAGATGCAAAACTACATCAGCAGACAATCACAGCTCTTCTCTCTGGAAAGGTCGTCTCCAAGTGTGTCTAGAGCGGACTAACTGCAATATTAAAAGCACACTAAGTTTTACATGGCAGCTGTACCTAGTGTTATGTCTAGGTGTGAGGGACTGGCCAAATCAACAAGACAAGGAAACGTTGTTATTCGACCTTGTACATGTTGTGTAGTCTGAGCCCAAAGTGAACAGGAGAAAAGGTGAAAGATAGAAAATGCAGACAGTGCAAGAAGAACTTGGCAAGAGCAGAGGTCGATAGAACAACGGCCCAGAGTAACGTGTGCAAATGAAAGAAGTATGGCAGCCAGGCCCAAGACAACTTAGCGAGGCAGGCCAGGGCCGGGAAGCCACAAACCACAAGACAGCAGAGGTCATTTGGATCGCTTCTTTTAGTTTGGGAATCTCAGACTCAATTGCGTCGGTCCTCAGAGTGACTTCCTCCAATTTCTGAGCCAGTACCTCGCATGACGAGCGAATCGCAGCTTGATTTGCTTCAGATACAGAGAACCTGCTGGCTAACTCTGCTTGGTTCGTCTCCGAGACTATGAACCTGCTGGTCATCTCTTCTTTCATAGCCAGAAGTAAATTAGCTAATGAGTGAGTGCTGGAAGCTGGAACTGTATGCTCCTCGGAGGCAGGAATATCAAGACTTCTGTTAATGCTCTTGTGGGCCAATTCCAGCCCCTGTGCCTGTACCTGCTCCTGCTCCTGCTCACCTTGTGAACCCAAGACTGAATATCTATTAGAGAGGTTCACCATGGGGTGGACCACAGAATCTGTTACAGTTTCGGGCACTGCTCCGGAGGCAGCAGCAGGAGGATCCTGAGATTCAACTCCCACTAGGCTGGGCTGCGTAATACTGCTCGTAGTTATAATTTCACTGCTGATTAAAATTGGTGCCTTCATGGTTGGACACACCGGGACCATGGACGTGACTGTGGACGTGGGTGTAAATGTGGACTGAGACATAACTTGATAATAAGTTTTTAGAGATGGAGTGATTTTTGGATTCACAGTAAGATTTTTCTTGACTCTGCCTCTTCCTCTGCCCCTGTTAGCCACTTTCCCTTTAACTGGGGTCCCACTATCGATAGTATTTCCACCCTGCTTACGTTGTTTAATTAGAATTCTAACCTCAGAAATGGGAGGGGAAACCCGAGAAGGCAAAGTCGACTGAGTAATGGCAGTATTTGCAGATAAATGGGCAGCTCTAGCTCGTAAGGTGTACCTGCTTATTTTGGGCGGAGAAATACCCACTTTATTCCCATCACTTTTCTCCATGCAATAAAGAGGTATCTTCCCCTTCTGAGTCAATGAGGCATCTACTTGACAATGCTCGGGGAAACCACCAGTGCCAGTAAAGCTCTCTCTCCCAAAAACACCTTCTAATTCTGGCTTACCGTTAAGTGGGTAGATTAAACCAAACCTACTGTCCTTGGCACTTTCCTGGAGAGCCGGTCGCTGTGGCCCCTCCACCCGCTTGCTGTCCACCTCGAAAGAATTCCCAAGCTGGAGGCCCGGGTATGCACCAAAACTGGTGCTGACCCTGCCTCCAATGAACCGGAGCAGCAGACAGGCGATATCCCGGCGTCTCCGCTCATGCGCGGCTTCTCCCCATCTCCAGCGCCGACCCCCTGCCTCGACACCACAAACGCCTGAGGCCGTTTCACCGTTTTGGCTGGGGAGAAAAGGGAGCCCCCGCATATCATCCAGCCGGTAAGAGAAACTCCGGAGGGGGATTTAAATTAAATAGATCAGGGCTACAGCGTCGGTCCCGACAAGAGACCCGAGGGAGCGTCACCGCGGCCGTTAGCTAGCGGCCGCCATGTTCCTCTTCACAGATTTTCAAACGATGATATATAAACTTCATTTTAATATGCACGAAGTTCAACCACACATTGAATATATACGAGTGCAATTCGTTCATGAATATAATGCACCCCTTACAAATTTTAAAGCGCCGTGCGCTCTATCAGTTCCCCCCTCTGATGACAAGTGTCATCAACATAAAACCTTTCCATAGTATGTTCTCCTCGCAGAAAAGACCGACCTAAACAGAAGTTGTAGCCTGCCTTCCCTGCCTGAACTTCTCCAGATTCTTGAGGTTCTGATAGTGACTGTCCTGCAGTCTTTCCATCTGCCTTTCTCGTCTCCTAAGGGAACTCTCAGCCTGTCGTGCTCTGTGCCATTTAAAGGCTCTGAAAGCTCCCAACAATACGATAATACAGAATACAACTATTATGATGGGTTTCAGAATGTAACCAACAATACCCTGCCCCAAATTTCCAAACCAACTTCCAATCTTTCCAAATCCTTGGCCAATTTTGTCCCAAACCCCATTTGTTGCCAAATCATGTATCTCATGATGTATCTCAGTGATGTTACTTATATACTTCCTTATATCCTTGCTATTGTCTGGCATATAAGTACAGCACTGTTGAACCCTCAATAATCTACAGACTCCACCTTCCTTTGCTAGTAAAACATCTAACGCAAGACGGTTCTGAAGCACCATGGCCCTTATAGAGACCATCTCCCCATCAACAAGCAATAAAGCTTGAGCTGTATTCACTGACAACTTGTCCACTAATGTTGACAACCTTCTAATCTTTACATCATTCAAAACCACTCCCAAACTTGATATCATTGCGCCAAACACATCACCAACAATTTCTCCTGCACTAGTACCACGTTTCTCTCTACGTGATCGTTTCCCTTCCAATGGCCACAAATCTTCCATGTGGAATTTTTTAGGAAATACCACAGCCAGATAACATGTTCCATACCAATTTGGAGGTAATCGAACATAAGCATTCCTTCCACATACAAAATGTACATTAGGCAATATGGTCAATTTATCCAATAGAGCCTTCTTTATTGACTCCTCAATCAAGAAAATATGTTCACATTCACTCTCTCCTACAAAACTTTTGTCATAATATGTCTGTGGTTGTCTAATGCATAATTTCCCTTTCTGCTGCAAATCTAAAGCTATTGGACCAGAACTTCCCTTTGCCTTATGATCTAACTCTTCCTGGGTCCATGGAATAACTTCATGTTTGGGATCAGGCCTAAATAATGTCTGTCTATGTCTATCTTCTATTTGGTCCACACATTTCTTTTCTGTTTCAGATAACATGCATGTCAAATTATGTCTATGAGCATATGCTGTATCCAAAGTCACTGTGGGTACGAAATAGTTTGACATCCTATCTTCGTTTTTGTAATAATCATACTTATTCAAATACTTCAACACAGGAACTTCAGGGAGCACTACATCATAATTAGAGAAATAGTACTCAAAATGGGCCTTACCATAAAACATACTCAGAAGCACACTGCATGTAATGCCATAAGTTAGGGGCAAGTGATGATATCTAATGCCCTCTTCTACTGATGCTGGCAATTGCATACACACATAGCAATCCTTCGCTTCCATCGTGTCCACATACTCGTACAACAACCTCGCATATGCATTCAACGTAAAATCTCCCTTTGAAAGATATGCGTGTAACAAACGACTGGTTTCTCTTATCATGTCCGCATCTGATTCTGATGCACCCTCTCTTATGTTTGGTGTAGGAGGTATAGATGTCCCTTTTACCCCTTCTTCCAATTCACTGGACTCAACTATGGATGTGATAATCACTACTGTAATAATTACTATTACTCCCACTATGAGTGTGCCTATCATACATTTCTGCCTACGGCTTGAATTTCCGGACTCCATGTTGAATCAGTTTTCCAATTTGGTGCAGGAATGAAATAACAAAGTCTCTTTTTCTTCCTCTTTGGATTTATACACAAAGTTCGTAACAGATTTTCTTTTTGATGTTGAATTCTTCTTTATTCAGTTTGATAATAATAATCTAAAGTTCAGGAATAGTCATCCCTATCCCTCTTTCTTCTTCTATTGATAAGTCCTTAAATGTATTCTTCTTTCGGGCCTAGGTTATCTTCTTTAGACAATGTTCATATGCTTTCTTTCTCTTTATTCAGTTCAGTTTTCATCATAAATTATATCAGTGCCCAGAACATCAACCACAAATTCCAGGATTTCCATACGAAATGCTGCTAATTCTTGAGCTGTGGGCTGACAACCAAACGTTGGAATGTAAGTCGATTTAGAATTAGGAGTCTCAGTCCACTTAGTCTTGGAGGATCAGGTACCGTCAGAGTCACAAACCCGAGAGCCTCAACTCCTGGTACCAACAGTTCGATCTTAATAACCAGTGTGTTCTCCCCGAGTAACACTCTCCCGGACCTCAGTCTCCCGGACTTCACCGGTTTCTGCATCTGTGACTAGGTATGTCCACTCGGGAGCAACGTATTTTCGACACGGCACTCGTTCTATTTTTGATCTTTGTAAGCCTTCTTGATTTGATTCTGTTTCACCTTGCTCAGATTCAGAAGTTTCAGAGATGGGAGTAAGATCTTTTTCTGATGTAAGCCTCAAATTCAGTCTTTCTTTTCTCACTGGCCACCCTTCCCTTCCAGCCTCTGTTCTTCTCCCCACTCCGTCCTGTTCCACTTCTGTCTGATTTACCAGATTCGATTCTGCTTCGATTCCAGCACTTTCGTCACTTTCAATGTTTATGTCAGAATGTAATGCAGCGTGATTTCTTCCAGCTTGACCCAAAGAATGATCTACTTCAGTAGCAACCCTCACAGCTTGGCTTGTCCCCTCTTCCGAGTTTCTACTCTCTGATGTGTTTCTTTGATCAAGGGGAGCTGTTTCCTCCGAGGGTGCTAGAACTCTGCGAGTGTGAGAGGCGTGGATCCAGTTCGGTAAGCCTCCACACTTTACAGCTGTGCTTGTAACCAGGATCACTTGGTAGGGTCCGCGCCAACGTGCATCAAGGCAGCTCTTCCTCACGTGCTTTCTGACCAAGACCCAGTCCCCCGGACTTAGGTCATGCAGGAGTTCTCTCGAGGTGGAAGCAGTGGCAGCCTCGACCTGGTGGGACACAGAATTAACCACATCAGCCAACCCCTTCCAATAGTCAAGCACCAAATCATCGGTGATGTTTATCAATGCTGTCGCTGGCACTGCAGGCAAACGCATCGCCCTTCCCATCATATTTCGTGGGGGGACAATCCTGTTCTCCTATCTGGAGTGCTACGCAAACTCATCAGCACCAAGGGCAGCGCATCTGGCCATTTTAAAGATGGCAACGAGCAAACCTTTGCCACTCTCATTTTGATCGTCCCATTTATCTGTTCCACTAGACCAGAAGCCTCTGGCCTATAACTACAATGCAGTCTCTGATCCACTTGTAAGGCAGCACACAACAGCTTCATGATCTCACTATGAAAGTGAGTTCCTCTGTCCGATTCCAATGAGGTCGGAAATCCGAACTGTGGGATGACCTCCCTAAGCAACAATTTTGCTACTGTGAGACTGTCACACCTCCTAGTCGGATGCGCCTCAACCCAACGACACACACCACCACCAAAACATATCTTAGTCCATTGCACCTGGGCATCTCTATGAAGTCTAACTGCATTCGATTGAAAGGACGTCCTGACATTCCAATATGACTCAAAGCAACCACTATTTTCTTTCCTACATTCATTTGCTGACACGTAACACATCTATGACACACTGCTTCAGCATACACACGGAACCGAGGATTGAACCATGTCTGACGAAACACCCTCACCATGGCATCTCTTCCAAGATGAACTGCTCCAAGTATCTGCCTTGCCATAGGACTCAATAGACAGTTAGGTAACACTGTTCTTTCATCTGTTGACACCCAAATGCCATCACCTCTTCTCTCACAACCTGCTCTAACCCATGCTGCTTCTTCCTCTTCAGAAACCTCTTCTTGTAGACTTTTAATCTCATCCCAGGTATCGGCCATAGCCAACATCATTCTGAGCTCGGTCTCGTCTGTACTCTCCCCCACATATTCTCCATTGAATATACAAGCATGTATAGCACAAAAACTAGCCACTTCGTCGGCATAGCGGTTTCCTTTGGTGACAAAATCCTCCCCCTTCCTGTGTGCTGCACATTTTACCACCGCTATTTCTTTTGGTTTCTGTAACGCTTCTAACAACTGTCTCACATATTCTCCATTTCTGATAGGAGATCCTGATGACATTAGGAACTCTCTGTGTGACCATAACTGCCCAAAGTCATGAACTACACCGAACCCATACTGGCTATCTGTAAAGATAGTCACTCGGACTCGATCAGAAATGAAACATGCACGTATTAGGGCAATCATTTCCGCCACCTGTGCAGAATATACTCCTTATAAACAAGCGGCTTCCACAACTCTAGAAATAGTACAAACAGCAAAAGCTGCTCTCAAACAACCTCCATTGTCTCTTAAACACGAACCGTCAACAAAGAGGACCAGATCAGATTCAGGTAAAGGTTCATCGACAATGTCAGGTCGGGGCTTGGTAGAAAGCTCAGTCACATCTAGGCAGTCATGCTCCTCACAATCTTCACCTTCTACAGGTGGATATGACATCAGTGTGGCAGGGTTTAACATAGAACATCTTTTCAAAGTCACATTTTCAGATGCTAGTATCACTTGCTCAAACTTGCTGAGCCTGTTGTTAGTCAGGTACTGTGTTTTGGTTCTCGTCATCAGGAGTTCCACTGAGTGCGGCACATATACTGTAAGGGGATGACCCATCACAATGCTTTCACATCTCTCAATGCTGACACCAGTTGCAGCAATGGATCTGAGACATCCGGGCAACGCAGAAGCCACTGGATCTAAGGTGGCTGAAAAATAAGTTACTGGCCTACGGGCACCCCCATGTGTCTGAGCTAATACTGCCAATGCACACCCATCCCTCTCATGACAGAAAAGCGAAAACGCTTTATTATAATCAGGCATTCCAAGAGCTGGAGCACTGCATAAGCTTTCCCTTAGCTCCTGGAAGGCCCTCAAACAATCGTCATCCATGGTACCGGATCACTGATGTCCTTCCGTGTTAACCTTAATAAAGGTTTTGCCTGCAGAGAAAAATTTGGGATCCACTGTCGACAATAGCCGACCATTCCCAAAAACATTCGGACTTCCTTCTGCGTCTTTGGAGTACCCATTTGCAAAATCGCCTCTATGCGATCTGGTGACACCTTTCTCTTTCCTTTTTCAATTCGATGCCCCAAATACTGTACTTCAGACAAACAGTACTGAAGTTTGCCAGGTGACACCTTATGTCCATTCTCTGCCAGATGATTCAACAAAGCCACAGTATCTATCCTACAAGCATCTTCGGTCTCCGAGGCAACCAAAAGGTCGTCTATGTTTTGCACAAGAACCGAATTCTGTGGCATTGTCAGACCCTCAAGATTCTTTTTCAAAATTTGATTAAAGATAGACGGACTTTCTGTATACCCTTGTGGGATACGACACCATGTTAACACACGGTTCTCCAGCCGGAAAGCAAATAAAAATTGGCTCTTCTCGTGGAGGGGTATCGAGAAAAATGCTTGACATAGGTTAATGACCGTAAACCATTCAGCTTCACAGGGTATTTGAAACAAAATCACAGCTGGATTCGGTACCACAGGACAACATGTAATCACAATCTCATTAACCCGTCGCAAATCCTGTACTATTCTATACTTGCTGCTGGGTTTCTGCAGCCTCATTATAGGTGAATTACAAGGGCTTCCTCTAATCTCCTTCAGTACGCCTTGCACAATCATGGATTCAATCACTGGTGTTATTCCCGCCACTGTCTCAAGTGTTAACTTATACTGTGGCGTCCTTGGAAAGTCTGCATTTGGTTTGACCTGTATCTTGACAGGTTCGACTCCTCGAATCAAACCTATCTCCTCCCCTGTAAAATCCCACACCACGGGATTCACAGAGTCCCTCAAATCCACTGGTAGCTCATCTTTGGTCAGTACAATGAACATCTCCGCACACAAATTTTGACTTGCCATTTTAAAAACAGCATCGTCGTCACAGGTCTGTAGTTCCACTCCCTTCGGAGTACAATAGATGGTACAATTTAACTTGCACAAGAGATCACGTCCTAATAGACAAACTGGACTCGAATCACACACCACAAATTGGTGTCGGTCCTGAAAAGTTCCTATTCTCACTGGTAACTCATTAGTTAGAGGATTAGTCATCTTCTGATTCATCACTCCTACCACTTGAATTGACTGTCCAGAAAGTGACAAATTTGGAACTACCGCTGACCTCACAGTAGATCGAGCTGCACCAGTGTCAATTAAAAACGTGATCGGATGACCATTGACCTCACCCTCCACAAAGGGTCCCCTCTGATCTACTTCTAATACTGCTCCCAAGGTGCAGTCCTCCCCCCTCTCACACCTTCCTCTTGATGTATTTGGATCATAGTTGTCGGTCAATTCAATGAAAGGCATTTGCTGGTACACATAGTTTCCTGTAGCAATCCTTGGGGGTTGAGGCACCTGCACCTGAACTTGAGGTTCCAAACCTCCCCCATACATAGACTTAGTTCTAGTCACTGTGTTCAGTCCATCAGATACCTGTACAGTTTCCTCATTTTGTATTTGATTGGCAGGATTTGAGCGACACTCGCGCTTCCAATGCCCGATTTTGTGACAATAATGACAAGCAGTGTTTCTCCTAGGGTTAACCCATTCAGTTCCTGTACCTGCATCCATTCCTCGTCCTCTTCCCTGTCCCTGGTAACTTGTCATGTTTTGTCCCATTCCATGACCACTCCCTTGCTGTCGACCCATTGTACCTCCGCTTCCCTGTACCTGGTCTGGTCTTTCAGCATTCCTCAACTGCACCATCATCAACTTATCCTTCATTTTCTTATGCGTGGACTCTACCTGATCACTACAGTACTTAGCATAACACAGAATTTCATCCACCGACTTATTCTGCCAGCATATCAGATGTTGCTGAATCATCAAACTTATCTCAGCTCTCAATCCTAACACAAATTTTGAGACAAACTATCCCATGTCTTTTTGTTCGAGGGCCAACAAGAGCCTTTCATAATAATCATGCACTGATTCCTTTGGCTCCTGTGTGGTACGATCTATCTTGAGCCAATCAATAGTTCGAGGGGCTACTTTGGACTGCAGCCACGTAATTGTCTGTTCATATTTTTTCATTACTTCTGCCGATGGGCCATGAGTTACGGGATCCCTAGTTGGTTCTGAAGTGGGCCACTTAATTGTGATCTTACAAGCCGCCTACAAATCCCCTGGGACTACTATATCAAATAGGGTATTCAAATCTATCCACAGAACCTTGGAGATTTTCACAAACCGATCAATTTGTTTGTACAATTCCTCAGGCTTTTCCCTCAGCCAAGGAAAATCATTTGTGAAGGATGCCAAATCACCCCTGCTCCAAGGCACATGAACGCACTCTCCATTCTGTACTTCCCGTAACGGACAATTTCCTACTCTCTCTGTCCCCCCTCCAGGAGGCAGGGTGTCTCCTATTCCTCTCCTCACGGTCTTTTTCTTAGACCACTTCTCTTCCCATCGATCCAGTGCTTTCCATGCCCTCATTCTTATGACTAATTCTCGAATGTGTACTTTCAACCCTACTACTCTCTTCTCCTCTAATTCTTGGTCTGTGTAATTCAATCTGTGATTTCCCTGTAACATTTTTGTTTTTGTCAAATCTACATCATACTTCTACGCCAGCTGGACCAATGCCTCATGAGCTCTTTTCGCCTTTCGAGTGACGTCTTTAGCCACAAACAGCAATTCATCTGGTTCATATAAATCTATTCTTTCCAATGGTAGATTTCCATCTATCACCTCATCGACCTCTGCCTTCAGTTTCAGTACATTTAACAATCTTGCCTTCACTGCAACTTCAATTCTTCCTTGATTTGTCACATTGCATGGTCCCTCTCTATCACAACTTCGGCTTCTTCAACCTTCTCCCGTCGCCTCATCTTGTCTGATGGGCCGACCTTCTCTCTCACAACTCTGACTCCTTAATCGACTTTCCAATCCAACATTCTGGGCACTAGGTCTTATTCTAAACGCCTCTTGTCTCATTCTTATTTCGGCTGTACTCCTCATACTTTCCCTTACTGGGGGAACCCACATTCGTATTTCTGATCTGAAATTTGCCAGTGCTCCTGTTCGTCTCACTTCCGATCCTGTACTCACCCTTGAAGGGTCTGCCGTTGCTGCCAACGGGGTAATAGTCGCCACAGGCCCCAAGGGCACACTTGTTCCCATAGTAAGATTCCCTCCAGAGATGGTATCTTCACTTCTTCCCGTTTGTTGTTGCATCCCACTATCTCCCATACTCCGATTGTATATTGAGACTACGGGTCCAATTGTAATCGGTACCGTAAGGGCTTCTGGCAACCGTATGTCACAATTAGTTCCTCTCATTTCAGTATTTTCAAGTTCTGATCCTAATGAAATTCTTCCCACTACTCTTGAACTTACTCCTGTTGGATCCGTTCCCACTCCTTCTGGGCTTCCATCTACCATTTATCGCTTCCCCTCTTCAGATTGAGGATTGTAAGGTGGAGGATGCTCTGCCAACAGTCTATCCAACAGACTGCCATCAGTATCGTTGTCAACTCCAGTGTTTCCTGTAGGAACAATGGATACAATCTCTCTCCCTCTATGGTATCTACCCTCCATCTCTTCAACTGTGCATCCCACCTGGCATCCTGATATGACTTCATGGCTTTTGTCATCCTTCCTTGAGAGTTTTCTCTTCTCCTAGCTTGTGCTGCCCGCATCCATGCATCTAATGCCTCAAATTGGGTGGGTCTAGGTGGAGGTTTTAATGAAGACATTACACCTCTCAATTGATACAACACATCCAATCGAAATGACCCATATTGTGGGAAAGCCAATTCTCCTTCCTTTTCTGTAATCTTATGCCAGTTTTGAAGCCACACTATTGTATGCAATCCTACATTCGTTGCCATATAGTGTGCCGGGGTATCCTCTGGTGGGGCTTCTTCTCCGACTCAAGTCACTACTCCTGAATCTCCTCTACATAAATCTCGCAATACCTTAAAACATCTCATTTTGAACTTAATTCGATAAAATACACAATTTTCTTTCCCAAACTTTTTCGCCGAGAACCCACCAATCCCGGCGCGACGTTACACCAACCAGCCTATCCCAGCGTGGCACACTCTGACGTCACCGTTCCCTCTCCACAGCGGTTCACCCTCCTTTACAATTTCAGCTTGTACATTCGCTCTCACATTCACACAACCAAGTAACTGATTACAAAAAGCTACTAAACCAAGTAACTACCTATCAGGCAGCCACAGCAACTTACAGTTACATAAAACCAAGTAATCGTCTGCCGTCTAAAAGATCGATAGTATACTCTCACCCAAGAACATTCACACTCTGTGACCCACGACCTGCGTCAGTCACTTGAATCGCTGTGGTCCACTCCTGACCTGAGGATTTCCACATGCGGCTCTATAGAACCCACTCACACAAAGTTCCCTACCCCAAGTGAGCCGTCGATAGCGCTCCACGACACCCACATTAATGATCAGACGATTACAGCTACAAAACTATCCCGGGATCTTGGACTTCTCTTGAGTCCGTTTACCAAAACCTCCTGATCCGCACGTGTTCGGACCAGTAAACCAATAACCTCACTTTCACTCGACTATCATTCCAACTCGGCAAGACATCACACAATCAATTCATCGCAATCTAACACACACACACTATTCATACTCACGCTACCGCTGTTTCCGCCGCACCATCAGGTTCCGCCGACCTCCGTCAACGTCCGCAGTCCTCTGCTTTTAAACATGGGTTCTCTTTTGGGCTCTGTAAGTCTAATTCTATTCTAAATTTTCTAAAATCTCCCCTCACTTCTAGAGGCAACCATCCTCGTTCGCTACCAATTGATAAGGCCGAATTTTGCACCCTAATTTCACTTACGTATCTCCGGCCGATGATCTTTTATTGCCTGCTAAAAATGTGGAGGGAAGAATACACTTTACCAATTATACAATTTCCCTCCCATCCGTGTCCAATAACAACGAACTCCGAATTTAGCTTTTGTAGCTTTACTACAAAGCCAGAAACAACAAAATATAGACACACCTCAAAATCAAGATATAGAGATACATGAAAACTAATACAGAGCCCAATCTACGAATATAGTTCATACGACAAAATAGGCATAAAATTATGAATTCCAATATGAGAACACAGCAGAGTATAGATGCTGCATCCAAATCTCTTTTCATTTGTATTTCGGAATTTAGAATAATCTGTCCCTACTCTGCATCTAAAGTGGCATCCCTTTTCTTCCCTTCCTAGCAAATTCCCCAAAAGGTGTCAGCACGTGTAAACTTCCAAAGAAGTACACTCACGTCAAATGGGTCAGGTAGCTTAGAGCTACAGGGCTCGTTCTAAGATGCTCTCCACTCTTAGTCAAAAACAGAAGAAATCCTCCAGATCTGCCCCTGTACCCAATTCAAAAAGGCAAAGTTCCACCCCTGACGAGTCACATGGTACATTGTTCAGTGAACACCTTCTTCCGTAACCTTGCACAAACTCAATTAAATTTACACGACTGTCCGCCGACCTTGACTCCCAAGTTCTCCAGGCACAGAAGGTGTCCGTCCTCCCTTTCTCTTGCCCGAGTGCTTCAAAGACATTCCTCTCCTCCCATGTATCTTCTTAAATCTGAATGAACAAGGTCAAATTCCTGCACCTGCAGTAGGGGTGAAACGAAAACATTCTACACACATAAATTTTAATTAGCTCCTGACCTTAAGAGCAAACGAGGAGAAATGAAACCTTGAAGGAACGAAAGTCAGGCCTACGATTCTGGATAACTTAAAACACTCTTTAATATGCATTCGCTACACAGGCCTTTATATGAATCTTATAACAGTGAATACATCTGGTTACTTTTAATCAACATATACGTGTACAATTACATGATTTCTCTAAATACACACAAACTATTAATCAGTTCTGTAAAGCACGTCATGATTTTTCTTCACAGATTTTCAAACAATGATATATAAACTTCATTTTAATATGCACGAAGTTCAACCACACATTGAATATATACGAGTGCAATTCGTTCATGAGTATATTGCACCCCTTACAAATTTTAAAGCGCCGTGCGCTGCATCATTACTATGCGCTCCCCCGTTGGGGACGCAGGTATGGGATTGGCTGGGAGGGAGGGGGGAACATGCATCACAGCAGGATTGGGCTGCTGTTGTGGGAGGGGGGAGGGAGGGCGGGAATACTTATGACACAAGACGACAACATGACCACAGTTGACCAGACTAGCGTAACTCTGACACAGGACATAACCACTACACCCAACATGAGATTAAACACATGCACTCGATATGAACCGTCCCAGTCCCCCTAGCTATAATATCCTAACATGGAACGTGCGCGGCCTAGGAAACCCCCGCAAGCGCAGGCATATCCTAGCGTACTTAGATAGACATAACATACAATGCGCTATGCTACAGGAAACACATCTTGGTCCCTCGGCTCCAACTACATTCGCGGCCCGATGGACAACGCACCATTGCTTCTCCTCATATTCAACATACGCGCAGGGTACAACAATACTAATCAAACATAGTCTTCCTTACATAGCCATGGGCTCACAAATGGACCCAATGGGTCGCTATCACATCATGTGGGGGAGCTTGGCTTCCCAATCCATAACATTCGTCTGCTGTTACGGATCCAACATTGACGATCCCGAATTTTTTCATATCCTATGGGGGAAGATTCTGGATATTGGCTCCACCCATGTAGTATGGGGCAGGGATTTCAATATTACATTAGATCCGGAAATGGACCGGTCACACCCACAGTCACACCACTACACACACGCTCAACGCCATCTAAAAAACATCACTATAGAGCACAGATTGATAGATGCCTGGAGGAATCTACACCCGACTGAAAGAGAGGGCTCCTGCCACTCCACAGCACACTCATCATAGTCGCGCATTGATGGTTGGTTGCTGTCCAGAGGTCTGAAACCATGGCTAACCCAAGCAATGCACTTACCCCGCACCTATTCTGACCACTCACCTGTACTGCTGACTCTTACCCCACCATGCGGGGACTCGCCATATTGGTCTTGGCGGCTACCTACGCACGCCCTATTGGACACTGTCTTCTGGTCCGAATTGGAACAGGAGATAGAAGAGTTCTTGCCACGCAACATAAATTCAGTGTCACAATATTCCACAGTGTGGGAAGCATTCAAAGTAATCATTTTGGGGATATGTATTGCTAAAGGGAGTGGGATATTGAAAGATATACGAAGCACGCTTCAGAAATTGGAAAAAGAATTAAAACATATAGATGCCCAAATGCAATCAGCACCCACCACAGAGGTACAAAAACGAATCAGAGAGGTGATGACAGAATACCAGGAGACAGCAGACAGGGAATGTAATTCCAGGGCAGAAATATCACCAAGCCCGGCAATACGGGGAGGGAGAGAGACCAGGGAAGGCACTATCAGAACTGACCCGGCCACCTAGGTTCTCGACTACTATCCTTGACGGGCTCACAGCTGAATTTTACAAAGCATTTAGCGCCACACTCATCCCAATTCTTAGACACGTCTACGAAGAAGCAAGGGAAACAGGTGTCCTTCCCCAAACAATGCACGAGGCGCTCATCATATCCCTCCTCAAACCCGGGAAAGCAGGAGATCACTGCGATTCATACAGATCGTTATCCCTCATTAACTGCGATGCTAAAATCCTAGGCAAAATAGTGGAGAATCGCATTAGCCCTTGGTGCTGCCAGATCAATCGGGCTTTGTGCCTGGCAGAGCAACGTCGCACAACCTTCAGACCCTGTTTGCTGTCCTACAGGACATTGATCCGGAGGGGATGCGGTGGTAGTCTTTCTAGACGCCACCAAAGCCTTCAACTCTTTAGAATGGGACTACCTGGCTTGTGTTCTTAAACGGATGGGATTACCCATACCCTTTTTAGCCTGGATCCAGCTACTCTACACCAAACTGCAGGCTAAAATACTAATCAATGGAATTTGCTCTGCTGGTTTCAGCATTGCTAGGGGAACGAGGCAGGGGTGCCCTCTGTCGCCCCTCCTCTTCGCGCTTGCGATGGAGCTGTTGGCAGCCAAACTGCATCAACATCATCGAGAACATGCTATCATTTACCCCGAGCGACAAATTTTAATCTCATTATACGCTGACGATCTCACCCTGTACCTTCGGGACCCTGAGGAAAGCCTCAATCCGATATTACGTGAATTCATACAATTCAGTATATATTCAGGAATCAACATAAATTGGAGCAAATCTCAAATTTTTCCCCTCACTGACACGGCCAACAAGTTCGACCCAGACTATCCCTTGGCCTGGTGCAACAGCGCAGTCACATACCTGGGTATTGTGGTGACAAGAGACAGAGAAGAATTAATGAGAGCGAACTATGGGCGGGTGCTAGACGCGCTAACAGATAAAATCACCAGATGGATCGCTATGCCATTATTGCTGGCAGGGAGAGCATCACTGATAAAAATGGTAATTCTCCCCAAGTTATTGTATCTTTTCATCCACATCCCATACGCCCCCAGTAAACACTTCTTTAAAACTCTTAAATTCCAGCTCATTCGACTTACCTGGGGGGGAAAACAATCTAGATTAAAATGGGAAGCAATGACTCAACCATTTATCGCCGGACGGTTCGAAATTCCAGATATGGAACTTTATTTCTGCTGTGCCCAAGTATGCTGCATATTGGATGAACCCACCGCCATACATGCCCCACCTGGCAGTCAAGAATGGGCACATGGCGCCAGTCCCCTACTCGGCCTATTTGAGCTCACCGGTCGCCCACAAATGTAAGGATCCGACTACAGTCGACTGCACAAACAGAGCTTGGCGTGATATAGCCAACCGCCTCACACTTAATATAATGCACTCCCCTCTGCTGCCTCTCCAAGGGAGAATGGATCTCCCCGTTACACAGGAGGGAGGCTGTCGACAGATGCTTCGGAAATTTGCACCCCTACCTGGGGAGACTTGAATAAGAATGGGAGGTTTCGCACCCGGGAGGAATTCTTCGGGGATATTTTCACCAACCTCCATGGAACTCTTTATGTATGTCAGACTCCGGCAAGACATTAAAGCCCTCACCCCAGAATTCCCAAATGAACCACCCATTATGACCCCTTTACACGCCCTGCTCCAGAAGCCCACCCCCACACATGTCATTTCCATGTTATATCCCACCATCCAAACAGACAGCCCACCCGAAACTCCTGCAGCGCGAGCGCACTGGGAGGAAGAATTGGGCTTCCCCTTAAGTGACGACCAATGGACGTTCTGCTGTCAACAGACTGGAAAAGTATCAGCCAGCAGCAGGCTACGGATTATCCACTATAAATATTTACATCACCTGTATTACACGCCTACAAAACTCTTAAATTCCAGCTCATTCGACTTACCTGGGGGGGAAAACAATCTAGATTAAAATGGGAAGCAATGACTCAACCATTTATCGCTGGAGGGTTCGAAATTCCAGATATGGAACTTTATTTCTGCTGTGCCCAAGCTCACTATGCTGCATATTGGATGAACCCACCGCCATACATGCCCCACCTGGCAGTCAAGGTGGAGGGAGAGAGACCAGGGAAGGCACTATCAGAACTGACCCGGCCACCTAGGTTCTCGACTACTATCCTTGATGGGCTCACAGCTGAATTTTAATTTTAAAAAAAAAATCAATTGAATCAAAAGATGTCTGGGATACCTTTCTAAGGACACTGCAACTAACAGTTGAAGCTCCTAATTACCAGTCCATGAAAATGGACACTTAGATCAAGTGACTAAATGCCATGGCAGTTTTTACTTCCTTGATCAACACAAAGATAGCCCATCTCATCTGTCTTATAACTAAAACTCAAAAAGCAGTAGAGGTTATGCAATCAACAGTCCTCAAAGCCTGTTCCCCAGTCTTGGACAAATTGGAGTCACTCCCTGTAGTCTTGGGAGACATCCTCAGTGACCTCAAGATGGCCTCAAAGCCTGTAAATCCGACACACATTCCAATATCAGATGCCACATTTGCCATGCAAGTCCCCAAGGGATCCACTCAGTCTGTTTCATCAGCAGCACATGAGGCCAAAGAGAGCACAATTAGAGGCTGTCAAGGCCAAATCTACCACGTTCCACCACAAACCACAAGCATCACAGCTCCAGCGCTGAAAACCTTGGTTGCTTCAGCAAACCATCTCCCACAGACGGGGCTATCTCCAGACCAGTAATAAAATCTCAAACAAGAACCAGGAAATTCAAACTAGCCCTGACCAAATATCAGAGGACCCACAGAGAAAGAGTTGGCGCAAAGCACAAAAGCAGAAAGAAAGAAATCGCCATAAGGGAAAGCATCTACTCCTTTTTTAACAATCCAAATAGCAATCCAAACTTGTACAGTAAAAATACACCAGAGAAACAAGTAACAAACTCAGACTCCGATCGACCACATGGCAATCCAAGTAGCTAACCCTGATACTGTAAAAACCCAGGGGAGAACCATTGCAGAAGAGGAGGAAAAAGAGCTTGCAGAGCATGTTACCAAACGGCAACTTAAGCAGGCAATCTGGATCCTGCAATGCCTCCAATGAGTGCTATTGTAAAAGTAGAAGTCAAAAGATCCCTCACTGCAAGCAGTGGAACCGTAAGCAGAAGGTTGCCCCCTCAGCTGGTCCAGTGATAAGAAAGGAAGGATCGGCCCAGTGACCAACAGTATATCAGTAGAAGCAAGAAGCAACAACCCAAGCACGGCAACAGAACAAGTGATGCTAGTGCATATTACTAAGCCCAACTGGGGCACAAACAGTTCAATGCAAGGAAAACAAGCATTGGCATAGCCAATAGGTCTCGCCTTTGGGACCTTGTAAGTATTTAGCTATGCAGCACATTATTCTGGGTGCTGCAACATCTACTGATACTTCACTAGCCACTGGTGAAAGGGGGAGCCACAGCCGCCAGTGAAGGCAGGAGGGGCTTGTATGGGGCACAAGAGAGTGAACAAGCTGCGAGGGTCAGGCACTACACCATAGAAGGTGGGCAGTGCCCTTGTAATAGCAATGGAAGAGTGAGCTTGCAGAGTGTGAGAAAAAACGAACTAAGAGTAGAACGATCTAAGGTCAAGAGATTTGAGCAGAAGTGAGGGTGCAAACAGTGAGAGAGAAACTTAGACAAAAGTAAAATAATTATTTAAGAGAAAAAGACTGAAGAGCTGAGCAACGAGGAGAGTGCAAAGTTTAAGCGGAAACAAGTGGGCAGAAAGGCTAAACAAGGTCAAACCAGGCTAATTACGTTCCTAAAACGGTAGAAGATTAAATTAAACAATACGCGGGGGGAATAACTTCAGCGAGACCGAGCGGTAAATTCAAAAGGGTTAGATTTGACGCCTGGGATGTAGTCGCTTCAAAACATACACCGCAAAATCGTTAATCTCTCCGCTTCTAATAAAAAGTGGAGTATTCCTCAAAACATGACTAAAACAATTGTCCGATAACAGGCCCATACAGAGAAATCATACAAGAGCCATTATGTATCCTATGCATATTAAATTATGGGGATAGACCAGAACGCCATTAAGTCCCTCAGGCTACATGCAGGACTACATTTCTATCGCTGTGAAAAAGCTTGCCATTTATGTACATGAATTTGGAACCACAGCATAACTCACTAATACTCGTTGGGTAGAAATGGTCAGAAAATATTTGGTCCGTCCCATAGTCGTTATAGCCCACTGCGACGTATTGGGAGTCGAGGATGGGGCCTGGATAACTCTGTGGTCAAGATGGCGAACTAGCGTGGCGCCCTTTGTGGCGTAGCTCAATCCTAACGACGCAAGGCATCGTGTCCAAGAAGGTGACTGCGCACTAGGAACAGCAGCAGAACCAAACACTCATCGAAAACGTGCGAATGTCATAATAATTGTTTTATTATTGGTCTACTTCCCTGGCGCCCACGGCAGCAAATCCGCTCATTGCCCACGTGTGCAACTGCCCTAACCAAGTTCACAAAGCGATTTAACGTCACGTCAGGGATAGTAAGTGCTATATAAATAAACATAGTTGCAATAACAAGTAATAACGCACACACCGGCTAGCTACCTCCAAAATAAAATAAAACCGTGCTTAATACTACAATAGTCTAGCGTTTACTTATAACGAGCATCCCAGTGAATAGCGATACAAGCAACACGAAGGGCATGGATAAGGGAAACAATGGCGCGTCGGATGAAGCGGTGATGCATTACATAACAAGGGAAAGCGCGGCGTGTGTGACCTGAGACACCAGGAATGCAGCTGGCAGCCTGCGCGCCCCTGCTCGCTCCCGAGACACATAGGCCATGGGAGTGAACGTTCACAAAAAAGGCGGGACATACCCCCGCCTTTGGCCATTTGCGTGCTTTCAATTATTGAAAGCCACACGCAAAGGCCAATGGGATGTGTGGGAGGAGGCAGACCCACACGGAGAAGGCTCTTGGAAGTCTGAATTGATTCCAAGAGCCCTCTCCTAGGGCAGCGCATGCGCGCTGCGCTAGGCGAGACCTAAAAAGGGCTTTAGGACAATACCAAACTAGAACCAATAACCATTGTAGCAAGGCCCAACAGGCAAAAAGATCCTAGAATACAAAAAGTAACTAAAAGAAACTGCAGTTTCAAGCCAATGAGAACAATGTCATCGACACTGGGGCCCCGCCTCGTGGTGCAACAGACAACCAAGCAATACTGATGTATCCAGTATATCAGTCGAGAGGTCACTTTGACTGACTCAACCGTAGCAATATCCTCCATCTAATAATACAAATCCCAGACACCATGAACCTGACCTCAACCAACATTGCGTTCGTTGAGTTTATGGCTCCAACATCAGGACATATCAATGAAACCACTAAGGTAATCTGTCTATTATCTGTAGCTGCCAATCAGGTACAAAGGGCAGCCACGACATTTAAAAAATGGGGTCTACTGGTGTCACCGAGTGAAGAACTAGCATATCCCTACTTTCTAGCAACTCACAATTGCCTATCATCTCACATAAACACATAAGCGTGATATTGAGGAGAGCATTGAACAAATCACCAATGCCCCTCAGTTCTCGCGTCCCCCCGCTATACCAGACTACCAACAGAGGACCAACACAAGACTATGATTGCAGCTGGATTCCAGAAGCCCTAAACCAACCCAAAAGGCAAGTATGAATAGGCTCCACAACTGTAGCACAGACTGATTGGGCAGGAAAGCTTAGAATCTGCTCATGGCACATCAATGACCTGTCAGAAAAATTAGCAGATTATGAGACTAAAATGTTTGCTCTCCTCCCGGATCACCATGGTGCGAGAGACATGGGTAGAAAAGGTGTCCGCGATTCCCGGTTTTCTTTAGCTACTCAGTTCCGACCACAAAAGAAGCCATCTGCGGCCGTCATGGCAGGGGCCTAGCAATCTATATTCAGACCGCTCTAAAAGTCATTCATATCATGAAACCCGCAGCATAGAGTGGCCTGCAAATTGTTCTAACCACTCAGAAACAAGGCCCACGGACACTTGACCTGGAGCTTATATATATATATATATATATTATCTACTGGCGGTCGCCAGTAGATAGTTATAGTTAGGACCTATTTTCCATAGGAAATCCGCGACATTCTATTTGAAATAACTCTCTTGCCGGTTGACGAATCTTCGCGAAATTTTCAAACTTTATGGCCCGCTCCGGTCCGCTCCTACCCTGAAAGTTTCGGGGTGATTCGTCAAGCAGGGGCCGAGAAAAAAGGGGTTCCAAAACGTGTTTTCCCATTCATTTTCCCATGGAAACTTTAGACACGGTTACAGCCCGAACTGCTGAACGGAATTACACCAAATTTGGCAAAGAGGTAGTTCTTGGTTCAGAAAGAACCCTTTTGTTAAATGGTGTAAATCCGTTCAGTAGTTCCAGAGAAAATCAAAAGGAAAATCACATATATATCTATGGCCGCGTCGGATTCGCGCACCCTCCCGATCACGAGCTGCATGCTAATTGGCTGTCAAGTGGCTGTCAACACTCCAAATCAGGAAGTGTTGGCAGCCATTTTGTCCCTCGGTAGAACCGAGTGACAGAAACAAGTAGCGCAAAAGAGGGCAGGGTAGAAACACCCTGACCCCTAGGTCTGCTCAGGGGGTCCCACAAGGACCCCTGGGCAGAAAAAGCATTTTTAAAAAATTGGCAGGATGCGCTCAGGGTGCGCGGATCCTGCCGATTAGAAAAAAACCCAGAAGAAACAAGTGCGCAAAACGCACAAAGGGGGCAGGGTAGAAACACCCTGACCCCTAGGTCTGCTCAGGGGTCCCTCAAGGACCCCTGGGCAGAAAAAAGCATTTAAAAAAAAAATCGGCGGGATGCGCTCAGGGTGCGCGGATCCCGCCGAGAAAAACGAAGCGCGGTCTCCGCGCTTCGTTAGTTAATTGCCCCCGGGTGGGCCAAGTCCCGGGGGCATGCAGGGGTTTCTTTTAATATGTGGGGGCCTCTAAGGCCCCCAAAGCCCCGGGGACCGTCACCCCCGGGGCTTAAAAAAATAATGGTGCGGGAGGGCTCTTTGCCCTCCTGCTGCCCCGGGACCGCCACCTCCCGGGGCTTCTTTTTTAAATTTTTTGACCTGTGTGGGGGCTCCAGCCCCCCACACGCCCCGGGACCGCCACCTCCCGGGGCACTAAAGATTTGAATATGGGGGTCCGTTACGGACCCCCAAAGCCCCGGGGACCACCACCTCCCGGGGCTGTGCACTGGATGGGAGGGGGCCACGCGGCCCCCTCCTGGAGCCCTTGATGGCCCTGGGGACCGCCACCCCCAGGGCCGGCTCCTGCAGTGTCCCGGGGTGCCTACCCCCGGGACACTGTAGTTTGCTATGACAGGACGGGAGCCTCGCGGCTCCCGTCCTGTCATAGCAAACTTGGTTTGCATTTTGAAAGAGAGAGCAGGAAACCTGCTCTCTCTTTCAAAATGCAAACCCAATTGCTTTTCCACATGGGGAGCAGCATGTTAGCTGCTCCCCATGTGGAAAAGCAATGCCGGCTCGCGCAGGAGGCGGGGAGCCGGCTGGGACTGTGGGGGGATTGGGGACCCCCCCACAGTCCCCAACCAGAGGCCAGGCCCCGGGGATGGGGTCCCCGGGTCCATAAGTGGCCAGGGAGGGGGCCACGCAGCCCCCTCCCCAAATTATAAAAAAATAAAAAATAAAAAAGGGCAAGGCCGGCCCCGGGGATGGGGTCCCCGGGGCCTTAAATGGCCTGAGGAGGGGGCCACGCAGCCCCCTCCAAATTAAAAAAATTAAAATTGAGGGCATGCCCCGGGGATGGGGTCCCCGGGGCCAAAACAGGCCCAGGGAAGGGGGGCCACGCGGCCCCCTTCCCGTTTTTTTAAAATTTAAAAATAAAATAAAATGCTCAGGCCCCGGGGGATGGGGTCCCCGGGGCCAAAAGTGGCCAAGGGAAGGGGGCCACGCAGCACTCCTCCCAATCAAAAAAAAAAAGACCGGCATCGTGCCGGAGGCCCCGCCCCTCCCTGCAGCAGTCTGCAAACGCGCCCCTGGCGCGTTTTGAGAAGGGAAGTAATTCCCCTTGAATACTGGGGGTCCCTGGGGGCAAACTAGCCCACCAGGAACCTCCAGTATGCGCCAGGGGCTGCGTTGCAGAGAGGTGTACAGAGGCCACGCCCTTTTACCACCTCTCTGCAACGCAGCTCTGTGGCGCGTTTTGGAAGTACATGGTGGGCTAGTTGGACTCCAGGGACCCTCAGGATTCAAGGGGACTTAATCCCCCAACTTAAAACGCGCCACGGGGCGCGTTTGCACAGTGGTGAAGGGAGGGGCGGGGCTTCAGGTGACATGTGTGCAAACAGGCCCCGTGGCGTGTTTTAAGATGGGGAATTAAATCCCCTTCAATCCTGAGGGTCCCTGGGGCCAACTAGCCCAACAGGTACGTCCAGAAAGCGCCACAGAGCTGCGTTGCAGAGAGGTGTAAAAGGGGTGTGGCCTCTGTACACGTCTCTGCAACGCAGCCCCTGGCGCATACTGGAGGTTCCTGGTGGGCTAGTTGGCCCCCAGGGACCCTCATGATTCAAGGGGACTTAATCCCCCAACTTAAAACGCGCCACGGAGCGCGTTTGCACAGATGTCACCTCAGGCCCCGCCCCTCCCTTCACCATTGTGCAAATATTCCTCTAAAATCAGCCGAACTACGAATTCCGATTTACTCACCTGTTATCAGGAGAGAACCCAGTGCTGCATCTTTTAGCCCAGCACTGATCCTGAAAAGTAATTTTAACCGCTACTTACCAGTAACTTGAATTTCCTTCCATAGGATATCATTGCCTGCTTTTTGCTGAAAAGTTTCTAAGTGTCGATTTTTGAAACATACAAATATTCCTCTAAAATCAGCCGAACTACGAATTCCGATTTACTCACCTGTTATCAGGAGAGACCTCAGTGCTGCATCTTTCAGCCCAGTACTGATCCTGAAAAGTAATTTTAACCGTACTTACCAGTAACTTGAATTTCCTTCCATAGGATATCATTGACTGGTTTCACTTGGAAATTCTTCTAAGTGTCGATTTTTGAAACTTTATAATATTCCTCTAAAATCAGCCGAAATACGAATTCCGATTTACTCACCTGTTATCAGGAGAGACCTCAGTGCTGCATCTTTCAGCCCAGTACTGGTCCTGAAAAGTAATTTTAACCGTACTTACCAGCAACTTGAATTTCCTTCCATAGGCTAACATTGACTGGTTTCACTTGGAAATTCTTCTAAGTGTGGAGTTTTGGAACTTTATAATATTCCTCTAAAATCAACCGAACTACGAATTCCGATTTACTCACCTGTTATCAGGAGAGAACCCAGTGCTGCATCTTTTAGCCCAGCACTGACCCTGAAAAGTAATTCTAACCGTACTTACCAGTAACTTATATTTCCTTCCATAGGAATCCATTGTCTGGTTTTCAGCAGAAAAGTTTCAAAGTGTCGATTTTCACAAATTACAAATATTCCTTAAAAATCGCCTGTATGACTTAAACGCATTCTTTCAACTGTTTACAGGAGATGCACCAGTGCTGGATCCAGGATCCAACACTGAGTAAGAAAAAGTAACGATAACACTACTTACCTGCTAAGTGAATTTCCTCCCATAGGATAACATTGGTGATTCTATGTGAAAAAGTTTCTAAGTGTCAACTTTTAAAATACAATAATATTCCTTAAAAATCACTACTGTAACCAAAACGCTTTTACTCAACTGTTTACAGGAGATGTCCCAGGACTAAATCTAGGATCCAGTCCTGTGGTTAGAAAAGTAATCCATAAAGTAACTAATTGCATTTAACTAGAAATTCACATTCAGCTCAATGTTGCATTGTGTTTGAAATTGTGTTGCCCATTGCAATAACTGTAACTACTGTACTTAAAACTCTATTGCCTATTTGCAAACTATTTAAACTAAAGTAATTCATTCAGAGAAAGTATATTTTGTAATGTAATGTATAATGTAATTACAATGTAATTTAATAAATAAAATATCTAAAAATAAATAGTTTTAAAAAATGTAGTAAATCAGTATCAAAAAAATAAATATAACAATTAATACATTTAAAAATTGTCATTTACAAAACCTTTGAAATTCACTGAAAAAACCATAGGTTTTAGGGCGTTATAGTTAGAAATTAGCATTTAAAAAACCTTTGAAATTCACTGAAAAAACCATAGGTTTCAGGCACGTTATAGTTAGAAATTAGCATTTAAAAAACCTTTGAAATTCACAGAAAAAACCATAGGTTTCAGACACGTTATAGTTAGAAATTAGCATTTAAAAAACCTTTGAAATTCACTGAAAAAACCATAGGTTTTAGGGACAGTTATAGTTAGTTGGACATTTCACTCGTACAAAACCCATGAAATTCCCCGTTATAGTTAGTTCAGCTAACTATAACTCGCGCCCCGCAATGCACTGCTGATGACGTCACATATTACATCACTCATGACATGGTCAGTGACATCACTGATGACATCACTGATGACATCTCAAATGACATCACTGATGACATCACTGATGACATCATCCACTTGATAATCTGATGCACCTCCTCACACCCTAATATAACCTTTGATACACCCACTCTAAATTACAGACTGCCATTCGCAAAACCATAGACACTCCAACACCAATAACTACATACCCACTCACTGATTCTTAGGTCTACACACACACATCCACTCACTCACCCGTACAGTCACTCATACTTATGGTCACTCAGTACAGGACTATCATATGCACTCTTACTCCTATATAGACAGTCAAACACCGCCACTCATCCATAGAGGTACTCACACACCTAGTCAGTCATGCAAATAATTAAACACACTGCCATTTACTCACCTATACAGTTATACACACACCAGCTCACTTAATCATACAAATACTAGCACATTGTTACGCTCTTATACAATCACTGATACAAGCACACACTCATCCATACAGCCACTATCACAATCACTCACTCTCGCTAATAGCTATTTATATACTCCAACACACATATATACTGCCTTTCACATATGTAGTTACTCACACATGTACCACTGGGACATACATTCACTCACTAACACACTCTTACACACACTTACCCACCCATACAGTCTATCACAGATGCACTCTTGAAACCATCCACCCAGTGAATCACCCACTCACACATCTATGCACAGAGTCGCACACACCCCTCCCACACAAACACTCAGGCACCCATACAGATACTCAGACAACCATTCAATAACTCATATACACACTCATGTAGCTATTCACAAACACATGCAGCCACTTACACAGCAACAGACAGACGGATACAGACATTCACCCAGTTTAGTCACTAACCCATGCATTCAGTAAGATACGTTAAATCACTCACTTATAGAGTCAGTCACGCACCTACTAAATCATCCATACAGACACTTATACACCCACTCATTCTTCAATACGTCTTTTCCTATATATATTAAAAATATTTAAACTTTACAGAAACACACAGTCACTGCATGATGTCAACAGTGATGTCATTTGAGATGTCATCAGTGATATCGTCACTGACCATGTCATGAGTGATGTAATATGTGACGTCATCAGCAGTGCATTGCGGGGCGCGAGTTATAGTTAGCTGAACTAACTATAACGGGGGAATTTCATGGGTTTTGTACGAGTGAAATGTCCAACTAACTATAACTGTCCCTAAAACCTATGGTATTTTCAGTGAATTTCAAAGGTTTTTTAAATGCTAATTTCTAACTATAACGTGTCTGAAACCTATGGTTTTTTCTGTGAATATATATATATATCCACACAAATCGGCACCTCCTTGCGTCGCACCGAATAGAGACACGATGACACCAGCAAAATTAAGTCCACAATATTTATTCCATTCTTTTTATCGGGCTATGACGCGTTTCGGCAGGATCCCCTGCCTTGTTCACACAACGGAGCCACATTCCCATTTTTAGTTTTATAGTGTTAACTGTTGATACCCACGTGATACACACACCCCCATTGACATGGACAACAGACTATGTAGAAAGTGTTACATCACAGCTTTACATAACAACAAAATCACCCGCATTCATAAAAATTAATTGAACTCCCTCCAAAAGTATTCCACATTATTTTTATGCTAAGATTACTCACCCAAACAACATAACTTGGGCATCAAACCATAAACTTAAATCATGGTTTGTAAATCCTTCCTACATCTGACCCTTCATAGCTGTGTGAATTTACTTTTTCAAAAAACTTTATTGTTCCAATTTTTAGGATGAATCCAAAAACGTGGCAAGCAATTCTCTTACTGTGAAAATTGAGTATATTGATAAACCCTAGCTTCTGCAGATATAACTCGGTTGCATATATATAATAATTTACAAAACATACCAATGAAATCTATATATATAGATTACTGCAATACCGTTTATTTATAATAGTAAGCCAGCTGGAATTTACTTACACCTATATTAAAGAAAACAATATCATATGCAACTATATTTAAAAAACGTTAGGGATTAGCATTTAAAAAACCTTAGAAATTCACTGAAAAAAACACAGGTTTCAGGGACGTTATAGTTAGGGATAAGCATTTAAAAAGCCTTAGAAATTTACTGAAAAAAACACAGGTTTCAGGGACGTTATAGTTAGGGATTAGCATTTAAAAAACCTTAGAAATTCATTGAAAAAACCATAGGTTTTAGGGACGTTATAGTTAGTCAGACATTTCACTCGTACAAAACCAGAGAAATTCGGCTGTTCTAGTTAGCTGAGCTAACTATAATTCGCGCCTCCGCAATGCACTGCTGATGACGTCACATATTGCATCACTCATGACATGGTCAGTGACATCACTCATGACATCATCCAGTGACTAT
Source organism: Calotriton arnoldi (assembly GCA_963921515.1). Classification (NCBI taxonomy): domain Eukaryota; kingdom Metazoa; phylum Chordata; class Amphibia; order Caudata; family Salamandridae; genus Calotriton; species Calotriton arnoldi. The sequence continues at coordinate 23,163 of CAWUFW010010641.1, read as the reverse complement.
GAGTGTTTCTAAAGAGTTGACAAATGTTATATATATATATGCCATTGTGTATTGAAGAATGAGTGGGTGTATGAGTGTCTGAATGGATGATTTAGTGGGTGTGTGACTGACTATATAAGTGAGTGATTAAACGTATCTTAGTGAATGCATGGGTGAATGACTAATCTGTGGGAATTTCTGTATCAGTCTGTCAGTTGGCGTGCAAGTGGCTGCATGGGTTGAGTTGGCGTGCAAGTGGCTGCATGGGTTGGTGAGCAGCTACATGGGTATCTATATGGGTTAATGATTGGTTGTCTGATTACCTGTATGGGTGCCTGAGTGTCTGTGTGGGTGTGTGGGGGGTGTGTGTGACTCCCTGCATGGATGTGTGAGTGGGTGATTTACTGGGTGTATGGGTTCATGAGTGCATGTGTTAGGGGCTGTATGGGTGAGTGAGTGTACGTATAGCGGTGTTGGTGAGTGAATGGATGTCTCAGTGGTATATGTGTAAGTAACTACATATGTGAAAGGCAGTATATGTGAGTGTTGAGTATATAAGTGACTAAATGTGACAGTGAGTTATTGTGACAGTGGCTGCATGGATAAGTTTGTACTTATGTCAGTGATTGTAGAAGAGAATAAGTATATGGTACTAGCTGTATGAATAAGTGAGGTGGTGTGTGTGTATAACTGTATAGGTGAGTAAATGGCAGTGTGATTGATTCTTTGGGTGACTGACTAGGTGTTTGAGTAACTCTTTGGGTGAGTGGCAGTGTGTGAGTGTCTGTATGGGTGTATGAGTGGATATATCAGTGGCTGTATTGATGAATGACTGCTGTATGAGTGACTATATGGGTTAGTGAGTGGATGTTTGTGTAGACGTATGAATCAGTGAGCGGGTATGTACTAACTGGTATTGGTCTGTCAATGGTTTCGAGATTGGTAGTCTGTATTTTAGACTGGGTGTATCAAAGGTTATATTAGGGTGTGAGGAGGTGCATCAAATAATCACGTGGATGATGTCATCAGTGATGTCATCAGCGATGTCATTTGAGATGTCATCAATGATGTCATCAATGATGTCACTGACCATGTCATGAGTGATGTAATATGTGACGTCATCAGCAGTGCATTGCGGGGCACGAGTTATAGTTAGCTCAGCTAACTATAACAGCCGAATTTCTCTGGTTTTGTACGAGTGAAATGTCTGACTAACTATAATGTCCCTGAAAACTATGGTTTTTTCAATGAATTTCTAAGGTTTTTTTTAAATGCTAATACCTAACTATAACGTCCTTGAAACCTGTGTTTTGTGTCAGTGAATTTCTAAGGTTTTTTAAATGCTAATCCCTAACTATAACGTCCCTGAAACCTCTGGTTTTTTCAGTGAATTTCTAAGGTTTTTTAAATGCTAATTTCTAACTATGCCTACATAGGTAGGACATGTGCAGATGAGGAAGAAAGGGGCAGAAATCAGCAAGAGAAGTGGAGAAAGAGGCAAGAGAGTTGCAGAAAGAGGAAGAAAGTTGCAGAAAGAAGCAAGAGAAATTCAGAAAGAGGCAACAGAAGTCCAGAAAGAGGAAGAAAGGTGCATAAAGAAGCAAAAGATGTGCAGAAAGAACCAACAGAGGTGCAGAAAGAGGCCTACTTTGACTGTAACTTACAAAAGACTCATGCAAAGTACCCTAATCACTAATCCTTCTCCGAAGATGCGTTAAACCTCACTTTTCTCTTGAAGGTTCACTATTAATCGACTGCTCAGAATGTTAGGCCTACCAAATATAAAACAGCAATCCTAAGCATATCACTGTTGTAAGTCTGACCAAGTTTGTGAAGGTATGCATGCTGTCTATGCTTTTACCTAGTGACATGTTAAATGAAAATAAACATACAAACACTTGAATACCTGTGTTTCAAACAGCATACTCTGTACATTTGTGTAAAAAAAGGTGTATGCATTTCTTTCTGCTCACAATACAGGGCACATGGGTATTCAATAGTATATTTGAGGGGCTCTATAACACACATACATAAGATATGTCTTCCTGTGCAACCGAATGACAGAGCAGAACAGAGATGATTTAACCACCTATTGGAGAAGTTACCTGCTTTTTAAACTGCCATCTTCAGATGCATAACACATGTAAGAATACATATACAAGTAGACATATACCTCAGTCACGAGAGCATGCAGACCTTTAAACTTGACAGCTTGCACTTCTCATTTGAGTACAGAAAGAGGCGAGAGAAGTTCAGAAAGAAGCAGGAGAGCTGCAGAAACAGGCAAAAGAGGTGCAGAAAGAAGGAAGAGGTGTGCAGACAGAGGCAAGAGAGGTGCAGAAAGAGGGAAGAGGGGTGCAAAAAGAGGCAAGAGGGGTGCAGAAAGTAGCAAGAGCAGTGCAGAAAGAACCAACAGAGGTGCAGAGGATGCAAGAGGGGTGCAGAAAGAGGCAAGAGAAGTGCAGAAAGGAGCAACAGAGGTGCAGAAGGAGACAAGAGAGCTGCATAAAGAGGCAAGAGAGTTGCAGAAACAGGCAAGAGATATGCAGAAAAAGGAAACAGGGGTGCAGAAAGAGGCAAGAGAGGTGCAGAAAGAGGGAAGAAGTGTGCAGAAAGAGGCAGGAGGAGTGCAGAAAGAAGCAACAGAAGTGCAGAAAGAAGCAAGAGAAGTGCAAAAAGAAGCAACAGAGGTGCAGAAAGAGGCAAGAGGGGTACAGAAAGATGCAAGAGGAGTGCAGAAAGAAGCAACAGAGGTGCAGAAAGAAGCAAGAGAGGTGCAGAAAGAGGGAAGGGGTGCAGAAAGAGGAAAGATGGGTGCAGAAAGAAGCAAGAGAGGTGCAGAAAGAAGCAAGAGAAGTTCAGAAAGGAGCAACAGAGGTGCAGAAAGAGGCAAGAGGGATGCAGAAAAAGGCAAGAGGGATGTGGAAAGAAGCAACAGAGGTGCAGAAGGAGGCAAGAGAAGTGCGGAAAGAGGCAAGAGAGGTGCAGAAAGAGGCAAGAGGAGTGCAGAAAGAAGCAAGAGAGGTGCAGAAAGAAGTAAGAGAAGTGCAGAAAGAAGCAACAGAGGTGCAGAAGGAGGCAAGAGAAGTGCAGAAACAGGCAAAAGAGGTGCAGAAAGAAGCAAGAGCAGTGCAGAAAGAACCAACAGAGGTGCAGAAGGAGGCAAGAGGGGTGCAGAAAGAGGCAAGAGGGGTGCAGAAATTTGCAAGAGAGGTGCAGAAAGAAGCAACAGAGGTGCAGAAGGAGACAAGAGAACTGCAGAAAGAGGCAAGAGAGTTGCAGAAACAGGCAAGAGAGGTGCAGAAAAAGGGAACATGGGTCCAGAAAGAGGCAAGAGAGGTGCAGAAAGAGGGAAGAAGGATGCAGAAAGAGGCAAGAGGGGTGCAGAAAGAAGCAACAGAAGTGCAGAAAGAAGCAAGAGAAGTGCAAAAAGAAGCAACAGAGGAGCAGAAAGAGGCAAGAGGGGTACAGAAAGAGGCAAGAGAAATGCAGAAAGAAGCAGCAGAGCTACAGAAAGAGGCAAGAGAGGTACAAAAATAGGGAAGAGGGGTGCTGAAAGAGGCAAGAGGGGTGCAGTAAGAAGCAAGAGCAGTGCAGAAAGAACCAACAGATGTGCAGAAACATACAAGAGGGGTGCAGAAAGAGGCAAGATAAATTCAGAAAGAAGCAACAGAGGTGCATAAGGAGGCAAGAGAACTGCAGAAAGAGGCAAGAGAGTTGCAGAAACAGGCAAGAGAGGTGCAGAAAAAGGGAACAGGGGTGCAGAAAGAGGCAAGAGAGGTGTAGAAAGAGGGAAGAAGGGTGCAGAAAGAGGCAAGAGGGGTGCAGAAAGAAGCAACAGAGGTGCAGAAGGAGGCAAGAGAAGTGCAGAAAGAGGTAAGAGAGTTGCAGAAACAGGCAAAAGAGGTACAGAAAGAAGCAAGAGCAGTGCAGCAAGAACCAACAGAGGTGCAGAAGAAGGCAAGAGGGGTGCAGAAAGAGGCAAGAGGGGTGCATAAATTTGCAAGAGAGGTACAGAAAGAAGCAAGAGCAGTGCAGAAGGAAACTGCAGAGGTGCAGAAGGATGCAAGAGGGGTACAGAAAGAGGCAAAAGAAGTGCAGAAACAAGCAAAAGAGATGCAGAAAGAGGCAAGAGGGGTGCAGAAAGCAGCAAGAGAGGTACAGAAAGAGGCAAGAGAGATGCACAAAGAAGGAATAAGGGTGTAGAAAGAGGCAAGAGGGGTGTAGAAAGAGGCAAGAGAAGTGCAGAAAGAAGCAAGAGAAGTGCAAAAAGAAGCAACAGAGGTGCAGAAAGAGGCAAGAGGGGTGCAGAAAGATGCAAGAGGAGTGCAGAAAGAAGCAACAGAGGTGCAGAAAGAAGGAAGAGAGGTGCAGAAAGAGGGAAGGGGGTGCAGAAAGAGGCAAGAGGGGTGCAGAAAGAAGCAAGAGAGGTGCAGAAAGAAGCAAGAGAAGTGCAGAAAGAAGCAACAGAGGTGCAGAAAGAGGCAAGAGGGATGCAGAAAGAGGCAAGAGGGATGCAGAAAGAAGCAACAGAGGTGCAGAAGGAGGCAAGAGAAGTGCAGAAAGAGGCAAGAGAGGTGCAGAAAGAGGCAAGAGGAGTGCAGAAAGAGGCAAGAGAGGTGCAGAAAGAAGTAAGAGAAGTGCAGAAAGAAGCAACAGAGGTGCAGAAAGAGGCAAGAGAAGTACAGACAGAAGCAACAGAGGTGCAGAAGGAGGCCAGAGAAGTGCAGAAACAGGCAAAAGAGGTGCAGAAAGAAGCAAGAGCAGTGCATAAAGAACCAACAGAGGTGCAGATGAAGGCAAGTGGGGTGCAGACAGAGGCAAGAGGGGTGCAGAAATTTGCAAGAGATGTGCAGAAAGAAGCAACAGAGGTGCAGAAGGAGACAAGAGAACTGCAGAAAGAGGCAAGAGAGTTGTAGAAACAGGCAAGAGAGGTGCAGAAAAGGAGAACATGGGTCCAGAAAGAGGCAAGAGAGGTGCAGAAAGAGGGAAGAAGGATGCAGAAAGAGGCAAGAGGGTTCAGAAAGAAGCAACAGAAGTGCAGAAAGAAGCAAGAGAAGTGCAAAAAGAAGCAACAGAGGAGCAGAAAGAGGCAAGAAGGGTACAGAAAGAGGCAAGAGAAGTGCAGAAAGAAGCAGCAGAGTTGCAGAAAGAGGCAAGAGAGGTGCAGAAAGAGGGAAGAGGGGTGCTGAAAGAGGCAAGAGGGGTGCAGAAAGAAGCAAGAGCAGTGCAGAAAGAAGCAACAGATGTGCAGAAAGATAGCAAGAGGGGTGCAGAAAGAGGCAAGATAAGTTCAGAAAGAAGCAACAGAGGTGCATAAGAAGGCAAGAGAACTGCAGAAAGAGGCAAGAGTGTTGCAGAAACAGGCAAGAGAGGTGCAGAAAAAGGGAACAGGGGTGCAGAAAGAGGCAAGAGAGGTGTAGAAAGAGGGAAGAAGGGTGCAGAAAGAGGCAAGAGGGGTGCAGAAAGAAGCAACAGAGGTGCAGAAGGAGGCAAGAGAAGTGCAGAAAGAGGCAAGAGAGTTGCAGAAACAGGCAAAAGAGGTACAGAAAGAAGCAAGAGCAGTGCAGCAAGAACCAACAGAGGTGCAGAAGAAGGCAAGAGGGGTGCAGAAAGAGGCAAGAGGGGTGCAGAAATTTGCAAGAGAGGTGCAGAAAGAAGCAAGAGCAGTGCAGAAGGAAACAGCAGAGGTGCAGAAGGAGGCAAGAGGGGTACAGAAAGAGGCAAAAGAAGTACAGAAACAAGCAAAAGAGATGCAGAAAGAGGCAAGAGGGGTGAAGAAAGCAGCAAGAGAGGTACAGAAAGAGGCAAGAGAGATGCACAAAGAGGGAATAAGGGTGTAGAAAGAGGCAAGAGGGGTGCAGAAAGAGGCAAGAGAAGTGCAGAAAGAAGCAAAAGAGGTGCAGAAGATGGCAAGAAAAGTGCAGAAAGAGGCAAGAGAGTTGCAGAAACAGGCACAAGAGGTACAGGAAGAAGCAAGAGCAGTGCAGAAAGAACCAACAGAGGTGCAGAAGAAGGCAAGAGGGGTGCAGAAAGGGGCAAGAGGGGTGCAGAAATTTGCAAGAGAGGTGCAGAAAGAAGCAAGAGCAGTGCAGAAAGAAACAACAGAGGTGCAGAAGGAGGCAAGAGGGGTACAGAAAGAGGCAAAAGAAGTGCAGAAACAAGCAAAAGAGGTTCAGAAAGAGGCAAGAGAGGTGCAGAAAGTGGAAGAGATGAGCAGAAAGAAGCAAAAGAAGTGCAGAAAAAAAGAAAGGTACAGAAAGAAGCAACAGAAATGCAGAAAGAGGCAAGAGAGGCGCAGAAAGAAGCAAGAGTGGTTTGCACACCATTAGTACCAATTTAATACTCACATTTAGCAACAAGTAACAGGTGACCATTCTTGGTTTGCAAAGGGCCTTCCACCACGCTGTAACACTTGTTGCTGCATTTTTGGTAGCGTTTGAGCAGTTTGAGCTAGAAACAAGTTTTGTTTTGTTCAAATCTGCAGATTATGCAGCAGATGATGGATTATGTGGCAAATGCATAAAATGTATAATTGTGCGAAAGTCGGTGCAGCCAAACAGTGGCATAATTCCAGTGGCCCTGCTCATACCTCTGACTAGGTCCAGACTTGCTCCTCAGTGGTTCCTTCTTTTATTTGTCTCATTGACTTTATAGTTTAGCTTCTATGGAAATGAGGAAGACTAAACCTGAGGTTACCACTCCACAACACAGACTACCATACCACATAATTACTCTCCATAACACATAATCCCACTCTACATAATTCCTATACACTAAATACCACATACCTTCTATCCACATCAAAGTTAAAGTATATTCATATAATTTCACGGCAGATCATACCACATAATTCCACTACACACAACCTACATCCACTCCACTCCACGAAACATTAGCAAAACACTTTTACATTTACAACGCCTATAGCTCTAACTCTCGCAAATGTGAAACCTATTACATTGCAAATGCTTCTTTAACTAGTAGTTGCATTTGCAGAGAGGTGGAGAAAGGGGGCTAGGCCTCCGACCAGCGCTCCACGAATTCCGCTGCGTAGGACTTACAGGAGGTACCAGGAGGGCTTCTTGGCCCCCAAAGTCCCTCAGGAGCAAAGTGGACTTCATCCCCCAACCCGTAGTGTGCCAGGAGGTGCATTTGCAGAGCGGTGGAGAAAGGGGGGCATGGCCTCCGAAGACGTCTTAGCAATACCACTGTGGGACTTACTGGAGGTAACAGGAGGGGCAGTTGGCCCCCAAGGACAACCTTGGGGGCCAACTACCAGTCCTATTACCTCCAGTAAGTTCCACCCAGCAGCATTAGTAAGTTCTCAAAGCAGGCCACGCCCCCTTTGCCCACCAGTCTGCAAACGCGCTCCCCGGCGCACTCTCAGATGGGGAGTGAAGTCCCCTTCGCTGCTGGGGGTCCTTAGAGGCCAACTAGCCTACCTGATACCTCCAGTAAGCCCCATATGGTGGGATTGCTGACAGTTGGACACAGGCCACGCCCTCTTTCTGCACCACTGTGCAAAAACACCTCCTGGCGTGCTCTTGGTTGGGGGATGAAGTCCCCTTACCTCCTGAGGGTCCCTGGGGGCCAACTAGCCCTCCTGTTACCTCCAGTAAGCCCCACACAGCTGGATTGCTGAGAGTCGTCCGAGGCCACGCCCCCTTTTTACACCACTCTGCAAACGTGCCCCCTGGCGCACTGCTGCTCGGGGGATGAAGTCCACTTCAGTCCTGAGGTCCTCAGGACACAAGAGGACCTCATCGCCCCACCAGCAGTGCGCCAAGAGGCGCGTTTGCAGAGTGGTGTAAAAAGGGGGCATGGCCTCGGACCACTCTCAGCAATGCAGCTGTGTAGGGCTTACTGGAGGTACCTGGTGGGCTAGTTGGCCCCTAAGGACCCTTAACATTCTAGGGAACTTAATCCCCCAACCCAGAACGCACCAGGAGGGGTGTTTGCAGAGTGGTGCAGGGAGGGGCGGGGCCTCCGTAGAGATGCAAGCTTCTCTTTTATTTTATTTATTTTAGAAGGGTGCTGTGTGCCCCCCCCCCTTCTCTTAGTAATTTTTGGGCCCTGGGGACCCCATCCCCCAGGGCCTGACCCTTTTTTTATTTAAAATAATTTTAAAAAACGGGAAAGGGCCCTCCTCCTGAGGCTGATTTTGGCCCCAGGGACCCCATCCCCCGGGGCTAGGCCTCTTTTATTTATTATTTATTTAACAGGAGGGGGGCCGCATGGTCCCCCTTCCCTGGGCCACCTCTGGCCCCAGGGACCCCATCCCCCGGGGCCTGGCCTTACGTTGGGGACCGCAGGGGGAGCCCCAAAGCCCCCGCGGTCCCTGCCAGCTCCCCACCTCCTGCAGGAGCCGGCATTGCTTTTGGACAAGGGGAGCTGCTAACATGCAGCTCCCCTTATCCAAAAGCAATTCTGCTTCCCTTCATAAAAGCGAGAGCAAGTTTACTGCTCTCGCTTCCATGAAGCGAAGCAGAATTTGCAATGACAGGGCGGGAGCCGTGCTCCCGCCCTGCCATTGCAAACTGCAATGTCCCGGGGGTGGGCACCCGGGGACATTGCTGGAGCCGGCCCTGGGGGGTGGCGGTTCCCAGGGCCAAGGAGGGCTCCAGGAGGGGGGCCGCGCTCCCCCCCTCCCAACGTGAAAATAGCCCAGGCGGGGTGGTGGTCCCCAAGGTAGTGTGGGGGCACCCGCAAGGCCCCCCACTCCATAATAAGAAATGCCCCGGGGAGGTGGCGGTCCCCGGGGCAGCGTGGGGGGGGCAGGAGCCTGCGCTTCAGTTTTTTTTAAAAACGTTCTTCCGGATTCGCGCACCCAAATTAAATGCTTTTTTTGGGCCTGGGGGTCCCTGTGGTACCCCCTGAGCAGGCCTAATGGGTCAGGGTGTTTCTACCCTGCCCCCTTTTCTTGTTTTTTATCTTTTTTCTTACTGTTTTCTTGTGACTCGGTTTCACCGAGTCACAAGATGGCTGCCAACACTTCTTGGTTTGGAGTGTTGACAGCCAATCAAAATGAAGCTCGTGCTCGGGAGTGTTCGCAAATCCTCCTCAGCCACCAGATATCGATATTTTTTTTAATTTTAATTCTCAGGAACTACTGAACGGATTTACGCCATTTAAAAAAAAGAACGCTTTCTGAACCAAGACCTACAATTTTGCCACATTTGGTGTAATTCCGTTCAGCAGTTCGGGCTGTAGCTTTGTCTAAAGTTTCCTATGGAAATTAACATGGAGAAAACGTGTTTTGGGACCCCCCTTTTTTCTCGGCCCCCACTTGACGAATCACCCCGAATCTTTTAAGACAGTAGCTGACCTGAGTGAACCATTAGTTTTGAAAATTTCGCGAAGATTCATCAAACAGCGCCAAACATATTGGCAAAAGAAAAAACGCTTTTTGAATAGAAACGAGGTCCTAACTATGACTACCTACTGGCGGCCGCCAGTAGGTAATATATATATATATATATATATTATTGGCTTCGTCTCAACAACATCCAGTTTCCCCCGGAAAAGACGAACACGGACCCAAAGGTTTCTGGTGCAAAGGTGAGTTTATTTGCTGCCCCGCACCACCGCCATAACGCGTTTCGGCCTTCCAAAGGCCTTGATCACATGACGCGCTGCTTTGTGCTTCCCATACATTTAAAGTGCCAGTGCAACAATTACGTATTAACCAAGGTGACTAATTCATGACCATGGAAGAGTTACTAGCGTCAATTGAGATAAAACACATATTTTTGCACCAACTACAGGTTAAAGTTCATATACATATGTATAAATATAAATAAACAGTTTTTATGGGGTAATAAAATTAAATCAATCAATATTTCTTTAAATAAGAATTATTAAAGAGTTAAAAACATTTTTTGCCAATACTAGAAGCACCTTATATACAGTCCTCTATACAAAAAAATTTTCCTTGTTGAACCTGTAAATATTAAAACACGATGTATATTGATAAAAATACAAGTGTTAAAAAATGTGCTAAAAGATGTAGTAAATATGATAAAAACCATGCTTAAAAGTAAGTACTTAGCTATTTTTTATCATAAATCTACCCAAACAAGCACTACCTCATTGTGCCTAAATAGTTTACTATTGGTTTTATGCCATTGACACTAATTATGCCCTTAGTGAGCTGTCTTAATTCCTCCATATTCTACTGTGATTAAGTGAAAAAGTGCCAAACGTGTCACCTTATGGAATCTAAAATAGATTCCAAAAAGTGCTAAGTGCTATACATATCTGGATAAGAACTATGCGAAAAAAGAAGCTAAAATTACTAAATTTAATGATTACATGTGTGCATTAAAAATATCTAAATAACTAAAACAAGGGATTCAGACAACATTTGGTATGAAATTCATAATCGGAGAAACCCCTTATAAACAGGTGAAAAAATCCTCACTAGCGTTAAGCCCGAAAGGTGCTTTGGTGTCGAGCTCCAGAATGTACCTAGTTTCTAAGAGACGTAGTTGGGCCTCACGGTTGCCTCCCCTCCTCAAGGGGGATACTATCGATAACAAAATATTTCAGATGTTCCGTGCTACCGCCATGTGTCTCCCCAAAATGTCTGGCCACAGGATAGGCTGGATCGCTGTTAGTTATAGCTCTTATGTGCTGGAGTATCCGCTTGTGCACTGGCAGCTTGGTGCTGCCAATATAGCGTAAATCACAAGGACACTTCAGCACATATCCACGTATTCAGTCTTACATGTCAGCCTTTTCGTAATAGGTACATGGTCTGGTTTAAATGGGCTCATGTAGCATGTTTTGTTTTGAGCAAATTTACATGCTTTACATGTGGGGCATTTTACAAATCCTTTAAGTGCGGTGAGCCAATTGCTGGTTGATCTTAATACAGGACTATTTTTGACAAGGCTATTGCTCATTGATCTTGCCTTTCTAAAGGTCAGATCAGGTTTCTTTGGTAGAGCATCTCTCAAAATAGGATCGCTGCGCACCAAGCCCCAATTCCTATTTAATATTTTACGTAGGGCTTGGTGTTGCCTGTTGTAGGTTAAAATCATCCTAGTTGGTTGTACAGTTTGGACCAAACCTACCGCTTGCTGATTTGTTTTGTTTGCAAGAGCTTGCTCCCTATCGATAGCCATGGTTTTGTTGATGGCTTTATCAATAATATTCGCAGCGTATCCTCTCTCTAGGAACCTTTCCCTGCTAGCCAGTTGTGCAGTTTTGCAATCTTCATCAGTGCTACAGATCCGTCTAATGCGTAGCATTTCCCATAGGGAATGCTATTAATCAGGTGTCTGGGGTGATGACTGTGTGCATGGAGCATTGTATTTCCCGCAGTCGGTTTCCTATACATACAGGTCTCAAGACTATTGTTCCTTACAATAACCTCTACATCCAAAAAACAAACAGCTGTTCTACTAATGTTGGCCGTGAAATGTAGATTGAGGTCATTGTTATTAATCTGTTCAATAAATCGGCGGGCCAATGTCTCTGGACCTCGCCAAATAAGGAACAAATCGTCAATATAGCGAAACCAGTAAGGAACATACTGTTCCATTGTATCTGCGAATTGCACATTGAGGACCTGCTCCTCCCATAGTCCCATATGCAAGCAGGCATAACTGGGGGAAAAGCAGGCCCCCATTGCAACACCCCTAGTCTGTTGGAAAACCTGGTTATCAAAAAGAAAGAAATTTTGTTCTAAACATGTTGAAACCATATTCATCAGCATTCTATTGTGCATATATAAACACATTGGCCTCTTGTTAAGAAAATGTTCAATCGCCTTAATGCCGTCCTGATGGCGAATAGATGTATATAGCGATGTTACATCCAATGTTATCAATAGAGAATCTGAATTCCATGTCATTTCCCTAATTTTCCTCAGGAAGTCAGTTGTGTCCTGAAGATAAGATGGCAAGGTTTTGACATATTCCTGTAAGAAATAGTCCACATATTTAGATGTGTTTTCCATGAGACTATTGATAGCCGAAATTATCGGCCTGCCAGGAGGTTTTGTTGCACTTTTATGGATTTTTGGAATGAAATACATTGTGGGGATTACAGGATGCTCCTTTTTTAGAAAGCGGAATTCATCTTCGCTTAGCAACCCCCCACTTTTCCATGCAAGTAACTTGAGATAGTATTCATTCCAAGATGATTTTACCATATGTATGTTACTCTTTTTGTAGCACATAATGTCACTCAATTGGTTTGATGCTTCCTCCATGTACAAATTGCGAGGCCACAGCACCACATTGCCCCCTTTATCTGCTTGCCTCACTATAATGTTATTGTTGTTCTGGAGTTTTTTCATCAGTTGAACATAGCAATGATTTTGTCTATTACGTGTGTGGCGGGCATTGGTGGTGGATTTGTATAGTTGTTTTAGTTCAGTTGTGACTTGTTCATGGTATACATCTAGATTGTCATGTAACATGATTGGTTGAAAGGTCGACTTCAATTTGAATGGTGTTTTGACAGTGCCACCTATCTCATGATTGGCCATACTTAATTCTGATGTGTCAAGAGCCTGGTCATTGTGTAGATGGTATAAATCCTGAAGTAAGTCCACATCTCCTGTTGTTAATAGGGAGGGACTTGAAATGGTAGATATAGATGTTGTTGGCTGTTTTCTGGCCTGCAATAGATGAAATTTACGCAGTTTAAGTTTCCTTATAAATCTAAAAACGTCCATCCGGGTTTCAGCATAATTAAAACTGCTCTCCGGTATATATATCCAAAATTAAAGGTTGCCCTCTGTGAGAAAGCCCTCACGAAAACGTGATCCCATACAGCGAGGTCAGCGGCAGGCTCCTGCTCTCCATAAAAACATTGTAAAAGCTTCATAGGCTCGACGCGTTTCGGAGATTAATCCTTCTTCCAGAGCCATTCCAGAGCCATTAACAGGTAAGACAATGACAAACATGGTTCGGAACACCTGCTCTTTATTTAAACAGAGTCCCGCCCTTCACAGCAAGTTCTCCCGCCTACTTGGGCGTATGCCGCACAGCAATATGGTATTTGCAGTCCGAACCAAAGTAAAACCCAAGTGGGTGCTGCCGTTGTAAAACTGAAAAAATAAATAACATCTCAAGTGAGTCAATGTCTTTAGAAGTTCTGTGCCTGCTGCCATATACAGAGCTCTCGCTGTCGAGCGTAAATGGTCCTTTGGGCGTGCCGGGATCTTCCCAGCATCACAGGGCCACTTTGACGCAGCGGGGCTTTCACGCGACTTGGGCCAAGCCGCTAAAAATCCACAATCAAAGGTTGCCCTCTGTGTGAAAGCCCTCCACGAGAACGTGATCCCATACAGCGAGGTCAGCGGCAGGCTCCTGCTCTCCATAAAAACTGTGTACTGGGGCTGGGCGGGCACTTTCGGGCGTTGTGTGAAGTCCTGCACTGGGGGCACATTTGGTGTCCCTGTGCATACCCCAGTTCAAACCGGATCAGGGGCTTGCAGCCCCTGCTTTGGCGCGAACTGGACAAAGGGAAAGGGGTGTAGCCACCCCTCTGCCCTGACCCACCCATAGGTGGGGCCACAGAGTAGTCCATCCCCTATTTTTAGAATAAAGGTAGGAACCCAGTCCTTAGGACTTTAGATATACCTGGACGAAACTCTGAAACTGAATCCTGGACCTTCGACGCTCTACTCACGATTAGAGGACTGAAGAATCTCCCTTGGGGTCAAGGAGTGACTCCCCTGCTTGGCAGGCACCAAAGAAGCATCTGTCCGGTTCGCATCACTGAAGCTCCCGTCGGACGCCGAAGTCATCGCATCACCAGAGGTGGATTCTCAGACTTCCCCGAGGCTACCCTGAGTCCCCAGCAAAGCTGAGGCCCGTGGCTATCGTGGGTGACTTGAGACCGTGACCCCTGGACACCGAGCACACTTGCAAGTGCACCATCTTCTGGGTCTCCCAAGAAGTCGTGCTTTGGGCTCCGAGTAGCCCTAGCCTCCAGCACCACCTGCACCGAAGATCACTGGCCCCCACTCCACGAGTGTCCTGTAAGCCAGCTCCACGTGCGGCGTCACGAGGCTCCTTCGCGGTCGCTAGCCCGTTGGCTAGTAGCCCTTAACGAAGGCCAATCTTTTCTTTACTTGGCAGTCTGGTTGCTCCAGGCCTGCCCTCACTTACCCTCGCTGGGTGAGTTCCCCAGACCTTGCTGGTCTGCATCATCGACGATCTCCATCTTACTCGAGACTTGCCGTTGCCAAGGCTTGTTGGGTCCAATCTGGTCGCCGACACCTCTGCACTCGACAGACATCGAGCAACAGCCCGAATCCTGCTCCTGGTCGCCGACAACGCCTCCCGGACCTCGTGGCTGAAGAGTCAAGACGACCGTCATCGAACCTGAAGCACTCGACATCGGTGGGCATCTGTCCATCGCCTCCCTGGTCACTGGCTAGTGACCCAGACTCTGTCCCCTCTGCTTTCAGGTTCTTCAGAACTCCGATCCACTCTTGGATCCGCCCGGACACTTTTCTCCTGGTCGCCAGCAGCACTTTGCAGCAGATCGCCATAAGAACCGACGACGAAACCCGACCCCGAAAGGCACCTATGCACCCGGCTTCCCTGGGTGAGGTAACACGAGTACTCCGGTGCTCCCGTGGGTAGAGACTCTTCAAAGTCCTAGATCTCAAAGGGTTTTGTCCTAGTCCTCTTTTAAGTGTCCCTTTCCTCTATTTTCCCGATCCCGACTTTCTCCATAGAAGTTAACGGCGTATCGCGGTTGTGTATTTACACTGCACGCGTCTCCCGTGGGTCCCCTGTGTCACTACCTTGGGTGGTTCCTTGTGGTCCAAGCACTTCTAGAGGCTCTAGGCCTAGTGTCTAGTTCAGTCGTGGTTCGCATACCACTTTATTGGTATATGGTTTGGTACGCCCCTAGGGCCCAAACGTGTATTTGTGCTATTACTGTGATTTAAGATCTTATAACCTATGTATTTCGAACTCTAGCCTCATAAAGAGACTAGAGGGGTGTGTTTAGTAATAAATACATATATTTTGAATATATACCTGGTGTGGTGCTCTTTCATTTGGTCACTCAAGAGATTATAGACTGGTAAAACAAGCTGCTTTACATTCCTTCAAGACTTAGCCTGAAGGCTGCTCTCCATAGCTACCACTAGGATAGCTTTCAATAAGGTTGTCTTTAACCTACCTACCATAAGAGTCGATTTGGACTGGTGCACGGTGCCCACTATAATTAGTGGACAGCATATGCCAGGCCAACTTCTCACATTGGTGTGCAGCGTGTGGGATTCCAGCTTGCTATTGTTTTACCAGATAATCTCAATTGAATTGATCAACTGAAAACCACTAAAGGTACCTAAGGTACATATAATTTAAGCTTAGAATATCAGTAAGTTCTACTGAACTTAGAGTTGTGTGTTAAGGGATAGCACAACCCTTTCTACAACTCAAGAGAGTTTAGTAGGCCACACTAGAGTAGGTAGTGCATACACCACACCACACTAGTAATGTCTTTAAAAGCAGGATCCAAAGATACCCTGCAGGAAGCCATTGAGCTTCCCCCTCCAAGTATGACACACTCCCATTCTTGGAACTGAGAGCTTTGTGTAACGTGAGGAAATTAAGGACAGGCCAAAGTCCCACCACCCAACACCTCCAGGAGTTGTTGGTGGCTTATGATCTTAGTAAGTCTTCAGAGACTGAAGGGGTAGGAGCAGAGGGTGGGCCAGCAGATGAGGAAGGGACCAGGGGTACAACAACCCCCAGCCCCCCTCTGAAACTGACCAGGAGGGTGACAATGACCCTGACCTGGAAAACCCAATCCCTTCTGGGGAAGATGAAGATGAGGATCTGGAGAACCACACCTTTGTCCCCCCAGGAAGGATTATGAGTGTGCTCAGAAAGTCTAGGTCTCCTTCTCAGGAGTCTAACCACTCTGGCACCTCCATAGGGAGCTCTGTTTCTTCTCACAGGAGGGAATCCTCTCATGAGAGAAGAAAGAGACTGGTCCAGTATGAGGAAACTCAACTGGAGATCAGGAAGAAGCAATTGGCTTTAGATAGAGAATCCCTAGATCTCCTTAGAGAGAGAAGAAAGTTGGGACTAGAGTCCCATGGTGGCAGCCATGTCCCTAGAGATAGGGAAAGGTCCTATGACCATAGGAACCTGAGCAAGATTGTCCCTCCCTACCAGAGTGGGGATGATATCCACAAATGGATAACTGCTTTAGAGAGGGCCTGTAAAGTACAGAAGGTCCCTCAGGAGCAGTGGGCAGCAATCTTGTGGCTCTCCTTTGCTGACAAAGGTAGAGACAAGCTCCTCACTGTTAGAGAGGAGGATGCTGACAATTACAAGGTCTTGAAGAGTGCTCTTATTGATGGGTTTGGCCTAACCACTGAACAGTACAGGTTGAAGTTCAGAGACACCCAAAAAGCACAGACTCAAGACTGGGTAGACTATGTGGATTGTTCTGCCAAGGCTCTGGAAGGCTGGTTGATGGGCAGTAAGGTGTGTGACTTCTCAGGATTGTATAATCTGATAATGAGGGAGCAGATTCTTAATAACTGTCAAAATCAGCTGTTGCATCAGTACCTGGTTGACTCTGATCTGACCTCTCCCCAAGAATTGGGAAAGAAGGCAGACAAATGGGTCAGAACCAGGGTGAAGCAGAAGGTACAGAACCAAGGTGGGGAAACCAAGAAGCAAGATGCTAAGAACTCTGACAAGGGTGGGGAGAAGGGTAAAGATCAAAAGTCTTCATCAGGCCCCCAAAAATCTTCTTCTGGTGGGGATTCCCAGTCTACCAAGGGTAAAGGCCAAAGAAAACCATGGTGCAAGGTCTGTAAGCAAAAGACCCACTGGACCAGTGATTGCACCAAGTCCAAAGACTCCAGTCCAGCACCCACCAATGCCCCTAAGGCACCTGTTCCCCCTAGTACAGTTGGTGGAAGTGCTCCAGCAAAGGGTTTAGTAGGGTTCACCCTGGGAACTGAGTTGGGCTCTGACCTAGTTAGAGAACTGACTCAGGCTGTGTTGGTCTGTGATGGAGGCATGGATGTGCCCTCCTCTATGAGTCCCAGTAATCTGGGCAAGTACAGACAACAGCCTTTAATCAATGGACGAGAGGCTTTGGCATTTAGGGACACAGGGGCAAGTGTCACAATGGTGACACAAGACCTTGTGCTACCTGGGCAAGTTATGCTTGGTGAAATGTACCAAGTGACCAATGCTAGCAATGTCAGAACAGACCATACTCTGGCAGTTGTTAACTTCTCCTGGGGAGGGGTAACTGGCCTTAAGAAGGTTGTGGTAAGTGCAAACCTACCAGTCGAATGCTTGCTTGGCAATGACTTAGAGACTTCTGCTTGGGCAGAAGTGGAGCTCAGGACCCATGCAGAAATGCTGGGGATCCCTGCAGATGTGTTTGCTGTGACCAGGTCACAAGCCAAAATGTCTAGCACTGAACAGGCCTTGGATTCTGGAAGAAAGGACCAAGGGCCTTCCAAGAGGAGGAGTAGTAGGGTTAAGGCAGTGCCTTCCCCTTGGCTCAGGAGGAGGATCAGTCCCTTGAGGGGGATGATCTCAGCCCTGAAGAAGGAACTGTCCCAGAGGAACTTGAACCTGACCAGGTTGAGTTCTTGGGGACAGGGGGACCTTCTAGGGCAGATCTGAGCCAGGAGCAGCAGAGCTGCCCCTCCCTTGAACCCCTCAGACAGCAAGCTGCTGCTGAGGCTGCTGGGAAAGCTAGTGGTCCCCATACAGTGTATTGGGATGATGGACTCCTGTACTCAGAGAGTAGAGACCCCAAGCCTGGTGCTACCAGGAGGTTGGTAATACCTTTGAAGTTCAGGGGCTTCCTATTGACCCTAGCCCATGATATTCCCTTAGCAGGACACCTGGGCCAGAACAAGACTTGGGACAGAATTGTCCCTCACTTTCACTGGCCCCACATGTCTGAAGACAGTAAGGAGTTTTGTCGCTCCTGTGTGACCTGCCAAGCCAGTGGCAAAGCAGGTGGCACTACAAAGGCCCCCTGATACCACTACCTGTGGTGGGGGTGCCCTTTGAGAGGGTAGGGATTGACATTGTTGGTCCCATGGATCCCCAAACAGCCTCTGGGCACAGGTTTATCCTGGTGGTAGTGGATCATGCCACCAGGTACCCAGAAGCTATTCCCCTCAGGACCACTACAGCACCTGTGGTGGCAAGGGCCCTCCTGGGAATTTTCTCAAGAGTGGGCTTTCCTAAGGAGGTAGTATCAGACAGAGGTGCTAACTTCATGTCTGGGTACTTAAAAGCAATGTGGAAGGAGTGTGGGGTTACTTATAAGTTCACCACCCCCTATCACCCACAATGCAATGGTTTAGTTGAGAGATTCAACAAAACCTTGAAGGGCATGATTAAAGGGCTCCCAGAAAAGCTTAGGCGTAGATGGGACATACTCTTGCCCTGCCTTTTATTCGCATATAGGGAGGTGCCTCAGAAGGGGTTGGTTACAGCCCTTTTGAACTTCTGTTTGGCCACCCTGTGAGGGGTCCACTGTGCTTGGTGAAGGAAGGATGGGAGTTACCTCTCAAGCCCCCAAAGCAAGATATAGTGGACTATGTACTTGGTCTCCGCTCCAGGATGGCTGAGTACATGAAAAAGGCAACCAAAAACCTTGAGGCTAGCCAGGAACTTCAAAAGGCCTGGCATGACCAAAAGGCTGTTCTGACTGTTTACCAGCCAGGACAGAAGGTGTGGGTGTTGGAGCCAGTGGCCCCAGCAGCTCTCCAAGACAAATGGAGTGGACCCCACACTATTGTTGAGCAGAAGGGTGAGGTCACTTACTTAGTGGACCTGGGAACACCCAGGAGTCCCCAAAGGGTTCTCCATGTCAACAGACTTAAGCCATATGTGGACAGGGCAGACATGGGCTTGCTCATGGCTACTGATGAAGGGCAGGAGGAAGAGAGTGACCCACTCCCTGACCTGCTCTCACAGAACCCTGACGATGGGTCAGTTGATGGTGCAGCCTTGGCAGGCAGCCTCACTACCCAGCAACAAACTGATTGCAGGCAAGTCCTCAATCAGTTTAGACATATGTTTTCCCTGACACCCAGTCAGACCACCTGGTGCACTCATGAAGTGGACACTGGGGACAGTCTGCCTATTAAAAACAAGATTTATAGGCAACCTGACCATGTCAGGGACTGTATCAGGACTGAAGTCCAGAAGATGTTGGAATTGGGAGTGATTGAGCCCTCAGATAGCCCTTGGGCTAGTCCAGTAGTCCTAGTACCTAAACCTCACACCAGTGGTGGGAAAAGAGAGATGAGGTTTTGTGTAGACTACAGGGGTCTCAATGCAGTCACTAGGACTGATGCCCATCCAATACCCAGGGCAGATGAGCTCATAGATACTTTGGCCTCTGCCAAATATCTCAGCACATTTGACCTAACAGTTGGCTACTGGCAGATCAGACTAGCTGATACTGCAAAGCCCAAAACAGCATTTTCAACCCCTAGTGGACATTATCAATTTGTGGTAATGCCCTTTGGTCTGAAAAATGCACCTGCCACTTTCCAGAGGTTGGTGAACACAGTTCTCACAGGACTGGAAGCCTATAGTGCAGCTTATCTAGATGATATTGCTGTCTTTAGCTCCACCTGGGAGGATCACCTGGTCCACCTCAGGAATGTTTTACAGGCCCTGCAAAAGGCAGGCCTGACTATCAAGGCCACTAAGTGCCAGATAGGGCAGAGTCAGGTTGTGTACCTGGGCCACCTTGTGGGTGGAGGCCAGGTTCAACCTTTGCAGAGCAAGATCCAGACCATCATGGACTGGACTGCTCCCACTACCCAGACTCAGGTGAGAGCCTTCTTAGGCCTGACTGGGTACTATAGGAGATTTGTCAAGGGGTATGGATCAATAGTGACACCCTTGAATGACTTAACTTCTAAGAAAATGCCCAAAAAGGTTCAGT
Organism: Calotriton arnoldi; assembly: GCA_963921515.1. Lineage (NCBI taxonomy): Eukaryota > Metazoa > Chordata > Amphibia > Caudata > Salamandridae > Calotriton > Calotriton arnoldi. Next base: position 3,252 of record CAWUFW010010641.1, on the reverse strand, counting down.
GGACAGCTAGCTGTCAAAAGGCATTTGATGACCTCAAGCAGGCCATGTGCACTGCTCCAATTCTGCAGAGTCCTGATTACTCCAAGAAGTTCATTGTTCAAACAGATGCATCTGAATTGGGGGTAGGGGCTGTGCTGTCACAATTGAATGAAGAAGGTCAGGATCAGCCAGTAGCTTTTATTAGCAGAAGGCTGACCCCTAGAGAGAAACGTTGGTCAGCCATAGAGAGGGAGGCCTTTGCTGTGGTCTGGGCTCTGAAGAAGTTGAGGCCATACTTGTTTGGTACACACTTCCTGGTTCAGACAGACCATAAGCCCCTCTTATGGCTAAAACAAATGAAGGGTGAAAACCCCAAACTGCTTAGGTGGTCCATTTCCCTACAGGGGATGGACTTTACAGTGGAACATAGGCCTGGGAGTAACCATGCGAATGCAGATGGACTCTCTAGGTATTTCCACTTAGAACATGAAGACTTAACTGGGCAAGGTTAGTTTAATGTCCCTACGTTTGGGGGGGTTGTGTAGGAGAGTAGGATCTGCTTCACAGGGGTACCCCCACTTTTTGCTGATACTTCACTGGTTTTCGACATTAGTCTGGCTGGGGCCCTGCTATTCAGAACCCCAGCCTAGCTGTTTCCTCTTTAAAAGGGTCTCCATGTGCCTTAGGCACATCACTGATTGGGATCTGGAGTGCCCTTGTAAGTCCCTAGTATATGGTATACTATGTACCAAGGGCATAGGTACCTCAGAGGCCTGCCAGGGGCTGCAGCATGTATTATGCCACCCCTGGTAGGCCATCCAAACTGACACCACAGGTCTGCTACTGCAGCCTGGGTAAGGTGGTGCATGCACCCCTTGCTGTGGTATAGGTTACCTATATCACTAAATGCATACACACATATAAACCTATAAGTCACTCCTAAGGCAGGCCTTATCAATCCTAAAGGCAGAGTGCATGGTTCCTATGTGAGAAGGTGCCCCTGCATGAGCAGGGCCCCTCTGCAGCGTTCGGAGACCATCTCTGATGCTGTTTGTAGTGCAGCCTGACCATATACTCTTAAACGCATTATATCCTCGCGGTAAAATGCTAACTATGGAATGGCTGCACCTAAACATGTCGTGTTTGGTGTCAAACATCTTGGAATACTACCCCCCGCCAATCCTGGCGGCGGGGGTAGCATTCCACCCTTCTAGAGGGAAAGGCATGTTAACTCTGACGAGTCCGGTAACTTCTTTCCAGAGCCCTGGCATCACAAAATGGATGCTGCTGCCACAGACACGAGTCTGGCCTCCTGCTGATGGACGAAACTCCGGCAGGGGAGGCCTGGACAATAGGTTTCCTGTCCCAGGGAGGTGTGACCACCTCCCCAGACAGGACAATGTGTATTGGGGCTGGGCGGGAGCACTTTCGGGTGCTTTGAAGTCCTGCACTGGGGGCACATTTGGTGTCCCTGTGCATACCCCAGTTCAAACCGGATCAGGGGCTTGCAGCCCCTGCTTTGGCGCGAACTGGACAAAGGGAAAGGGGTGTAGCCACCCCTCTGCCCTGACCCACCCATAGGTGGGGCCACAGAGTAGTCCATCCCCTATTTTTAGAATAAAGGTAGGAACCCAGTCCTTAGGACTTTAGATATACCTGGACGAAACTCTGAAACTGAATCCTGGACCTTCGACGCTCTACTCACGATTAGAGGACTGAAGAATCTCCCTTGGGGTCAAGGAGTGACTCCCCTGCTTGGCAGGCACCAAAGAAGCATCTGTCCGGTTCGCATCACTGAAGCTCCCGTCGGACGCCGAAGTCATCGCATCACCAGAGGTGGATTCTCAGACTTCCCCGAGGCTACCCTGAGTCCCCAGCAAAGCTGAGGCCCGTGGCTATCGTGGGTGACTTGAGACCGTGACCCCTGGACACCGAGCACACTTGCAAGTGCACCATCTTCTGGGTCTCCCAAGAAGTCGTGCTTTGGGCTCCGAGTAGCCCTAGCCTCCAGCACCACCTGCACCGAAGATCACTGGCCCCCACTCCACGAGTGTCCTGTAAGCCAGCTCCACGTGCGGCGTCACGAGGCTCCTTCGCGGTCGCTAGCCCGTTGGCTAGTAGCCCTTAACGAAGGCCAATCTTTTCTTTACTTGGCAGTCTGGTTGCTCCAGGCCTGCCCTCACTTACCCTCGCTGGGTGAGTTCCCCAGACCTTGCTGGTCTGCATCATCGACGATCTCCATCTTACTCGAGACTTGCCGTTGCCAAGGCTTGTTGGGTCCAATCTGGTCGCCGACACCTCTGCACTCGACAGACATCGAGCAACAGCCCGAATCCTGCTCCTGGTCGCCGACAACGCCTCCCGGACCTCGTGGCTGAAGAGTCAAGACGACCGTCATCGAACCTGAAGCACTCGACATCGGTGGGCATCTGTCCATCGCCTCCCTGGTCACTGGCTAGTGACCCAGACTCTGTCCCCTCTGCTTTCAGGTTCTTCAGAACTCCGATCCACTCTTGGATCCGCCCGGACACTTTTCTCCTGGTCGCCAGCAGCACTTTGCAGCAGATCGCCATAAGAACCGACGACGAAACCCGACCCCGAAAGGCACCTATGCACCCGGCTTCCCTGGGTGAGGTAACACGAGTACTCCGGTGCTCCCGTGGGTAGAGACTCTTCAAAGTCCTAGATCTCAAAGGGTTTTGTCCTAGTCCTCTTTTAAGTGTCCCTTTCCTCTATTTTCCCGATCCCGACTTTCTCCATAGAAGTTAACGGCGTATCGCGGTTGTGTATTTACACTGCACGCGTCTCCCGTGGGTCCCCTGTGTCACTACCTTGGGTGGTTCCTTGTGGTCCAAGCACTTCTAGAGGCTCTAGGCCTAGTGTCTAGTTCAGTCGTGGTTCGCATACCACTTTATTGGTATATGGTTTGGTACGCCCCTAGGGCCCAAACGTGTATTTGTGCTATTACTGTGATTTAAGATCTTATAACCTATGTATTTCGAACTCTAGCCTCATAAAGAGACTAGAGGGGTGTGTTTAGTAATAAATACATATATTTTGAATATATACCTGGTGTGGTGCTCTTTCATTTGGTCACTCAAGAGATTATAGACTGGTAAAACAAGCTGCTTTACATTCCTTCAAGACTTAGCCTGAAGGCTGCTCTCCATAGCTACCACTAGGATAGCTTTCAATAAGGTTGTCTTTAACCTACCTACCATAAGAGTCGATTTGGACTGGTGCACGGTGCCCACTATAATTAGTGGACAGATG